>OV884015.1:71515325-72220325 GCA_930367205.1 Acanthosoma haemorrhoidale | reverse complement strand
GATCGGCTAACTTGCATGTATTCTAAACTGTACATTCTAAAACTTCTCCAATTCAATTTATATTCTCTAGATTTTTAGACTGAATGAATGATTTATTTTATTTGTTTTTGGGATGTGCCCAACAAAAACGGAGTAGCATTACAACCTATACAGGTAAATAGCAATACTTGATATTTAATTTTTAAAAATACCCATTAAAATAATAATGAAACAAAATATAATATAAAATTTGTAAACAAATAAAATAAATAGCTCTGAAGAGTAAATGAAAGTTCCGAAGGACTACCCTTCTTAGGGGATCGCTCACGCTTCTCCATCAGCCTTATCACTGTATAGGGCCCACTGAAGGCTGACAAATAATGTGAGAGCCACAGACGCCCAGGACACGATATGAGATCCTGACCATTACCAGGACTCCAACTGACATGAATTAACAGCAAGTCAGGAAACCAGTGCTAATTTATTTAGATTATAAAATTAATCTACATTTTGTGAAGGAATAGTTTAAATGGCATTTAAAATAAGGCGTCTAAAAAATGATTGAATTAAGAGCAGCTATTAAAAATGTACACAAGAATAATTTAACGACAAGGAGTAAATTTAAGATTTGATAACAAAATAAAACATTTTTGAAATGAGGTTTCTTAAAATTTTTTTTTTGCCTATTGAACATTTGTTGTTATTTTAAACCTAAATAATACCACCGTTTCCGATTGAACAGCTCATTGTACACTAAAAAATAATCCAGTGCAATAATTAGAAATGTACCCTTAAAATAAAAAAGAAATTATATTTAAGATTGAAAAATAAATGATCCTATAGCAGTATACGATCCTACTGTTCTACAATTATTAGCATAAAATAAAAATTATGTGGCGGGGTGCTTGAATTTGGAACCTCCCGATCTCCTGTGTAGCCCTAGATATAGGCTTTTTACCTACGCTCTTGCAACGCTCAGAGGAACATGACTAAAAATGTGTACAATGCAGTCTTTTGGTGTCTCTACTTATTCCACTGAACTTTTTTTTTGTTTATTATGCTTTCGTAGTTAACCAGAAATTAAATTCCGCTCGTATTTTAAAGTATAGAATAGCCCTTAAATGCTTTTACGGCAAAGTAAGGAAAATATCAAATATGAAGGTACCCAAACTTTGAACTGGAAACTAATTGAAATAAAAAGAAATTTCAAGGAAGCGCTTCAGTTTAATGAATTATTATTGATGTCAGTCCTTTGAAGCCTATTTCATTAATTTAAAAATTTAATAAAAAATCGTCTAAGTAACATAAAGGTAAATTAATTAAATTAAAAATGAAATGATAGGGTATATGATTAATAATACCACGATTTTATCAGCTAATTTAACTTTAATTATTTTATTGAAAATGTATTCAAGGCGCAACACCTCGTGAAGAATTCATCTACCGACTTTGTAACAAGTTGCCAGAGGGTTGTACTTCTCAACGTCAATTTATAAACCGGATTGGCTACTTCTCTGGTCACACAGCTACTCATCTATCCTTAAGAGGCTGAGTGATCCATGACATATCCTTAGGAAGCCAAAAAAACGACCCCGGGACTCCGAAGTCATCATCCTATCAACTAGGGCACGGAGGCTGGACATTATTTATACCGACGAAATATTACAAAAGATAAATTATCGTTTCTAGTGTGCTTCTTCCATTTTCGTTTTCCATTTTGAGTTCTAAATAAAGACTTTTATGAATTTGAATACATAATTATTATTCCACGTATTTCTAATTAAATGTAATACAAATAATTACTAGACAAAAAGGAAAAATATAGTGACGGAAAGTGCGTGACTAAGGATATTTGATATTGCTTGCTCTATTAAAAATACAGGGATCAATACCAGAACTAACGATTAGGAATACAAACAACTTTATGTGCTCATAAAATACTGATGGTGATTCATTTTTTATTGCGTAGGATTAGGATGATGGAATCTGATCACGATAATAAATTGATTGAGATATAAATTGGTTCAGCTTAAATTTATTAAAATTTATCGGGAACCGATTGGCTATTGGAAAGGTTTTTTTTTTACGGTACCTTTAAAAGCTCTACCTGTCTGAAAGGTTTTTTATTTGTTTACCAGTTTCTCCTTCAGTCATTGGTTTTGCTTTTAAAGGCCTTCGTTTTTGAGCCTTATTTCCCTTCTGAGGCACAGTGCTTCTTGGGTAATAAGGACACGTGTATCAGTAAACGCTAAAAATGGAGTGAGAAAATTTCCAAATTTTTTTGATAAATGCACGGTGTGCACGTAATATTTTATCTTCAGTACGTTGTACAGTTAACATATTTTACAAAAACATAAACGTTAATAGTTCATAGCAAGTATATAATTTAGCATGAGTGAAATTTTAATGCGCCATTATGATTTAAGTTGTTACAAATATTTAAATATCTTTGCATGACAGTACTTACAAGTACGACTTCACTTTTTTTTGTCCTGAATTCCTGGCCAATTGTCTATGGAAATACAAAAATATATGCAAAATTATATAATGGTTAAAATACACTCCTTGTACTGCATTAGGTCAGCGTTTTAGGGAGGTCTTTCAAGATAACAAAAATCGGGCTACAGTAATGTAATGGAACGAGGTGATAAGTCTCCTTTGGGTTACATGCCACGACTTACTACGACCAGTCGTACGCTCGCTCACACACAGCCTGTTCAGAAAACATGCTTACTACACTCCGTACTCGGATGTTTGATGTGAGGGTAGTAGCGAGCCCTGGTACCAGAGCTGTTTAGTCGCCGTGGTTGAACAATACAATGCCAAGAATTTTTTTATTCATTTACCTTGAGGCCGAGTGAGCCTCGTTCTAGCAAAATGTTCACTTTCCCGAGTCGTTGTCGATTCGAATAAATAATAAATGATGATCATAACATGAATTCGTTGTTAGGTTACCTGGATTTTTTTTCCGTGATAGTATATTTTGTTGATAAGTTTATAAATAATTTATAGGTTGATAAAAAGGTGAGCCCCATTACCTTTATTAGTCAGTTTAGTCCAGTCACGTATAATTTATATCATTATACTTGTTTATTCATTATATAATTTTTATAAAATAACAAAACCTATATATTTTTGTGACAGCTTTGTGACTGGGAATGCCCAGAGCAGCTATATACCATGTTGGTTTCGTTCTTGAAGAACAGATCGGTGAGGGTACGGGTGGGTGATTGCCTCTCTAACCCATTCCCTCTGACTTGTGGAGTTCCTCAAGGAGCGGTTTTGTCTCCGGTTCTTTTCAGTATGTACACATCTGAAATTGTTGGGACAAACTATCAGAAAGCTACTGTAATCGCTTTCGCCGACGACATTGCGGTTTACAGCAGCAGCATGAGTGCACAAAGAGCTCTTACACACGCCGAGTCAGTTTGTAACGTTATCAGTGACAGGCTGGGCATGTTAAACATCAGCGTAAACCCCGGGAAGACCGACTGCGTAATCTTCTCCCTCCAAAAGGGGAAAAAATCCTTGCCAAAATCGTATAGCGTGGGAGGGCAAGAGAGCTCACCAGCTTTCTCAATGCACTATTTGGGTATAAAAATGGATAGGCATCTCCATTTCTCTACTCATTTTAGTAATAAAATAGAAAAAGTACGACAAAGGTCTTACCGGCTATCGCACTTGCTAACTTCACCTAACCTGTCACTTCGTCTCAAATTGATGATATATAAATGTGTCCTCCGGCCAGCTCTGCTGTACAGTGCCCCGCTATTTACCCACTTGACTGACAATACAGCCAAATGTCTCCAACACTTCCAGAATGGAATCATGCGAAAAGTGGTCCGACATACCTCTTTCGAGAGGTTGAAGAACGCTGACCTGCACCCGTTGCTTGGTGTGCCGTCGGTGGGTGAGTTCATCCGCCGGAGACACATTAAGTTTTTTGACTCGTTGCAGCACCTGACAAATCCAGTGTTTAACACTATGACCCCACCACCCCTCCCGCATCGATGGCAACAGACTGTCGGGGAAAAATTAGGATAAGAATTAGTATGTAAGTTAGTTTTAAGGTTGATCAAAAAGGTGAGCCCCATCACCTTATTAGTCAGTTCAGTCAAGTCACGTAGAATGTATATCATTATACTTGTTTATTCATTATATAATTTCTATAAAATAACAAAACCTGTATATAATGTAGTAATGCTACAGGAAATACAAAATAATTTGTAAATAGATTCGCCAGAGGATCTATAATTATATATCTGTAAATATCTGTAAATTTAAAGGGGCTATGAAGGAAAAAAAAAAAAAACAAAAAAAAAACCTGTATATAATGTAGCGATGCTGCAGGAAATGCAAAAATGATTTGTAAATAGATTCGTCTGAGGATCTATAATTACATATAATTATCTGTAAATTTAAAGGGGCTATGAAAGAAAAAAAATAATTTATAACAGTAGTCTATAATGATTTTACTAAAATATTTCTTACTATCCCCTACTACTGTATTTTCCCTAGCGATAACTGGCATAACCCTATGTGTTCACTTTGGCAATTCATTCTACAACTAGGCAACTACTATAATTGTATCTTTGAACAATTTCTACTCGCATTCAGAAATTTTCATACGGTTTTATTTATGACAGTTGTAACTATATCTTTCATCTTTGAAAAATCTGAGGATATATAGGGTCCAAATTTAGTCACGATTTCTGTCACCTTACGAAAAATACTGTACCGGTTACAACCTCTACAGCCTAGGCACTTTTTTAAGGTATCGTTTGGTTTTTACAAAACCAGTAACATACTGCCGTCTGCATAAAACATCGAGGACCTGATTAATAAAATGTAATTTGTGAGTTTTTTTTTCGCAAAAGTCATAAAACACGGTTGTGTTGGCTACCCCAGTTTCGCATACACTGATGGTTTATTTTTAAAATCGAATTTTGACTTGATGCTATAAATGTGGTTATGATAACTACAAAACCACAACGAGTCGAAACTAGCTTAGAGTTAACTTCTTTACGACGAAAACAGTAATACACACACAGAATTATACCTGTTATGAACTCATAGTCAACACTCAACTGATTTGGTTTTATTCTTGGTTACCTTTAAATAAATCTGATTGATCAAACATGCAAATAATACTGGACATAAAATGGAAACATAAAAGCCGCTTTGTGCACGAGTATATTTTATGATGATTAGGTGCCGTTTGAAATACCTGTCTATTACCACTTCAATAAGTTTATAATCATTTGCATATAATGGTTTGAGCTGCTTTTATACTGTTATGAATCGTTTGAAACTCGAGTGTGAACGCATGTTCGCACACTACTGTACACAATAGTTGGCAGGAAGTGACCGAATGGATTCCGTTCTTTCATGACGTCATAGGCTGTCCCTCAGGCGCGAGAGGTCAGCAGAACCCCCCTTCCCTATCTCTCGTTCACGATGAGCAATCCATTGGTATTTTTTAAGGTCGTTAATTTGTTTTCAAACTCATAAACCCTTCTGTTTTTTGTTTTGTCTGTAAGTCCCTTCGTAAAACACAACGTGTCATAATTACTTAGTAATTGAAAACAACAACAACAACTCACACGCCTATCATATTGAGTAGAGTATCAAATCAAGGATCTAGGCTTCCTGAATAATAATAAATAATTTGTATTATATTATAATAATATGAAAAAATCGCTTACTTAACTTCAACTTAAATAAACTCGGTATTAATTATCTTAAATTCAATAAGTTTTTTTTAGTGACTTAATACTTTGTATGGTAGGTCAATTTAACTTTTTGATGATCCTCAATAAGCCAAAAAAAGTAACCCTTATAAAATAATAAGTGTCAATAATGAGCTAATTGCTTAATGAATTAATGATCTCGACATGCTGATTAACAATGTATATGACATGATGGGGATTCAAAATCACAAAAAATTAATTAATTACAAATTTTTTAAACCGGGTGGAGAATGAGACGGGGAGAGCTTCTTAGCCCTTTATTTCCCCAACCACCCTCACTGGAGGCTCCTAGGCAGATTTTTGGTAGCTTTAAGTATACACAATATGACTGTTGGTATGAGTGTGAACTATACATATTGAGTGAAAAAAGATTGTAAAGAAGGTACGAATGAAAAAAAAAATTTAAATGAAGCAGAGATGGCGACGATTTCTTATCCCTAATACCAACGAGTGGGACGTTTGTAGAGAAGCTGCTTTGTATGCTAATAAAAATAATTCCATGAGATTTCGGATATCGATCAAGAGGGAATAATTAGTAAGCTCATTGAAAACCTTAACTGTGTCAAACTGCACGATTGACTATTTTCTTTGAATAAATAATCAAATGGAGCAATTCTTCTGCAAATGAATTGAATATCGCTACACGATCCACACGCCCAACAGCACATGACGCTTTGAATCTTATGCGCTTGTTCAGCAGCGTAAAGACGCCACCGAATGAGGTGTAATCACGCCTATAAGTTGATCGCGTCGGTAACTTGATTGCATAAACACAACAGGCGAGATCATTGACACATCGAAGACGAAGAAGAATTTAATGTGGTTAAAAAACGAACACGCTTCGTTATTTCGCCCGTGTATTTAAGCTTGACGGTGACGAATTTAATATAAATACAAGTGCATTAAATATAAGTACTCTCCCAAGTGAATAAGTTCAAAAATTCCTTTTGCTCAATGCCCGGAAACGTTACCTTAAAGGATAATTCGGAAAACCATCAAAATACATCAGTTTTAGGATTTCTTTGGTATTTTTTCCCCGAAATTTTCTATGTATTTGAGTAGGGTATCAAATAGACGTCCTGATTGCAAAAAAATAGAACTTTTGCTTTTGTAACAATAATTAGAAAAGGTCATTTACAACTGCTATTAGAATCGTGTTCTCAATTTGATTCCAGCGCCTGATTTTTTTTTAGAAGCATATAATTTGCATTTTAGTATCGCCTGTTGCTAAAAATAAAACCATTTCCCTTCGGTCGTTTATTATTCAATTACTTCGGAATAAAATGTTTTCATATCCAATCAGTAACGTTGGCATCATTGATATATATTTAGGCCTTTAGTACATTACAATTAAAGAACTCAATAATGCTGTCATTAAAATCGTTTTTGCATCCGATGCTAGATTTAAAAAATAAATAAATAAAAGTTTGAATATTTAAATATATTTTCAAAATGATGTAGAGACTGTTCTTCAGATAAACAGAGGTTGGTTTTTCGTTCTTTGTACTAAACATTTTTGAATGTTTAAATTATTACTGTAATCAGCAATATAATGATAATTCACACGCTTAGGTAACTACTACGGTAACTGAACTATTGAATTATATATCACAATAAATAATTGACATAAAGAAATACTACTATGTATTGTTCTGAATGATAGCTTTAGAAAGGTGGCCAGAACTGCTTTCTTTGCTTTGTGGGAGTAAAATGAACTTTAGAAAGGACCCAGACTTAACAAAAGTCTTTTAAGTAATTTCTCTTAAAAGGTAAAAGGCTTTAGAGAGGAATTCTCTGACCCCTTAGAGAATGATGCCTTTTTTCACTTTTCGTTCTCTTGAGAAATACTATTGATTGATATTCTCGAGCCATCATGAGAACCCTTGAATTAGACTCGACGAACTCTTGACTGACCATCAGGGTATATATCTTTTATAATGTGTTATTAATGTCTAATTTTCCTTGCCTCCTAAATAAAATACATTCGCTAATATTCCACCCCAAAGTATCGATTGCAATCTTTCTAGCTGATAGCAACTCAAGCAATTTAAGTACATATGTAAATTCCGATTTTTCATTTTATTGTTTGTGTTGTGTGTGGTTCGTTTCAACTTTTATATTAATGTTTATGGCTAATGTGATAACCATACAAATTAAAGTTAATAACTGCTAGTTTTGGTTCGTAATCCTCCCAGAGTTTCAATTATTACTAGGCAAGAGAAGTATAGTAAAAGAGCCGGGATTTTAAAAAGGGACTTTCTTATCGTTGATCAGGAGCATTCCCATGTCGATAAAGAGTCATACCGAGATATTTGTTATTGTATAAGTATTGGGAAAATAAATCATTTGAAAAAAAAAATATATACTGAAATGTGATAGAAATAACACCAGAATTTAAAAAAACCTGTAAGTATAAATTACAATATTATTCATTTAATCACAAATTAATATTTGAATATCCTTCACACGCGCACATACACACATATATACGAGTATATACACATATTTAGGTGTCTGTATGCTTAAGAATTAAGAAACTATTATCTTCTTATCTGAATATGTTAAAAGTAAAATAAAAGGAGAGTGGACCTTCTGACAGATAAAGAGTGACTTACTACTTACAGGGTACCACTTCTACACATGTATACATTTATGTACCTTAATTTAAATCAATTAAACCTTAATTTATAAAAGGATATTATCCAGGTGCAACAGTTACGTAAAATACTAATAAAAGTTTCCTCTAGGAGCCGGACAAGCGTTGCAAATCCAATCACAGGCATTTGTAAACTCCTCCCTCTCCCCGATGTGAATATGAAAATAGACAGAGGTGTCAATATGATGACTCTAGGTTTCTCTAGACTATTCAGCTGTCTTAGATTCACTACACTCCTTGATCCAGCCAGGACTCGCCCAGCTCCTCAGGGTGTCTTGGACTACTTCTGATGGCAGTCATATTAGTAGGCGAGGCAGTCTATCTCCAGGGAATCATACGTCATCCTATCGTTCAATCAACATCCCACACTGAAGACACATAGAACGTTAGGGTGTTATAAACTATTGTTTGTATACTTATAATAATAATAATAAATCATTTCATTACACACAGGTGTACAGCATTGTATATATTATTTAACCAGGCAACCCTCCAGGTATATAATATATTATTAATTATCAAAAATTAGATTTGGTGTAATTACTCAAATTCAAACTGACTTTGTGATCAGGGACGATCTTTGTTTATAAATCCCGCATAAAAGCGGTTTGTCATTTAACGCAACTATATATATGTGGGTACGGATACGCTAGTGCGCCTTCTAACCTGAAACTATCTAAGGGAAGGGCATCATCCAGGCCCTGCAGGACTCTTTATCGACATGGGAATGCTCCTGATCAACGATATGAATGTCCCTTTTTAAAATCCCAGCTCTTGTACTATACTTCTCTTGCCTAGTAATAATTGAAACTCTGGGAGGATCACGAACCAAAACTAGCAGTTGCTAACTTGAATTTGAATGGTTATCACATTAGCCATAAACATTAATATAAATGTTGAAACGAACCACACACAACAAAAACAATAAAATGAAAAATTGGAATTTACATATGTACTTAAATTGCTTGAGTTGCTAACAGCTAGAAAGATTGCAATCGATACTTTGGGGTGGAATATTAGCGAATGTATTATTATTTAGGAGGCAAGAAAAAAAAGACATTAATAACTCATTATAAAAGATATATACCCTGATGGTCAGTCAAGAGTTCGTTGAGTCTAATTCAGGGTTCTCATGATGACTCGAGAATATCAATCAATAGTATTTCTCAAGAGAACGAAAAGTGAAAAAAGGCATCATTCAGAGTTTTTTTGATCACGTACTCTGTTGTCTAATTCATTATTCATTAAACAGTTACCTAAAAATTGTGTTTTCCAAGATCTCA
Source organism: Acanthosoma haemorrhoidale (assembly GCA_930367205.1). NCBI lineage: Eukaryota > Metazoa > Arthropoda > Insecta > Hemiptera > Acanthosomatidae > Acanthosoma > Acanthosoma haemorrhoidale. The sequence continues at coordinate 72,210,657 of OV884015.1, read as the reverse complement.
ATGAAGAGGAGCCACTACTACCAATCAAGGAAGCTGGTTCGCTGTGAGACTCTTTGCGCTAAGGATGTTGTATGCTACACGTGCAATAGGGAAAGGACTTCGTAGAAGACGCTCTAGGTGTGGTCCTTTCATCTTTACCTGCTGGTTGGTCATATATTCCAGAGCGCCTCTAAACTAAGAAAAATGAATACAAAATTATTAAAAAATCCACAAATTTATTTGTATGAAAACAGAAACTTCAACTCCATTAAAATTATATAAGGCTAATTAGTGACTGAATAAGAATGAATAAAAACTACATTTAATTATCGGAGGAGGGTTGTTAATTCTACAGCTATATACTGGCTTTATCCATAGGAAAATTCTATTTGTTCTTACTTGACGACTTAAAGGTAATTAAAAACCCAAAGAAGTCTGCCAATAAGGCAGTTATTGTCCTTTGGTGAGTTATACCACTAATAGCTGTGTGTGGGGTCGTGAGGACCTTGGGTTTAGTATTTAGAGCCGGCAGTTGAGAAGAATCCGCAGGTCGCTAATGACAAACGGAATCATTTTTCAGGCTAAATTGCCACGATAAATCGCCGGCAGTAATTACCTGTATGTTTCCCCCTCCCCAGCCACCTGTTCCCCCTCCCTCTCTTATTCCGCCCCTTTCGGCTTTTATCTTATTATCGCTGTTTCACGGCCGTTTGGTATCAGATGTGTTGAACGGGTCAACGTAGTCATGGTCTGGTAGTCAGCACGCTTGACCAGCATCGGTATCGGCCCGACTAACTATATCGGTTCGTTTCCTGGCTCATTTAAGGTTTTTTTTTCAACCGTTCTGTCTAGTCAGTCTGTATATGTATGGAAGCCACCTCCCTTCGCGGTGGCAACTACTTCTAGTACTGCCTTACTTGGATGTAGCTCTTACCTGGGTGGTGCACGGAACTAGAATATTAACTGATTTATGATGATTTAAAAAAAACAACAACGCTTAAACGGCTATTTAGCTCGAGCAAAAAAATAAATGACGTTTAGTTGTAGTTATGTTTTTTCCCTTTCATAGCCCCTTTAAATTTACAGATAATAATATATATTTATAGGCGAATCTATTTACAAATTATTTTTGTATTTCCTGTAGCACCGCTACATTATATACAGGTTTTGTTATTTTATAAAAAATATATAATGTAATAAACAAGTATCATACAATGATACATATTATACGTGACTGGACTGAACTGACTAATAAAGGTGATAGGGCTCACCTTTTTGATCAAACTTAAAACTAACTTACATACTAATTCTTAACCTAATTTTTCCCCGACAGTCTGTTGTCATAGATGCGGGAGGGGTAGTGGGGTCATAGTGTTAAACACTGGGTTGGTTAGGTGCTGAAACGAGTCAAAAAACTTGATGGGTCTCTGGCGGATGAACTCACCCACCTACGGCACACCAAGCAACGGGTGCAGATCAGCGTTCTTTAAACTCTCGAGAAAGGTATGTCGGACCACGTTTCGCATGATCCTATTCAGGAAATGTTGGAGACATTTGGCTGTATTGTCAGTCAAGTGGGTAAATAGCGGGGCACCGTACAGCAGAGCTGGCCGGAGGACACATTTATAGATCATCAGTTTGAGACGAAGCGACAGGTTGGGTGAAGTTAGCAAGTGCGATAGCCGGTAAGACCTGTGTCGTATTGTTTCTATTTTATTACTAAAATGAGTAGAGAAATGGTGATGCCTATCCATTTTTATACCTAGATAGTACATTGAGAAAGCTGGTGAGTTCTCTTGCCCTCCAATACTGTATCACTTTGGCGAGGCTTATTTCCCCTGTAGGTTTTTTTGTTTCTGTATTCTGTTTCAGACAAGGCGCGCAGATTAACATCCTTGTGATCAAGCAAACGATTGTTTTATAGCGCATCATATTTTTCTTTCTTTCACAAGGATCTCTTTTATAGCGTTTTACCACAGTTTATTTTTTTTTAATTCTAATTTCCCCTCCTACATTATGTGTACAAGTGGATATTTTAGTTTAAGGTATTAATTAAATTTTATAGGCGCTCTGGCGTCTGTAACTGACATGTAACCCGCCGATGTAACATAAAATTAAAGAAATAAACTCTCTCTCCTTTTCTTTTTTGTTTTTTAGATCATGTGGGGTGTTGTCTCTCCTTGAATATTGACATTTGCTGATGAAGTAAATTGTTTCTGTAAGCAGTTAATGAATTTAACAATAAATAAATAAAATATAATAAAACCGATACAATATAAAAAAAACTGTATATCTACCAATCACCAAGGCAGTGATAACAACCGCCAGAACGACTTTCACCCACATATACATTAAATGAACCCTTGCGCCAGCCGCTTGCAACTTTTGGATCTTTGGTAACTAGACAACTGATAGTAGAAAGCTGGATTTCATTAAGTCACATTATATTGTCAACATACGCAGAATATGCAGAGAAACACAATACTTCCTGCCTCTGTTAGGTACATAGGGTTTTACCGAGAACAAAAGGGGGTTCAGACCCCTAATTGCAACACGTAAGAGACAAGAATTGAACAACCTGCTTGGACATTTATACAGACTACTTAACAGAAACTTTACCCTCTGAGAAAACAAGCTGTACTTGTATTAGGAGTTGCTATAACTAATTTGGACTATCAATGGGGGGACAGCCAAACCTTCGAAATCCAAACATTCCATTCCAAAGTCTTGAGAACTGCAGTCAACGCACCTTATACATAAGAAAAGTATCCATTCTACGCGATCCCGATTCACTGAACCTACAAGATGTTCCAAATTCCACGGGACCCTATCCGCTAATCCGAATCCTCTTGTCAACTCCTTATCCTTTAACACTCATCCTCACAATCCTCACCGTCGCCTAAACTAACTGTGGCCTAGTGATCTACTGTCAATAGAGAAGTATGTCAAGGGGTCCTATGGGAGGGCATCATCCTTACATCATTCCGAGTGTCTGGCCTTCGCCACATGGTGAAACGGTCGGAGAGGTGGCAGATCCACTAGCCTTTTCACCAACTAACTGGGGGGATATCCCTGGGAGTGGAAGAGGACTCCTGGGGAGTGTGTCAATTTGAATTGTATCTAAAGAATGATCAATTGATAATGTACAAGCAAATTGTCATTTTTCGAATGAAGATTTTTATTTATACTTCTTGGCTCGGATTTGGACAATGATTTGTTTTGACGGTTAACAGTTGAACTCCACCGTTAGTACACAGAGGGATTGTCCTGTCTTGTCAATTATATCAATCTGCTTAGCCCCAACTCTCCAACCGCCATAAATAACAGAAAAAATTTCTGCCTCTGAATTTGAGAGCGATGTCACAAAATTAGAGCGGCTGAATAGTTGATGTAATTATTATTATTATTTTTTTAATTTTGATGTTTCACACGTGCTTTGTTCCTGTTAAAATGTAATGAATTTTTGGTCGAGCGAAGCTACACCGTAGACACTTTAGTTTAATGATATTTTTTTTCTAATAGATTGATTCCAATTATTACTGCAAGGACTTTTTGTATTAACCCACTTTCAGTGTTTCACATGGAATGATTTGAACAATCTACCATTGCCAACCGTTGGAATTGGTTTCTAAGTGACTTATTCAATGGCTCATTCATCGAAGCGATTTGTTCGAGAGTGGTTCAAAACTATAGTGACCAAGTAACTCTAATGAATGACGAGTAAGGGGTAATTGATAATGAATAAAAGCAAAATAAATGATAGACCAATCATATACAATTTTGCTTTTATAGAAATTTGGGCATGGTTCTCCAGAATGTATCGCTCTAAGTACATTTTTGGGATTCGATAAGCAAATATGTTAAACATGTCCGGTACAGGATCTATATTGAAATCTCTAATTATAGAATATGTTTATTTACTATAGTACTATAAACTATAGTACCGATATGTGTTCCATAAAACCAGGTAAAAAAAATACTATGTTATCTTGTACCTAGAAAGTCTTAATAAAGTTACACACCTCAAGAGTTTGATTCAAAATCATTTGCCTGGCTGTCTTTTCTATATTACTTCAGATTCTTATTTTTTTGCGCTAACCTGTTTTTTATTTCAACTATAAACTAAAATTCAGAACTTATAATGTGAAGGAACTATAATTATGAGGTGTACGGTCCGTTATAAATATTTTCTTGCTATTTCTTTTCTTCTAAGTATTTTCGGCCCGTGTAAAACTTCCATGCAAAGTATCAACCCTACAGGTAAAACTGGGGCTACGGAACAAAAAAAAAATACAATATTAATGACAGTTCAAACATTATACCTAATGTTATATAATCAAGACGTCATCATTAATTTGACCATTAGTAACCACTATGTCAGGTTAGCATTTGTGAGCCGAAGAAAGAGGACAGTGACTGGGCCCAGGGCTTGAACTCTAGACCTTCACGACCTTTCATCGTGTGCTCTACCTACTGAGCTCCCCCTTTCGAGCACAAGGAAAAGATAATATAAAATCTCTTTAGTATAGCTCTCGCAAATCCCAGAAGATTGTCTTTGGGTTTTTTATTTACATATTTTTATAATTGTAATTTAATTCAATGAAATCTTTATTCATAATCAAGATCAATGATCTTAGTCTTAACACTAGATACATAGTATACGATTATTATTATTATTATGTAAATATTGGAAATAAATTGATGGGTTTGAGCTCCAGCCCAATAGTCCATTAATGTGATACCTCATTTAGTATGATAGGAAAGTATTTATTTTGATTAATGATTAATTAACAATAATTTATTTTTTTTCATCGGGGCTTGTATTTAATTTTTATGTTGAAACTAATGTTTGTATTTCTGAAATGTATATAGACAAGGTGCGCAGATTAACATCGTTTTGCTCAAGCAAACGATTGTGTAGAAACAATTTAGCTTAAAAATTGTTTACCGATCGTTTCATTGCGCGTCGTATTTTTCTTTCTTTCACAAGGATCTCGTTTATAGCGCTTTATCACAGTTTATTTTTTTTTAATTCTAATTTCCCCTCCTCCCGTTTTTTTTTTACTGTGTAATAGACTGATTTCGGTATCTGACAGCGGAAATTAACGGGCCCGTCCTATCAGCTTGATTGATGAGCTTCAATATAAATTCATTACCTAGAGTAGTGTTAAAGGAACCTCTTTTATGCAAGTATAAGCCCTCCAAAGTTGCTGAGTGCGCTGTTCCCAGGGTACCGCTTTAATCAGCTCGAGTAAAATACTTTTATATTTAATATTACAAAAAGACTTAAGATTTAAATGCCAATTTTTTTTATACCGTTTTGTCACTATCAGAAAAAGTATGGTGATTTACATATTGAATAATAGAGCATTTACCGAACTAATAAAAAGTAATGGATATTTGATTTACTCGTGTAGGGTTTATTCATTTCTGGCTAGAAGTAAAGAAAGTTAAGAAAGTTAGTAGTCAGTTACTAGATCTGGTATAATTTTTTTTTTCATATCAATATCAATTTATATATAAAATGGCGGAAGGATAGTACGCACATTTTTCATACATTATCAAATTACTCATTTTAGCTTAAATATACAAAACTACGTCGTTGATGACCTTATTTTTTTTTTTTACATCATAATAAATCTGATCAAAATTTTGCTTTCTAATACATCGTAAAGCTTATTTATTTACACCTATAAAATTAATAGAAAGTATTTTTATACTTATTTTTTCATATCCCCTTGCTATTAAAAATTATGGAATTCAATATAGATTCTATATAAATGAATCAATTTACAATAGGTCAATATTATATGGCTTGTAGCTTGGCTACATTTTGTACAATTTTACACTGAGATTTGTGATTGTTACAAACGTATAATGTATTAAATTAAATTCAATGTCTATACACTAATGTGTAATGTAAATTACACCTTTGTAACAATCGCAAATCTATCTATCTATGCAGACCAACCGGTGGAACACAACTTTTTTAAAGTAAAACCTCATATTTCACAATAGGACAGTAAAACACTTCTGAAGTCGTGTGAACAGATTTTTGTTGCTTTAATAAAACGAGGTAAATGGTTATACTCGGTACAGCCGTAACCCCGATTTCGATTTTCTTTTCATTTTCCTTTTATCATTTCCTTTTGTGACCCGGATGTAAAAAAACAGCGAACTACTTTTCTGTCATACTAAATAAATTTTAAATGGAAAAATATAACGTGTTCCATTTCGACCCAAATAAACAAATAAAATAGTATAACTGGATTCTAATGTTACCACGTAGATGTCTCAGAATATTTGTTTTAAGTGGGGCACGGCTCTCGAAGCCGAAAATCTATTATGTGCCTATCTTTGTATGTTAAAGCTCTAGTGTTACCCAAGCATATTTACCCATACCCAAGTCAAGGTTTCTTAACTGCATCTTCAAGTGCTTGCCACGTGTCAGCTTCTAATACGAGTATAGCAGTGCTTGTGAAAGATTCTTAACCAAAGCATTTTAGGAAAAACTATTTAAAAAGTATATAAATGTTGTAAAAGAAAAAAAAAAATTGTTCTTACAGATCTCAAAAAACCTACGAAGTAAGCAAACAATTTATTATTCCATAAATTTTATAGTAATATCAACAATAATCGTCACTTTTTGGAAAATATTTGTAAAACTTTAAATCATCTTGAGCCAGCTTGCGATACAAAGTGATCAATTCTACCTATTACCGATTATATTACCGAGTTTTCAGCATCGTATACACCCAGACCCGCACGATTTCAATAAAGTTAGCTTAGTAGACAACGTAGTTTTATGTAAATGAAATGGTATCGTCTATGACTTGGCCTGAGCTGACTGGGAATGCTGCCGGTGAAATCCTAGATTGTGAGCTGACATGATCCTACCTCAATGTCTAGCCTGATTCTGATGTTACAATATGAAATCAGCTCATCTGCATCTTATTAGCTTGTGCCACTACTACATAATTAGAGGTCAATTTTTTTTTTTCATTTTGACGTTTATTTCTTTTCGCAACTTAACAGGTTGTCCGGGATTCTTTCTTCATCAGTTGACATTGAAATTATTAATTTTTAACCCTGCCATAATTAGGCAAATATAATTTTGAACTGACAAAAGCGTCCATTTAAAATGTAAGGGCCGGCCTGTGCCCTTACTTTGTAATGTAATTGGAAAGGATGGCAATATTAAGCGGGCCTTGCGGCTTCCTGACCCCTCTCTTCCTAATGGAACCTTCCTATGCGCATGTATAAATATTCAGCACAATTAACATCGGAATTTATTATGCAATTGCCAGGAGGGACCTTTTGTCCGGAGGACACGGATGCTTACAACGTAGTTTTATGTAAAAGAAATGTTTTTCATTAAATCTGAATGACAATGCCCCTCACCCCTGTACCACACGGGGTGGATTTCAGGAGTACTACTGAGTTGTTTTCAAAAAGTGGCGAAATGGTTACAAATGCTGTATTGCCTGTATTACCTGAAGCTCTATTTTAATGGAGAGCCAAGTATAATTTTAAACTACAAAACAGCTTTGTCTTTACACATATGATAGCTTCTTCTTTATTGTAACAGCGCTTTCGAAGGATCTAAGCTGTCGTCTTCAGTTGTCTCTAGAATAAACAAAAAATCAAATGATAGAAACGTTTATCTGCGCATATGGAGACAAGCTAATTACTATTATTATACCTAACAAGGGTCGTAGTCATTAAGTATAAATGTCATAACATAAAATAATAAATCCACTAACAGTGCTGAACTGTACTTAGTTCGAAATTGTCCTTCTATTCTATTACAATTGAAATTCTTAATATTCAGAAATAGAACACCTATCTAGTAAATAATTAATATTCAAAAAACAAACTTAAAAACTATGAAATAATCATTAAAACCCTGAAAAATTCTTAAACAAATTTTTTCAACAAGTTGTAGTATCTAGTTAAAACTCAACTATAAAACAATCTTATGGCTAATCACCCAATTGGTTATGTGGGGATATATAACGGATCCAAAACAGTAGTATCTTTTTAGCAATTCAACCAGGGCTACTACATCCACGCCCCTCACTTTACGACAAGTTCCATTTTGTCCACGAAAATATTGTTTATAATTTTTGATATTTTAATGTTTGTCTCATAGTTTTTAATTTAACGTTTTTTACTATACTTTTAATATAGTTAATTTCAATTACTTACTACACAGGTGTATTTATAAATTTTAAGAATTTTTAATTAGAATAGGACAGTTTCAAATAAGTACAGTGCAGGACTGTTAGTACAATATAATTTATGTTTTACTTAATCGGGACCTTTCCCACACTGTTGTCAACTGACGTTTGGATTAGGTCTTTGAGATGCTGAAGCAAAAGAGTTTCGTTGCGAATTTTTGGATGACGGCGGGGAGACGATGCCGGCCAAGCCGACCTCTTGATCAGAGTAGTGAAAGAATGCACTGCAATGTTTAGGATTTAGGATGTTTTCAGGGACACTTCCCTGAGTTCTACGGAAAGTGGCACCAATCAACTGGGACCCTAATAAATGAAGGAGGAGTCAATCGGTTGGTATTAGGAAGATGGTTAGAATCGAAGGGCTATGATTGGAGGAGAGGTCATCAAGACGCGTATGTGAATAGTTTAGGACTTCTATAATTAAGAAATCATTAATATAAAAAGAATCATTTATTTTTAATATGTATAATAGGAAAATAAGAGTTGTTTTCTTGTCTTTTACAGTGATATGGGATGGTGAAGCGTGATATGGTGGGTTGGGGATGGGCCATCTTGCTGCTAGTGGTAGAGGCCTCCGCCCACTACACAAGCCAATGGGCTGCCCAAATCGCAGGGGGCCTACCCGCTGCCCAAAGGATAGCAGATACTCATGGATTCATCGTATTAGCTGAGGTATTTATCATATCTATACATTTATTTTTATATGTGTTTATCCATTACAAGGTAATATAGCAATTTATACGAAAAAAACAGGTCATATAATCGTTTTCGATTTTAAATAACAAAGCTTTGGGACATTGTATCAAATACACATTTTCCAGAAAGAATAGTAGAGTATGATTTGTTAGCATGCTCCGTCTAGCTTTTTTGAACAAAATCGAGGTCTGGACAAACCATCTTTCGAGTCCTTCCCGCCTTTTGTCCATCAACAATCCAGCTTTTCTTAAGTTTCTCTATCTTTGGGAATCCCAATTAAATACTTGCATTAAATGTTGATTAGGTGTTCCAGACATTTGAAGCATCGATGAATAGAAAGCACTACTAAGTTTTATGCTACTTTTGATATTTCAAGAGGTTGACATATTCAGCATGAAGTTCAAGAGGCTATGATATCATTAATAGCACTTTCTTTATATTTTCATTAGCTGAGAATACTACACGTTCAAGAATCACAACGGTTTATAAATTTTTATGGTAACTAACACTTTTGACTGGAAAGAAAAATATTAACTAGCGACCTTTCACTAATTGAAATCGACAGAAACTCCTATTGCCTATTTAGGACTTATTATCCCCATCTCAAATAGGGTTACACCATTCAAACGAGAGTTTTGTTTCTGCAATCAAATTCTTACTAAGACTAATATTGGTCTCGCTCAATTTGTACTAATACTTCAAACGCACAATTTTCTTTAACGACAAACATTTCGAAATAAAATCTTACGGAGGTTCCATGAGTTCCTTTATTGACTGAACAAATCAAATAATTGCTCACTAGATTCAACTACGAATTGACATTATTGCGAGGATCAGCTTATAAAGCCACATAATTTAACCTTCCTGTCGGAGGGGGGGGGGGGTGGTAAAATTCAATTGGGTTAAAAAACCGCCCATAATTCCTAAATCACTGTGTAAGCTAACTTAAAAAGTTGCTTTTTTTCTTTAGTTGGGTTTTATGTTTATTTTACCATTTTGTAAGGCATAGCAAGGATGTAATTTAAATGTATTTACATATTCTTTCCAGAGCGAAATATGTGCTGTACCGTGCTGTACTTTATAGAGCATTTTAAGTATATTCAAGTTAACTATATTATACATATTTAAATAAAACCCCATCTTTTTAAATATTTCCTACATATTACATTTGTTGTTATTAAGTATTTCTTTGGAAGTTGTATATATATTTTTTAAATTAAAATTAATTAGACTGAAAATTGGGTACGTTGAATAATGCAGTTTTGGAGAAGTAATAAACTGCGGGTTGGATTCTTTGTTTTCTTGGATAACTAGACTAAGAATTGGTTAATTTTCAAAGGATACTCAATATACCTTGACACTCATTTAGTTCTGTTGACCTGTCTCTTCAGTCAAGCTATGATTTTATATAATAAACGTGAAAGAGTTGGTAAACAGTGCTAAAACTGCCGACAAAACCTAGAGACCTAGTTGGCTGGTACGTTCGTGAGTTTCTTGAAAAACATTTAATAGTGATTCTGGAATTTTATATTTTGTTATGACGAACCGGTTTCGACTGCCTATCGTTTCATAGTGGTTCAGCATATTGCTACATCAAAATGTAAAGAAAACGAGGAAGGAAAGTCAAGGTTTCAACAAACTTTCTTAACTGCATCTTCAAGTGCTTGTTGCGTGTCAACTTCTAATATAAGAAGTGTGCTGTGCTTGTGAAAGATTCTTAACCAAAGCATTTTAGGAAAAATTATTTAAAACGTTTGTAAAAAAGAAAATATCTGTTGTCATTGTAAAATGTTGACCACTTGACATTACTGTTCTGCATTGGATTGAAAACAGTCTAGGGTTCGATTTCTTAGGCTCCAGTCTTTGAAATATTAAACATTTGATCTTATCTGTTCTCTAAGAACGGAATTGCTTATCCGGCATTTTTTATCATTCATCAAGTGCTCATTCATACCTTATACACTACTCCACTCAATCAAGACGTACAGGACAAAAAAATATAAAATTAGTAGCTCTGCTATGGTTAGTTAGTTTATAAATATGAAACTGCAAGTTAAACAATCTATTAAAAATATTAATTAGAACAGACCAACCCAGAAATTTCATTAATGTTTTTACATATTCATTAATTTTAGTTACATATTTCTGTAAAAATCAGTGCATATACATGTAAATATTTTACTTTCTTTTTATTACACATAAGTGACGGTCCGAAATACAATTTATTACCAATGTAATTGGTTGTGTTTTTTTCACAAGTATATCTGAGCTAGTAGATGTCTTCATTGAATGCCTTGTTTGAAGATTGTCCCGGCCTGTCCAATAAATGTCAAGCCCAAGGTGAACGGTCGAAATAATGCAACAAAAGACCCTTCTCTTCCCGAACCGAGAGAGAAGACAAGAGTTCGCAGAATTGACGTGACACAGGCTGACACTTCAACGGGGATAGATGCCCCCGATGTTGGCAAATGTCATCGATAAAGGGCATCACTAATTTGACAGATTGCAGTTGGAGAACTTCGCCCGTAGTTTAGTGGCGATTGCTTATCAGTTGTAGTTTTAGTGTCCCTTATCAGTGGCGACTATTACGTCATTTGGTAGGTGCGTCGATTTCGTCCAGTCGGTCACGTTTTAATTTAGTTACTCATCTTTTATAATATTTGAACGAATTAAAAAAACAAAACAATTAATTCTCCCCTAAGTAGGAACAACATAGGAGAATGTCTAGCCGAGAAAAAAAATGAATAACATTACACAGATTTGATTAACTTACAAAGGAGATATGTACTTATGAGATGAATAGAAAGATCCGTCAGCAAGAGATTGCTACAAAAACCATAATTGAGTAGAGATAGAAAAAAATAAAGAAAACATAGCAATTATTACAAGGGGGAAAAAGAGCGTAGAAGGTTGCTGCGATGAATGAAAAATAAAAAAAGTAAACAGAATAATAACAAGTTGTTAAATTGGAGAGAGATGATGAACTGGTAAAGTCATATGAAGGTTGGGAGAGAACAACGAATATCGACGGGAATATAGTTCCAAAGGTTTGTGACTCCGACAAGAATATAACGGTCGCAAACAATGTTTGCTTGATCTGATTAAATCAGTGACAGAGGTAAAATATAAGCCATGACATGAATATTTTCCATAATTTGAAAAAACTATTCGACTCTATTCCCAGCTCCTTTTCATTATTTTTATTTTTCTTCTATGTTTTAGTGTCAGATAAAGGTTGTTATGACAGCGAAAGCTTTGATGTAATAAGAAAATGTGCATTTATTTGAAGTATCCAATGTTAGACATTTACACGACAAATGTTACTTAAATCATTAATTATTTTTACATATAACTTGGACTTTGTAAAAAATCAAAGTATAATTCTTAAAGAAAATATAATAGTCTAATGCAGTTATATTATAATAGAACCATATTTTTAATGCCTATATTTTTCTGAAGTTATTAATGGCAATATAAATAGTATTCCAATTGTATCAGTTTTTAATACAAATGTTAAATGTTTAAATCTTAAATTGTTAAAATTGGGCATTTATGTATAAAATCTTACCTTTTCCCAAGTTTTCGAAAGCTGCACAATGAATAGAAAAGTTTGCGTCTACGAATGGAATAACGTAAAATTAATAATTATGACCTAGCTATCAATATCAGCTTTTATTAAACAAATAATAATTCGTGGCTGTTGACATTTCCAACTAATATTTGTTTAAAAAAAAATTGTACCTGTAATTATGTCATCAATAATTATTCTCCATCCTGTTAACTATTGGTAAATAGTTATTTTGTAGTTGAATTCAAATAGTTTTGAATGCTGGAAATTATTTATTAATTTAATAACACAAGTTTTTGATGTAATATTTTACACTACTGTAAGAGGATATGGCTAAAATTTATGACTGAGTGTGTACAACCGATTGGTGATACGTTGTACAACGAGACAGCGTTACGTATGTTTCATACATTTTCGTATTCATTCAAAACGTCAAAGCGGGTAGTGCCGTTTACCACCCAGTCGTATTGTTTATTCCTACTGCAAACAGTGCTCGTAAAACATTTTGACTTTCGCTATAGAACCATTTTACATTAAAACAAAAAAAAATTAAGAAAGATTTTGGATTCTTGGACGACGTTTCGACGGATGTCTTCATCATTGTTCCAATATGTTAAACCTGTAATATCATACTTATATCTGCAGTCCAAGTCACATAAGGACCTGATGTCTATAAATAAACTTATTGAAAACTATTTTTATTGGAAGCTTCCTAATTGTGATAAAATTACAACCCGCCTTTCTAACAGTATTTACTAACAGCCCAGGGACCTCCAAAATACACATCGTTGTTTGTTACCTCCCCCCCCAGAAGTCTTGGAAACTCCCCCACGTTCCTCTTTCAGCCACGTCACCAGATACCAGCCAGTCCAAGAGTGCGAGAGCCTTATACGCTCAGTACATGATTGGAGAAACTGGCCATTGCCAGGACTCCCACTGTTACGTATTTATACCAGGTCACGAGGCCACTTCCGTTTTAGTCTTCGAGGAAGATTATAGGGATGAGTGGGGCAGTATAAAGACTGCTAGGGGATTAGAGTGCTTGGATAGGTTACTATGGAATTTCATGAACTTGGATAATGAAAACTAGCTCAGTTCTTTAGCAAACTAAGCCGAAATCCTAAGAAATATAGTCACTCGAATTTGGTAGAGTTCCATTTCATTCAAAATGTTCAAGAAGTTTTTTTTTCCTGATCCGGAATGACCACTGCACAAGTACTTAAATGAATTTCAAATCGTATTCTATTAACTCGTCCTTGGTGGCAATAGCAATATTGAAAGCTGACTGGAACATCAACATGTCTTTCAAACCGAGCTTTATCCGATAGTGGTGCACTTTCTCGAGATTTCCAAAAGATATTTGTGCTCCAATTAGATATAGGCCAAATATCATGTATTCCTTCCATCCACTTTCCTCTGTATTGTGTTTTGATAAAGGTCATGTAAGCGCTGACATATGACGTTCTGCTTACGTACTTTAAACGTTTTTATATAGTGAAAGGCAAGCTACTGAAAGGCTAGATAGAAAGTATAGATAATATAATTTTTGTTCTATGTAACATCTGTATTGCTTGCAATATTCTTTTTAAATTGTTAAATATTCTGATTTTAATATGTGCTATATTGAAGGATGCGAAAGTTGATCGTATTTTAAAATGTTCATAATGTCCTGCTCTTAAACTTTATTTGTTCATAACTTGTTGCGACGTGTCAGACAACTTTACTCCATCATCAGGAAAAATTTACACAAGAGGAAAAAATATATATATATATATATATATATAACAATACTGCATTCAATGGAAACCATATGCTTACTACTTAGATATTATGTTGTTACAAATTAAAAAAAAATAACAGTTATCAAAATCCTGGCTTATTAGTGATTTATTTATCGAAATTTTGCATAAAATACTTTGTCGCTTGGCATATTGCTGAAAGATGTTATGGGTTATCTCAGCAGGTTTTTTTTTATTATTTATTTATTTCAACGATACAGCCTGTAAGTAGTAAGCATTGGGTTTGACATTATTTAATGTATACTTATGAAACTTATTAATAAATACACATGAACTACAAATATATCTTGAAAATTTAAAACTATTTCTGAAGTATTCCGTATTATTGGAAACAGCTGGGATGACAGGTATCTGCACGTTAGTGGATCTTTGTACCGTCGGCCTAGGTTACACTAGTTCCCAATTCTATACCTTACAGGGAGGATGTTAATAGTTATATATGTAATGATCATTGTGAAATAAGTTTAATTTTGTGCCGATATCTTATAACGTGTTATTAAATGATAGTTACATCGATGTATGTTACATTTGTTATCAATTAACCTGAAATCGTGATCATTTACCGTGCTAGTCACTTCTTTCATTTTGAAGTCAGTTCACAAAAAGGCTAGTGAATTTGTATTATTAAGTGTTTATAATTAGCATGCTACTGAATGATCTTAAACTGTTTCGATTATTTCGCACGATACATTGTTAGTCTAAACTTAAATATAGATTTCGCCTAATAATTATACCACGTAAATATATAAACTTTATGTAATTTCCAAAATATTCTACCTTTTCATGAACGGTACTGGTGACTCGCGTAGTATATCATTAAGGTGTTGATAAAGATTTCTTTAAATTTTTATTTTAAGCCGAAACTTAGGTTTATCACAACACAAACAATATAGAATCGCATATCACTGTATTTTTTTTAGTTTCATTCACTGTGCTTTGGGTCTATCTTTTTCGCAGTTTTTGCATTGTTCACTTTTTTCTCTAAAACCAAAGCTTGAATTGAAGCGACAGATCAATAAAAATTTCAATTATGTATATAAGGGATTCCGTTAATTGAGAACGTAAAACGATTTGGTTTATTCCAAGAAAACGAAGTTTATCTATCCAAAATTTTCATCCTTCAATTGAATGCCCTGAAATAATTTTAATTAAAAAAAAAGTATTAATAACTAATATAGAAGAATACAACAGCAATATTTAAAAATATACAAGTTCACTGAAATATAGTGAAACACATGTAATATAGTAAAATAAAATTATCCTAAATTTACATAAAGTACCTTGGAATGTAAAGTAATCGATAATACATATAAATACCAAACCTAGCATTTATACATAATATTGTGGGAGCTATACCAGAACAAGAATTGTCAATATTAATTGATACATATGATGAAAATCATAAATCTTTTTCCGGATTCCCAATGAGACATCCACCCAAGTTTGTAGTCACGGTTACAGCAGAACGAAATTCCTTGTCTCTTACTTCAACCTTCAGTAACGGTGTTCGACTCCATTAATACCTAGTTACCTTTTGTTATACTCTCAAACAGTATTTTTTTTTTTTTGAAATCTTGAAAACTGTAAAAGATCTAGTAGAAGCATGAAAATGTGATATCCTTGCCACTCTGTATTGCTCGATTGCGATTGTGTACCATGTTTCCATCATGAAATCGTTGATCTATGATCACATTTTTTTGAAGGTTTGTCTTTTTAAAGCTAATACTCATTTTAATGAACGCTGAGTTTCAGTAGCTAAATATAGAAAAATTATTCTGTATTATGATAAAAAGCGAAGAACAGCATTCAGAATTACGATTCAAACTATCATAAGCTGTATATACTTGTATATTAGAGAAAATTTCTGTGTTTGAATTTTCAGGTTGACTGGATTTATTTTGCGTAAGCTATTAATAGTAAAATTTATTAATTATGATAAATTTATTGATTATAAATTAAATAACATTAATTATGATCTATTATGATAAAAATATATATATAAATTTGGTGTAAAGATATTAATAATTGTGGCACGTGGTCTCAACGGTGAAAATTTTAATAGTTATTGGTTGAAGGTTGAATAAGGAGGTCAAAGTTATGAAATTGAGTAAGGATTGATGGAAATAGGACTCTCTTTGAGAAAATAAATCCAGCAAGAGCACTTGCTTGAAAATAAATGCTTTTGAGCACGAGAATGTCTCCTTTATTACAGAAGATGGTCAAAACATGGCTTGGTTTCGGATCACTTCAGTAATATACGAAGTAGCTACAACCAGAAAAACAATGAAGCCGTACCACAGGGACCGGTGATGATAAACTTGTGTACCCAGATAAGGATGAGGCAATGGAGGAGATCTGAGTTCCTCAGCTATGAGAATCAGGGACTCATGAAAGCATTATAAGTAATTATAATAATTTGAATAAAATAGTAAATGCTTAGGCCAATGAAAAGGGTATAATAAAATGATAAAAAGATAAAATGATACACTCCAAGGAAAGAAAGACTCAACTCAAATGTAAGCATTTCTGAGAATTTTATTGGTATGGTGAATAAATAAGGTGAGCACCATAAAAAAGATGTTCAATAAATTAATGTGTATTATAATGCACATCATTATACTTTTGTACAAGCGCAGACCCCAATGAAACATTAGTCAAAATTATAGGCAAACTACAGGAAATATAATAAATAGATTCATTGTAGAATCTATATTTAATTATGTAATGATTTTGTAACAAGTGGATAGAAAATGAAACAAACAAAAAATCATTGGTATGTTTTGTTTTTTTTTATTTCAAAACCCCTTTATTCAATATTTTTACAATTTATGATCAAAATTCAACGAACAATATTTACAATGCTCTCCTCGTGCTGCATGCGCAGATGCATTTGAAGGAGGTGATATTCCCAAAAACAAAATTTTCTATTTGAAAACTTACTTATTAAAAATACAATACAACGTGAAGAGGACTAGGTGATGGGGCTCACCTTCAGATTATTGGTATGTCCATATCCCCACAAAAGCATGCGAATGAGAAATTAATAAATATGTCGTTTTGAGTCAAATAAATCTAAAAATAATGTGTTTTTTTAATTTTTATCAAATTTATTCATCTGGACAATTTATGTATGCTGTGAGCAGAAGCATCTTAGTTGTTTTTCTTTTGATTTGTCACTAATAAAAAGAGACATACCTGATGGTAATAAAAAAATGTAGGATTTGCAGTTAAAACTGACCAAAAATCAGGAATAGAATCTTCACTCACCAAACTGTTCATATAAATAATTTGATAAGGCTACTTTCAGTTTAAAGAGATAAAAACATAAAGGGGACTGGTATTAAAATTGTTTACTAAAACTTGTCCATGTTGTTGTTTGGATGGATTAATAAATAGTACTTTTTTCTCTTTGTAATCATAGAAAATATTTCATTGGTGTGAACGAATTGTCACTATCTATGTAGATTTTGCAACTGGTTATTATGAGATTTATTGGGGGAAATTAACATTATTAAAATTATTATATTATTAGTAATGATATTATTAGAATACGCCACGGCTGTATGTTCTATCATGGAGGACGGCGAATCTGTTGGATCCAAGTTTGCATATCTCCTGATTTCAAAAATGATAAAGGGTTGAGACATAAAGAATTCCTGGCGTGCCTAACTTCCTTTGTAAAGGGGTGTTCAAGAATCGGAAATTCGGACCTTGAATCTGCAGTAGAATCAATAAATTATTGTTTGACGGCCATTAGATGATATACGTAATGCCATAGTTGCCACGGAAGCACTGTCGGCACCTTATTAATAGAAAACCAAATATCTGTATACTGCGGGGAAGCAATCAATATCTAGGTGGACAAAAGTCGTATCTCAATAATGATTAAACTCAAATGCTTTTTTGTTCATTTTCATCAACTCGTTTAATCTTCAATCAAAGTAAGCGTTATGTAATGTGCATCTAATTTGTGTTCAATAAGTATCAATTAACTTTCCTGAACTAGCTGCGTTTATTTTTTGAGTTTATGCATTTTTAAAAAAACCTGAGAATATGAACAAATAACTTTATATGCAAATCAGTCATTTCCATAAATTACGAATGTTAATCGATAAATTCCAATTTATATGTGATATGAGCAAGCGGATTGAGGCTTACGTTTGCTAATGAGTAATGCGGTTTTTTTTCCATTGCGAGGGGTATAAATGTATATTCGAACGGCAACTAAATCACACCACTTCTGCGATGTGTTTGCGGTTCGGGCAGATTGGATTTGACACAGTACTTGGTTGGGAGATTCCGCGCATAGCTGTCTTCCCGTATGCAACTGGGCTGAATTTATTACGGTGAATACCAGATGGGCTGAGCTGTGTGATCTATGTAGCGAGGCCCGATGTGTTGCTACATCTCAGGCGGGTATCAAACCCACATTAGCCCCAGCTGGGGCACAAGCCATCCATTATCAGCCCGTCTCATAGCACTCAGACGTCTATGGCCTGTCGGCTTAAGCTTCTTATCAAGTGCTATTAGCGGAGTCTAGTCTTCTACAGGATATGCAAACGCATAGTGTCTGGCGCACCGGCAGGTGGAGCGATTTTGGTTAAGACAGAAAAAAAGTGATCAAAAATTAATCTCTGAATAGTTGGCTTGTGGTTGACATTAGAACAGAAGATCTTAGCCAACCCTGAAGTGATAGATTTTACTTTCTGACAGGTGCAAAGTAATAGTCATTTGTCTGTCTAGCTGTTTTTCAATATCGTTAGTGTAACGATTCAACGAAACTTTAAAATTTCATTTTACAATATTTCGAATCTGTAAGGGATTAAATAAACTAAAGCTTGACACGGTGCGTTTTTTTTACAGCTTTGCTACGTTTTATATTACGTATGAAGTCATATAACTAATTTAATGTAGTTGTATAATGTAAGCTTGTTTTAAATTTTAAGGCAATGGGGCTCACCCTCCAGAAAGTTTGTAGATTGAAATTAACTTAAACGAAATCTTCCGTACGGTCTGTTGCCATCGATGCGGGAAGGGTCGTGGAGTTTGTGAACATTGAGTTTGTGAGGTGCTGCAACGAGTTAAATCACTTGTGTTGCCACCGGTGGATGAACTCACTCAGGTTGAAATAATGGTATGTAGTAGTGGTGAGTACGTGAAGAAAAAAATAATTTGAAGAAAGTCGGGCCCGTTCGTTATCATCAAAGTCTATGGCTTAATTCTCACAAGCCATTACTAGTAAAGAACACATACCCATTAGTTTATTGATAGTCTTTAGTTGATTTTTTTTTTTAAATGACAATCATCATCTCTCGAAACATTTTACGTTCTATGTTTCTTCACGTTTTGTGCAGTATATTTTGAGTTGAATTGAAATATTTCTACAGAATTTTAGATCTATTTAATTATTCTATTGAGCACTATTGTAGAACACACGAATATGCAAAAGACGATTACTCCATATATGTTTGAATATGGAATCTTTAGCTTCGGGCTCGGCAATAATCAGGCAAGGTAATCGATCACCTTACCACATTATATCACTGCCGACTACACTGGTTAATTGATTGTTACTATTTTTAGTCCAAATATTTCGAGAGACAACTCGTGTACAACTGATTCATTTGGACTTTATTACATTCTATAGCCGAAATAGTCTAATTTGTGTTTGTCATGCGTTGTATAAGTGAGAGAAATCACCGAAAAAGTTCCATTTGAATTGAATATTAATTGAAAAAATTTGTGAATTAAAATTTTTTTTTCTTAAAAACACAATTTGATATTTATCTACCCATCAAACTATATATTTTCAAGTAACCTATTAATAAATTAACGTTAGTTCTTTTTTATGGGGGGGGATATATATATTTTTCCCTCATCCTGAATTTCTAACTAGAGAGCTTAGAAAAAAAAAAAAAAAAACCAAAAAAATTTTTTTATGAGCCACCAGTGGACTCTCACCACTGTACTATCAACCTCTACCGAGGCTTCCCACACTCCTTAATTCCCTCACACCACCTTCAAGCAGGTAGTCCTAGTACAAGGATCCGCTCAACCCAAATATTCCTTTATTTTTCCCTCATCCTTAATCTAAGAGCTAAAAAAAAAATGCAAAAAAAAAAAAAATACTTTTTTATGGCTTTGATTGAGTCATGAGATTTTCTCTGTCTCTATGACAGCAGATAGGGGCTGTAAAAAACAAATAACGTGTTAAAAAGAAACATTACAGTGTTATTATCAAAATCACATCTCATTTACACTGTGGTGTCAATCAAAGAAGTTGTAGGAGTTTACAGCTTTTGAATTAAAATTTCCTGCATCAAAAATCGCATGTTATGATCAAAATCCGTCATAAATATTTGAGTCTTCTCTTAATTTACCATAAGACATTACGCTTCATTCATTTATTTTATAAAAACGAATAAACATGTGTGTCCATGATTCCTTGTCGATTCATAATTATTTAGTAGTAACAAATCACTATTATATAAATTAATGGTTTGTAAAATACATACTTTTAAATGCGTCAATACTCAATTCCCTTCTGAGCCCTTTTAAAAATTATTTAACTTTTCCTCGTGAGATTGATGTTCAGCTGAATTTTAATGGCTACGTGGTTCGATGTTGTTTTTTTATTAATTCATATCTATCGTTCAGTAACGTGCCCATTGTTCCTTTTTGTGGATGTTTATTGTGAGTTATTAGTGTGGGATCTCGATGCGTTTTCTTTTCAATTTTTTTTTCTTTCTTTTTTAATCTCCCCGTAATATTCTCTTTTTTATGAACCAATGAATGGCTGAATGAAATGCCTGAACCCTCCCGACTATAAATTTCATTTTATAGGCACTCACTTAGACGCTTGCCTGAATCGCATTTGGTCGTAAATGTTTTCGAGAAGTTATGGCATTGTATAATGGGTGTTTTAGGTGTCGTGGTTTTTAACATGGGATCGGCTTATCTTACGAGGGCAAGGTCGTACTTCCTTGCACGAGTACGTATGTTATAATATATTATTAAATACAGTAGAATTTATTTATTTGTTAGGTCCTCCAATTTGGGCAAGGATGTTGAAATATCAATCTAGAAAAATCAACATGAAAGTACCAGCGGTGATATTCTTAGAATATCTTTCCAGGGTCCAAACAAAAAACAACTATTAACATTGTTGATCCAAAATATAAATTGAAAACAGTTGGTTGAATAACATTTTATTTATTTACTTTTGAAATTTTTCAAACTGCTAAAAAATGTAGTTTTTATCGAATCGGTTTTAATTTCATGCCTTCCATCATTTCGCCCTAGGAAAATGTATAGAAGCTTTGAACCATTTGAAAATTTTAATTGATTATTTTTGATTTTATTTTATAATTATTGAAGTTTTCCAATTAATAATCATATAATATATGTTGTTTCAATGGATACGAAAGTTGATTATATTTAAAAAATGTGCATAAAACCCTTCTTTAACTTTATTTATCAATTTTCTGTTGCTACTTTTCGTACTGACATCAGTCCGTAAAACGTTTTGTTTATTGAATTAATTATTGTTACTTGGACAGGGTATCTCTTGAAGTTATATCTGGATCTTGTTATGGATTATGAATGCAGATGCAAATATTGCTACTGAGTTATATTCATTGTAGAAATTTAACCATATCATACCTACATAGCGCAACCCTTTACATTTTAAGTGTATTTTTGTCTGTGAATGTATCCTAAAAGCGTATGGGAGCTGTTATTCTATTATTTTCCTATTATTTTTGATGAGGCAAAGTCAAAATAGTGTTGTGAGATTTTATTTTTTCTAATTATTACAATTGGTTCTGTGTTGAGAATGATTTTTTTTTTTTAGCTTTGCCAATATCGCATTCTACACTAATTTATACTTTACTTTTCAAATTTGATAGGTTATAATTGAGTATATTATTGTCATTGATCATGCATTCTAAACGCTCCTGCAGTAATTGTGGCATATGATTGCATGTCATTCCTTTTTCATATATTTATTTATCATCCTTTAATAATACAGATACTACTTATAATAATAATACAGATGATTACTTAGTGCTACATCTATCTATTGGCATAAGTGATCTACTAATTTCACCAGTATCAACAATATGATACCCTCTAGTGAGGCAACATTATGGAATCACAGGGCAATTTTGATCAAAAGCATCTCATTAATCTCAGATACTTGGTGGAATACTCAGCTGCTTTAATCATTAGCAAGCTTCACTTCCAACCGCGAAGATCTAGATTCGATTTCAGTTTAATCTGTAAGCATTTGTTCTGTGAGTCAGCAATCCTTCACTCACTCAGACTAGTAAGGAGAGTTAATGTAATCAGCTTTCCTAGTTCGTCACCTAGCGTCTACCACGCTAATACGCGCCACCTTAAAACCGAAACAATCTTGGTAGGAATCATCTATTCATTGCTTGTTAATTACACAAATGATAAAATTGGTTTGAAATTTGGAACGCATTTTCCAGAACATACTGATCAGTTTTTTTTGTTAAATACAATAACAGGATTACTAAATAAAGAAATTTTTTTACTGATTTTTTCCCCCTTGTTAAGGGCACGTTAAAGACGGGAAACGAATATTAAACATATTCCGGAAAATCAGCTTTTGTGGGCCTACAATAGAATGCGAGTATTGTGCACGTTTAGTGTGTACAGTAGCCTTTTACCGTGGGAAAAGCTTAAGGGTGTCCCAGAATTAACGCAAGATTTGATTTAAATAGAAAACACAGTTTTTAGTATTTTTGTTGTCATTTTTTTATTGAATTATAAACTAAATAGGATAGGGTAATTTATGGAATAATACTTCGGGCAAATAGCCTCCACGACTTTGCTGGCACATAACTCTTTTGTCGAAATTTTCCATGACCATTTGGCATAAATGTGGTTGAATTTCGTTGATGCAGAGTTGAATTTCCTCTTTTAATGCACGGGTGGACGTGGGCTTGTTGACATACACCTTTGACTTCAAATAACCCCATAGAAAGAAATCTAAAGGTGTTAAATAACACGATCTAGGGGGGCAATTCTGATCACCGAAAGGAGAGAGTACACGACCTGGAAATGTCTCATGCAGTATTTGAATTGTTTTATGGGCTGTATGGCATGTGGCGCCATCTTGTTGAAACCACATATTGGCCACATGAATATCACCCAATTTCGGCACAAAGAACTGTGTTATGTCGCGATATCGAGTACCAGTAACAGTCACTGCTTGGCTAGCCTCATTTTCAAAAAAGTATGGTCCAATGATGCCTCCAACCCAAAATCCACTCCAAACAGTGACACGTTGTGGATGCATTTTTTTTCGACAATCACATGTGGTTTATCCGAACCCTAAATGCGACAATTTTGTCGATTAACAAATCCATGACGAGGTCAAGATGCCGACCATATTTTGAATGAAATTTTCAAACTGCGGCCACCAAACTTCCATTATTTTTGAGATGATGTTCAACAATAAAGACACGTTGTTCTATCGTGTAACGCTCCATTTTTACTAACCCTAAATGGTCAGCTGACAAATTGTTTTTTTTAGGGTTGCCAGCACTTTACTGCACAAATGGCGGCAAATTCAAATCTTGCGTTAATTCTGGGACATCCTTTACTTACCGTGACTAGCATAGTTTAACTAATAAAACATTATTTTTCTTCAAAGAAACACAGAACATTTTCTAAAACATTTAATAACTTTTTAAGAAAGTCGGCTTTTTTTTACATAGTTCCAACATTTTCTGCGTCATAATTCTCGTTTTGATGTATTTTATTTTTTTAATAAGAGAGATAATTTGTTTATTTTATTTTACAAGTGCTTATTGCATCTAGTTGTCAGAAGCCATAGTATCTAAAATATGCACTTATTTATAAGAGAACAGAAACAAAAAAACCTAAAAGACTGATTTCGAGTGGTTCTCAAGGGTAAAATGAATGTTTTTATAAACATCTTTCTAGTTGAAACATTATGCACACAACCTTTCACTGAATTATTGTTACTGTTCTTATAATTTTTTTTAAGGTTTCTTACAAGAACCTTTGAATGCTATATTTTACTACGTTATAAAGTTTTTTTTATTAATAAATCAAATCTTTATTGTGGTTAAATTACCATCAGCCTAATTGGGCTATAAGTAATTGTGTTCAATAATCTCTTTCATACCATATTTACTATTCATTCCCTCGCTCGTTCATTTAGTATTTACAAACAGCCCAGAGACTTCCCAAATTCACATGGGTGTCACCTCCCTCGCATGCGAAAGAGGAAGTCGAGTCTTGGGAAGTCCCCCACGCTCCTCCTTCAGCCTGTCACCGGATACGAGCCAGTGAAGAGCGCGAGAGCCACATACGCTCTGGACATGATTGGAGAAACTGGCCATTGCCATGCAGGTCAATAGGCCACTGCCGTTTCAGTCTCCGAGGAGGATTATAGGTATGTGTGGCGCAGTGCAATGACTGTGCTAGGGGATTAGGGTGGTTGGATAGGTTACTATGGAATTTCATGAACTTGGAAGGGATGAGTTCAAGATAGTGTAGACTGCTCAAGATAGGATAAGAGAATCTGGCCAATGTCAAGATGTTCTTTATATATGGCAATTTATACTATACATAAGGTATGAATGGTAAATGTAAACTTGTAAATGTGGTCTTTGATTATAATTATCTAATTCTTCTTGAGCAGATGGAATTTTATACCATATATTAATATGAAATAATAAATAAAAAAGATTTATTATTACAAAAACTATAACATCTACTGAGTTATACCGCTACGCTAGCAGCGAATTTCCCCCTCCCCCACTCCATCGGACTGCGTGCCTTCAGAGCTACGTGACCTAGACCTAAAGTCTAGCCTCTGAACGTAGCATATGAATGAGTGAATGTGACGTAGGTCGTAGTGGAACGTACTACCACCAGTTGATACATGGACCCCACTACTGTAGTTTTCCCAATTAGAGGTGACCAACCCGACGGATCCCTGACCTACATATGAATGCGTAGTTTTTATGTATGTATATTGTAATTAACTTATGAATGAGAGACAGAATAAATTATTGCAAGTTTAATGCGTATCAGGTCATTCGCCACAATTATTTAATGCCCTAATTTCTGATTGCATTTTTTCTAATAACCGAAATTCATAATAAAACGCTTATCATCCTGTACCGAGAAACATATTTTTCACATCAACCATAAATTAAACTGAAACGACTAAAATTCTCAATAATGATAGCAAATTCACCTAGGCGTACTTCCATCTCCCAACTTCACGGTACCACTGACATTGACTTTATTTATAACGTTGTCAAGCAGTCGCTTGAGTGAATGAAAATTTGTCAATATCGAATGAATGAGAACATTTATCACAATTACTTATAGCCTAATAAGGCAGATTGTAATTTATATCACAATAGAGACGTTTCTATATATATTTAAATCGTTACAATTTTTTTTTTTTTTTTATTATTATTTGTTCCGGCATTTGTGCACTGCGGCCTCACTGAGACCTATTGTGCGCCGTCCATGTCTCTGTCCTAAATATGTGACAGGCCCACGGCCTTTGCAAATCTGAGGATACTGAATGGATCGATCAGTTCACATAGTTTGGGGTCTACGATGCGATCACTACCAAAGTGAAAGTATCGCCTTCTAGCTAAGTTATCACAGTCACATATTATATGACGTGCCGTTTCTCCCTCTTTCTTGCAGAATCTGCAGATTGGTGATCCCACTATCCCCAAATTCTACCGACAGAACAACCGACAGTGACCTGTGTAGAGTCCTGTCACACTTTTGAGTGTCCACCTGTCCATTGATAGAAGTGCTGAGCTTCTTTTCTTACAGGGTCCATTAAGAAACAGTTTCGAGTGTTCCTGTTTCTTAGTTTCTCTCCAAGAGAGTCTTACCTTGTCCTCTATAGCTAATTTTATACGCCTTTTAGCGTAGCTGAGGCTGATACCACATATGGGTTCAGGTGCAAGAGGTGTCTGTTCTGAGCCCACCCTTGCAAGGCCATCTGCCTTCTCGTTGCCTGTGATGCCTGTGTGTCCTGGCACCCAGTCGATTCTAACCTTATTGGCTAGCGAGAGTGTGTTTAGGTTGTTTTTACACTCCTCAACCAAATAGGATCTGGTCGTATAGCTTCTCAGGGCGCCAATGGCTGCCTGGCTATCCGTGAAAATTGTGATCAGTCTGTTTCTTACACCCTCCCCAATTAAGGTAATCGTTACAATTATTGTTGGTTCTCTGTTTTTGTGTTAGTATAGCAAATCGGGTTCATCGTCTCATTTAGGGTTATAAATATATTTTCCAATTTGAATAGACTGGAAAATGCCAGAAAAGTGACCTTTAATGGCTCTCGAAAGGTCTTTGCTTGAGTGAAATGTAACTTAACTGATCAGCAAGATCTATCTCAAGGACTTGGGGATCAATTACAGAACACCATGTCAACGAGTTATTAAGAATACTACAATCTGCGCTAGAAGAGCAATCGATAATGGCAATAAAGATCGCATTCATGCAGCCTTTAATGCTTAAATTTAGGATAATTAGCCTTTTTATTATTATAATGGAATCCATGTACACCGCTATTTATTTTTGATTGTAGGGCATGTATACTACAAGGGATATTGATAACGCATATATACTTACTGTAGTTTTGGTTTTACACCACTCTTTCACTTTTTGGTTTTACTCCACTCTTTAAACGGTACAATAATTCTTGCAAAATGAGACGTGTTGTAAAAAAATGTATACGGTTGCTCTCAGTATAGGATAAATATATTAACTCACATTAATGTTTTTTTAAGACATAAAATGAGTTCTGAAACCTAAAGTATGTGGGAATTTGTTGTGCAGTGTTTACACAGTTGTCTAGTAGTGAACCCCCTCATGTCTCGTAAACCAACGAGTTCAACTTTTATCAGTGTCGTTTTTATTCCGCTCAGTGATAATACGGCATCATTGATTTTCTGTCAGTCGAATCGCCGTTGCATTATGCCCCTGTCGTCATTGGCAACTCCCCCTGCAGATTGTCGCTTTAGAATCGGCAGCTTAGACTGCAAATCGTAACATTTCCTCGTGTTCCCACAAAGATAGATCAACCTGGACATATCTGAGGATCTGAAATTTATTTTGTAATAGTAGTTTTTTTGTTTCATATCCCCTTGTTACAAAATTACGATTCTACAAACGAATCTATTTACAATTGCTTCGTTATATTTCCTGCAGCTTGCCTACATTTTATTCAGAATCTGTTTTATACTAATAGTGGTCTTCGTTGTACAAATGTATAATGTACATCATTATACATTAATGGACTGAATTTATCAAAAGTGATGGGGCTCACCTTATTTATCATAAACTTAAAACTAACTTACATCTAACAATAAAAACTAAATCTTAACCTAAGTTCACAGACAGTAAGTTGTCATGGGGAAGGGTGGTGGGGTCATGGTGTTAAACAATGAGTTTGTGCTGCAAGGAGTCAAAAACTTGATGTGTCTCCGGTGGATAAACTCACCCTCCGATGGCACTCCAAGTAACGGGTGCAGGTCGGCGTAGTGGTCGAAATCGCGGGTTCGATGATAAAAAATCATTCAGCACGGTCGGAGCTTGGAATGAAATCGGAAATAATTTCTAGCGCCCTTAATGTGTCACTAAGCCACTCGGGTGATCCCTTGATAACTTTTAGGCCCCTGTAACGATATTTAATTACTGAAAGTTATATAAACTGCTGAAAGTTATACTCGTTAAACTAGTAATTTATGGGTCGGCCATGCAAATATACCGCAGAACCAAGCGCTCCATAATCGATTAACTTTCCATCTAAATATGGTAACTTGTGTGACATTTTTATCATGCCTAAAATAACTATTAACGGTTGAATAGCAATCTAATAAACATTCGAGCTTCTAGTTTCTGATGAATTGGTGTTCTCTGTAAAATATTGGCTTGAACGCTACTATATTTATTGTGTTAGATTTATAACCGGAGTAAGGGTTAAGGACTTCTCCTAACTTCATATCTTTTCAAGTCACTTTTATAGGCAGACAACTTAAAATCCATTTATACATTATATACGCAGGGGAAGTAAATAAGAAAGGATTTATAAAGGTAAAAAAACAACGATAAATCAGTGAGGCTCCTTACGACATATTATTCTTTAAAAAGCTTTTTATACATCCTAATTTCAAAATTGCTTGTACATCATTTATTTAATATACATTTATTCCATTATACAGTATACGAATTCTCTTGGCGGTTGAAATTTTCTACTTAAAAAAATGACTATCCTTTCATAGCAAATGCTCCGAGCAATTAGTTTTACTTTTCTACCTTAATATCTCACATTTTTCACGAGGTATGTCGTAAACTACAAAACAATTTTAATCGGAAACGGGTCTTAAGAAACGGAGGTCGTATTAAGTAAAGTATTATTGTGGTCATTCAAGGACAGTCTAATGCGGTTTCTATATAATATGTGACCCACTTTAGTGGAAAAAGGAAGAAAGTTGGTCAAGCTTGCCTGAATAGAATAATGTATTGTCTTTAAACATGCACAGTTTCGTTTAGACCCTACATTTTTTCAGAGATCTATTTAAATTATTATAGAATAAAAAAAAGAAAGGATAAATTTGTATTATACATACATAAGCGTACAGGTGTGAAAGGGCTCCATGTTAGGGTTGATGCAGGAAGCGAAGAAAAAAAAAATATTAATTAACCTTAGGGAGAATGATACAATACCCCCTTCACATTTTGTATGACTAAGAGATTACCTTGACAGTTTTCAAGCTAATTGCTTCTGAACCTTAACCTCCTACATATTACATTTACAGCTTCATTGTAATACAGAATATTTCGTTTCGAAGGTTATAAAACAGACTACGTAATAATAATTTTATTAGAAATTAAACAAAATGCTTCAAGAAGTTTATTTATTTTTTTTTAAAGTAAATAAATAGCTCTATATTCTAGCACATGGAGAGGTTACTCGCATTGAAGAAAACACTTTCCTATTTTCACCAGTCAATACTGGGCTGGTTACTGTTCACCACGGCGATAAACAGTTCCGGGCTACGCCCAGGGTAACGATATACTAAATTCAACGTGGTCCCAATTAAATAGGCTTATGTTGCTTATATTAAATTTCATGATGGCACGTTAATTTTGTCCACTGGTTTGTGATTAATATTGACAGAAACTCAACAACTATTCCTACAAGTTCGAAATCCACATTGGGGGGGGGGGGAGGTAACGCAAATCTATGTGGAAAAAGTCGTATCTCAATAATGTTTAAACTCAAATGCTTTTTTGGACATTTTCATCAACTCGTTGAATCATCATTCAAAGTAAGCGTTATGTTATGTGCACCTAATTTGTGTTCAATAAGTAGCAATTAACTTTCCTGAACTAGCAGCGTTTTTTTATTATTTATTACGATAATATTACAAACTTCCTTATTGGGCAATAAGTAATTATGTTCAATGTTGTCTTACAATATTTACAATTCCTCATTCACTCGCTCATTTATACAGTATTTACAAACAGCCTAGAGACCTCCCAAATCCTCATGGCTGTTAACTCACTCGCATGCCAAAGAGGAAGCGGAGTCTTCCATGCTCCTCAGTCAGCCACGTCATTTGATACGAGCCAGTGGAGGCAGAACAAGGGCCACAGACGCTCAGGACATGATTAGAGAAACTGGCCATTGCCAGGGCTCCCACTGTAACGTATTTATAGGAGGTCGCGAGACCACTGCCGCTTTAGTCTCCGAGGAGGACTAAAGAGGTGTCTGACGCAGTCGAATGTCTCGGGCGATATGGGATTAGGGTGGTTGGATAAGTTTCGATGCAGTTTCGTGAACTTGGAAGTTCGAGTTGGGAGTTCGAGAATGTAGGGTATGTTAAGATTAAGGGTTTTGTTGCTGACGTTATAAGGGGCATTGACTATTGTTCTCAGGACTATTGACTGAAAGGATTGGATACGCTTGACGTTCGACTTTATTGCTGTCCCCTACAGGTCCATTCCGTATGTCTAGATTGGCTTTTGTAAAACTTTATAAATTAGTAATTTGTTTTCTATTGAGAGATGGGATGTCCTTTGAAGTAGTCTCTAAAGTTGTCCAAAGCGTCTGTTTAGTTCTTGTCTTTTTAGCCTTGAGTGTGGGGTGGGTTCCATGTCAGCCTTTTGTCGTGGATCTTGCGTAATGTTACATAAACAAATAAAAATGTTACCTTTTAACACTAGATATTTCCCTATTCCCCTTCCTAAGTTCCTAAGTTCATACTTTTTTTTGGCTGCATATTAAGAATTTGAAGTGACAAAACATTCTCATATTAAATAAAATCGATTCTTGGTTCCGTGAAATACTATTACTTGAATTTAAAATTCGTAATCTTTGCCCCATAAATCACCCGATTTTTGTAACAATCAGACAGTTTTCAACCCTTGTCTTCCTATATTTGCGATTCCGCCCACTGTGCGCCCGTACAACTGACGATGTGACAGAAACAGAAAGACATAAAAGGAGTGGATGTGGCCGTGGACCTAGGTAGCGCTCAGGTATATTTGCCTGTCGTTTAGAGTGTTCAGTAAACTGAGAGCCCCGTAGCTTTAATGGCCCAGGTTAAACGGCGCTGGATCCACCACTCTGCCAGCGATAGGGCCATATTTTGTGAGCTCCCGTCTTTTAAACCCTTTTTTTTTTATCCCTACGAATATCCCTGGCTAAGGGAAAATTTTACTTGTTTTTTCCCTGATCCAATAGAGCCGGAATTTCACTAATATTTACGATCGAATGTTCCTTTCTTATCAGATAAAATATTTCACGAAGGCATAAATGTAAAAATATCTATGTGGAAATAAAATGTTAATTTACAAAATTATGTTTATGGAAACCGAATTGTTGCTAATGAAGTGGATAAGGATTTTTAGTTTTTTTTTTTTTAATAACTCAAATGTTTGTTTCTATTCATTAGGTTTTTTTTTTATTGGCAAGAGCTTTCAACGGTCCACGACATCCGCTGGGGGTACGCAGCGATCAGTTCACTACAGCCTATGGAGTACATGTTTTCCATACCTGAATTATACCGTTTCTTCCAATCTAATACTTCAATTCAGAAGATTCATTTGGGGTCGGGCCTGGCCAGTGTTTAAACATCATCTTGAGGCTATATTTGTATGAATTAAGTAATTCAAAATGTGAAACAAATCGTGAGAATGAGTATTGAGTGCCATCTACATTAAAAAGTTCATTATGTATAATGATATTTTATTGGCTTTAAGGGCATGTAGTGTCAGAAGTGATGAAAATTTCGATTTGAGAGCTGTCACAAAAAAAACTCCTGCTTCAGGTGTATTATGATCGTAATTGGTGAATTAATTATAAATTGGACGTATTAGTGAGAATATCATGTCTTGGATTTGAAAAAAAAAAATTTTCATCAATTTTCTTTATGAAAAATTTGACATCAGGTATCTCTTTATATTAGATAAAAATAAGATGTGCGTTACTAAACGTATCTAACGGCAGGCATACTTATATTGTTTTCTATTTTTCTTCTTTGGTAGACGGTATGTCCAATGATCCTTCAGCTACAGTGCTTTTTCTTGAAGCTCTCCGCACCACTATGTGAATAGTGGAATTATTCTTAAATAACTATCGCTACAAACGCGAGTACGACCTCACTCGAGGCTGGGTGTTAGCTAATCTTTCTCTCATCAACGCCACTTGGCTCACTCTTATTGGCCAAAGGCTAAGTGACTTGTTAGTCAAATTAATCAAAATTAAAATTACAGGTGGTAAATTTTGGGAAATCAAAAATCCAGGACATCTTAATGCACGTATTGAACTTCTTATATTAACAATTTTCACTTTGGTGTAGTTGAATTTATCTATATAGATCTAATTTATCATATCGATTTTATCGAAACTTAGTTAATAAATAAATTTAATTAAAATCTTTCATCAGCCTAAGCTGTCATATCCCATTACAACCGCATTCACTCGCTGTAAAAAAATAATAACAAATAATTCTGTTTACATATTTACATCGCACTATAAATAAAAATAATTCCATGGCATTGAACTAGTTGTCTTATAGCTTGGCTTGTAGTTGGTTGATACAATAGCATAGAAACATTCAAATATAACCATCGTATTTTAATCACTGATGATACAAATCATTAATATAAATGAACAATTTGAACCCTTAAGATGCATTCTGTAAGACGTGGAACTATAAAGCATTAAAATTGTGATAAACTCTATGGCCATAAAGATTAGTTAAAAGAGCCTTTTTATAGCTTAAATGAGACGCTAAAATTATCTTAGATAAATGAGGCTTTTAGAATGAAAACCCACAAATTTTACACGAGCGACAGAACACACAAACCCAATTTACATAAAAACTAAAATATTGTCGAGGAAGAAACTTTTACAGGTCATGGACCTCGGTTCTTTCCGAAAGCAACAAAAACCTTTATCAAAATTCAAATTCCTAGGTTGGGGTTGTTTTTTGCCTTGCATGTAAAACTTCTGAAAATGGATATAGATGGTTTTAATTCTAAATGTCTCATATTGTGTATAAAGAACTCTTGTAGTGTCTTGGATTGTATCCATCTTGTGAGATATTATTACTCTCATAACAATAATATTTCAATGTTTTGTCAAATTGTGAAGGCACTCTTATAACCAAAACTTAACGTTTCCTCATGTTTAGCTACTCACTACTGTCTTAAATGTTAAAGTCTTGTCCTAAGGTCTTAAGTAGGTTTCATTCTTACCGTAATAACAAATTAGTTGAGTGGTTAGGTCTTTTTCGTCTCATTTTCTTCTAAAGAAGATTCCGCAGTCTCAGACTAGTCTACTTAGACTACTAGACTACTTAGTGCTGCTAAAATACAAGTTAGCTACCATTTAGCGGGGAGTACCAAAGCACTCACTACCTGTGTAAACTTGGGCCACGCAGCTGCCGTTGTACTTATCCAGTTTCGGAACCTGTTGAATTGTTTCGGTTTGCGGTCTGCCTGCCCGAGAGACCTTTGGGTTTTGTGACCTGGCTCAGGTAGAGTGAGAGGTGCCGATAGCAGGGCTGCTGGAGCCCAAAAATCACCGGGACGTGGTACATTGGTCAGGTAATAACAGAGCTTCAACAGGAAGTGTGTCTGTGATTCATGCCTAACCGGAAGCTAATTTCCTTTCCTGTCCACAATAGTTCCATGGTTGGGTATGTATGCCATCAGATAAACTAGTATATATTCTATAATTTAAATACTGTTGACCAGTTGGCTAGGCAGATTCCTGAGCATCAGCAACTTAGTAAATAACTTAAAACTTTGCTTTCTCGCAATTTTCTTTTTATCTCACTACTTCTGAGCACTTGAGAATTACGGAGTAGACTGCTTTAGAAATAGCAGCGCTTGTGAAATAGAAATAAAAAACTTGCGTGAAGACGAAATTGGACGTTATTTACGTAATCTAAACCGTTAACAGGCAATTAAATCATAAGTTTAAAATGTACTCAAAGGGAAAATATGGACAGAGTGTTATTTTACAATCTAAAGAGGTCTTACTTTTAAACAAACACTTGGATTCTCTTCCCAGGTGTCCTTTGATGCCGAGTGTAAAAAAAAAATCTATTAATTTATTAACTTCAAATTCAAATTGATTGATTTCCAATATTGATGTATAAAAAAACAATTTGGGCAAACATGCAGTGCATCTAGTCTAAAAAGAAACAAAAATTCACATTCACTCTTATGAATAAACTCAGCATTGTAGTACAAATAGATGTTAATTTTGGAAAAATAAAAACTAATCTAAAAAAAAAACGTTAAAACGTTGATGGTAATAGAAATACTTTATTTCATGATATATTATACTCTAGGCCATAAAGGCTTTATGAAATATATCCACGTTAACCAAATTAATTGATTCTAGCTGTGTTTACATTTATCTACCAATTTAATGGTTATTGCTTTTAAAATACCTAGAACACAATTGATCTCCGCTACTTTCAGCGTGGCATGTCTGTGACCCCCTTTAAATTCCCCAAAACACTGGAATATGTACATCAGTAAATTGTAACCGGAAAAAATATATATTGATCCGAATGACAAATGTAGCATCTATTAAATATAATAAGCACGAATTTCATAAATAAATTGTCGAACAATCCATATTTTGTTAAAAGGTAAATAAAATTAATAAAGGGGATATTAAACAAAAAAAAGTACCTGGGAGATAATCAATTTTGGAAACTTGCATCAACTTTTTTTTTTAGACTCATCTATATTTCAATTTGTACTTATGCCAGAACACTCCAGATCATACTGGTTAGCTATTATTTGGTTGAGGAAAATTGGGGAAAAAAAAAAAAAGACGAGTATAAAGTCTGACGTTTAATTAGTTGGCTCATTCATCATTGTCGAGTTGATCATTTTAATTGCTAGGTATTTAATTAATAAGCAATTAGTCTTTTAATTGCAATCTAATTTTGCTTTAATAAAGGATCTTACCTATTTGCAAGGAGATTCACAATCGTCTTCCGGTTATATTGCTCTAAAAAAAATGTATGAATAGTATCTTGTAGAATTTAAGTTTATTTAATAGTAGTAAGTTATTTAGGCAGTAAGCAGTAAGTTTATTTAATAGTTTTTTAAAGTGGTTCTTTAATTAAGTCCCTGTATCCTAGTGGTCAAGACGCTGCACTTAAACTGTGAATATTCGATTTCTGAATTTCTAAGGATTGCGTCTTTGGAAGTTGGGTGGGTATTGCTCGGATTAAATCATATCCCTGAGGATAAATGAGCAGCTGCTGGAATAAATAAGTGCGGAATATTGATTAGAAAACTGAAATTGTGATTAAGAATTTACCGAGGCTTATGTTAAATGTCATTTATTTTCATACACAATAAGGTCAGCTTCACAATTGAAATTATTTCAATTTATAAGGACATTTATTTGATTCTGAATTCGCGGTAAGTTTTTTTTTTATTGGTGTTCCATGTGTGCCAACGGTTCTTTCTTGCTACGATGGGAATGCCAGTTGAGAATCTCTCTCAACCCTCGGCCCGAGAAATAATAAAAAATTGTAGATTATTACCCCAAATTTGGACAAAATGATTTTGTAAGATGCAATTTTTGGCTGAAATTTAACAGTTTAAAACAGTTTATTTAATCTTAAAAGTAAAACTCGCATGGAAGACGTAAATGTTTTACTTGTGTTTCTTTGACAACTGGTTGGAAACTGACCCAGCTCTAGTAACCCAGATGCTGGGTATATTCCATAATTCAATTAAACTTATATTTAATAATTGTTTATACAACTTTATATAACTAAACATCATAACAAATCTTAGGTCTCCCCCACCCCAATAACTTGATTTCTGTCTTCTAAACAGGTTTTGCTTACTTATTTGTCCAATAATATTTCCTCTCGAGGCTGAATGAGCTCTTACTACATCTATTCCAGGTAGGAAGCCGGGATGTGAACCAAAATAAGTAGTTAGTCAAGCATGCTGCTACAAGAGTAACAAGGGATAAAAAAAAGTATTCGCTCGTAAGTAGAAAGTCCATATTTACACCTTATAAAAAAAAGGATACACTGGAGAGTGACGGAGGCAATACAACTAATTGAGGTAGCAGACAGAACACAGCTAGTTTGAGTTAACTGCCTAATGGTTATCAGTCAGTTATCGCCCTGTTGTGAGGAATTAACGGCTTCTACAAACGCGCGATGACCTGGCCTCAGGTGCTCACTAGAATATCATCTGACAAGTTAAAAATAACTTAATGACCCCCCCCCCATCCGTGAATTAAAATGCGAGCCTAACGGTGTAATGATGATTTCATGTGGCCAATTAAAACTAGCATGAAGTGATGTGGAAGAACACCCTTTTTAGGGTTTTTAGGGTTACAAACCAGAGGGAGTGTATATTCATTAATGTGAGTAGTCCACAAACAGCCTTCCAGTGTAATGGACTTGGTTTTGGATATAAAAATAGGTGAATGAGGCAATAGGTCAGAGTTCCATTTAGATTAACTCTTAGTGCACTGAGAAATTCCGAGACTCGGAGTATTGCTCTCTCATGGTGGTAAGTCATAATTAAGTTTTGACAGTCAAGAATGGTCTATATATAGAATCTATTATGATAAAATTACAATCAATGTTCTCATTCATACCTTATTTACAATTCTTCTTTCCTCCTCCAGCCCAGAGACCTCCCAAATCCACATGGTTATCACCCACTCGCATGGGAAAGAGGAAGCAAGTATTGGGAAGTTCCCCACGCTCCTCCATCATCTGCGTCAGGGGATACGAGCCAATAGAGGCATACCGAGAGCGTGAGAGCCACAGACACTCAGGACATGATTGGAGAACTCTCACTGTCACGTATCTATATCAGGTCACGAGACCACTTAGTGTCCGAGGAGGATTATAGGGATGAGTGGTGTAGTGCAATGACTGTGCTAGGGGATAAGGGTGGTTGGATAGGTTTCAATGGAATTTTATGTACTTGGCAGGGATGCGTTCAAGAATGTAGGGTATATTAAGATCATTATTAAAGGTTATATTAATGACGTAATAAGGGACTATTGTTCTCAGGTCTTTTGATTGAAAGGATTTGATGCGCTTGATGTTCGATTTCATTGCTGTCCCCGTATGCCCAGATTGGCTTGAGTATAATTTTGTAGATTATTAACTTATTTTCTATTGAGA
Source organism: Acanthosoma haemorrhoidale (assembly GCA_930367205.1). Classification (NCBI taxonomy): domain Eukaryota; kingdom Metazoa; phylum Arthropoda; class Insecta; order Hemiptera; family Acanthosomatidae; genus Acanthosoma; species Acanthosoma haemorrhoidale. Next base: position 72,173,630 of record OV884015.1, on the reverse strand, counting down.
GATGGGATGTCATTCAAAGTAGTCTGTAGTCATCCTTTTGAGGAGTTTGAAGCCTAAATACCGAACTGTCTCGGATACAAGGAGAGGAATGAAATAAAAAAAAAACTAGTGGGCAGGATCAACTTAATATGAATGTTACAAATTTTTTTGAGCTCTTTTATTTGCATCTGTAATTTGCATTATAAAGAAACAATTACTCGAAGAATAATTTATCGTGAATATTTATTCAGAAAGATGACTTACAAATTATTTTGACTGATAATAAAACGTCTCTTGAAATTGGTCCCAAATTAGTACTCTATCTGCATTTTCCTTTTGCAGGCAAACATTTTAAAACAAATGATGACATTGATCGATCCTCGTAGATTTTTTTTACCTCAAGATTCTTGATATCTTCTTGGGTGACTTGCCCGTGACTAAAATGATTCTTACAAAGAGTGTAAGGCTTGTGGGAGGTGGGGGAAGGACCTGCAAGCAATGTCGGTTTTATTCATTGAGCGTTAAAGAGGACGGTAAAAGTGTAAATTGTCGGAAGTAAAAAATGTATAACCTCATTTTTACATGTACACAAAGCCCAGGGTCCCATTGAGGAGAGGTGCGGAGCTGAAGAGGCCGAGATAGGACCGCCCTCCTGACAGCCATTCACCTTTCTCTGGCAAACAGTTCCCAGCCTCTTGGATCAGATATTTAACTGAATCTTATTTACTTCCGGTCTCCTTTACAAACACTTCTCATACATACAGAACTAGACTGCTGCATTTTAGGATATACAGCTCTAAGCCATCGTACTTAAGTAAAGTACCTGTACAAAGTGTTTGTTTTGATGTTGATTTGATCTTGGGACTTTATGATCTCCGATTAATCGAGTCATCCATGCCCATGAATCCTTATTCCTAGAAAATGTTTAATCCCTTTAGCTACCATGTGTAACCTTTACAAATAGACGGCATAGCAACATTCTTTCTACTACGTAAGCTTTCGTAGTAGTATGCACCTCAATATTGTTATCAATCAAACCAAATGTGCTGGCATGATAGTGACTCGAACCCAGGACTTCATTATCCCAGTATTAGTAGAAGGGCGTCCACCAGTACAAAGTGAACTGAGTTGGGTAAGGGGTGACTATATGTGGAGTGAGTATATTTTTTATTGACTAATAATTATTGATATCGGTAAGATTACATACTTTTTTGTACTTTCGCTTGTTCTTCAGTAGCTAAAGTCTTCGTACCTTAAGACGAACTTCTCTATCCAAGACCATAATTCTAACTTGTTGACTGTTGCTATAAGTCTGGTTGTACCAACTGGAGTGGCGTGGTCTGGCGCCCATGCCCCCGAAATTTTCTGCCCTCCAGCAAACTGCACAAATGTGTAACCTAAAAATTTTCTACATGTTTTTCACCTTCAAAAAAAGTTATCCCATGAAAAAAATCATTATTTCATTTTACTTAGCAATTTGCAAGGTAATTCCATAACTATAATGTCCTATATAAGGGTATTCTATTACTTTTGTTATCCCTTTTGCAATTACGATGAAACCGATATCGATTGGGTTATTTGACACAAGATGATTACCACTACTTTATTCAAAGGAAACTTCCTCGTCCGGAATCGGTAAGGAAATTTGAAATATAACAGTACAAAAACAAGAATAGTTAACACAAGAGCATACTTCGCTGAGGATCGCATATCCATTTAATGATTTAAATACTTTATCAAAAAAAATTAATAATTAACTACTTTTTGTCAACTGAACCAAGTTTTAATGTATACTCGTATTTGCTAATTTTGGAAAAGTTAGAGCCCCTTAATAGTATGGAATGAAAATAATTGCAAAAGATATGGAGCTTAAAATAATAAAAATGGAGAAGAAATGAAATGACCCTCGAAAACAGTGGGTGTGCATTCTATTTTTATATCTTACTTATGTATACTTCATACCTCTGTTATTAAGAAAGCCAACTGTACATTTGAATTAACGAAAAATCATGAAATTTCAGACTGCGTCGATCTAAAATTTAAAGCAACGTCTTTGACGAGTTGAATCTTAAGTACTATACAAAATGGTAGGACTATTGAAGGATATAGAAAATTTGATATTTCCGGTTTAAAGGGTGAACCACTATCAAGTTAAACTATAAACTAAGCTATAACTAAAAAAAAATCTCAAATGTATCCAAATAAAACTAAATTTCCGTCTACCGATTTCCGATCTTATTCCAGTTGTGATGTAACGATTCACAATGTAATTAGTTCCCCACACGATTCGTAATAAAAATAAAGGGAAAAAACATCTCTAAAATTATAATTAAAGCCAATGAATGGGGGTATAATAATTCCATGGTAACTTCAATGGAAGAGTTTTGTATAAATTTGCATAAACTGGAAGATAATTTAAATATGTTTTATAAAAGTTTAACTTGGCCGTGCATAAGTCAGCTTTCTGTGGCCGTTAATGATTTATTTCATTACTCCATTCTTTTTTTTTTAATTTCTTTCGATCATAAGTTAAGTCAAGATTAAACTTTTTCTCTTCTTCTTCCTCTGGTTTAATTTATGGAAGTAAGTTGACTAAATCCTCATCTTACCCTACAACAAAAGTTAATTAAAGTTCAGTTTTCTGTAGGGGTTTGTTAAAAATGTGTTGGGGTGCAGTTCATTAGATTTCGCCTGTAGTATAAGCGAATTTTATACCATAAATATATCTGTACCTCGGAGGGATACAACACTATGTCCATTTTTTTCCATATTGACTTTATTACAGAGTTAAAGGTTTTTTTTCATTTTATAACAAGTGCATGATGTAAATAACAATAAATAGAATGTTCTGGTAAAATATTGTTTCAACATCTCAATAAATAGCTGATGTGCCAATAACACTTTTTGTTGAAAAAAAGTTTAAAACTCCTCTCCTGTAAAGTTATGAAAATGGACATAGTGTTGTATCCCTCCGAGGTACAGATATATTTGCAACACTGATCTTAAACAATGATTTATTTTTTCGTCATTTTAGGTTATTTTTGGAAATATCTTTAGTTAATATTTAAATTTTCTTGGTTATAAAAAAAATTGTCTCCATGGATTGATAAAAATCACACCCTTTGGTACGTTATTATAAACTGTGTTTTTTATTCATTCTCTCTTAAAAATGACTAGTACGTGAGTCCTAGTTACATAATCATATAATTACATTTGAAGTTCAAAATTGGCCGGTGTGAATTTCAGTTAAGAGTGCATTATTTATAATTGTAGAATATGTCATTCCATCTTTAATTCTATTTATTATATTCCTTTATTGTGCTATAATTACAATCTGCCTTTTATAAAGCAATAAGTAATTAAGATAAATGCTATCATTCATACCATATTAACAGTTCATCATTCACTCGCTCATTCATACAATATTTACAGACAGCCCAAAGACCTCCCAAATCCACATGCGAAGAGAAAGCGGAGTCTTGGGAAGTCCCCCACGCTCTTCCGTCAGCCGCGTCACCGGATACTAGCCAGTGGAGGCTGACCAAGAGCGCGAGAGCCACAGACGCTCAGGGCATAATTGGAAAAACTGGCCATTGCCAGGACTCCCACTGTTACGCGTTTATAGCAGGTCACGAGGCCACTGCCGTTTCAGGCTTCGAGGAAGATTATAGGGATGAGTGGCGCAGTGCAATGACTGTGCTACAGGATTAGGGTGGTTGGAAAGGCTACTGTGGAATTTTATAAACTTGGAAGGGATGAGTTCTAGAATGTAGGGTATATTAAGGTCGTTATGAAGGGTTTTGTTGCTGACATAATAAGGGGCATTTACTATTGTTCTCAGGACTTTTGATTGAAAGGATTGGATACGCTTGATGTTTGACGTTTTTGCTGTCCCCCATAGCTCTATTCCGTATGTCCAGATTGGTTTAAGTATAACTTTGTAGATTAGTAGTTTATTTTCTATTGAGAGATGGGATGTCCTTTGGAGTAGTATGTACAGTTGTCCAAAGCGTCTGTTTAGTTCTTGTCTTTTTAGCCTTTTTAGTCTCGTTCCATCTTTAATAGTTTTTACTATCCTTACTATCTTATAATAGGCCCTGATGAAGATACACATTGTGTATTGAAACGTCGTCCTCTAATAAATTTGTTGTAAATATAACATGTTTCTTTCATCAACTTGAGCCGACAACGGGAGAAATTTTACATCCACTGTTTCGGATAACTGAGATTGCAGTGGTAAATACTATTAACAGTTTAAACGATGTTGATTATATTATCTGACCTCACCACATTCAAATGCTTACAGTAACAAGAATCTACTAAGAAATATTCATGATGAAGATGGAGGTTGGATATAGAAATCTAGATTCAATCGAGAACCCATATTATGTATATTTTCCTAAACTTTTCCTTGTTCTATAATTTTCTGAGAAGATGTTTAATAATTTCGAACGCATCATTACTTAGGTGTAGCCATTTCCCATAACCCTCGGGATGGCCTCTTTTCAAAGCCTTTATTCGTGGTCTTATTTAATAAATCTTTTTTCCTTTGGCATCTCTTTCTATCATTTTCTACGTGCTTTGATAATGATAATAGCATGATAGCATTTCCTTATCATTGGGGTCCAGACAATATTGCACTAGTGCATTTAAACGTGTTCCGCATCCGGGATTGCTGTTTCAACTTGAGTTTTAGCGAACTTTTTCCTTATCCATCCCTCTTTAATTTCCAACAGCTTTCTTCCTGTTACCTGGTACAGATTAATCAGACTACGTTCCATCCTACGCCGTAGCTTGTAGCATTATTGTTCTGTGCCCACTATACCTGTACCTAGATGACAAAAAGTCAGTTTTCATAAAATAGAGATTATTTCACACTCCAGAGTCTATAAGTACTGCATTGTTATGAAAAAAAATTATCGATGGTTGTTGGCTAATACTTGAATCCAGGAATAATAGTATCTTTCTATAGTACTTATAGACTATGGATTGTGAAAAAATATATTAATAACATTTTGCCATCTTTCCTCATATATACTCTATTAGGGATTTTTTGCTTCTATGATGACACAGCTGTTCAATCATTCTGTCCCACATCATCATATTAACTTGAAGTTCTCTTCAAAATTGAGTGCTGGTGCAGTCAGATGTTGCATAAAAACCAACGGAGGAAAACGCTACTTGACCATAGCCTAACGAAATTTCCAAAGACCAAGAACGGAAGGTTTTGAAAAGAACATGGACTGCTTAACAGAAAAGACCTAAAATTAAACAATTCTGCTTTATTGACAAATATCCTTCATATTTACTTAATAATCATTCAACAATATTCGTAACCATGATTGTATCATCAATACATAAATTTTTCGGGGGCAGTGGCCTGTACATATTCGTGTACATTGGTCCCAACCTGCCTTGGTTGTCTGTGGCTCTCCCGGCCTACACGAAAATGATCCTCCTGGTTTTTGCTACATTTTCCCTTTTCGGGTGAATGCCAACCCTGTATATGAATATATATTTGTACGAACATTGACATAAACAGTACTTAATTGTTTGGAGATGGAGCTTTTTTTTCAAATAAACAATTTAAATATCAAAAGTTGTTTCACAGAAAATGTTATTGCCATCAAAAATATATTCTGCATTTCATCATCATCATTTGGTTCATTGGTACTTTAAGTATTGTCTCGTCATTTTGTTTCATATCGGAATTGGCGCTCTTTGAAGAAATAATTATTTTGTTAGGATTAAAAATAGTATGGGTTGTATTATGTCCCTCTGAGGATATCTTCTGATGGGTTGGTTGGTTTGTTTTTTTTTCGTCGTAAAACCAGCAGGTCGTCTACGAAGTTGTTTGGTACATTTAAACCAAGGGTTATTGTCTGATGGGGAACGAGGTGTCAGCTGACTCGTGAGGAATATTGAGAAGTATAATTGATAAAGAAGAAGTACTGAATTCGATTTTCAAAATAATTAATATGGTTTTTTGGGACTCTATCGCGTATTCTTTCGATATTATGAGTAGTTGTTGGACTTTAATTTTACAGTGTTGGTGACTTTATTGTTCTATTTTGGTATATTATTGGACTACTCTAAATAATTGAAACGACACAATGTCCTTATTTCGGGTGTTTTTGGATATTAGGAACTGGCCGAGGACGGGGACAGAGCGGCTCACTCAATACCTCAAAGGGCTAAGCTACTTACCGAAGATTACCTTCCCATCAACCTGTATTTTATCCTATTTGCCTTCTTAGCAGGCCTCAGAAAATAATCCTATTACTTGCTGGATGCTTTATGAAAGGGTATCTGTGACATTCACCACCCTTTCTCTGGAAAATTATCAATTATTCTTAATTGTCTAGCACCTTACAGGTTGGGTAAGAAAAAAGTGACTTATCTGAGTTTGTTTTTTGTTAATCAAAAGAAGATATTGTTTTTTGTTAATCAAAAGAAGATATTTAAATCCGAAGTTTCTAATGGCAACTCTACACAATGGCCCAATCGTTAACCCCAACAAAGGTGGAAAATCTTAATGAAATTCCATCGAAACCTATCCAACCATCCTAATCCCCTAGCACAGTCACTACAATGCGCCACACATCCCTATAATCCTCCTTGGAGATTAGGACAGGAGGCAGTGGCCTCGTGTCCTGTTGTAAATACACGACAGTGGGTGTCTTGGCAATGGGAAGTTTCTCCAATCATGTCTTGAGCGTCTGCGGCTTTCGTGCTCTTCGTCAGCCACCACCGGTTAGTATCAAGTGTAGCAGCTGATGGAGGAGCGTGGGGGACATTCCAAAACTCCGCTTCCTCTTTCGCATCGAAGTAACCACCATGTGGAGTTTGGAGGTCCCTAGAGTGTTTGTAGTTACTGTATGAATGAGCGATTGAATGAAAATTGTAAATATGGTAGGAATGAGAACATTTATCACAATTACTTATTGTCCAATAAGGCAGATTGCAATTTTATCACAGTAAAAATTTGATGTATACATTACGTGTTACATACATCTTTACATTATATGTATGTAATATAAGGGAGAAAAACCGCTCCTCGAACCAAGTATCCCTAATACCGGCCAAAATGCAATCCAACCCTCCCTCTACACTTTGGCCCAGTGTCAAAAGTGAAGATAATAAATATTGAAGGTTCCGTTAATAATAAAGTATGGAAACAAAGATTGTAGCTGTTACCGATGAGAAGTTAAACGCCAAATGAAAAAAAAAAATGCCTGTTTTTCACCCTCAACAAAAACGAGGGTTTTCGGCTAAAGCATAAAGAAGGAAAGTCCCCCCACAAAAAAAAAAAACCCCAAAAAAACCTGTAATTCAATTATCCATTTCCAACATCCAGCATTTATCCATTTCAATAAATATAACAATGGACTGATGAAGACAAAAAGAAAATTAATTGTAATAGCTTCCATTCGTTGCATTACTATCAAACTGTCTTGGAAGGAAATTTGTGCTAATTAATTAATGTGCAAGATTTGGTTCTGTTCGCTCTAACGATCATGCCTCTGTAGATATTGAAACGTAATTAAAACTTAAAATTTACATCGATTACTAGTAATGTTTTGTAATCCGTCTTGTTTTATAGTTATCTCTAAAACAAACGAATAATTGAGAGAATGTTTTTTTTCTAAGCTCTCTAGTTAGAATTTTAGGATGAGGGAGAAATATAAAATATTTAGGGTGATCGGATCCTTGTACTTGGAGGACCTGCTTAAAGGTGGTGTGAGAGGAGTAAGGAGTGTTGAGAGAATGCGTGTGCACAAAAACTGATAATGAACAGAATGTTTTTCGACACTCTGGGAATGGACTGGCCAAATTATATAAGTTGTGTCAAATATATATTGACAACTGCTTGATTTAGCTGGCGTTGCCTTTTTTTTTTTTGTGCGTGTTTGATTATAGTTCTCGTCGTTACTTTTCAAAGGGCAAAGTATTGTATCCGTTTGTTTCGCGTATTAAAATGATGAAAGCCGAGCACCCTTGTTGCTAACGCTACATTTCTAAACGTTGCAATTCCGAAGCTATTTAAAATCCGAAGAGTCTTAGAGGTAACTTCTAAATTCAGATTAGAATATCTCATAAACTTAAATAATGAAAGGTATGTTGGTCCATAGTGAATAAATATTGGTATGCAAACAAAAATTGTATCTGTTGACATTGATAAATTCTTTTAAGAAATACTTATCGCAATTTTGAAGGGATTAGGATCAATTAGTGCCAATTAAATTCGTGTAAAATTTGGTTCCGTTCCCTCTAAGGTTCATGTCTGTGCATAGTGAACAGCTTTAGAAACGCCATTTAAATGTTTTATTTACATAGATCGCTAGTAATGCTACGTGATTTCATTGGTTTAATAGTCACTTCTAAATCCAACGAACAATGAGTGAAGTGAATTCCCCCTAAGTGATTACACAGAAGCTGATAATGAACAGAACGTTTTTCAACGCTCGAGGAACAGACTCGATGCGCCTTATGTTATCTTTGGGATGGCTAGGACTCACGATTAGTATCTTTTTGTCAGGTTTTTGTGCTTGTTTTCCCTAATGGAAACCAGTCACTTTTTATCTTTGCCTTCAGTGTGTTGTTGTCAAATACTGTTATCCCTTCTCTTCCGCCCTGTCCACGACTGACAACTGTTAGCCCACAGATTCTGCCCCCTTATCGGGCCCGAGGTTTTTGCAAGGTACTGACCCTTCACAACATTAGACGATAGCAAGAGAAAACATTTATAGCAAACTCCTCAAAACTAGAACAGAACAGAAAAAAACTTTATTCCAAGACCGCGTAATTAATAAACGATATGATCCATACATGGATTCGAAAATATAAACTTCGTGGATTGTACTGGTGTAACCTAGTTAGTGTGTTTACGGCATTTTGATCCACATTCTCAGATCTTCCTCTTGTCCTATAAAACAAGATCTATAACCACTGCCTGACTTGTTGGACTGCGGTGCCTCCTGGGTTCCGAGCTGCTCTTGCCTTGTGCTATCTCATGCTTGCATCGGTGTGTTCTCGAAATGAGTTTAAATATTCAAACAGCGGCGTTGATGAGCTGAGGGACCCAAAAATAACAAACATACAATACTAAGACATAGTCAACAATTTCAATTTTAGCTTAATTGCAATAAATTAGGTTAATTTAAATTTATGTTAGTATATACATTTTAAATCGTAATAATACAATAGATCAACACAAGATTAGATTAAAAAAAATATTAGTGGTTACTTTTTTATAAGGCTGTATCTACAGTATGTAGGTGAACATATTTGCAAAGAAAACAGTGATGAAATTTGATAAAAAATGATTGTAAATAATGAGGAAAGTGACAAACGGAGATAAATATAATTAATATATACATGACAACGTCTAGAATAATAAGAATGGAAGTATTCGTTGGGAGGGCTGATGAAAAAGAGTTGTGAGATTTTCACCGAGTTTGTTCATGGACAACTTTTGACGTATTAAACGGGTTGAAACCGTATACTCATAGAACTACGCCACTTATGAATTAATATTTACCAATCGTGTTTAATACCCACACTTGACCTGATGCAGACATACGAGTACATAAAAACGTCCTTGAACAAACTTGATGAAAATCTAACAACTATATTTTGTTAATCTTAGCTGATCTTACAACAAAACCTTCAACTCAGTTTTATACTCAGGGGCAACAATATACTCTCAGCTTAAAATATTAAAGTAACTACTAATGGATCCATGTGGTTTGCCCAACTAATTAAAAAAAACACTCATATCTTTTTTTATACGTCTTTAATCATCAACACCTTAGTTCTTAAACTTTTTTGCCATAGTTCCTTTTATTGCATTTAAACTAAAAACCAGTAAAATAAACTAGTATGAAATATTTGTTCATATATTCAAATCCATCGAATCAATTTTACTTACTATCCTTGAAGGAAAGACTAAAGAAGGATGCCTCCGTAACTGTTTCAAAGTCGAGCATCTCCTATTTCAGTTCATGCAATAGATTATGTAATAATAAGATCTGGGCATTTGGATATTGTTAATAAGAGGCTACGTGCCTTGAAAACAAAATGAGCAGGTAGACAAATTGTTACCACATTATTTTGGACCGGGAACGTTAGAAGATTAGACAAAATCTAGCCTGGTAATTACAGTTGCCACTTCGAATCGATAATATTATTAATAAATCGAAGTGAAGTAAATTCAGTTCTCAGTTGATAATACAACTTGAGTTATAAGAAAAAGGCTTGGTAATGCAGAAGGAGGATCCCGCAGAGAAGGGCAAATTGGAAAAGAGTTGAAGTGGCCTTTCGAGAGGGAAAGTAAGGGAAGGTTCAAGGAAGCGCGGTGTCATGACAAAGTTAAGTTGAGACAATAAAGTTCACGCTTTCATCAGACCCACTTCAAGGCAGGCCTGGTTCTCGGGTTACCGGTTCAAGGCTTCGGATTAAATTAGTTGTGGCAAAAATATAGCCTGAAAATACATGCTTATTGTGAGGCTTCAGTTGCTCAAAGTTGATTAGTCCCTTGTAAATTTAGATTTGACCAGATGCTGGAATCAAAGGAATCGCTTCCAAATAGTTTATTACAAACATATTACATCTATAAAGTAGTTCGCTTCTGAAATATTATTATTTATTGTCTACTGTTGGAATTTTGACGCTTGTTAAAATAATCTCAACAAGATGCATTAGCATGTAGAATGCGTTTGATTGAAGAAATGAAAAATGTTCCCTCGAAAAGGAAGTAAATAAATGTTCCCAACAATGGACATAAGGATGAAGGTTTAGGCCATACAGATACAATGACAACTTTGCATACTTTAGGTAGATCTTTGATTATATCCCGTTGTCATTTTCATTTCAGGTTTGGAATCATGAAGTACTTCGTTCTTTAAAGACACTTTTTTTTAGTTCCTTTAAAACCACAAGTTCTAATCTCTTCATTCTTCTGTTATTGGGCAATAGGTAATTGTGATCAATGTTCTCATTCATACCATATTTATAATTCTTCATTCAATCGCTCATTTATTCAAAATTTACAAACAGCCCCAGAGATCGACATGATTGTCACCTCTCTCGCATGCGAAAGAGGAATCGGAGTCTTGGAAGCCCCCTACGCTCCTCCATCAGGCGCGTCACCGGATACGAGCCAGTGTAGGCTGACCAAGAGCTCGAGAGCCACAGACACTCAAGACATGATCGGATAACTCCGTCACGTATTTATAGCAGCTCACGAGGCCACTGCCGCTTTAGTGTTCGAGGAGGATTATAGGGATGAGTGGCGCAGTGTAATGCTAGTGGATTAGGGTCATTCTTCTGTATGTCGGTTCTGTCCTTTATGTGAAATTATAAAAAAAATCTGCCAACATCAAGGTTTATTTCAGCTTAATTTCACTTTTAGGTAGGTTTATGCTGAAACCGGCTCCAGCTACATGTCATTGTATATGTTTGACCTTACCACCTTCTTCTTTATGTGCATTGTACAATTATATACTTGCTTTTAGAGGAAAAAATGTCATTCTTCCTCGCTCTAAAGCTAACCAAATGGCACCACCCAAATCACCATGCTTCAATTGCCTCTTATATAGCTTCTTTGGAATCAACTCTTGATGGGTAATCAATTATTTGTTATCCTTAGAGCTTGGTTAAAAAAAAGTTACTTAACTAAAGAACATTTTTAGGATTTTGTTTGTTTTTTGTTAATCAGTACTTCTACTTATATACAATATTTACATCCGAAGTTTTTAAAGCCTCCACACAATGGCCTAATAGCTGGTCAAATAGATGATGCCAACAACTGCCCAATATATTGGCCCGATATATTAAAAGTAAATATAATAAATATTGGAGGTTTCACTCCCGTTAATAAGGTTGGAAACGAAAATCGTTGCTGTTACCGACGAGAAGTTAGGTGGCAAAGAAAAAATGTCTGTTTTTCGCTCCTAACAAAAACCAAAGGTTTCGGCTATAGGGGAAGGCTCCCCTCCCTCCCCCTCTAAAAAAAGCAAATTTAACAAGATGTGTTAAAAACCTGAAATTTTAAGCCCTGCTTAAAATACTATGCATTGATTACATTTAACCATTTCAATTAAGAAAACAATGATTTAAAAGCTTACTAATAGGTTCAATTTGGTCAAGTTCCGTGAAACGATCTTGGACGGTAATTCATGCTAATTAATTACTGGGAATCAGCCGTCAAGGTCATTAATTAATCAATTATTTAAATAAAAATTACTACCGGATGGTGGAATGGTATAATAAGTTATGACTTACAAGTTGTGGAAAGACAATAAATGTTTTATAATCAATTATTTGTTCTAAAAAAATGTGTTTAAACCACATTGAGCTTGGTTTAAAATTGAATATTTTGACGTCCTTATTAATATGTTGTAGTATGTAATTTGTCTTTTTAATTTATAATTACAAAAGGCCGTTGACCCTTTGATTGAAATCGAGTTAGCAGCTTTAACTCGACTGGATCACAATGTTTTGGCATGGAAGGTGAGGCAAGATGGGACTATCGAGCATGTTTTTTTTCGAGTGAATACTTGCGAATCTATAAAAACAAATTTTTCTAACTCGTTGATTAAAAAAAAAAAAAAAAAAATTAGGGAATGGAATTTAATGTGAATAAGACTAAATCCAGTTTTTTTCAACACTACCTTCTAACTGGTCCTTCACACCCCAATCATGAGGTATTGAAATATTTTGAATTAGTGTCACCAAGCTTAATTACTTGTCAAATGATGTAATAGACAAGCCTCATTTACCTTCTTCTCCGTCTTACCTCATCTTTAGCTATTAATTGAATACACAAAATCCTTGTTTTAATTAAATAGAAAATTAATTCAAATTGGTCATTAACATGTGGGTTGAAGCTATTTTCGTTTTAGATAAACATATAAACTATGTCTAGCGGCGTTAAATATAGTATTCAATCACCATAAAGTTTTCTGAAAGACTAGAAGATTGAGTTGGCATTTGGTGTTTCCGGTTTAAAAGTCGATACAGACAGCTGTATTACCCATTTTACCAACAACCGCCGTGATTAGAGTAATACTTACCCTTAACGACTGTTTTACTGCAGTGCCACTAATCTTCCGCAGAAGTAGGTCCTCTCAGTAATGTATTATAAATCCGAATGATTACAATTTCAATTTAAGTGTATTCATTTTGGCATGAGTCTATCTTCCTTTCATTCGCTGATTTGAATCGTGTTTTATTAGTTTTCTAAATATCTTTTTAACATTACAATATACTTTACTTATAGGTTATTAATGATTGTACTTTAAGAACTCATTCATACTAAAAAAATATCCTACTCACTCAGTATGTACAGTACACAATCATACTGACCAAAGAGAGGTCGGAGCCACAGACGCTCAGGAAATGAGTGGGGAAGGTAGTGGTAGGACCTCGACTTATTTATCTGTTTACAACAGACCCCCCCCCCCACTTTAAATGAAGAAGACGATTGTAGAGATGAGTATTTCTTCATTAGAGAAAGTTGTTAATACGATTTGAACAACCGTATATGTTTTCTTGGAATTTGGAGATCATCGTGAGGACAATGGCGTTTGTGTTTGTGTTGGTTTGGCTTTGCCTAATATCTCTAGTCCGTATGTCCAAGCCGGTTGTATTTGTTTTCAGATGCCAGAGATTTGAGTTGTTATCAAGCAGTAGATAAAGTTGTCTCAAACGTTTCTGATTATTTATTTAAATCGTTTATGGCCCGTATTTTTGTTTATCTCGTGTCCCGTCGGTATTTCAATTATTGCAACCGTTTTTGTTTCTCTGAGGATGAGGGTCAAATAAATATATTTATCTCCCCTGCCGGCTGACAGCGAGATAAATGAAGCGAGATTAATGGGACCACTGCTTGCTCCGTCTTCAGCCGTATTTAGCTTGCCTTGTGTAAAAGGATTCCGTTGGTAAAGGCTTGTAAACAGATCCTACTCGCTAGTATTCATTTTTCATTTCATTTTGTGGGACTTGACAGTTAAAGTGATTAATAATATTATCATACACGAACATATAAGTGTAGTAATTAGTTAGTATAAGGTTTTCCAATGTTAATGGATATAATTAAGTTTAATAATAAGTGATTTACAAACATATTGCACTGGTGTGGTAAAGACCTGAGTTTTGGTCACATTATATTGTAAATAAATATATAGATGTTTTACTAAACAATAATCATTAGTTTTCTAAAAAGATAGTATAAAGGTAAATAGTAATCTAACCTGATTAGTATACTAATCTAATAAACCTAAATTCACCAATAAGCTCCATTGTGAAACTGTTCTACGAATAATGGTAGCTTGCGTGCAATGCGTACATTATTTGAAGTTTATTCTTTACTTATAAGCTTACTTAAAGGTCGTTAAAAATGGCTGTTGATAGCCAAACTTAAAAATTATCACCTACACTACTGCTACCTACAAAAATTCCGACTAGTTACTGCAGCACCGCTTTAGACTTGCAATGTACAGCCTAACATGAAGAAGTGACCTGGAAAACTGCATCATAATGTACTTACAGTCGAGAGGTGTCTATTTCAGACCAACCAAGACTCTAGGATCTCCAATTAAGAATTTATTCATTAATTTATAACTAAATTTACTCTATAATTGCATTCTTTGGAGTTACTCCAAGCTGGAACATGTACTCTACCTTTACTTCCCTTCCTGCCCCTCTATAACTAATATACTTCCATTTAATCCTATATTCTTGTATTAGGTAATGCATATTACAGCTTTAAATATACAAATAAAAAAAATATTAAAGAAAAAATTAAATCACTATCAGAAAAATTGAATAACCATTTTTGCTTATGACAATACCATATTGTTGTTCACATTCACCTTATTCCTTCGCAGCTTTTTTTTTAGAATGCACGACAAATAGCGGGCAATTGAGTAACGACCAACAATTTCTCAAAAACGCTGTGTTTAGCAATAAGGTCGTGACGTATATATATAGCCAGGGCCCTCCTGTTTCTACCCCAGCAAATTTTCCCGCTGGTTTGTCAGCTCTCGGACCCAGGGGGCGTTGGGATCAGAGAAATCCGTCTTCTGAACACAGGCTATTGTTGATCTAGTCAAAAAAGATTTTGGTGATTTCATAATGTTTTTTGATTGACTGAAATCTAGAATGGTGTTTATATATTAAGACTGAATGAAGGCGGATTGGTAGTTTTTGACTTTTGATTGAAAGGATGTAATGATTTTGGATTGGAATTCGATGACAAATATATCTTCACTCCAACTTTGTTTTAAAAACAGTTTACATTCCTTGTATATTTATTTCGAATTGCCTGTCTATAGGGCGCGAGTTGCTGTGTGATGAAAACCCAAGAGAGGCCACAAGAGCCACAGACACTCAGGACATTAATGAGGATGGTGGCCAGTGGACCCCATCACATACTTATCTGTTTTCTGTGTACGGCACGGTCATTTGATTTCTATCCTAAGTACAATCGGTGAACTTATTTCATTGAGAACTTAAAAGTAGGTTACAAGTTAAGTTTAAATTGATGGGCTCCCATCAATCGTATGTAATTTTAAGATGTGGAAAATGGATGTTTACACTTTTCTTCCAATCGTTCCTGCTTATCTATTTCTTATTCAAAATTATTGTATTCATTCTTGATATTTTTTAAGGCATCAAATTTAATTAATTGTCTAGTTATTCTTCAATTTTCGGTGGATTATTTTAATTTCTTCTAGATTGTGTCGCAATGCATTGCCGCAATTGCATAAGGAACTTAGGTACACTAATTTACTAGTAATTCTATTTACCATCAGGAAGGACGGTGGATGATGGGGTCTAACGCTCTTTAAAATGTATAAGCCATTAATATTATATAAAGCGACCTAAGATGTTTCGTTGGACCTTTCAACGGAAAGAAGGAATTCACTGAAGAATTTATTACCTTCAGAATTCAGGATGTTCCTAATTGATCGGATGTTTGAAAATAAATTCATAAACTTAATTCATTCAGTACGGGACATTCTTCGTGGCGTTTGTGATAGGGATACGCCTGGTCGGGATACACACACCCTCCTGAGGGAGCATGATTTGATGCTAGGAAGATATTTTACTTGCAACTGAAATAAGGGATGTAGAGGTAACATTAAATGCCATAATCAACAGGAGAAACTCACAGTCAGCCCTCATGATTCGCCAAGAATTTTTTTTCCGATTCAATTTAGAGGTAGTTACAGAGAAGTATCAAGTTAGGCTCCTCGGGTCTTTGACTGATTTCTCAGTTTAGTTGATTTACTGCGCAATCGGGCGTTGTTAGATGGCAACATGTCCTTTCACAGGATAGAGAAAACGTGGGGTCTAGAGCGTGATTCTGACCACAGCTCAGAAATAATGGGACGATTTGGACTTTTCCATTCAAATGAATATTCCATTCAAATGAAGAAGTAAACATTGGTGGACTGCACTGATGTATCTAAGTTAAGTGGTTCACATGGGTTTTACCCTCACATACACCCTCCGGTTGTGCCTCTATAAAACACTATGTATAACCATCGCCTAACTTGTGGGACCCGACCGGTTCCGGGGAGCCTAGGCTGTACTCTCGTATTTTTTCTCTCTCAGGATAGGATCAGTGTTTTCTCCAAATGAGTTTAGATAGATTCAATAAACGGCGTTCATGGCCTCAGAGTTTCATGCCGAAATAGATCCCAAAAAACAAACTTACCACATCAGCTCCATAATTTGTATAAAGCTTAAATACTTGATTGAATATTACGCGTTTATTAAGCATCCAATATCATGGCGTGACCATCAATAATAAGCTAATACAAATATTCATGAAATTTACAAGCGATTAACGATCGTCGACTTACTAAATATTGGTTATATAGTTGCTCTGATTACCGTACACCCATTGCCCTATTGAGACAGATCGTAATATTTTTTCAAAGCTATAATTATAACCGTCTCAGTTTTATATGAGTAGAGAAACAGCGAATAGACTTGGCCTGCTGACCAGTGGTTAAGATGGTAACCAATTAACCCACTTGAGGAAAACCTAAGTGCCAAATCTAAGTGGGTTGCTGCTTTTTTAATTATCTTAAAGGCTTCGGATTCCTTCTAGTGTGACTTGACAGGTCTAACCATTTTGTCACTCGGTTTGGGATTTGGTTTTGTGATACTCAAAATTATTGTCCGACATAATACTTTATTAATGTCACATATCTTCTTCTTTCGTAATTCGATTGTATGCGTAAGATTGTATGCAAGTTGACAACCACTTGTCAACGGGTAAATTTTTAATTTAGGCATTCGTCAGATGAGATATTTATGCTGATGTATTGCTTTCTGTAGACTGAAGGTACTCCTTGCACCATAGCTGAATTATACAAAAAAGGCGGTCACCTAATCAAAAAAACGGAATAAAGTTTTGAACCTTCCGAATCTAAAAACAAAAAAATCCAACCAAAAATCTACTCCATTACAAAAAAACATTGTGAAAACGACCAGCATTTGTAATTACTAAGTTAATTGCCTGTTCAGGGGCGAAGCGTCCATTTGTTCATTTGATTAGTGATTAATCATGAAATTAATTTTAATAAAAAGTACCGTCTCTTCTTCTATTACTATACCGATTACGAACTTCATTAATCAATGGTATGTTTTAAATATAAATAAATGAATTAAAAGGTTAAGAACGTGGAAGTCATGGAGGCTGTCTTAGTATCATAATAAATAATTGTCAAAATACACTTCATTTAAATTTAAAAGGTTTTCGATTACTAAAAAAAAAACAAAAAAAAATATATATAAAATATTGAGTGATAAAAACCGGCTTGGATTGTCTTTTTTTAGCGTATATTCATTTTGGACCACCGGCTTTAATGTGTTCTTGATTACGGGAAAAATTCAGAAATCTTAAGTAAGTTTTGAGTTAGGGAGGAGTCTTATAACTTAGTAAAAGGGGTAAAACTTCTTTCACGTTTAAGGATCAATAAAACAGTCGATTTCCTTGTGCCGAACCAACATTTAAAACGTATTTATGCACAAGTCCTTTCAGCTTGTTAAGCTAACATTTCAAGTGCCTACAATGCTAACAGTACGGTTTCAAACCTTGGACATTAAATGGACTCGAAATGGCAGCAGGATGTGTCCTGGAAAAATTGAATATTGAAAATTCGCTTTTTTTTGTTCAGTTGAAGAAAGAACCTAAAACCAGCCAAAACGTAATAGTTTTTCACGGTTGATAATTGTTGCATACTTTCAGTTATATGTTCAAAAAAAACTAAACAGCATATTTTGAAATGTCGTGGAATCTTTAGATTTATGATAAATTTAATCATTTTTATAATCGTAAAATGTTGATATTACTTTTCAAAATCATTGCTCCACTATTCCACTATTGCATACTGAGTATTTTCCTATATATCATCTGCTTGGAGGTAAAAATCACTTATTAACAAAATTTAAATGATGATTTTTATCATCAACAAAATTTCTGAGGTATTAAAAGGTTATTTTTCTGATGGCACATATTCCTTTGTAGCTTTCCTAATCATTCGGTGTCTTTTTATACTAATGAAAAATTACACTATCAACATACAATGATTTTTTATTGATTTAAAAAAAAAATCGCACTTGATGGCTTTTAAATCCAAGCGGACGATGTATGAAAACTTTTTTTTTCAATACTTGCAATAAAAACACATTTCTATTCTTTATCCATCAAGAAAAAAAAATTGATTGCTATAAAATTACGATTTTTCATTCACTCGCTCATTTATACAGTATTTACAGAGCCCAGAGACCTCCCAAATTCTCATGGTTGCCCCCCCCCCTCTTGCATGCTCAAGAAAGCAAGCAATATTGTTTAAAAGTATTACTTGTTTTCCTGTATAATAATAACGTTTGTAGTCCAACAAAAATAAAGCCTTTTTAGCAAAAAAGAAAAAAAATGGTATTCATATATTGTAAATTTTCAAATACTTAGTAGTAAATTATAAAAAAAATCTTTATTGTGATAAAATTCATAAATCTGCTTCACTGCTGTGGCAGTAAGAAATTGAGATAAATATTCTCATTCATACCGTAACTTTTGGAGTGTTTTGACTATTTAGAATATTGTAAAATATAAAAACGGACGACAGAAGATCGCCCGGTACTTGAATGAAAGTAGTGCGTTTTCCTTCGGGCTTGGCAGTAATTAATAAATCCTTCGCCGACTCAACGATTCGAAGCCAAGAGCACCCCAGGCATGAGTGGCGATGACAGAGCTGAGGTGTGCGGTAAGCGGTGCCTGCCCGCTGGCCGACAGCCTGTGAAAGGAGTCGGGTTATTGACCCGGTTAAAATCCGTGCTCTGTGACTCGCTCATCGCCTATTAATATACGTCTTTTCAAGGGCAGGCCGATTTTCGTCTCGTCTCGCGCCCCCCCTTCACAGTTGTGCTTATCTGGGTTTCCTTGTGGAGGACAGTCACTCGCCCAACAGTGCATCTGGTCTTTCTTCGTTGGACCTCTGCCAGATCTCCACGCTGCTCCGTTTGTCTCCGGCTAAAATATCACTTCTTAGCCGGGCTTTTAGTGATGTGAATGAGATTAAGCTCTGGGAGTAAAACACCAGAAAGGGCTGCTCATAGATCTCAATCGGATGTTTACAACAGTCATTGTCCTTTAAATTGACATATTAAACCATTATTTGACTATTTTGTTTGTATTAAGGGATTCAAAAGAAAAAAAATGTAGATATCTACCAATAAAATCCGCTAAAGTACAATCAATGTCAATTGCGACGACCTGCACCCATTAATTAGTGTGCCGTCGGTGGGTGAGTCAAGTTTTTGACTCGTTGCAGCACCTGACAAGACCAGTGTTTAACGCAAGGACCCGCGAGCCAACAAGGGGATATGAGGGAAAAAAATATCAAGTGCTAAAAAATCACAAATCATATGAACAAAGTTGATCATATTCAAGAAAAAAAACTATACTAACATAATTACACAGCTAAAAGTTACCAACTTTTAACAAGTTGTTCAACGATTAAAAAGATTATTAGTTTATATGCCCGGAATACAAATAAAATGCTGAATGGTAAACGCAATAAAATGTAAAGTTTTTTAAAAAGTTAAATTTTTTTTAGAAAGTTGTAAAAAATATACTAGTTCAGAATATCAGTAATTTTTTTTAAATATAATATTCTTTATTGTGCTAAAATTACTTTACCTATTAGGCAATTAGTAATTTAGATAAGTGTTCTCATTCATACCATATTTACAATTCATCATTCACTCGCTCATTCATACAATATTTACAAAAAGCCCAGAGGCCTCCCAAATCCACATGTTTGTCACCTCCCTCGCTAATCAGTAAATTACAGGGACAAATATCTACCAGATATTTCTATTTGCAAATCAGAATAGGGTAAAATAAAATTCGTTATCAGTTTTCTGGCAGGCTCAGATAAGTAGAGCAGATTGATAAAAAATTAATGCTTACCTTGCTGAATCCAGGGTGCTTTAAACAAAAAAAATAATATAAATAAAAAGATGTATTAAACCCTATAATATTAATGAACCGAATTGTAATAACCCCGAGTTTGATATGTACTAATAGTAATTAATCATGAAGTGACACGTTAGGATTCATATAATCCTGAGGACTCTTAGTTTTTATCGTATGGCACAGAACAGTATTTTGGCGAAATTCGGGGTTATTGTTACCATGAATAGTAATTGAGTGGTAAATTATTGTAATGTTGGGTCGGTGGTCTCATAATTCATTGTAGAATTAGATCAAAATAGAATCCATACAGTAGTAGGAATCTGATTTTGAGTATGGCATCAGTATTGCGAAATTACGATATTTATTATTATGCAACTCACTTATACTCAATTGATAATTATATATCGCCTCTTGGCCTATAATTATTATTAACAATTGTCAACGATTGCGTCATTAATTCAAATGGACGATGTAATGGACTCGTTACTAACGTGCATTTCAAATGACCACGGATATGGTAATTTAGCGTAGCGCGCATCTATAATGACTTGTGATCAGCAATTCAGATGAAGGGTTATTTTTCATCGTCAATTCACAAAAAAAATTGAGCAACAACAGAAATAAATTAATAATAAATATTATTTAAAGTGACGAAAGTAATTCTTTGGCCAAGATTTGAGACCAGTACTATTTATCTACTGTTAAATATCTTTTGATTTACCACATCGGATTACACTTTTTAACAACAGAATGGTGTGAGTTGACACCTGAGCATACACCAAATATTTATTAAAACCTACACAATATGGCTATTTTACTCTACAACACAGCACATAACTGCTGTACTTATGTAATATTGAGTACTTTAAAATTCCTGGCTTTAACCTTGGAGCTTTGGTAGCTACCAACTTCATAAAAAAATGCTCCTTTATCAAATAAGACATCCTGATTAATAGTAAGAATCATTTGTTTTGTACTTTAATGTAATGTAGTTAATTAAAAACCTTTCCATGGGAAAAAACAACCATATACAGAATTTTGGAGGGTAAATTATAATAATTCATTTATAATTAAAGTATCGGTATTTTACTATCAAATTAAATATATTAACGACCTAACTAAAACTAATTAAAACTGTTGAATTGGGGGGAGGATCATCTACCACACCTGACATAATTATTTACTTTAGCAGACCTTTATTAAAACTCATAAAGTTGGGATTGCGTACCAAAGCTAATTAATATTAATTAACACATGTAGACTATTATAATTTTTTTTCCACAAAGCTTCAGCCTCTCCAAAACTTTGAGAAGAAATCGTGGAACAATGATTTAACAGATACAATCCTTAATTGTGCTAAAATTACAATCTGCCTTGCTAGGCAATAAGTAATTAAGATATACAATCATTCATACCATATTTACATTTCATCATTCACTCGCTCATTCATTCAGGACATGATTGGAGAAACTGGCCATTGCCAGGACTCCCACTGTCACTTGATTATAGCAGGTCACGAGGCCACTGCCGTTTCAGTCTCCGAGGAGGATTATAGGGATGAGTGACGCAGTGCAATGACTGTGCTACAGGATTAGGGTGGTTGGAAAGGCTACTGAGAAATTTCATAAACTTGGAAGGGATGAGTTCTAGAATGTAGGGTATATTAAGGTCGTTATGAAGGGTTTTGTTGCTGACATAATAAGGGGCATTTACTATTGTTCTCAGGACTTTTGATTGAAAGGATTGGATACGCTTGATGTTCGACTTTTTTGCTGTCCCCCATAGCTCTATTCCGTATGTCCAGATTGGTTATAACTTTGTAGATTAGTAGTTTATTTTCTATCGAGAGGTGGGATGTCCTTTGAAGTAGTCTGTATAGTTGTCCAAAGCGTCTGTTTAGTTCTAATGATTTAAAAAAGATAATTTAATTTATAAACCAGATCCTTGAATAGGAGTAAATTCGACTGTTATGTCGATGTAACAATGAAGGAGGGACTAAAGTTTTTTTTGAAAAAAATGATTTTCACTTGGTTTAAATATTAAAATACAAATGTTTTTTTTTGGAGGGTTTGCTCTTTAGAATATTAATAGTTACATTTTATTTTCAATGACAAATATTTAATGGTTAATAGATTCCCTTGTATAATATAATGTTTTTATTGCTACTTTTATCAGCCTTTACTCGAATAATGATTGCAGCCTTAAAAAGCGCCCAATCGACCTAAAAGTTCCATTTTCTTAATTTATTCACGAATAAATTAACGCCTGTAGTCTTCTTAAATGGTAACTGGTAACGAAGAGTAGTTTGAGATATTGAAGTCCTCAAGTAGTCATTTTTGAGGTCTACAATCCTGTCTCGGGAAGTTATCTAGAGCAATGGGGTCGAAACTTCTTCCTTACGAAATATAAAGTCACCTAAAAAAGGGTTCATACTCCTTCTGGCTTCTTGGGGAACTTTCGTGGTTAGCATAACTAACGCTGCTTTTCTTCCGGCCGTAATCTATTCGGCATGTTCTTCCTCATATTTTCTTCTCCCTCTCGTGGATGACGATGCCCATTTCCATAACGGAAGTACTTTTCTTGAATCTCAGGATCGAAAATGTAACTGACTGTGTGGACCCTATAATTATCAATCAAGGAAGTTAAGTAGTTTCGAGGGTAATTAGGCCTTATACCATAGTTTTATGGAAGCATTTTTTCAGCTCACGACCTGG
Source organism: Acanthosoma haemorrhoidale (assembly GCA_930367205.1). Taxonomy (NCBI): domain Eukaryota; kingdom Metazoa; phylum Arthropoda; class Insecta; order Hemiptera; family Acanthosomatidae; genus Acanthosoma; species Acanthosoma haemorrhoidale. The sequence continues at coordinate 72,150,437 of OV884015.1, read as the reverse complement.
CAACCTTTCTTTATGCCCCGGTTACTATAGTTTGCCAAGTATTCCTCGAATCCGTCATGTGAACCAGTGAAGCTTTTTAATAATAGTTTCGAGAAAACTCTCTCATTTGTGGTTATCATATATGTGCCACCTGTCCTTGACCTTATACACTCAAGATTTTCCAAAAGTCTCAAAAACATATCCGCTTATCCAAATCCTCTTGTCAATTACTCACAATCCTCCTTGTTGGGTGAAACGGACGATAGCCTCTTGAACCTTGCTAGAAAGATAGCATTGGGAATGGGTGGGAGCTCCTGGGCAAACTGTCTATTTGTGTATTGTTTGAGTGTGACATAAGTATGAATGAATTCTTTCGTCGCAATCAATAATAATTAGTTAGTAATTGTTAAAGCTGTTGTCGGGCTCAGGTATAACTGAGTATCCCCAAAGTGGGGAGGAGACGCCCGCCGCGGGCTAGGGTCGCTATAACCTCTTAGCCCCCGTCCGGCGAGCGCCAAGAAAGAGATAGAGCGTGTGGACCTATGTTCTTTCACCCTGGCTGCCGGCCTGGTCGGCCTAATTCGCTTTGATCTGACTCCATAAGATCTTTACAAGGTAAGTGTGCCCCGACACAGCACTATGTTCAGGAGAGGAGGTAAAGGGTAGGTTTATAGGTAGTTTATGTGGTCTTGGAATGACCACGAATTCACACTCGGTGTCTAAGGGTAGGTGAAAACTGTCCGGAAGTGTGAACCGGAGAGAGGCAGACTGGATTGCCATGGGAGACACTGCTAGGTAAATTTGCAGGGCCACGGCAACCGTCGTCCGCGAGGGAGAGGTCTCTCCCAAGGAGGTGCTAGTTTTAGCAACGAAGGCAGAGATTCCCACTAGGAAGGTGTGGGGCCTGACAACGCCGGACTGAAACATAGCGAGGTTAGGAGAGAGAGATGCAGAGTTAGTTGAATGAAAAGACCATGGTTTAAGTAGAGCAGCAAACGCCAGTGCAGAGAGAGAGGAGAGAGTAGTGTTCCAAGTGGTAGTCCGGTTCGTTATGTTAATTTTGTCCTGTGCCGTTTCTTATTTAGCCGGCTCACCCTGGAAGAGATGGGCCCCCACTCCACTGGCTCCTCCCCCTACCCTCACTGACGTCATAATCTTTATTAACAACAAAATACGGAAACATAGATAGGTATAATATGATTCGAGAAGAGGGGTTATAGAATTATTCCTAATTAAGAGGTGGCCACAACAGCTGTTAAAACCATAAGGAAAATGCACCTGTCATCAAGCTTGACTCGATATTCTCTTGCCCATACCTCCTGGTTTTAGAATCAAATGAAAAACTGCCTAGTTACTGCAATTCTTTTGCTAATCTTCTTTAACTTGACAATGGCCTCCTCAGTTGAAATGATTAATTTGACTAGAAGCACGCTGCCTGTGGCATAAATGTTTTTTAATTAATATATACAGTATTTGCTAGTTACAATCTGTCGGCATACTAATACATGCTTCTTATAAATTACAAACGTAAGTTTAATGAAAAATAGTTCATCTGACCATGTTTGTTGTTATTTCGGCTGTGGAATCAAGTTTCAACTAGATTGAAATTTTTTTTTTTGTTTAGGGAAGAAATTATAGTTTAACTAAAGGTGACCGCTTTTGTCTGGCAGGAATGGGGATCGTGAATTCATTCCATGTTTCATATTATAAAATTAAATGTAACTCTAATCATGGGAAATCCAAGACACATCTTAGATGCGAACTGTAGCATACGGTACTTTGCTTCCTGTCATAGGATCTCAAATTGTATGTGATGTGCTGTATTATTAAATTAAGTAACTGCTATTACATATCATAATTGACATTACATTTTTCTCAATTCCATTGTAGCTGAATTTTTTGTTTTTGTTTTAGGTAAGCGTTGGAGGAATGAAGGAAGTGTTCAGTATGTATTCAACGTTATTATTATTTTTTCAAATCAACAAATTTTTAATTTTTATTAATTTGGCTCAAGATCAGTTCCTGATGAAGTATATTGATTGAGTTCAAACTTTTAGAATATTTACTCATTTAATTAAAATTCTGCATAATAAAGAGACAAATATAGAATTAGTCATGAAATACAGGAAATCCTCAACGAGTTCTGAGAACATTTGTTTCGTAACCTAAGCATCACTCAGACTAAAAACATCTAAAGTTTAAAATATGCTATATTTGCTAGTCTTTTGAACCCCTTTATTATTCAATCTTTGAGAAAGTTTTCTTTTATACGAATAGCTTAACGATTGGACATGTCATATAAAGTACATTTCAGCACATTGTAGACAATTTTTTTCTCCAGAATAACGTATTATATATTCAATTTTGGTTTGATAAGTAAATCCTAGCTTAGAAATTGCTAAAGTTTCGATCCGGTTCGCAATCTTTGCTTAAACGGTTACTTTGATATAGGCGGTAAGATGACTAGTTTTATGCTAACTTAGTTTGACTCACTGTAAAAATGGATTTGGAAACTTAAATTAAACCTTGTGTTTGAGATAAAGGTTGTTCTATTTGCATAAAAACATAAAAGTGGTAGCAGGAAAAGTAATGAAGGGTCTTTAATCAGTTTACTGTTTGCTGTTATAATTAAAAGGTCGTTAGAGATGCCGTTATATAGCGTGAACTTTCGCAGAAGTAGTGAAAACCTTAATTTTAAAATACATAAACTTGAATTCAGTTTTATATCCCAAGTTCATTCATAAACTAGCCTTATACTTCGAACGCGATGAATGTTTAGAAATACATAAATAATTAAAAGTAAAAAAAAAGGACATTCCGGCAGGACCGGCACGTGAACCCGGAACCTCCCCGATATCCAATTTATATAAAATCGATATATTCAACTATATTTTATATTTTGCCTTAATAATATTGAAAAATTAAATTAGAGGTGGTTAAAAGTGAATAAGATTGGTGTCATATCCGTTTCTTCTTCTTTGCAACAGAGTATCACCTAATACTTAAGCGAATCTCGCAAGATACCTTCATTCATCTTTCGTGTAAGGTCCGTGCCGGGTCGTCACGAGGGGGGTGCCTAGTTACCCTAGCCCTAGTGACGAAGGGTGGATTAGGCTATGACCTGGACAATTGCTTCACGACGGGTCTTATTACTGTACTATCTGACTCCATATTTGATAGGTATGTGCCCCGACAATGTACTATATAGGGTAGGTATTGTAGGTAGTTTATGTGGTTTTGGAATGACTACGAATTCACACTTGGTATCTGAGGGTAGGCGAAAACCGACCGGGTTCCAAATGGGAGTGTGAACCGGAGAGAGGCAGACTTATTCGCTGTGGGAGACACTACTAGGTAAAATAGTAGAGCTGCTAGTTTTAGCGAGACGAAAGCAGAGAATCCCACTAAGCGAGTGTGGGGGCTGACAAGGCCGGACTAAAACATAGCGAGGTTAGGAAGAGAGATCCAGAGGTTTTCATTAATGAGAAGGCCAAATCTTGAAACATCAGTGCAGCTGCAGGCCCACAAGTCAGAGAACCGTTGCTAGAATGATTTACAGGCCAAAACTCGGCCGTACTTATACTCAGTGATGGCTGTCAGTAGCTAATGATCTGAAGTGTTATTCTGACCAACCATACCGCAGAGTTGCGGTGACGCTTTGTTGTAGGCAGGGACCAGGCCTCGGTCTATGTCGCTCGCTACCGGCTTTTCCCTTCCAGCCTCTGACTAGTTTTTTGCAGCTGCGTCTTTTATTGTTTACAATATTTACTCTGGTATGACTTATGGTTTGGTAATGTTATTTACATTTGTTTAAATTAATTTAAAACATATTATAACCAATTTACAATATATATACAATAAATTATAGGGTGATTTATCTTATGTAGTTAGCGGTCACTACAGCTTTAGGTACTGCCTTCCCCAGACGATATCACTATTTACAGCTTAGTTCCAAAGCTGCACTTACTAAGATACTACAAGTCGCACAAACATTAGTTAACAGACTTTATGGCATTGGTATTTATACACAGTGGAACAAAATCAAACTAATATTTATAAATAACACTTTAATACCAACAGCAAAACTACCTACAAAGCTTAATACCCTGGAACGACTCTAACCTAGCCCTAATAGCTAACACATTAGAACACGAGCATTAATGACATAACGCACTCTTTACCGACTGAGTCATCTCCTACTCTTTCACTACGTCTTAAAATATTAATCTACAAAGGTATATTACGACATTTGGCTATAAATTGTTTTGAACGGTGGGATTGATATCTCAACGAAAATAGTTGATATAACTTAGATTTATATGTGTCAATAGCTTACTCGGGATATTAAATGAAAGATGGACACTCCTCCAGTAGAAATGTACACATAATAAGCGCGGGTAAGTGAATTAAAGATAACATATAACAAATTAAATATATATACAAATATGAGTTCTGGTGAACACAGGTGAAGCTAAGTGGTCTGTATTATGGAAACGATGGATTCTTAGCATTTACAACTGCAAACTGCATAAGCGTGTGATACCTGTTGTAACTCTCAAAGGAAATAGTTATGAAGATAATTTGGGTTGAATGGATTCGTTCCTTAAAGTTTATGTTACACATCGATCTTCCGAACAAAGAGTTCTGAACGCAGGCTCGTTGAACGCCTTGAGCACAAGGCGTGTACACATAGTTACCACTGTTAACGAGAGACCATTAAGCAAATAAAAATTTACATGTTGCCCACTAATTTGTAAAGGGTTCGGTCTAAACAATGAGACATACTTATTAAGTTGTGCAAACAAGCAGAGCTTACAACAGCCTGGTGCTTTCCTCCGAAATATTGAGACAAACGTCCGCTCAGGTGCTGCGCATATCAACCTTACAAAGGCGGTGGGGTATGAGAGATTCCATGACAATTTTGCTAAAAAATCTCCGCCTAAACACTTAAAAATTCTATACAGATGTACTTTAAGTGGAAGTATGCACATTCGTAATGAACCAACAGAATACGAATTTGTCCTCGTGACCAGTCGGGATTACTCCGTCACAATCGAGTTTGTTTATGTTAAGTAGTGGGTCCAGACGGTGGGTCGTACGTTTGATCTCGTGGTCCACCAGGAGCTCGCCAGCTTGCTAACACAACTTCTCCGCAAACAGAACGTCCTCTCATCCCCCGTCTTTGGCTCCTAAATTGGGACCGGTCACAAAGGAAATGTCTTGACGTCGGCCTTTGTTGGTTTACCCTTTCAGCCCTAACTCAAACTAAACATACAAGTAAATTCGGATCAGTAAGCAAGCTATACCTTATCGTAGGGGTCCCCAACCTTTCCTAAGAGCAAATTCCGCTGAGAACGGGCTCCATTTATTTTTTCAAGGTAAATTTTAACGTACCTACACCCAATAGCCAAAAAAATAGTTCCAAAAAATGTAATTTCTGTTTGCATTCTCATGTAAAACGAATAATCTCAAAGTCACTCCATTCTGTACTTAAGCACTGCATCTCAATAGCCATTGCTTCATAATTAGGAGAGTAGATGATACTGCTACTAGTAAGCAATCGTCAAAATTTTCAGTATGTCTAGATCTGTCCTATGATTTTCAGATAGTCATTGATGAAAATTGGGTTTACACAAGTATAAGTAAGATGGCAGTTTTCTCAGGAATTGGCAATTGCTTTCTCTTAAATATATTTCAGAATCTGGTTTTGGGACACTATCTTTCTGAAGATCCGAAATTTTTAGCTCCAGTTCTTTTTTAACAAATAACTTTTACGTTGGGGATTTTTTTTCTTCATAGATTTCCAAAAGTATCGATTGAGTGAAAAATGAATTCTACACCTACTTACCAAAGGATGGAATACGTTGACGTAAGATAAATATCATAAACCTAATGTATGGGGGGTGTAATTGTATCGTCCTGCATGGAAGACGTCTTGTGCATGACACGCCTACAGATTAAGATGAAGATGAAGCACTTGGTGTAGATCTTCTCGAAGCGGTGTATGTCCGAATGAACGTATGGGGGGAGACGTTAAGTTCAAAGCTGCCTGTTATTGAGAAAGGTCTCAACAAACAACTGACCATTGTGATTTTCTGCTTACTTCTGAACAGTTACTGCAGTTGTGCAACAAGTTCCGCAGAACAGGAAAAACATCGATAAATTTAATTAATTATGGCTTTAGACTTGTTGTGATTAGCGTGACTGTTTCACGGTGTCTGCAGAAGCGTAGCTAATTATTTACAACCCCGAAGGAATAAGTGGAAATTTCCTGAACATCACACACTAATTAAAAGAGAAGTGTGTCAATCTATCCGTCATCTTGGATGTTAGCATGTAACACCAACTTACCTCTCCAAGCATAGCAATTAGTTACGAGCTAAAAGGGACAAGGCTCTACTTTTATTCAGGGAAAGCGTTCGTCTTCGTGTATGTTCTAATCTAGTGTGTTGCAATATGATTCAGTCGAACTGAAATACCAAAGTTTTCTTCAAAAACCCGGAACATTTATTAATGAAAAATACAATCCAAATAAATATGATGACATATTTCTTTTACTGTGCAGAAGTCGCATTCAGAGGAGGTGGTGACATTGGTCGATGTTAAGAAGCATGATAAAAAAATGACAGTGGTGAGGGTGAGCTCTTGGGTTTGTGGTTGTGAAGGAAATAAAATTCGAAATATGCTGATCAGCTCAAATATAATAACAATAAGGGTTGGAAAAATGCAGTCTTGATGAATGAAGACTATTTTCGAAGAATTTTTCAAGTTCCAGCTTCTTAAAATTTAAAGGGCTAACTTTTTTCCTACGGCTAAGGGTACATAAAGGTGTTAACAAATAATAAAATACAACTCCAACAATTCCAAAACGGTATTCTGATGAAAGTGGTCAGAGGTACTTCGTTCGAGCTGCGGTGCATCAGTGTGCTTCACGATATATTTGAGCTGCCTACGGTGGATGAATTCATCCAACGTAGACATAACAGATTTTTGGACTCACTGCAATACTTGACAACACGATAACCCCCACTCCGTTCCCCCATCGATGGCAGGACGCTTTAGTATTAGGTTCTAAGTATAGTTTTTTTAGTTGGAAGTTTTTTCTCCCATTTTTAAACTGAAGGTGAGCCCCATCACCTAGATTTGTATTCACTTTATTGTATTTTTGACCACAACCTGTATTGTTGAGTAACCCGACCTCCTTCAAATGCACCTGCGCATAGCAGAATGAGGAAAAAATTGCAAATTATCTTATTCATATTTTTCATTGTATAAATTCAAGGGGTTTAGAAAAAATAAAATAAAATTTTGAGAGCCAACTTAAGAAACCGCGTATTATGTATGATACGTTCCATTTCGCTTTTAATAGGTTTCTAATGTCAACTTTGGACCTCTTTCAATGTTGTATTTTTAAGCGTTTTCTTTTCCATTAAAGTTCATTTTTTTTAATTTAAATTTACCTCATTATCTCGGAACTTCAGGGCCAAATACGCTGTACACATTCTGGTTTATCATTATTCCGGACAACTGATGGAAGCTGTGGTTTAAGGCTTTGACTAGGCAACGAGTTGTCGCTTTTCTGTGTGTAAGTAGGTAGATATAGCATCAGCAATCTCACTATACAAAAAATATGTGTTCATCGTGTTTTATAGTATTTTGTGAATTTTCTAATATCTACTTTACATGCTGCTTGAAATAAAAATGAATAAATCCATGGTGTAACACCACGTGGTAGGGTCTGACCGAAGGTACACGCCGTAGTTGGTAGGTGGCGTTGAGTGAGCACGCTCTCAACCCTAATTTTGGTTTGCTTAATTAGATTTGCTACTTTGAGTTACCCGGAAATGGAACGATCCTCCAAAGAAAACTGGTAGTACGAGCCTGGATCGAACCTGGGTCTCATCTGATAGAAATCAGCATGCCAACCATTAGGCTAAGCGGACCGCTGCTAGCAGCGTTTAATTGTACGTAAAAATACGTGGATTTATTTGTAGTTGTATCGATCACTCTCCCCAAACACGAAGTAGATTATACTTTGACTGAAAGACAGAGACGAAACTTACATCCCGCAAATTGTCGTGCCTAGGTTGGTCGGAATCGTGACCCGGTTCTGGAGCTTGCGTAATTTCCGATGTTCTTTTGTCGGCGGTATCACGCAAATGCTACCCCGCTCGCCATTATTCATTCTCCGATCGACCTAACCTTTGATTTTGTTGGGCACTATCTGGGATTTATTGCCACACTGCTGTACACCCACCCAGCCGTCCGGAAAATTTCCAGAAGTCGGATATTTTTAGTTTTAAATTTTGTTTGAAAATTATAATTAACTCGTAAAGTGAACTTCTTTGTTGTGATAAAATTACAATCTGCCTTATTGGGCAATTTATACCATATTTACAAAAAGCCCAGAGATCTCCCAAATCCACATCATATCACTTCCCTCACATGCCAAAGTCTTGGAAAGTCCCACACGCTCCTCCGTCAGCCACGTCACTGGCTACGAGCTAGTAGAGGCTGAAAACAAGAGCACGAGAGCCACAGATGCTCCGGATTTGATTGGAGAAACTGGCCATAGCCAGGACTCCCACAGTCATGTATTTATAGCAGGCCACGAGACCACTGCCGCTTTAGTCTCCGAGGAAGATTATATGGATGAGTGGCGCAGTGTAATGACTGTGCCACGGGATTAGGGTGTTGATTACGTTTATTTGATTAGGGTGGATAGGTTACTATGGAATTTTATAAACTTGGGATGAGTTTAAGAATGTAAGTTATATTAAGATCGTAATGAAGGGTTTTGTTGCTGGCGTAATAAGGGGTATTTACTATTGTTCTCAGGATTTTCAAAGGATCAGATATGCTCGACGTTTGACTTTTTTTATGTCCCCCATAGCTCTATTCCGAATGTCTAGATTGGCATAAGTATAACTAACTATGTAGATAAGTAGTATATTTTCTATTGAGAGATGTCCTTCGAAGTAGTCTGTACAGTTGCCCAAAGTGACTGTTTAGTTCTTGTCTTTTTAGCCTCGTGTGTGGGTTCCATGTCAGCCTTTTGTCGAGATGGAAGCCTAAATACCGTACTGTCTTGGATACAAGAGTAGAGGGATGGTATTTAAAAAAACTAGTGGACAGGACTTGCATCAGAGGGTAAAGTTAATGTGATAACATATATTATTATTAACTATAGAGTATATTGCATTGTATTAGCAGCTCGTTATAATGTTGCGGATGGTAGTTATGTTAAGAAGTCATAGTTGCAAGGGATGATTATTTTCAGACATTCCACCTCTGATTAAACCGGCAATTAAATTTTCCGGATTAGACCCGGAGTCATAAATTATATTATAACTTTGCCGTCGTTAAATTCATTGGGTCCCTTATTTGTCCCAATGTTCTTTTAGGCAGGATCAGCTATAGTGTAATACGGAAGTGATTTTATCTACGGGTAATTAAGAGTATTATGTATAGTTTACAAGAGGTTTTGATACAATAAATGTTGATAGCAACAATGGAAATTTGATGTTTATTGGTATTATGGTAGATGATGTTATGATTGCGTTTTAGAAACTTTAATGGAGTTATATATTTTTGACTGAATTTCCGCTATTAAAATTTTATTAAGAGATAAAATGATTATGTGAATGATTAGTATAATGATGTGAAGCGGCAGGAAAATAATAGCTGGAAATAAAAATTTATAAAGTAATGAGTTCTTGCACTTATTATTTTGTAATAGTCTACCTCTGAGTTGGATTCCCAGACCCGAAACGTGTGAGAAGCGGAAATCCCAATAGCAGTGATGAATAGCATGACTGATCATGCATCATATCCGCTACTATTTGGTCAAGGTAAAATTGCAAAAACATTGTCAATCAGACTCCATATTTGTATAATTCATGATAAATGTTGCAAAAATGATGTGATATTTTTGAAATTTCGGATTACCCAACTTAACTCACCTGTAAATATAGAATAAGGAATATATGTAAAAAACAAATGCATATTAGTTTCTCATTTTTTAGTTCAGGAGCTGATTATAATAAAAATAAAAAAATGTTCGATGTTGCTTGGTATTTTTTTATCATTGTGTTGTTGGTTTACCTCACGTGCATTGTAGAGCACAGGAGGGGAAAAATCATTACATAAATTTGTTGTTTTTTTATTACCAAGATCCATAATTAATGGTGAAAATATTTCAAGATGTGGAAAGGGTGGGATTTTAGTTTGCTTGATGAAATCATATCACAGAATTAATGTTGTTTATGTTGGGTTGTACCTTTCTATATATACAATATAGATACAACTATGGTATAATAGGAGTCAGATAGATAGCCTGTTTTTTTTTTTCCAGGTATCGATGAATAATTCCAATTAATCATTGAAAAAATGAATAAAATTATTCTTTGAATTTATGAAAAAATGTGCGGGGTCTGTGATAATTGTGGCAATGGGATTTTTTAAAGCCATTCCATAATTTTTTTTATTTTGAAGGGTGGGGTGTATTTTTTCTTTGGTTCTTTTTTTTAACAGCACAAACGCTTATAACGACTTCACCCCTTTGCCCTTACGCCCCTGTTGTACAAGGGAAATTTTTTTTTTTATGTATTTTTTTGAGGTTTCAATTCCAAAAAAGCAGAAAGACGGTGAACACATATTTTGCTATAGTGAGAAGGTTGCTGTTAGATTGATGTAATATTATTTACATATATTTACACACACACATATACATAATTTATGCAGCGACATCCTACTGCCTACTCAAAGCCCTGAACATCTTTGGGATTTTAAGGAAGGAGTGTACATTTTTTTCAAAATCAGAATCACTTATGTTTTATCCGTGAGTCTGTCTGTGTGGCTTGGCCTGACTAGAGAAATACAATTTTACAATACCTAATTTCTAATAATTTACAACACTGATTAAATTTCATGCATATTTGATGTCAGGAAGGCATGACATTGTTAAACATGATTAAGTGTTATTGCTTACTAAATATTACTTAATATTTATTACAGTAATCCCTTAACATTCGTGAGGATTATTCCAGAAAAACCATGTGAATGTTGAATTCGCGAATAATGAGTCTATCTTCCTGTCTAATAAGGGGGGGGGGGTTGTGTTATGATCCCCGACTAAGACAAAAAAAATGCGATTTGTTTCAAATTTCTATTTTTTTTTCAACTTTTTATATGCTTTATTATTTTAAATGCACATTAAATGCAAAACTTTTAATTAAGTTTTGCTTGTCGATAGTAAAAAAATAACGTGTTATTTGTAACTGTTGGCTGATTGTGTTTTGAATTTGCCATTTGAAGGTTGACGACGTATGGAGTCGTCGTGGCCTCTCCATTTTCCCTTTCAAACTTAACACAACACAAAAATGGGTCATATTCATATTTGAAAACCTCACTTATATTTTTATTAAATCACTTTTGTCCTTACTGACAGTTCCTGTAACAAAATAAAATTCAATTTTGTCAAAATAAAAAAAAGGAATTTTTTCAATGGGTTTTTGTTTCATACACTATGTGAGTGAAAAAATAATAAGTACTTAGGTTCAATCTTTTTACTGAAGCTGTGCTCTTACCATTGCAGCTATCAAATAGTTGGGTATATAATGAGTGCCTGTGTGGTTTTGTTATATACATACAGAATTACTTAAGCCTTTAGCGGCTACGACCGAGGACCGATGTAGGGCATCGCTATACATCACGGTCTACTCCGAGCGGCTTAACTTCTTTCCATGTTTTCCTTCAGTTCCCTAATTCTTCTTCCAAAGTTATTTTCCAAGCCTTTTGAAGCTGACCACGTCCTCAATTGCATTTGGAGTTCATTGTTCCTTAAAGGGACAGCTCCTCTATCTATAAAGGCAAAGGGTTTTCTGGCCTACGAGTAAACCTATGGCTGATTACTCATATTTGTTACTTACTGCTTATTGAAACGTATTGTACAGTAATGGAAAATATGCAAGCCTTTTTCCTCCTTAACCAAAATGAAATGAAAAGAAACACTTCATTCTTGGACATTGTCTCCTAAGAAAGGCAAAATGGTACAAAAAGTATATCTAGCTATGCAAAATTAATTACTCTAATGTGGTTAACTTTTAAATAATAATGGGCCTATGTATATACGAGGTGACTTCAATGAATCAATAGCATAATATTGAAACAAAATAGATAAATGAAGAGTGGTGAATGATATTCGCTTACACAGGCCTACAAGAAAAAAGAAAATCCTGGTGCCTAGGATTTTGCAAATGATTTTAGCTATATTTGGGAGCGCTGAATCTAAATATGAAATCATTTTTTTCTCTATCTGCTCTACTTTTTTAGGACAGATTTTTTTTTAATGTGCAGTTCTAACTCTATTTTGTGCAGTTCTATATGACATTTCTAAGGATTGTGTATTTACCCCATTGTCAGTCTGCTGCAAACAAGAATATTAGACTATAGTTTTAGTCTTGGAGAAGATAAACTAGGCTCCTCGAAACTAGGCTACTGGATTCAGTGTGGGAGGGATGTGTCGCCCCTCGGAGTCTTGCTGACTATTCAGACTCCGTGAATTGTGTACTCCTGTACTCTTGTAACTCATTTGTACTGAGTCTGCATAGCTTTATTGCTTTGTACATGACACGTGTTCGTAGGGATGTTGAATAAAACAGAGTTTGTTAGTGTTGTTTGTTGCTTGGTATATTTAGGAAGTTATGTCGATGTATAAATGTATATCATGGGTGATTTGTGTGGACTTAAAAATGATAAACGTTCTCCTTGGACAGCATAGTGGCCATACCAAATATCGTCGCTTCATGTGCCTCTGGGATAGCAGAGACAAAACACACCACCGGGTTAGAAGGGTGGCTAAGAGACCCAACGTGGGCGTTGGGGGAAAGAATGACATTAACGACCCTTAGTTGGACGAGAGAAAATCAACTTTCCTCCAGTGCATATAAAGCTAGGTCTTATGAAGTAGTTTGTAAAGGCTCTTCATAAGAACGGGTCATGCTTTGCATTTATATGGGAAAAATGCCTCGTTATGGATGAACTCATTAAAGATCCGGCCTTTGTAATTCGATGAATGAGGCTGAGCGAAAAGCCTTGGCTTCATTTGTTGCAGTTATTGGAAATTTTCTGGGCAAACACAAAGCTGAAAACTATGTTGAACCAGTAAACCAGATGCTTAACAGTTTCAAATCTTCAAAATCAATAAATGATATTTATGGTCACATGTATTAATGAGTCAGTACGTCATTGAGCGTTTCCCTGAAAATCTAGGAAACACCACTGAGGAAGAAGGTGAAATGTTTCATCAGGATATCAACACTATGGAGGCCCGCCACCAAGGAAGATAGGATACGCACATGATGGCTGATCGATGCTGGAGTTAAAAAAGGAACTGCACCACAATGCATTCAAGATAGTCACCGAAAAGAAGCTTCCGAAGTGTTCAGTGACAAGTTTCCTCTATTTTTGTATAATATAATAATAACATTTCCATGTTTAGTTTTTTTATTTGATCCATAGATTTAACGTGTAACGTATATTTCACCAAAATGTTATTATATCTTAGGAATTTGAGCTCCTAGGCAGAATCAAGTGTCATATTTAAATTAGAGGCATCACCTGCTGGCCTTTGTAATTGTAATAATAATGATGAATCAGGGTCGTAAAGTTGAGGAGAATTTTTAGTAGTAGTGGATAGTACTGAAAACGGGAGATCTGGGAAAAGGGAAGTATTGCCAACTGCCTCGAGTAGTACAGCCATCCAAACTTGGAGTATAATCTTAGGAAACAATTCGTCAGCCCCTTTAAGCGTTAAGTAGTTATTACCCATGAATAATGGTGCCAGAACCTGGAGCCTCCCTGATCTCATCTCCAGCCAAGCGCCCATCGGACCTTACCATGTAAGGCTGGCATTGCCAACTCTTTATCTAATCTTCTATATTCTCTGAAAACTACTCGGTATATTTAAGATCTAGTCTGTTTGGTACTAAATTGTCTGTTTTAAATCTTTTAAAACCCACTTGGTTTTAACGCCATCATAATTATTAAACAATTAACATTTACCGACGAAAATATATGTTTCTGCTATATTGGATTCGCTAAAGAGTTTGCATATTTCCAATGGGCTGGACATGAGATAGCACAGTTGAAAGTACGCATACTCGAAGATCAGGAGGTCTTGTTTCCAATACCATCATAGTTTATCTTCGGTTAATAATTGTTTAAACATTGATGGATGACTCCTCGTAACAAAGGAGACTTATTTCCAAATAGGCGAGTTAAGGTTTCGCAACGCTCCTGTTAGCACAAGATAAGGCGTAGGAGTTATCTTCAGGTGTACACAATGTAGGAGTTCAAACCGCCCAGGGCTTATGACAAACTTAGAACAGTGCCGAGCGCCTCTAGCAATACAGTCAAATATTGTTCTTATATCCATTTCCAGAAAATGAAAAAATATGAATTTTGCCATAGTAAAGTAAATTAATTGAAACGATTTAATCTTTCATTGATATAAATATTGCTGGTGTAGTTGAGGGGGGCTGAAGCCTTTATCAAGAAATTACACATATTCCCTCTTGAGGATAAGTGTACACGTTTTAGGCCCTGGAAATTCCGAGATTTTCTTAGAAAAGCTGAGCTGAAGTATATGTAATATGCAACTCTGGGGGTTTGCTTGGTTAGACATCGGGTCATCACGACAATAAACCATTTTCGCCAATCAATTTGTTATTAATTTGTTCTTTGAAAACTTAAAAGAACATCATTTGAAGAGAATCTCTGACATCATTAAAAACAAGTAAAATGATATAATAAATAAGTCAAAAACTGGCTACAGAACACTCTATTACTATTGAAAATCTTAAATACTTTCTGAATTCATGTACTAAGCAAATTACATTTTTTGGGAGGTGTCCTCAATCTAGTTATTAAATGATTTATTTTACATTCATATCTACTTTTATTTTACTTTTTAATGTTTACTTGAAATTACTATCTGCCTTTTATTGGGCAATTATTAATGGTGATAAATGTTCTCATTCATACAATATTTACAGTTCTTCATTCACTCGCTCATTATTGCAGTATTTAGTAAAAACCCAGAGACCTCCCAAATAAACATCGTTGCCACGCGAAAGAGGAAGCGGAGTCTTGGGAAGTCACCCACGGTCCTCCATCAGCCGCGCCAACGGAGGTTGACCAAGGGCGAAAGAGTCACTGATGCTCAGGACATAATTGCAGAAACAGGCCATTGCCAGGACTCCCACTGTCACGTATTTATAGCAGGCCGCTTTAGTCTCCGAGGAGGATTATAGGGTTGTGTGGCACAGCGTAATGACTTTGAAGAAATGTGCTCAGTGATGTTATCTTACAAATATATCTTAATATACACATTAAGATCGTTATGAATTAATTGTTACTAGAAAAATATTGCTAAATTGCGATTTTACCTATGTACAAGGTGTCAGGGGTTAGCTAGTTACGGCTGGCAAAATATTTCGCCTTGATTTCAGCTCCCTCAGTGAAGTGAACTCGTACTGAAATTTCTGGGTTGTTAATTAAGTAATAAAGATAGTGTTGGTTTCTTATCGTTATTTAACTGTTAAATTGGTTCATTAGAAATCTCGGGTAAAGAGCAAGGAAATTTGATACAAAAACCATTTTTTTATGTTTGACGGTTATCAATTTCGTTAAATAACCTACAGGAAACCTAAAATAAATCTCTCTAATTCAAATATAAGAAAGAAAATTTTTCCTCTTCACCCTGATCTCACTTAAGCCTGAAAAGCTCAAGACAGAAGTTGGTAGTTTTTGAAGAAGTAGGATCCTGAACAATCGATATCCTTAACTTATTCGAGTAATTTAAAGTAAATGTGTAGGAAACACTTATTCATAATCAAAAACTTAGAAAATTGATGTAAACAAAGCCAATAAAAAATAAATGCAATTATTCCAAATTCATTTTCAGTAAAATCTTTTAGTTTTTATAAAACTAAGAGAGTCAAATATTGATTTAAAATGTAAGGCACATTCATTTAAAATAATCATTAAACAGGCGTAATACTTTTATAACAAAGAACATATTTTATTTAAATAATCTTTTTATACAGAATGCGTTGACAATAATACACCACTAAGGATATAAATACATTTGCGATTGTATAAACTGCATATAAATACGCCAGATGCAATTTATATGAAAGTGCAAACAGTTCATATTGACATTGATTCAATAAAGCGAAACTAGGCTACTGGCTTCAGTGTGGGAGGGATGTGTCGCCCCCTCGGAGTCTTGCTGACTATTCAGACTCCGTGAATTGTGTACTCTTGTAACTCATTTGCACTGAGCCTGCATAGCTTCATAGCTTTGTACATGACACGTGTTCGTAGGGATGTTGAATATAACAGAGTTTATAAAGATACATTATGGGATTAGAAAGATACATTCCATAATAAAAATGGTATTCGTTTGTTCGTCCCATCAACCTGAACATATACAACCATCGCTTATTTGACTTCTTTCCTTTGAACCATGTTTAAATGCTTCGTTGCCTAAGATCTGTCCACTCATCTCTGTTTTGTTTTTTGTATGTTAAGTTCTTCATTTGTAAAACTGCACTTTGCTTATAAATCATTGATAAATGTAATTTAAGAGCTCATCCATACCTTATGGACAACTCCACCCAATCCTAGTTCTCAGTCTTACCAACATTTATACAATTTTTACGTACAAAATTTGACCCCGAGTACGCTCATCTTGATTTGCCATTTCAAAGTATTGTTTGTTATTTGTTCGTGGATCGATATGTAATGTGCTATCACGAAATCTCAGTTTTATTCTTCTTTTGTTTTAAATATAACGTAAATATTTAAAGGGTGGTGTAAATCAAGTTTTTTTTATGTATATACATAACGTGACTGAAAGTGTGACTTACCCAGTGTCTGGTTTTGGTAAGAATAGTGAAGTAGTTCTATAAGTGCTATTGTAATAGTGAATTGTTGTTGGGGTGAAATAAACCAATAAGTGATATTTTTTGTTTGTATAGAAAGTACTTTGTAAAAGTACGCTTTGCAATTCAATCAATGATAATTTTAATTTAAGCGCTCAGTCATGCCTTATGCACAATTCCACCCAATCAATATGTACAGTTCTCACTCTTACCAACATTTATAAATTTTTTACCTACAAAATCTTCTCAGGAGCCCCTATGCCCCCCGAGTGGGCTGATCTCGATGTGACTTTTGCCTTTCTAATTATTGTTTGTTAGTTGTCAGAAATCACAGTTTTATTTCATAAAATATAACTTAAATATTTAAAGGCCGGTGTAATTCAAGTTCTGTATTACCTGACTGAAAGTGTGCCACTGGGTAGGAATAGTGAAGTAGTTCTATAAGTGCTATTGTAATAGTGAATTGCTGTTGGGCTGAAATAAACCAATGAGTGATATTTTTTGTTTGTATAGAAAGTACTTTGTAAAAGTACGCTTTGCAATTCAATCAATGATAATTTTAATTTAAGCGCTCAATCATACATGGACAATTCTACGCAATCAATACAGTTCTCACTGTTGTTACGTACAAATCTGCCCAGGAGCCCTCGTCCCCTGAGTATGCTAATTCGATTTGACTCTTGCCTTTCTAATTTTTGTTGTTAGTTGATCGATAGATAATATACTATCACGAAATCAGTTTTATTTTATAAAATATAATTTAAATATTTAAAGGCTAGTATAAGTCATGTTGTCTGTATAACCTGATTAAATAGATTGACAGGTGAGTCACTGGGTAACACTGATTACGGCAGAAATAGTTTACTAGTTCAAGAAGTTCTACTGTAACAGTGAATGAAGGTAGCACTTCGTGTGAGAGTAACCGATACGTAATATTTTTTGTCGACAAACTTATAATTTATATAACAATTTATTGGTGTAACATGAAAACTCTGTAATAGCGGTAATATCAAATTCTCGTCTTGATTTACGGCTAGCCCAGGTCGACCTAGACAGCTCTTTTGAACTTTTCGTACTAGGTTTACAGGAGGGCCTTTTTCATAGTGTCGTATCTCCTGGAACGTGGCAGAAGTTTTCTACCTGCCCTTTCACAACTCTTCCCCTTCAGGGGGGTCGACCCTTTTTGTCCTCTCCTGCCTTAGTGAGTTTTTCCGAGAAAGGTGCTTCCCACCCTATATAAGTTATAATCATACAGAGTTCTCTCTTCCACCTCGTAACTTACTTAATGGCCTAGTTATTATTTTATGTGCCTCAGTTTATGTTAACTGATCGTTAACTTACAAAAGATGTCGACACTTAAAATTTAGGTGAACTATCCCTTTCTTTTCTTCTACATAAAGGTCGAAACGTCCAACAAAGTTATTTTATTTATTTCAAATGAAGTAACGCCCAGATGTTATTATTTTAAATACAACCTGTGGTTTAAAACAATTTGTGCATGTGCTCGTTTTCAGAGTTGAATGATTTTTATGTGAGTCTTGCTTGTATTTTTTCATTTATAATTTATTTTGGTAGTAATCTGTTTCGTGTTTTTAATGGAATATTTAAACTGTTAAACTAAAGTTGTTATCTTTATATCCACTCCTACATTTCACAACTCAAACTAATGCTTCATTTCATCAATTAAATATATATATATTTAATTCTTGTAATTAATCTTAGTGGAGAGTAGTATAAAAGAAACTAAAAATAATAATTATTACAAATACCGCACATGTAAATCACAATACTTACTAGTAAAAGCGAAAAATAGAATGCGGCTGAAAGTTAAACCCAGGATTTTGTGATTAAGATGTTTTTTCGAACTGAGCTACTGTGATGGGTTTATTAACGCACCGAGAATTGACCGTACTAAATCTCAGCTATATCATCTATAATATAATATAATATCATCTACGGTGGGATGATGCGCATTTTGAACCCTTGAAGGGAGAGGATGTACTTTATTTCATGTATGCGGAGATCGTTTTTCGCCTGAAGGTATGTACTACTGTGGCGATGTTGATTTAAAAAAATCATACAATCATTTTAAATGTGTATTTTACACCTCGAAATACACTCTGCGTTTTCGGTTAACGTACAATAACGGGAAGTATAGAGAAAAAATCATGACACATAAAATTCTTCGTTACCCAGCTCAGAAGGTATTGTAAGGTTTTTGATTTTTCCGTTATAATAAAAGACGTTAATAAGTTCAGCAAAGCAAAAATAATTTCAAATATACTCCAAAAATGATATTTCAATGAGTTGGGCTGTTTGTAAGTTAAACTTGTATATTTCAACAACTCTGCCCGTATAACTAGAAAAAATAAGCAGCTGGACACGCACAAATGCAGATGTTTTCAATTTCTTCAGGGTTTTGTCAGATCTATTGATAAATACCTTTCATGCCGAACCAAAAACAAAACACACATTAGATCTTCATGAAGACGCTAAAAATCTTTTATACTAAAACTATCTTGAACAATATTTTTATTTTTAAGATGTCATTTTGTTTTTGGCAATCAATTAGAAATTCGCATCCCCCGTCTTTATACCTGAAATGAAAGCTATACCTTTTTATATATCCTGTATAACAAAAATTAAATAATAATAAAAACAATAATGGCTGCTCTCATGAGCTTGGCTTTAGTCAAGGTCGACTCAAAAGGACCTACATTCTAAAAAAAAATCCGTTTTTCAGATATCCTGGTTGAATTAAAAGTTTCTCAGAGTTTTTGCCGTTTTTACGACTTTTCCGACCATTGTGTGGCTGGTAGAGACCGGTAAGTCTTGGAACGCAGCGAAGGTAGTACAAGGCTGGTCACCTCACTACCCTTTCAAAAAGCATCCGAGTACGGAGTGTAGTGGGTACGTTTTCGGATCAGACAGTGTATCTGAGTGGTCAACTGTGTACTACCTGTTACTACTTGTACTTAATGTTACATACGTTATAGGTGTAATCAGTTGTGAAAGAGGAAAATACCAAGACCGAAATTCGAAGTCGCGACGGTTTCGTTCCAGATGTTCTTTTAACTGAGCTTCTAGTAACAAGTTAATGAAGGCTTCGAGGATCGATGTATAAATAGCCTTCAGCGCCATATTCCATCTGTGATAGCAGAATGTTCTTTATTTGTAAATTTACGATTTGCTTACTCATCATTGATAATTGTGATTTAATGGTTCATTCATACGCTAAACACAATTCCGCTCACTCGATATGTACAGTTCTCACCCATAACATTTTTCATTCAATATGTCCATTCAAAATCAGCCCAGGGGCCTCCTTGTGAAGCTAGTGGAGAAATCGGGAGCAACCAAGTCCCCACACCCAACCCTTCTCGATGGTTTCGCTGAATGGCGAAGATAGCAAGAGAACCTCAGACCGTAGCCTCAGATCCGTGGGGATGATGACCAGTGCTAAGACCCAAGACATACTTTTCTATTTAAAGCTTTAGATTTATTAGGATTTAATAGATCGACGGGCGATTGTTACTGCATAAACAACTCTTTGTTTAGGATTTGGATGTTCGGATAGGTTTTAATGGAATTCTGTTTTGAGGTTATACGATCAAGGATTGTGGGATCATTGTGAACGGATGAGTTTGTGATGTAGACGGGTATGTTAATGGTCACATTTTTAAGTTCCTTTCTGAACTATTCGTTCACAGGTGATCCCCTCCGGATCGGTTACCTGAGACGTAAAGATAAGCACGAGAGGTGCCTATAACTCGCCCGCTAACCTGCGGCCATGTTGCCCAGCAGGTGGAATGAGGCAGAAGTGATGGCCATTCTCGTGCCAACGCCTCACAGCAGTTTTCGCCTAGTTTAAACCCCATCGCCACGGAAAGGTTATATCTAAGGAGAGGTTAGCTAGCCGGGCAGAAAAGTTGATAAGCTGAGCTTTTAACCAGGTTAACTAGGTTACATTCGCATAGTCCGAACGTTTTTGGTTCAAATGTTTCTTTAGTGAATTTATCCTTGACCAAACACCTGGAGACATTCACATACTTTCTTTCTACCACGTTTTATTGCTACGCCTTAAAAAATAGATGTTTTAATTGAAACAGTAGTTTTACGTAAATTTGTAGCCAGCTCATTTTCTATTTACCCTGCCGTGATAACAAACTTACCTCTACCTTTGGGCTTAGATTATTTATTTTTATTTGTTATTTAAGGGAAAATGAGCCGTGCAACAGATAGTTGTAATAGATGAACTCATTTTTACAAATTTGCATTCATTTACTCACTCATTCTTACGGTATTTACAATGTATATTCATAGAGTATACATCTGCAAGCATAACCCTCAGATCCCCCTAATTTCCGTTTAGAATTGTCACTGGCTATGAGTCGGGGAGATCCACGTGCTACTCTTGAAGCCCCTGCGGTCAGTGGAGGCTGAAAGAGAGCCCGGGTTTTGTTTATCTATTCAATCTTCAGTGACAAGGGTGGTTTAGCGAAAATAATTAAAATTGTAATTAAATTTTATTACAGACTTGATCTGATTAGGCTTGATTACTTTTACTCAATTAGTCATATACATATATGATTTTGAACATCAAAAGTTATGAAACTCAATGTTTCAGAGATCCACATTTCCTAGCTAATTCTTGAAACCAATTTGGGAGGCGCATTTTTCTGATGATTCCTTTTCGATTCGTCAGAACTATTCAGAAACCGAATAGGGCGTGTTGGCAAAAAAAATAATTGAATTGGGTGACGGGTCGCTTTTGAGATGTAAAAGATTTTTTCGCCATAACTTCGGAATCAATACCAAAAAAAAAAAAAACGATTTAGAAAACGTAATTGACACCTAATAGACAGACAACCACACAGACTGGCATATGTGCATCGTTCGTTGATTTTATTAGGTAGCTCCAGACTGTTAAAAAAATTATTAAGTTCTTATCAATTATTGAGATTTTACAGTATTCTTCCTATGTATCCTCTGTATTCCTGTATATCTTATACGAGGGTAGGAAATTTTCAAAAGGAATAATAGTTATGATACTCGGACTGATCGGAGATGTATTATAAATATGATACTTAACCACTAAATTATTGTTTTGTAGAGAAACTCGCTTTAAAGTGTGTTCTCACATTTTGTTGAGCCCTAATCACTTTGGCGATTCAGTAAAGATTTTTGTTGGTCTGTTCTGCATGTGCCTGTAGCTGACAGGTCGGTTATTGGAAGTCCTGTTGACACTTTTGGAGCTTCCTCTTCCCGGTTTCCCTCAGTCCCATTATATCCCGAGGCCTAAACATATATATGCATTGAATTGGGTATGCAGAATAATACAGAAATAAGTAAAATTACAGTTTTGCAGAAATGATCAAATTACATAATTTCAACTTTTATGAAGTAACTGCTAATGCCATTCATTTGACTTCGTTTCACGAGTATAGTTTGACAATACATTCAAAAGTTAGTATTTAGTATTTTTGACCACCAGTGACGACAATATGCACAACGAATAATACAAGTTATTCAATGGTGGTGGATTTCTTTAAACGTTGGTTTAGTGATGGGCTGAAAGTTACAATGTTGTCAGTCGAACAATTTCACAAAATGAATTTTTCACTATTCCATAACTTTCACCAGTTGTCAGACTGATAACTTAGTCACTGAAATAAGCCATTTATGTTTTAACTTGAAACCAAACGTCGGTTCCGTGTATAACATTCTCTTACAAAGACACAATTCAGTGAAGACTGGATTATCTGAATGACCATGTTAATTGTCAATGACTCAATTAGATCCTGGTGGTGATTGAAAAATTAAGTCAATACGAACATTGAACTGTTTTGGCTACCGTTTAGTAATGAATTTGTTCTCATAAACTACAAAAAACATTTTATTATTCGCCTTTCGTCAGTTTCAATGCTTTTTACCACTTTGGAGAGTACCGCTTTAGAACTTACTATTCAAATTCCTATGTGGTGTGAAGTATGTATAACTTTCAAAACTACCGATAATAGGATACATTGCCATTATATAATTTCGATCCGACAAACGCCCAGTACATACATCATGAGCCATTTCTCCTACCATGAGCATGGAGTCGAAGAAATTCATAAAACATTTGGGTTTTAAATATTTTTCAGGAGACAATAATAAAACGAAGAAAGAGCAAAATAACTAAACCTTGAGAGTTGTTTTCTTAGATCTCCTAATTAGCGGCAACTAATTGTTTGAATTTATGCACCGCGGTTTTGTGGTCGCGGCCGTTTAACTTTTCTATGTAAATGCTCAATAAAATACCAGGTCATTGAGAGATTTTTGTTATATCCCTTAGGAAATCAACTGCGGATTACAAAATTAATTTGTAAATAACATTAAATACAAATTGCTTAGAACGGATTTCTTCGATAGAATGTGACTAATCCAAACAGTGTTGTAATTCTTTGCGACACGATTAGTAAGCATTAGAAGTTAGACAATTCAGATTTTGGGATCATAAAATTTTGGAAAATAAATGCGCTTATCGTATAGTTTTATTGTTTTTTTTTGTTTTTTTCTCAAGTAACTGACAAATAATGTTACGAAAAATATGAATGGCCAATTCCAGGAGTAACGCTGAAACTGGTTAATCCCACGCCACATCGCGTGCTGTATTTTCAAACTACTTACAGTCCATTGCACCTTTGCCATAACCAACGTGTTTTATCTCATAGAGAATTATTGCCTAAACGATTTATCTTTTAGTTTAGTATTTATAATTTGATGCTAAGGCATCTATTACATATAAGTATCTATGACTTCTATCAGAACACAATTAAAGATGCAATGCCTGCATTAATGAATTACAATATATTTATATTTTCGAAAGTTTATTTGTAAAATTACGCTTTGATTAACCGTCGTTAATAGTTTTGGTTTAAGAGCTCATTCATACGTTATACACAATTTTACTCAATCACACTCGTATCAGTATTCATACAATGTGCACTTACAAAATCTGATCAGGAGCATCCTCCTAAGTTCGTGGAAAAGTCGGGACCAGCTGAGCTACCACCGTCTCACAAGCTATATAGCGAAAACCAGAAACAAAATACCGCCACTCACAAATTCATTCACACTATCTTGTAATTTATGCGGTTGATAATTCATACCATGAACTGGATCTTGAAGAAACATAAAAACTTTTTTTTTTAAATGTTTAATAGCCTAAGTATTATTAAAACATAAAAAAATATTAGTTTAGATTTATACATTTTTTATTAACAGAGTCATAAAATTTATTCATGTAAACAATCTATGTATGTTGTAATTAGAAGCATCTTAATTTTTTGATTTGCCACTATTTAAAACACATACCTGATCAGCTATAAAATCTTCATTCACAAAACTGTTCACATGAATAATTAAATAAAACTTCTTTCAGTTTAAAGAGATAAACACAGAAAGGGACTGGTTTAAAATTTTGTTTAGTAAATTATTGATAAAATTGGCCATTTTATCATTTAAGTGTATTAATAATTATTACTTTATTGACAGAATAACATTGGTAATATTTCATTGGTGTGAAGGAATTTATGAGCCAGTGTATATATGTATATACTCCTATATAAAGTAGTAATTAAATTTTATATTTTATTCATCACTTTATATTTTAATTCTGTTTGTAAAATATACGTTAATAACATTTTTTATTGTTAGATTTAAGTTACTTTTAAGTTTATGATAAATAAGGTGAGCCCCATCACTTTTAATAAATTTAGTACATTAATGTATATCATTAATAACAATGCAGATAGTAGAAAACAGAATTTGTATAAAATGTAGCCAAGCTACAGGAAATGTAATGAAGCAATTGTAAATAGATGATATTTATAGTAGACTCTAAACTTGGTAACATATATTAATTTTGTAACAAAGGGATATGAAACAAAAAAAGAAATATATGTTTTTTTTTTCTAAAATATTGGATTATCCGTCAGTTTTGTTTTAATGCTAAGCTTATTATTTCTGTATATGTATACGTTTTTACATCTTAAAGTCTCGTATAGTACAAACAAATAAACCTGGTTCATTACTTAGTACAATTTAGGTTTAGACGAAGATATTCATTTGAATAGTTATTTATTGAAAAATTCAACATTTTTCTAATTGTTCATGAATCCCCTGCTGTGTAGGTTAGTGTGGAGGGCGAGGGCGTCCTCTTAAAATCTCTTGTTAATGATTGTAGATAACCATAACAGTAATAATTGAAATTAAATTTATGTATTATTATGCCCCAATCATAGTTTGATTCATTCATTTAAAAATTTATAGTTTTCTACAATTAAATTATGAATTTTAAACATTGTGAGGATTCAAATATAATTAAATAAAAAATAACAAATTAAATGGTAATAGTTTAATATCAACACAATATTGAGATTCTATTTATTATGACCTTTTTTGTTGGATGAAGATCTGTCTATTGAAACATTTTTTTTTTCTTCATTACTTCCTAAATTAATTTGTGGGATTGATTTGGGTCTAGGTTTGCTGAATAAAATTATTCCCGTTTTTTAATAACATGATAAGATTATGAGTGAATATGAATTTCCAGCATATTATACCTTGTTATGTTTTATTCTATATTCATTTATTCAACCTCATTTGCAGGGGTGTTATTCATAGATGACAGATGAGGTGGGGAGAAGGTTCTTCAGATGAGAACAAAACATCTCAATCTCGCGAAGCAGATCAAAAACACACGTACCTCATTGACCAAACAAACCTCATCGAGCTGCTGGGACTAAGGGCGTTAGATGGAGATGACAAAGACGAAATTCGCGACCTGGTGCATTAGAGGGTTGAAAGCGGGTCCTGGTGTCTCGGAAACCCAAGACCTGGGCCAGGAATCTCTCAGAGCGGGAGCCGGCTAAATTAAACGCATTAAGACAAAGGACGGGATGGCTGGCCCCTTGACTCGCTCTCTGGCCAAATTAAATGGTGGCCTGGCTGTAGCGTGCAATAAAACACAACCCCTTCAGCTGCGGCTCATTGTTATTTAACCGTAATTGTCTCCAATTTTGTACCCTCTCTTGTATTTGTACCCCCTCTTGAAGGGTATGTTGGATTCAGCTTAACTCAAAAATAAGGATAACGATGTGAATCGATATGAATATACTCATATATGCGAATCGCTGGGGTTAATTCATTTGACTTCAAATTGGAGATTCGAATTAAATTCTGTTAAGCCCTCTCATGCCTTAACCCCCTGCCGTTCATTCTGTCGTTAGTGTTGAATTTCAACCAAACCATTCCTGCTAAACCCTACAGCACCTTTCTACAAATTATGCTGTACAAGCGACCCACATCTCGTCCGAACAACAAGAAACTAAAATGCTATTCAAACTACTTATTTGCCTCATGACCATACGTTCTAAAGTAACGATATTCCAATTTATCATAGATTCTAGCTTATCATAGAAGCCTGAAGAAGTTCCAATCCCTACATATTCTTCGGATCCAATCCCTGCAATCCAGAATCCCATTCATCCCATTCATTCAAGATTTACCCACCTCCGGCTATGAGAGCTTCTATTCCCGCCTCCCTGGCCATCCTAATCCGTTCGCCAAGGCTTTAAACTACCATCTCATCCCTGAAAACCAACAGCGACGGCACCCTAGGTTTAGTTGGCTCCCACTAAACCAAATAGAATTTAATAGTTAAACCAATAGTTTTTAGCTCTGTGATGGCTACTAAAGTGGTTTTAGTGTGGATTTGGCTAATGACCAAAGAAAGGTATTCTCTATTTCACCCAGATCACACTTTTGGAAGTATTTATAAAAATAATTTAGGGCATAAAAAGATTTTAAGCAGCAATGTAGAAAGATTTAATTACTTGGCAACTCATAACTTTTGGGAAGAAAATGTTACTTGAGATCATGTAAGAGTAAGAGGACTTGAATACAAATATTTATTAGTTTTTATTTCGATTAGAAAATGTACTAGTATAAACCAGCGAGATTGTTTAATGAAAGCAAGTTTTCTATCAGATTTTTTCCAATGTTTTCATTTTCTAACTACAATGTTTTCATTTTCTAGAGGATAGCTCTCAGAACTAAGAGGAAAGCTAATTTTATTTTATCTTTGATATTGTTCACCCTCCGTTGATTTTAAAATAGTCAAAGCTTTTAGGTTAGCAGGTGACTAATCAGATTTAGTTGCTAAGGTATTAAGGGACGTTCTTTGTTTAGCCATTATTAGCGCTCTTTGAAAGCATTTTGTTTAAACTATTGTGACGTTTAACAATGGCTTTGAGTAATTAAGAATAGCATTAATTACTGCATGTTTGTAACTTATATAGTCCGAAGCTCCAATTTTAAACTGATAATCGTCTTTCGTCTGTCTGTATGTTCAGCAATATCAATTGTAACAATGCTTCAACCGGTCTGCAATTTTAAAGGTATATTAGGGTACTTACTATCTTGGAGGTTAGATCAAAACTTGATTTTGTTTTTTAAGTTATATTTATACGGAACAATAACAGGAAAAATAAGTCTAAGATCATGTCTAGAAAACTAAAATAACAGATTAGAATCGTATTTTATTTATCTCTACCTAATGTGAACCTCCTATGTTCTAAAATTAACGACCTCACAGCAGTAAATCCTTTAAAACGGTTGATTAATGAAAACAACTCACAACAATATGCCATAGTTTGCAATTTGCGACACTAATAATACAAATAGGGTTCAGACTGACACAGGTAAGGGACCGAGCGAAGCGTGAAATGAGCCTTTTATTTTTTCGAAACACCCTGAAATAAGATTTTTCTTTAAACTACCAATAGAATTTATAAAATAAATCCATATCAACTAAATGTGTGCTTTTCTATAGCATATTTCCTTTAACTCTGCTAAATTTTAAAGAATTTTCATAAATGTACTAGATAATTAATACTTAACTTAATGCAAATATATAATACTGCATTTTTGGGACTTGAAGGTGTTAAGGCTCTCATGTTGGAACCAAATATCAAAGTGTTCAAATAGGCAACTTGATTTACCAGGATTACGGGGGAAGCGACTTGCTTATTCTTTAGAAGGATGGCAGCAAATTCTCCTTTAACACAGGTGGCCATTTCGACGGTGGCTTGTTTGTCCTTTAGAAAGTACCCGGATGGATGGGTGTAGGTTTCTTCTGTCTGAAGTAGATTTCCAGCCAGATCTTAGGGGAATACCTTAGCAAATACTTTTAGAAGTTGTATGTATATAAATATCCTTTTTTTTTTTTTTATTGCGATAAAGTAATTGCGATTAATGTTCTCATTCATACTATATTTGCTGTTTTCCATTCACTCGCTCATTCATACAGCATTTACAAACAGCCTAGAGATCGCCGATCCACATGGTTGTCACCTCCTCCGCATGCTTAAGAGGAAGCGGAGTATTGGGAAGTCCCCCACGCTCCTTCATCAGCCGCGGCACCAGCTACGAGCTAGTGGATACTGACGAAGACCGCAAGAACCACAGACGCTCAGGACATAATTGGAGAAACTGTAACGTATTTATAGCAGGTCACGAGGCCACTAACCCTTTAGTCTCCAAGGAGGATTATAGAGGCGTGTTACGCAGTGTAATGATTGTTCTAGCGGGATTTTTCAATTTAGTAGTTACTATGAACTTTTATGAACATAAAAGGGAGTTCAAGTGTTGGGTATATTAAGATAGTTATGAAAGGTTTTGATGCTGATGTAATAAGGGGCATTAACTATTGTTCTCAGGTCATTTGATTGAAAGGGTTGGATACGCTTTATGTTCGACATTTTTGCTGTCCCCCATGGCTCTATTCCGTATGTCCATATTGGCTTTAGTATAACTTTGTAGATTATTAATTTATTTTCTATTGAGAGGTGGGATACCCCTGGAAGTAGTCTGTACAGCTGTTCAAAGCGACTATTGTACAATGTTTACCTTGATGGTTTGTTCGCTTTATGCCAAGCTCTTTGTTGGACCACAGAGCTTAGCCCTCTAAATTAACCAATTTTTTCAGTATGAAAAAAATTAAACTTGAAAATATTGTTCATGTTTTGCTATATTTAAATATTCCCGTTTCGTCAAAGTTTACCCTCGACCACATGTGATAAAACCATATTTTGGAGCCAACGATAGGAAAGGTTTATGAAATACATGACTGACAAACCCACATACAGAACCTAGGTCCAGCTATAATTGTAAAAGTAGAGCCTCTTACAATTTCGGGAAGGGTGAGAATAGAAAATGTTACAATTTCTCAATTTTTGAACGATCTAAATTTCTAAATTTGGCTGCTCCGTGCTGTAGCTAACTGGGTCGGCGGCCACTGTGCAACGGCAATGCTCTCGGCACGCAATCCGCTCCTTAAGTTCTCCTCCGTGCCTGGCTTTTATTTATTCTTGTTCCGCCCACAATTCTGCACTGGGGTAATTTCAACCATCTCTGAATTCTCTCTTCGCACCAGGCAATCTATTTTACTTTTTGTCTGATCACCGGGATAACTTCTTAGAGAGAAATAACAGCATTTGCAACAATTAAAAGCGCGTGTGAGTGTTTTTTGTCGTCGTAATATGATATAACTATAGAGAATCCTTGTGTCAATAAGAGAGCAAAACCGCAAATACAAAAAAGGTATTTGTAGGTAAATAAATTAAGATGTTTTTCTAATTAATTTAATAGAATAAATAAATTCGTACTAATTTATTTAAATAAATTAATAAAAACGAGGGAAATCCATCACAGATGTCACAGGGTACGTAACAGTTCAAAGATATTTTTACTTACAAACATCAACCATGATAACATTTTTCAAACATTTTCTCAATCGCTGCCGGAATAGATTCGTGGAAACAGGCATTTTTCCAAAAATAGTGTCAGTTATTTTGTATATTATTATTCGAAACAAATTGAAAAGAATATTTATTTAAATTTTGTTTACAAAAATTGAATTAAAACAACCTAATAATAACCAGTTAAAATAATCTCTTTGTTAGAAAAGTTACAAGAATAAGACAAAGAAAATATTACCAGGCAATTAAGTAAAGACCTATGAATATACAGCTAATAAGTATGCCTAAAAAAAATTAACAACTGTATCATTAATGAATTAAAATTTAATGTTTTGTTTCTATCGCTATGGTTTATTTTAATAACATATTGTTAAATGGAATCGTATACACGAAAAGAATGAGCTTTTAAATCATTCTATTTTACAAATAAAGAACATGGCTTAATGGCACGAGTTCGATGGGTGGTTTTTTTTTGAGCTGGTTGAAGTAAGTTTGCACAAATTTGAAATTGGTTATTAGTTATAACGTTTAAAAAAGGTGACATTTTTTGAAATAGGTTTTACGTCTGAACTTTAATTTAGGGAAAATAACAACTGTTAGCCCCCGTCATAAAGAGGCCAGGTCGTGCGAACATGTGAATGCACTAATACGAGAAACAAAAAACCTGACGTTTGGATTGAACAAGAAATGTTTATTGGTCTCTGAGGGTGAGAGTGTCTGATGATGTCATTATAGTTAAACTAGGTTAGAGGGGCTCTATTATGGCGGAACGTCTGAATGTGTTCTACCAGTTCCGTTCCGGTTCAAGAACCGGTTCCGAAAACAGTTCCGCTCCGGAACTTGTTAGTTCAAAACCGGTGACCTGAGAGCGCTAAATGTGTTAGTTATGAATAATCTTAATAGATGTCGCTACCTTGGTAATTCCTAAGTTTACTACCAGAAGTCAACTTGATACCAATTAATCATCAATTCCAGAAGTAAATGTTCAAACATCATTTTGGTTTATATAGATTTATTAAATAAATTCTCTTGTAAGTTTAAAGAAAAATATTACCAAAAAGGGGCATTTGGGCATTTAATATTATTTTAAATATAAACTTACTTGAAAAGAATTGTTAGTACTTAAAGATTTTAACTATTTGCGAATGAAAAATTTGGCCAGAGATTTTTAGTTTATAAATTATTTTCAAAGATCCCACTTTATGCCAAACAAATGTTAGTGTTTTTTTTTGTTCTTTGCACTAACTTGTTTCTAGTCCTGTGGGAATAAACATGATACTATTATTAGCTGAGAGTTTTATCGCCTTTTGATGTTATTTTATAGACAAATTTGTCAGATTGCGTGTTGAGTTTTCCTCAAGCAGAAATCCGTCGAAGACATAACACCCCTTTTAAATACAGGATCTACCCCTTACTCAAAGAGACCCTATGACAGGCAATATCTAATTCATCATATCGAAGGCACGGGTGCGAACTGTGGCGAGGCTTAAGTCTCAGAATATATATACGCCAACAGAGAGTGATAGAGAGAGAAAGAAAGAGAGAGAGAGAGTGAGTGAGTGAGAGAGAGGGAGGGACAAAATCGAACGGGGTAGAAGATGA
This sequence comes from Acanthosoma haemorrhoidale, assembly GCA_930367205.1. NCBI lineage: Eukaryota > Metazoa > Arthropoda > Insecta > Hemiptera > Acanthosomatidae > Acanthosoma > Acanthosoma haemorrhoidale. The sequence continues at coordinate 72,119,101 of OV884015.1, read as the reverse complement.
AGGGAAAGATGGATTACCCCACTAACAGCTCCCATACTATCTAGTCTATAAAGGGGAGGAATTTCCTTATCCGAAAAATCTCAACAAAGTTATCCCTCTGATGTTATTCCAGGCACTTACGGTCTCTTGATAATATTTCCTAAGGCGGCTTATGGGCTTTCGTCGCGGGGACTCTTTTCAGCTGATCAAAAGGAGGATTTCCTCCTGTGGGTAGAGTTTAATCTTTTATTTGTATATCGGCAACTAGAAGGATCTTAAGCCGTGTTCCCAAGGAACGAGCCTTGTCTGAAATTCGTCAAACCTACTGGCGTGGAAACCTGAAGACTCGTCATTGCTCGAGATGATCTGGGGTGATCGTCCTATCAGTGAAATGTAAATAAATGCTTTGGACATCAAATCCTTGTGCATCCAATGGCAGACGATAAATCCGTTCCAACGATCTGTTATATTTTTCTAAGTGATTTCTATGTCATTCGTAATGAAGTTATATTACGATAATATTGGATATATTAAAATATCTTTTTGGATTCATGCGTGGAAGAACTAATTCTAAATCGGAGTTAGTTTGCTGCAGTTTGTTATATTTATTTTATTATTTTCGGTATCTTATCTGATTTTTATTCAATGACACCATTCACTAGCGCCCTGAGATGCTGTGGTGTATGCTAATTCCTCATGACTGTCTGATTCACAAACTTTTCATTCATTTGAAACAACGAAGCAGGTGCAACTGATGAAGGAATGGTGAGCTGACCAGAAGGGGGCCCTTTGAGATTTGTCAAATCACGAGCCATGAGAACAGTGTTTGTTGGGTGTCCTGTGCCAGTGAAGTGCATAATTGATTGAACTTCTGAATTATGGACGCACCGTTGAATTAATTTTATGTTTCAACTGACATTTCATTTACTTTGTCTTAACTCAACATTCACGTGATGTTACTCAAAGGTTTTGAATTATCCAGGAAAATACTTTTAATTAGTTGAAGGTTTTGTTAAGAGATCGGCTTAAATTGATGAAAACTAGTTGTTAGGTGTCCATCAAGTTAAATAATGGACAAAGTTTCAAATTACTATGCACATATACAAAATAAATACAATCCCTTGAAAAATAATAAAGGGTCATAAATCAATCACTTAGTAATTAAAAAAGTAATATTTATTTTTTAAATATGAAACAATACTTAAAAAATAAATATTTTCCTATCACATGCAGAAAAGTATCAATCACGTCCAAATTAATAATATGTAATATTCCTTGGGGCTTTACTGGGCTATAATTACAAAAAAAAACATTAAAAGTAGTTTTCGTTGCTGTAGAGAATTTAACCTTTAATTACTCAATGCATCAAATTTGGCTTGGATTTTGGTCGTTATTTTGTAATACGTATAAGGCCTGCAAATAAATCTCGAAACTCCTTTTGTGCAATCAAGGAAATGGGCATTGCGATATTGTGGCGATAACTCCAGGATTAAATGGGATCCAATCCCACCGCTTTCAGCGAGCACCAACTTGACTCCAAGAATATTGAAAGAAAAAGTTTCAATAAAGGCCTGCTGCTTAGCCTTCTGTGGGGATTTACCTCTCTTATAGGAAGGTGGTTTGACCTTTCTATAACAAGTTGCTGTACTCAATATTTGCAATGGGGTGTTTTCTTCGAGGACGGATGTTGTGATAGACGATTGGGGAATTTTCTTTCTTCGATTGTGATCTAAGTTGGAATTGATTTGGATTTGTCAAGCTATATAAGTTGTATTAAACATCACCCGAATCACGCTGTATGTTTTGGTTTAGATATACTAACAGAAAAAAAAGGAAGTGGGACCCAGAAAGGTTTATTGGTCTGTTAACTAGGTCTATGATCTTTACCGTTTATTATATTATAACTTGTTTGTTGATCTTGTATTTCTTTATGTCTTATATCTGAGTGTTGAGCTTGGAGACAGAGCTTTGAAAGTTCTGATTTTCAAGGAAGCATTAAAGACTAAAACGCAAGAAGGAATCCAAAAATATTTTGAAGAAGCAAGATGCGAGAATCTAGGATTAAACTCATTTATATTTTAATTAAATCTTGTTTCAGTGACTGGCAGTCTTTATGGTTTAAAAGCAACAGCTAGCTGTAAAACCTATATTCTTTGCTGGAGCGTATCTAGAAGGTGCGATGGGTGGGTCCATAGGTGCCACTAGCTTCAAACATTTTGGGGTGAAATTTAAAAAAAAAATATATATTTTCGTCTAAATTAGGCATGTAAAAATGAAATAATGCTGTAATCAACAGATTCAATTGTTATAATAGGTATTCATTTAAAAAAAAAAGAAGCCTGCTGACTCCCGCGGCCTGGCTCGACGTTGACATTTTTATGCTCAATTAGTAAAAAATCCAAACGCGTGCCCAACGTCAAAACGTTTTTTATGTTCAGTAATTGTTAATAACCGCTCTTGATTCCGATTTGTTGTCCGAAACAACACAGTCGGACGTTTTGAGTATCTCCGATCGCAGTTTTATACCGTTCCTCTGCAATTACGTAAAATTTTTACTTGGCCTACAGTTCCACGATACAATCATATTTGTTTAATCGGTGATGTCATAGTCTCTTATCTTATAAATATATCTTATCTCATCGTCAGAGGTATTTAGTTGTCTCTACGGTAGCGTCACCTTGAGAAGAGAACCTCACTAGTAGGGGATTGGGTTGACGACCTCAATCTTCGTCTACTCAGGCACCAATCATCCATTGTAATTCATATGATATCGTTTAATATGTGATTAGAGTGTGAGTGGAATTATAATCTTTCACGTTGTTAAGAAAATTGAGAGGGGGAAAGTTTAATTTTTATTATTATAGAAAAAGACATTTTATTTATTACGCTACATAGGCTCATTATCTGTAGGTGTCAGAAGCCAGACAACTTCGAAAATAAAACTAATGGGTAATTCATTATTAAAACTAAAATATACTCCGATTTTTATGTTACCTGGCAATGGCCAGTTACTCCAATCATGTCCTGAGCGTCTGTGGCTCTCGCGCTCTTGGTCAGCCTCCACTGGCTAGTATCCGGTGACGCGGCTGACGGAGGAGCGTGGGGGACTTCCCAAGACTCCGCTTTCTCTTCGCATGTGGATTTGGGAGGTCTCTGGGCTGTCTGTAAATATTGTATGAATGAGTGAGTGAATGATGAATTGTAAATATGGTATGAATGAGAGCGTTTATCGCAATTACTGATTGCCTTATAAAAGGCAGATTGTAATTATAGCCCAATAAAGAGTATAGTATGTTAGATAAAAGAAACCAAAAAAAAAATTATAACTAAAAGTTTCATTTGTACCTACATCTATTTCATTTTCTAAAATGATTGCCTCCATGCGTCTTCTTCCAGGTTTATACAAAGTGTACAACAATTTTTCAGTAAATTATTGTTGTTGCTATAGTTAAAATTTTCTAAAATCCATTGAGTGCTTTTTTGTTCTAATTTATAAATGAAATAAATTTCAGTGGTATCATGACGTCAGGGGGGGGGGATGGTAGTATGCCTAGGTCCATTTTTTTATCATTCTGATAAATTTATTCTGTATTATTCGCAGTTTAAGGAATAACTGGTACAGTCCATACTCATAGGATAGCAATGCCTGACCGGCATTTTACAAACTATTGCTATAAATTTCGTTAGAGGTTCAGATGTATTGCAAAGGAATGGAAACAAACAATTAGCTGGCAGGCTTACCTTTTGCTCCAACAGAATTTAGTTTGCGTCTGTGGTAAAGCCTTTATAAAAAAAATACGGCATTTTTAGCTGGGCCTTGTAAAATGTTAAGAGTTAGCTAAACTGGTTCGGCTTTTAAAACAAATCAGCATATTTTGAGGTTATATACTGTGCCATTAATTTATTTATTGTAGAACATACGTACAAGTGAAAGGCAATCGCTTTTCACTTGAATGAAAGTACAGCCTCTCCACACGGTCTTGGTCTTAATGGTTGCTCTTGCGAAACCCCTACTCCAGGTAAGTCACTACTGGTCACACTGGTCACACGAAGTGTAATTGAAGTGTGAACCATCAGGTATTTATTGACTGTTCTGACATGAGATTGATCAACTGAATACTGAATAATGACTCATAAGTCAAGAATATTATTATACTAAGGAGTTCTGTATGTTAGCTCGAACATATCTTAAGTCAGCAATGTTGAATCAGTAGTCCCCCATCTTTAGTGACTTCCTCACTTGAGGATGTTAGCAGTCAGTGCCGATTCAACCTTTTGTCGATGTTCTGACGAACAGCTTCTGGTTGATCGACGTGGGTTAGCACCTTTGGCATGTATTTATCTCGCTTAAATGGTTTCAAGTATAATCCAGTTCGTTTTTTTGGGGTTTGGAATTTTGCGAAAAAATAAATTTATCTACTGACATATGTTCAATACAGTTCACAAGTTTTGAACTTGTGACTGTCTGCTGGTTCGTTTTTCTATATTTAAAGGTTTTGAAGCCTAAAAATCTAAGAATCATTCATGATTGAATGTTCTGTATTTTTCCTCACGGTTGAAAACCTATTATTGACGGATCATGCAAAAATTACCTGGTTGTTCTCAAAAATAGAAACAATAGGAATACTTTATTTAAAGTAGATTTTATTTTAATTCTTTAGCCATTTAATATTTTATGGTAATTATTGAAAACATACTTTTCATTACCATATTATAAAAAATTAAATGAATAATTCCCGGTCAAAATATAGTTATTTCACAGTAGATAAAAGAGTTTTTTAGAAATGCCCATGGAGGTTGCTTTATCTTTTATGCTTCCTTTATTTAGTTTATATACATTAAAAACGATATGTTTTGGTTCATAATCAATCTAAAATCAGTTTTGAGTTTAACAAAAAACGAAAATTATTTAATAAAAAACCACTGAGTAGGTTGCAGGACTTTGAATGAATTGCCAAAAATAAACCATAAAGTACAATGAAGCTAGAAGATGAATTATGCAAAAAAACAAAAATAAATAAAACAGGTAAACTAATATATGAACATTATATCGACACTTCAAGAATTATTCGAGGAAAATCCTTCATGGTATGGCAGTAAATATTCTTTCTTCAACGTAATCTGGCTATATTTAGCCTTTGAAATATTAAAATAAAAGCACAAACCTTAGCTATAAAATAAACTCGTAGCTAAGCTTAGGGAGACAGGGCTTACCCTCCAAGTTGTGTATACATTCTGTTTACAAAAATATTTACTGCAATTAATCAAGGAATTTTTTTTTTTTTTTTTCTAAGCTCTCTTCAAATTCAGGATGAGGGAAAAATATAGAATATTTAGGTTAATCGTATCCTTATACTAGGAGTACCTGCTTGAAGGTGGTGTGAGAGGATTAAGGGGTGCGGGAAGCCTCGGTGAAAGGTTGGTTGTTTCGGTACAGTGGTGAAAGTCCACTGGTGGATGGGCCTAGAGTCTCTCTAGGCATGTAGTGTGGTCATATTTAGTCTGATTTCAGTGATGGGTGCCCCTTAGAGGCTTGTTGTTGGATGGCCTAGTGCCGTGATGTCCACCATTTCCTCTCCTTTACTCGATCTTGTGAGTTGCCATCGTGCCGGTAGCGGTGGAGGTGTCATGTCTCGGAAGAGAGGGTTTAGACTGTGTTTCATCGGGTCGAAGAACTTGATGTGTCTTCTATTGATGACGTCGGTGATGGTGGGGAGCTCGAACTTTTCGTGCATGTTGGAAGACTTCATTTCACGAAAGGGGTATGCCAGAGTGCCGCTCGCAGGATCCTGTTCTAGAAGCTCTGGATGGGAGTTATGGTGCTGGCATGTAGAAATCTAAAGAGTGGTGTCCCAAACAGTAGAGCTGGCCTCAGGACGCTCTTATATATGAGGAGTTTCAGTCGAAGAGATATGGCCTGGCTTGTGATGAGATGCTGGAGAGAGTAGTAAGTTCTGCGTACTCGTTTCAATTTCTTCTGCCAATGTGTGCCGAACGTCATGTGCCTACCTAGGTTGATGCCTAGGTAGCAGATGCTGTTGGCAAGTTACATTGAGTCACGTCTATGGTGAAGCTGGGTTGACGCTTTCTTTTCCCATGCTGGAAAGAGAAGATGATCCCCTGAGTCTTGGCTGGGTTCACTTGAATGTGGACAGCTCGCAGCCTGTCGGCGATTAATTGGCTAGCGCCCTCTGCAGCCTTTAGAGCTTTCGTTGGTTTGAGGCTACTACGGTAGACCCCTATATCGTCCGCATACGCCGCTACCTCACAATTGGAGTATGAAGCTCCTACTATGTGCGCGGTGTATATGTTGAAGAGTAGGGGTCCCAGCACCGACCCTTGGGGAACTCCGGCAACGAATTCTCTTCTGGTGGTTAAGACGGCTCCTGTTCGCACAGAAAATGTTCTGTCTGCTAGGTAGGAGGACATGATGTTCTGGAATTGTGCAAGAAATTCGTGCTCGTTCAGGCGTCGCAGGTGTGTACGATGATCTATGGAGTCAAATGCCTTCGTGCAGTCAAGGGAGATCATAAATAATCAATAATCAAGGAATAAAGATATACTAGACTTTATATATTCAATTTAAAACTAAAATGATGAGTATATGAACAAAACTATATAAAAACTAAAGACATACTGGCAATATAACATAATGATAAATGAAATTGTACTCCGATAGAAAAGATATATTATATAAAGTCATGCAAAATATAAGGGAAATAACACACAATTATAAAACTAAGGGCATGTGTAAAATGCGTTACGCTTCTAACAAGTCAGGTAATTGTCAGGTTACCCAATGTTGTCAACGGTTTGGTCACAACCTTCATATATTTTAAAACATATTTTTCCATTTTCGTGCATCTTTGTAAACCAGTGGTTGGCTTAGTAAGTGGAAATCAAAACGTTTACTTCGGTATTTTATGTTTATTTATTTTTTTATCAAAAACGTTTCCTTGTGTGGGACTACTTTCCGGATAGGAAATACTCTCCCGTTTTCTCTTTCCCTCTGTTAGTATTCAAATATCCCAGATATACATCCCTGCAGGAAGGAGTCGGAAATTGCAAGGGAAGGGCCGAGGGAGTTAGTAATCCCTGCGGAGGGCAGGGCGCTCGCTGCCCGGCCATTTTTCTAATTACTTGCAAATACAAGCTGACCTGTTTTTTTTTGTCCACCTGTCATAATAACATTTTTTTTGTTAGCCCGAACGATAATTGTTCATTTCGTTCTCATTCGCAGCGGTTGGACTTACCAATTAAGGGGTATTAAGTTCCGCACCGTTGCTTTTTATTGATAATAAAAAGTATCAGTGTGTCATCATCACCTTCGAATGTCAAATGCTTCCATTTTATAAATGCATTAAAACAAGTTAATCAGTTAATCTTATTGTGTATAAAATTTTGCATAGCTCCAGAAAATATTAGAATCGCCCTATTTTAGTTTTAGTCCCTTAAATATCATAAATCAAAATATGTCAAAATAAAGGGGTTTTCAAAAAAATAAATAAAAGAAGCTATCTGGCAGTTCGTACCCACCGTTACAAGAACTATCGATACTTGACTCACCTAAAAGGTAGATGGGTAGGCATCTACCAAGATGTCCGGTCAATCCTGAATACAATGATGTGGTATCACTGGAATCTTCGACCAAATACCGTCATGTCTTTCCCGTTCTTGGTTTATTTTTCAATTTACAGTTGTAAATTAGTTAATGATGAAATAAAACACCGATGAAAAGAACATTTTTGTAAAAAATAAATACCAAGAAGCTTTTTCACAATTATTTGATGTACGCGGAGCCGCTCTTAGGTGCCTTTGGTTATTGTGTTTTCACGCGTTTTATTTAGTGAAGCAAATTTGTAGGTAGTACAAACTAGGCTTCGCCAACCAGACCAACCCCCGGGACCCTCGCTCGTGCCTCCCGTTTGGAGTGGGGGATGTGTAGGTCCCATATTCATTCATGACTGGCGCTCGCGGAGGATGACTTGGTGGCTTTATGAATGTCCACTTAATTGTTTTTCTCCATGAAATGGTCAGATCATTTAGTCAGCCTGTGGTAAATCGAGAACGGTCTGGAATTTCGAAAACTCATCCTCCCCACATAAAGTGGTTATATGAATTTTTAAAAAGTTGTTTGGGGAAAAAACCTATAGAAAAATTAAAAAGTCGATGAATTTTCTAGTCCTTTAGTTTCGCTGATTTGAATTTTGAGCGACGAAATTGGTTAATTCTCTGATGAATTCTCCGCCTCTTCATCGTCATAATGCTGCTTCATGTTTAAACAAAAAAAAAAGAGTGGCTACTTGGATCGATTAGTTTCAGGGTTTTTGGTTTTTTTTTGGAACTCTAATTCGGTCATTTTAAGATTTATCTGGGTAAATTTTCCGGGATTTTTTTAAATATCTGTTCTTGAAATCTTGATAGGAGGTAGCCGGGTTGGGTTATGTGTGGACCAGACTCCCCTTGTGACCCCGCCTTCCAGATTTATGTCCTGGAGCAATAATTCCTCGGGAGCAGCCTGTGTCCCTAACTGGCCCGCCTATCAACCCCACTTTTTGCCTTCCCCCACCAATACCCTGTCCTAAAAACAGGCCGTCTCTCTTTACTACTACACCGGTAGTTTTTTCTCTCCTTTGTTGAAAGGATGCCGTCGGCAACGTCTTGACTTCGGGCTCAGCTTTACGGTCTGTTCTACGACTGCAAGCTCTGGGACCGGTTCTTTTCGTATTCTTCAAGGATATTCAGCCCTGATAAGTTTATTCGCATTTCCACCATGAGATGGGGAGTAAATAGTATGTAGTAACAAATGATGAATGGCATGCGGAAAAACATATATTCATACCTACGCTTTTGAAGGATAATGTTGATGATAGATCATTTAAATTGATCATATCCTTACTACAGTTCCTCCGGGGTCGTCCTGGATCTCGGGCAAGTCTTCTGTTGCTAGTACAACTATTCAAGGATCGAGTGTCCGTAGTCCGTATAATTTTTGATAGGATTGTGTTACAGGTCCTCGATGTATGCATGTACTTGTGGAATTCGTTAGTTTGGTATCTAGGGTTGTATTTCTGACATAAATGAAATGTGATTTCTAGGGCTGAAAAAAATCTATTTTAACCAAAAATGATAGTAGCATATCATAACATGATAGGTAGCCGGCAGTTTTTGGTGTGAAGCAATATATCAAGCCAATAAAATGTTTATTAGGTAAGAACAGTGGTTGTGGTAAATTATTGAATCTCCCCTCAGAAATTCAATCGCATCTCCTTGCTAAATATTTCATAATTTGGAAAAAAATTTGAGAGATTTAACTTTCTGTTATATTGCACGGTGTTTGACACCAAGACTGTATATATGCTAGAGCGAATGAAATTCGACGCTTTGGATTTGATTAAAAAGAACTGGCTCTTTGAAGTATATTTTTTTCTGGTTGGTGCTCAGTAAGTTAAATATTTTCAAACCAATAACTTTTCTTTATTTGCAAATTTTACAATTTTCTTATCCAGCGGTAATAATTGTGAGTTTTGAAAGCTAATCCTACACAATTCCACTCAGTCAATATGTACATATTAATCGGCTCAGGAGCCCTGATGCCTCCCGTGAGGTGGTCAAAAGTAAGGGGCAATTGAGCCCCCCTCCTCCGATTCAGGCCGTTTGGCTGATTCTAAACTAAATTAAATTTTTTAAAATGAATGTACACGAACGTAAAATCATTGAATCTGGAGGTACTATGTGATATGTGCGAATACGAGCCATTGTTTTCAAATCACAATTCTGAAAGATAAGATATTGACATAAAATACAAAGCTGGAACATTAAATAAGGTTTTTATGTGTTTTTAATAGCTTTAGTTGCAGTTCCTTCCACAAAATATTACATGTATGATAATTCAAACATATTTAATTTCATTTAAAAAAAAAAAAAAACATCTACATCAAGACTCTGTACAGACAATGCCATCAAAAATTATACGGACATTATCCTCACATTCTCGGAAACACGGAGGAACCGGAAGAGATTTATAATTTAAATAAACTGTCATCAACATTATATCAGCCACCAGTGGACTCTCACCACTGTACCGTAACAATCAACCTCCACCGAGGATTCCCACACTACTTACTCCTCTCACACCACCTTCAAGCAGGTCCTCCTAGTACAAGGATCCGATCACTCTAAATATTTTATGTTTCTCCCTCATCCTAAAATTCTAACTAGAGAGCTTGGAAGGAAAAAAACAAAAAAAAAAACATTATTTTTACACAGTTGTGAATAAATGAATATATTGAAAAATAAAATAAAGATAAGAATATCAATGACGTCATAGTAAATTTTAAGAAACATGAACAAAATTAAATAAACAATAAAAAAAAAAGGATTAAAAACACTAAAATTAAAATATGAAGTCAAAAAACGTGTGCGCTCTTTCAAGTGATCGATCATTTATTATATATTCTGTACATGTACAATATTTCTGTACAATAGGACGGGAGTACCACTTTTTAATATTACAGACTACTTCAAAGGACATCCCATCTCTCAATAGAAAATAAATTACTAACCGACAAAGTAATACTAAAGCAATATGGACATACGGAATAGAGCTATGGTGGACTATAGATCTACATGGGGAAATAAATTTGATCCTCTATTTTGATTCCCAGATATATTTTATTCTAACAATCTACATTAATTTTTCTCTTCTCGCGGTCGTCAGAAATACCTAGTAATGCAACGAATCAAGCGATAGGGTCGTGAACAATACGGCCACTTAGTAAAAAGGGATATTTATAGGCTAATTAGGCAGCTTTCGCGGAAATCTATTTTAATATGCTTTGAAATTGATTCAGAGACAAAGGGAATTAAATATATTAAGTACACCAACGATGCATGAATTCAGATATAAATGCTAGAATACGAGTATGAATACACGGCAATAGAGGATACTTGTTAAGGGATGTTTGAAACCTTTTGTGAGATCAGCAGTCATACCCATTAAATTATGTATTTAGTAAAACAAGTGACTGAGAATTTATATCAACAAAACTATGATGAATTTAATTACTGCCTTACCATATTTATTTCGCACAATAGCTCTTTGTAATATAATTTCAACCCCAAGTAGCTGCTACTTCGCAAACATCTATATGTATTACAAACATATAGGCAAAAGTTAATAAACACCTTGACGAGACCGAATATTGGTGCAACCAATGGCGACTATAAGTCAATGAAGCAAAGTTTTCCCACATTACCTTTACCCTCTGCCACAAGTCTTGTCCACTAGGTTTTTTAAATTCCATTCCTCTTCCTGTATCCGAGACAGTAAGGTATTTAGTTTTCCGTCTTGACAAAAGGCTGACCAGTAACCCACACACGAGGCTAAAAAGACAAGAACTAAACAGACGCTTTGGACATCTGTACTGACTACTTCAGAGGACATCCCATCTCTCAATAGAAAATAAATTACTAATCTACAAGGTTATACTTAAGCCAATCTGGACATACGAAATAGAGCTATGGGGGCAGCGTATCAATCAATCGTATCCAATCCTTTCAATCAGAAGTCCTGAGAACAATAGTCAATGCCCCTTATTACATCAGCAACAAAACCTTTCATAACGATCTTAATATACTCTACATACTTGAACTCATCCCTTCCAAGTTCATGAAATTCCATAGTAACCTTTCCAACCACCCTAATCTCCCTAGAACAGTCATTACACCCCGCCACACATCCCTGCTGAGCTCGTATCCAGTGACGTGGCTTACAGGGGAGCGTGGAGAAAGACGCTTCCTCTTTCGCATGGGAGGGAGGTGACCACCATGTGGATTTGGGAGTCTCTGGGCTTGTATTGGGGTTTGTTAATACTGTTTGAATGAAAATTGTAAATATAGTATGAATGAGACAATTTTTCACAATTACTTATTGCCTAATAATGCAGATTGTAATTTTATCATAATAAAGTTTATATATATATATATAATATAATAAATAATATATATATAAGAAAAAAAAAATATATATATATATATATATATGTAAGTTTGAACGTTACCGCCAAACTTCGGCACATATGTTAGGTCCCTACAGAGCTCGCTAGTATCGAATGATGCTCCCAGTTGTAACCTCCTGAATATGGGTACTCTTGTTAAGACAATGGTCAACACTTATTATCGACAATTGTATTGATTCAGGTTAGTTATAAGTTTTATTTGTTTATTGTAATATTTGTAGCGCTAGCTAATGTGTGCATATGTTTAATATTACAGTTCTAAACTGCATCTGCAAGTGTTCGATTTATAACCTGAGAACCTCCACCTCCTTTATGTTTCTGAATTCGAAACTTACATATATATATATATATATATATACATATATATATATATATATATATATAATGAAGGATGTGTGTAATAAATATGAAACGTGAAGTCTAAGAAATGTGGTAAAGGTTGCCTCAGCTTCATGAAAGCAACGGCAGCAGTTTGCAATAGGGAGTCGCTGCGGTGAGTTCGCCCTTTGAAATTTCCAATCTAGTAAAAGGATTGCTCTATCCACAGAGCCCTCAATGAAATTCTAACTAAGGCTTTTTATAACGTTCTGTGTCGATACTTGAGACGGTTTTAAAGATCTGAATAAACCAACATATCTACATATAGCAGGGGAAATGAAACTTAAGTGATTTTCATCAATACGCTTCAGAGTATATTTTATCATGACTTAATTAAATACATAATATATTATACACCTGTAAAAGATTGGATGGTATACAATAGGAATGTAATAAGTAAATAAATATATTTAATAAATCCATGTATAAACAACTGGATACCATGAAACAGTTTGTATAAACCCTAGATTTTTTTAGAATGGTGAACATATGAATAGTTTGGAGCATAGTAACTGTTGTATTATTGGTTATTATTACTATGTATGATTGTGGTTTCTCGACAGCCCTTTAGTTTTAATACTTTGTTGAGGTAGAAGAAGTATATTTAAAGGGTCGAAACGAAATGTCACATGTAGACTAGAAGTCTTTCCAGCTAATTCATTGCAGGGGGTGCGTTAAATAAACTGAATTTTTGTATATGCTTGTGACTTTTCCGCCTTTCATATACGGCTCAAAACCAGTATTGCAACCTTTTATTCTATATATTAATGATATTGGTTCGCAATGCATTGTCATGGATAACGTTTAGACTTTCTTAATTTCCAAGAGTCTGTTTTTTAATTTTGCACCATTTATAGAGCACTAGCCCGTGATTGGTTATCTACTGCTAGTAACTATTTTTTTGCTCACATTCGCAAACTGCGATCTATCTATACCGACCTGGTACAATAATTTAAATTGAGAAGTACTCTTCCTTCTGTAAATATGGTATCCATATACATTTCTAGGTACTGCATAAAGTCGCAGCCATTATGGCATCATACATGGCATTAATTTGTGTTACCATGTATAAAAGATTACCAGGTAGAAATTTATGTGAGATTGGATCAGAATATGACGTCTTTCGCTTGGTTCTGCTTATTGTCGTGCCTGGAGAGAGACAGGGAACGTTTTCTTTATGTTTATATGTTGTAAGGAAAGGGGGGGGGGCTAGAACAACCAACACTGTGGAAAAGGATAGAAGAGAAACCATCGAAGTGATACATCTACCATTTAACAGTTGAGCTGTTTAAGATAGATCAGGAAGCATAATGAAGTCAAAGCGAAGTGTGTTTCCGTTGATAATTGGAATTTGCGGATCCTAACAGGACATGGGATCTTGTAAGAGGATACAGCATATAATGTCCCCCTCTCTCATGCCCTAGTACCCTGGTACCATACCCTAGGGCACAAATGAGGTATTTCGTACCTGCGTTAGTGGGGAAAAAGGAGAATTATAGATCTTTTCTCCTTATTGGAAGATAGTGGAAGGTCTGGGTCTCGTCAACTTGCATTTGGAATGCAAAGTATACATTAGTATACAGTGGAAAACTTTCGTTTTCGCTTATAAGATAAGCTGTCTCGAAAAGTAGGTAAACTCAGTAAGATGATTTCATAAGTCCATTTTCTTATGATCCACAAAGTTATTTAAGATTTGAAGCTCAGATTTTTTCACTTTATGGGAACGAGGGAGCCAAAAATAGAAATCATGTATTTAATACATTCCAAGCCATTATAATATATTTTACATTAAAAAAAATATGTAATGAAGCAATTTTGGGCAAATATTCTAAGTAGTTTTTCCTTAAGCTTGTAATAGGAAACTTTAGACCCCCTTACACCCGCACAACTGTTTTTTTTTACTTTTTACGTTCTTTAATTCGTTTATGTATGTTTTCCAAAAAATCAATTTAGTAGGAGTACTATATACGGTGCATCGAACTTTTTGCCCAGGAAACAATTTCATACGATTTGGACGAAATGGTTCTTGTCTTTACTGTACAGTCTGAATGTACAAGCTCTCTGCATTCACTCAGTGCATCCTCGCCAATACAATGGTACAATACTCACTGTGCGTTCATTATCAGCTAAGTCATAAATGAGAATTCGCAAATTACTTGGAATGATGAGCTAGTCAAGTTGTTTGGCCATTGAAGTTCCTGTTATTATTATAGAAATCAAATTGTCTTGCCTGTTATTTCAAGAAATTTGGTAATTTTCATCTAAGATTAGGAGGCACTAGACCTGTTATAGTTATAACTAGAGTTTGAATTTATATGCTAATCCACAGTTTTGCATATCTCTTGTGGAAAAACATGATATGCATAACATAATATTTTCATTTTATACGTATATTTTAATGAAATCATGTTAATGTTAATGTCATGTTTTTCCCTGTGACGTGTAAATCAGTGGTCTTCGTTTGGTTATAATTTTCAAAAGAAGATTATTCCTAGTATTTATATCTCTTTTATTAAATTTCCAACGAATAAGGTTGAAAAAATATTTACATCCGATTTCTCGTCCGATTGCAGATTAAAATATGTCACAAACAGAAAACGCTGTTATGTTAGTATAAGCCAAAGAAATATCCGAACTTCGTCTTCTTTGAAACAGTTTGCTAACGTAACCTAAAGTTCGGAGGCAAAGAACGACACAAAATGTATTAAAATTGTGCAACTTCTTCCTGCTTTTCACTCTTGGCAAAAACCAATCGGAATTTTCAAATATTTACTAGGCACAAATTTGTGTTATGTAATCATTATGTTGAAACCAGATCCGCCAAACGGTCATTTCATAGCTTACACACGCAAAAAAAACTATGTATAAGCAGGTGAAAAAGGTTTTGGACCACTTATTTACATCAAATCTACCTTAAAATTATTTAAAACCTGAATCACCTCTAATAGTAATTAAATCGGATTACGCAAGACACTTTATCTCAACTGTAATGTTACAAGGGTTCAATTGTCTGTTTTTTTGTTTTGCCGGTAAAAGTAAGGAATTGCTTAAGGTTGAAATACTTAGTGCCTATACAGTCTAAAATATCTGCATACAAAGTCCATATTATCATATTAATCAATTATAAATTGAAAAAAGAACAATACGTAATTTTCATAAGTATCGTAAATATTGGACCTGTGCTAATAGCCATGTAAGGTATTAAACTTTATCTTATATTATGCGAATTATAACTGAAGATATTAGTGAATAAGACCAGCAGGAAGTGGAATCAATGATCAAAGACAATATTAAAAAGGCAACACAAAATAAAATAGATAAATTTGATAAAGATAAGAAAATGTATACTAAATATGAATATTTTCACGTTTTTATATATAGTCCAATGTCAACTGAAGAATCTGGTCTACTATTATGATTATTTTTATTAATAATAAACCTTACTTTTCAATGGTGGCGCGTGTCAATAGGCACCGCCCTCGTTTTGAGCGTTATTTCATATATTTTATTGCTTGCCATGCCAATTTCCGAATATTTCAACTGTGCCGCAGTTCTGGTTGAAGTTATGTGACAGTTATGGAGATCCTCAATAAATATATCCTCAGCGTCAAAGGAAAATGCGACCCGGTTGGCCTACCGTTCGGCCTCGCCAATAAAACATCGAAGCCGCTACTCCATCAAACTGAGTTATTTTTCGTGTAACGTGATTTTTAATGTCGTTGCATTACTGGGAACCTTTGTCAATTGTCGAGTGAATATTCGATATCGTAAACAAATTTTTCTGAAAGTCTTGATGGACCCTAATATAAGAGTGTTGCCCATGAAACATTTATACCCTTCGCCAAGTTTGACCTTTCTAAATGTTATAGTTCCTTAACATGAAATTCGATACCTGTCTTTGCTGAGGTATTTTTCCGGTCATGGCAGAAACAATTCTTGCTCGGCTCAGTCTTCAGGTAATAAATAGCCACTTGATTCTAAGGGCATCCAATTTTATGATGCAACCCTAAGCATATGCACTGAGTGCTTAGTTGTATAAAAAAAAATTACGTGAAACAGCATCGTCAATGTAATTAAATGAAACCGTTACCAAGGTATGATTTTTTTAAATCCTTTTCGAAAAGACCACGTTAAAAAAAAAATAACGATTTTCAGATTTACAAATAATTAGTATATGTATTCAATAAATAGAATTCGAAATACATTCTCGTAATCAGGATTGAATGCGTAACACGACTACACTTTTTTTTTTTAAAATAGCCATCACAGAAGCACAGTAGCAGGCCAAACATTACATATATTGAAAAAATTGAGTTTCTTAAAAAAGAACACGTTTAAGAAATGTTAATTTTTTAATATTTACAAAGTTTGAGCTTCCTTGATGGCTATTTTCAAAAATATAAGTACACTACCCTTACAGGAAATTTAACGATGATCACAAAAATGTCAAAAGCTCGACAAAAGGCTGACATAAAACCCACACACCAGGCTAAAAATAAAAGAATTAAACATACAGACCACTGCGCCACACATCCCTATAATCCTCCTTGGAGACAAAAGTGACAGTGGTCTCTTGACCTGCTACAAATACGTGACAGTTAAAGCCCTTGCAATGGCCAGTTTCTCCAATCATGTCTGGCGCTCTTGGTCAGCCTCAACTGGCTCGTACCCGGTGACGTGGCTGATGGAGAGGGCTCCAACCCGCCTGAGGAGGCGGGGGACTTCCCGAGATTTGCGAGGTCTCTGGTCTATTTATAAATACTGTATGGATGAGCGAGTGAATGAAGAATTGAAAATAGAAGAAGTATGATATTAATGAGAACATGTGTCACAGTAATTATTTTCCAATAAGGCAGATTGTATTTTATCATAATAAAAAAGTTTCCTAAAAGTAGAAAAATCTGGTTTGTAGCAAAAAATTATGTCTTGGTAACGGATTAAGATATAAAACTGTGATTGGTAGCATATGTAGTTTCACGCATACAATGGTTTAACTCACTGTATAGGTTACCAACAAGGTACAAGCATACCTTTTATTGGAATTGTTAGTGGATATAATTCTGTATGGACTCATAAGTTCATGTACCTTAAATATAGAAGTGGCAAACCGTGCGTGGGCAAAACTATTTACAGTTTCAAAACGACGTCTGAAGTTTTCTAATTCGAATTGAATGAGTTTTGTGACGATTTCAAGCTATTTATGAGTTAGCCAACAAAACTACCACCCAGCAGCTACGAAAACAATTATCAGGAATATCTAGGAAGTTTTTGTTAGGACCCCAATCCAACCACCATGAAAGATGAACGAATGAAGTTACGTGGGCGTTAAAAGTTTCTCCCGCTGCCTGTGGGACTTGGGGCGGTACTTAGTTATTTAAACTGACAAATAAAGCAGCTGGCTTGGCAGGAATTGTTTGCTTACCTCTGCCAACAAACCACCGGGGTGCACATGTCGTTATTAGCTATTTATAATTCCAACTCACAGCAGCCCTTTCGGGCGTTTTCATTCCACGTAAAAATTGAGCTGCTCATTGATAGTGTTGTCAATCTCACCTACTTCTTCTCATAGTAATGTTTTAATGCATTAGTAGTGGGAGAGTGACTGAAGTGAGGCATGCAAGATGCAAAATGCACGGGCCATGTAGGCAAGATGCACGTGCCTTCTTGGTATGCAGACTCCGATTGATTTACATAGTTCCACCTACGTCTGCCGCATGCCTTCTGTATCTTGCGCTACACTTTGTGAATTTTGCATCTTCGGTGAGACTGCTTTGGATCTTACAAACTTATGGTAATAGTAACGGATTTTGGAACGAAATTTATAGCATGCGTTAGTGGTGTGATGGAGTCATCTTCAGTGCTTTAATAGGCAATTAAATTTAATGAGAATATAAGGATTAATAAAAAATAAATGAAAACAAATCAGAGAACGGTCACTTTGCGCGATAGTCAATAGATTGAGGTAACTTTTGTTCTTTGCTTGTTTTATCAGTACTTGTATCAGTTTCGGAATAAGTTTAAGTTTATTGTAGTCTGGTTCTTCGCTATTTCGCAAACATTTCTGCACTGGCTTCTTGAAAAAAATCCGCTTCTCTTTCAATAAGTTTTATTGGTTAAGGAACAAGGTATAGGTCATTTAGCACATTTGAGAAAAAAGTTTGGGCCCCTCATCAATATCGAAATTGGAGTCAGATTTCTCCTTGATTGGATGTCTTATCTTCGTGCTCGGACTGTAATATAATATCATCCAAACATGAGGGTTCGTGGGTGTCGTAATGGTAGTTCAGGCTTCCTTTTTAATTATCTTCAAGTCTCTCTCTAAGAAACAGAGAATTGAGAAATCATACTATAATAGATTTTTGTGAGTGAGGAATACCACACCAAATGGACCAAAAAATAATTTTTGCCAAGAAATGGTACGTGTTGGAATTTTTAAAGTATTTTTCTCGGTTTCTAACTGATGAAAAATCTTAAGCAGTTTTTTTTTAGTTCCAGATCTGTATTATTAATTCTATGTAAAGGGGGAACAAAGCTTGTCACTACAATAAATATTGTTCTCCCCTTTGTGAACGCTTCGAGACTATGAGATTTTCCTGTGTGGGACCGCATAGGATTTATCTCTATAAAGCCAGTGTCGCCCTTAGAGGGTTTTAGAATGCCGACGGATCGAATATATTGTCAGGCCGGGAGGGGATGCCCCATCAATCTGCCAGCTATCCAGACAATTGGACAGATTGGATGTACAACAATCTAACTCCAGACCGCCCCCTTCCATCTTGCCTGATAGATATAAATTATAGATTAACGATGATTGCATAGAGCCGTCTTTCCGCGAAGTCTATCTGTCCCACTAGTGTAGCGATGTGACCCAAAAGTAACAGCGAACGCAATGGGCGTTCACCTCACATATGAACCACACATGCACGACAGAATGAGCTGAGTTACTTCAAATAATATTTTCACCATCTTTTACACATTCAGCAAGAAAATGTTTATGTTCACTTTTAAAAGGGTGGTGGGTTGCACCGCTGTCCACAATGAAAGCAATACTACGGTTATAATGTTTGACATGAAATCAGGCCTCTTCAATTTTCAGGGAGTTTACAAACTGAAACTCGTTATCACTTGAATCGGCTGATTACTTGATTTTACGATAATCTCGTTTGAAATGCCAGCACAATTTGCAATAAAAACATTTTCCATCAATAGATTGATCACGAAAATTATTATCATTAGATTGGTTATGACAACAAAAGATTTGTCACATACTCAAGAGTCACCACAGATTAATCTTGATTTGATAAAATATCCAATGCAGAAATAACACTACCGAACTCGACCGAATGAGACGATTTCATGTTCTTCTAACTTACCACCAGTTTCCTCCACTTCAGATACTGAAGTCTTGGATAAATTCTTGAAGTGGCTTATCCCGCATACATCTTATATACTTGAGCAGATAAGACAGTCTTTATACTTCGTTTCTCATAAGTGTCGATAATAGCAGTCGGCTTATCTTTGATTGGTAAAATATTATAAACCATTCCTGAAACTATGATACTTCTAGCCTTCGTTCTTATTTAATGTTTTTCAGATTTTCATCAGTAGGAGGCTCACCAGATACCACACTTAACCTACCATTATGTTCCAGTAACAACTAGATACGATAGCCAATTAGTGGATCCAGAGCTGTCAAATGACTTAATATTAAACTGAAATCTGCCTGGAACTGACATTTTACTAACTTATTAGTACACAAAACGACAGATGCCACGACCACCGAATTGTAACTTAACATTGCTCAATCCAGCTCACCTGATAATCTTGCCCCATAACCTAATGTTAGGGAAGCAAATGGAAGCAAGTGTCATTTGATCAAACTACTTTATTAGCACAAGTGATAGAACAAGGAAACATAACATAGAGTTGGCGTTGGGGTCAACGCAATAACAGACAACTTACACACTACAACAGATTGGTGGGGGATGTGACACTGTATCCACCAATGCCTACTGTATAATATAATAATATTCTTTCTGTTATAGAACTGTTATATCAATAGAAATTCTAAGCTTAATTGTTCCAGGCTAAATTGTTCATTTACAATTATTTGTAGACCATATTAGCTTACGTGGCTACTATTAGGACTGACTAGTCTTCAAACAGCAAAATCTGAATATTCCCAAATCAGTTTCTAAGAATAATATTTAACAAGTTAAGGCACACTACCATTCAAAAGTTGCATGTCGTATCCAATATGTAAAATAAATCCGTGGCGTGATATCCCTCAAAGAGGTAGGGCTGGAAGAAGGTTGCTGGCGAATTGAGTATCAAATCCAACTCAAAACATTGGCCTCTCACCCCAAACTTTGAAACTTGAAATTCAAAGGGATAGTCATTTTCCTACGCCACCTCCTCAAAACCCTAAACGATATTCCATGCAGCCCAGTTGATCAGCTTCTTCAATTTATTCGAAAACCATGGTTTGCTTGTTGATTAAACGTTGTCCTAGAAAGATATCCCCTTACAAAACAAGGATTTAGACAAGGTGGATGTATTAGTTATCAGATATCGTCTTATGTTCTTCATATAATTATGCATACGAGGGTGGCCTGAAAAGTTTCCGACCTAACAAAGCTTTTATTTATTTTATTATCATCTTCATGTTGAGGTCGGAAACTTTTCAGACCACCTGTGTACATGTGTATACATATATAAGTTAATTTCCGGCGGTAAAGGTTTGATAAAAAGATAAAGAGGGAAACGAACTGACACACTTGGGCTCAAGAGAAAGGCTAACTTTTATTATTCCGACAATCCTATACATATAGGATCATGGGCTGTTTACATCCGATGATCATATTTATTTACAATACAGTCATACTCCTGACTTTAACTTATATGTATTTGTACAGCATTATTAATTTTGATGAGAGCATTCATCCATACTTATATACAATTTCCATTCATACCAAAATTCAAAAAACATACCTATATGTTTTGCCCAGGTACCCCCACTGCCTAGGTAATTTCCCTTGGAAATAACAGAACTCTCTTCACCTCCGTCTTCTCCACCATTAGATGAACACCAAAGAGAGATGGCAAGCGAGCCACAGACGCTCAGTACGTGAGTGGGGATAGTAGATCAGCTTATGTTGATAAAAAAAGTTAATAAAAAAAAACTATAGCCGATTTTCTGCGTTGGTGTACTTCATCTAGGCTGCTATTCGTTTAAAAGTTCAAATTGGATGGGTTATTTATCGTACTAATTGCACACTGTGTACTCGATACTGAATATAGCAATATTGGAAAACTTAAATGGTCAAAGCTAAATCAAATCAAAGCAATAAAAAGAGCAATATTGCGGCTCAAAGGAAATTCTCTATAAAATCCATGAAATGGTTCTGACGGACTGGCTTCATAAACCCATCGAGCAGTGCCAATTAACTGGGATATCTGCCCTCCAACTGTAACCTGGGACCTGTGATTGGTGACAGAGGTGTAAATTAGCATTCACCTGTGCAAAGGCAGAGGTCATCTGCTCTTGTGTACCCGTAAATAGCCACTGCCCGATAACTGCCTTTGATCTGCGAAGTATACTTGCGCTCTGATTGGTTCGCCTGGATTTGTTCCTTTCTGATTATCGTTTTTTTTAAGGGCACCAGAGTGAATTCTCACTTCCTCAAATTAGTAGCAGATTTATTTGAGTGCTCAAAACTAACAGCTGTCGTGTTGTAGGTTGTGGCAGTACTTACGATTTTACGTCGGGTCATATGTATCCGAATTTCGGGCTGACATGTTCTGCTCTCATTTTGAGACATAATTAAAACTAGGAATCTGAACTCAGAACCGCATCGTCATCAATGTAGACAATCTCTACAACGCATCAGTCCTTCTATTTTTATTTTAGTAAAAACCATTGTTGTGGCCACTTCTTAATTACATATAATTATAAGTCAATCTCTTCTCGATGAGATCATATCTATCACTGTTTCCATATGTTCAGTAAAGCTTATGACGTCAGTTGGGGAGTGGGGGGAGAAGTTGGTGGGGAGAACAGCCACTGGTGGGGATGGCCCCCACCACGACTAGCCTGGCTATATAAGAAACGCCCTATAGGGTGAAATCAGACGGTGACAAATAGAAGGTGAGCCTCATCACCTAGTGTTGTATAAGAACAATGAACTATTAACGACAATAAAAATTTATTATATTTATGCACTCCGCCAAATGCATGTAAATGCAGAAAGAGGAGAAACATGTAATCCAAATATTTTGTTATTTTGACTTTTTTGTACATTGTATTGTTTTGTTGAGGTTTTGAAATAAAAAAAAAAAAGAAAAAAAAAAAGTGAAATAAGAAAGAAACAAACTGGCACGTTGAACACTTCTCTCTCTCTGCACTGGCGCTAGCTGCTCTACTGAAACCATGGTATTCTCATTCAACTACCTCTGCATCTCTCTCTCCTAACCTCGCTATGTTTTAGTCCAGCGTTGTTAGACCCCATACCTTCCTAGTTGGAATCTCTGCCTTCGTCTCGCTAAAACTAGCACCTCCTTGGGAGAGACCTCTCCCTCGCGGACGATGGTTGCCGTGGCCCTACAAACTTACCAGTAGCGTCTCCCACGGCAAGCAGACTGAGTTTCTCTCCGGTTCACACTCGCCTTTGGGATCCGGACGGTTTTCGCCTACCCTTAGACACCGAGTGTGAATTCGTGGTCATTTCAAGACCACATAAACTACCTATAAACCTACCCTGTACCTCTTCTCCTGAACATAGTGCTTTGTCGGGGCACACACCTTCTGAAGATCTTATGGAGTCAGATCAAAGTGAATTAAAGCCGACTAAGCCGGAAGCCAGGGTGAAAGACCACAGGCCCGCCCGCCTTATCTCTTTCTGTCGCTCGCCGGACGGTGGCTAAAAGGTAGTGACCCTAGCCCACGGCGACTCCTCCCCACTTTGGGGATACTCAGTTATCTGAGCCCGACAACCATATTGTGCCTCTTCACAATTTATTGACTTACACACGCACGTTTTCGATGGACTTTATGTCATCCTTAAGGGAACTATAATACTCCCAGTTTTAGCTATCAAGCTAATCAATGCCATAATTTTTTTTTGTATTTGTGATTAATTTTGCTTGTGCTTCCTCCTGTTTTAGATCTGTTCCGTTGTTGTACACTTTTGAAATTACCAGAGAATATATTGCTGGGAGTTCTGGCACTGGTCAGTTTTCTCCTCTCATATCCTGAATGTCTGGGTTCTCGCACTATCCTCCATCCTTCACTGATACGAAGAGGTGTTGCGGGGGCAGGGGTATCATAGGGAATCTGTGCAATCCTTGCCTCCATCTCGATAGTCTGGAAAGTGGCAACTTCTGAGTGCGAATTGGGGATCCCTGGCCTATGTAGGCCTATATTGTAAATAGGGTAAAATTATCTGTTGCTCTTTTAATGATACAGTATGCCCTTTTTTTTTTTTAAGGTTTATTAGAAAAAACGAATTCAGCATGGATTTTGGCTATGTTCATCATGGTCTGGGATATATTATATAGATCTTTTCTCGGTGAGAACGTTGTGCCCCACGGGGAAATTTGAAGATGATTCCTCCAACCATTGACTGTGAAGGACGGGCGACAGGTGGGCGGGACTCTTCCCTAATATATTCCTGAGGGAAGATGGATGGGGGCTGAAGAAGATAGAATTGAACGAGGAGGAATGAAGGGCCAAACAAATGACCAAGGCTTCCCAAGATGTCTCTTCCGGACCCGGCACAGATTTACATAACCTTTTCCTAACTTCACCCACTCTCGGGATTCGCCCGAATATTCTTCTAGTATGAGATATTTTTATGTTTGAACATTTTTTTTTTTTTTCACTTTGGAAAACGCTAAACTAGCTGGAGTACCGAGCTGTAAGAATAAATATGAGCAGTAAGAACTTCATGTCCAAAACTGTGCTGTACGAAAAATGAAATAAAATACATGCAAAAAAAAAAAGGGGGAGAAACTGAAACGAACGGACGCACTGATACACCATTCGATATTCACACATAAATGTTTAAGTACATATATACCCAGCTTTACAATAAAAGTACATCTGAATAATTTATATTCATTATTACATGCATGATTCGAATGTTATATCAATAAACTCTATTTGATTAGTTAGCGCTGAATACAAGTACTCATTTGCTTGTGATATCAAACAGCTAAATCATCATTTTATGAAGGACCGTAACGGATGGAGGGGCATATGGAGTTCTTGAAGGATATTGTGATAATGACGAAGGAAGTGTGTACTTCCTTGTAATGTACTCTGTAATGTATTGTACTATGTAATGTAATGTAAGTATTGTACTCCTTTGGGGTTAACGATGGATTGCAGGCAGTGGGTTTGGCGTAAATGAATGCCTTTTTCAGTGTTAAATATGGAGAAAAAGTAAGGAAGAGTATGTAATGTATTAAGGTGTCATTAGAACAAAGTAGATACATTATTTTTGGATATGGTTCACAAGTTTCCTGAAGTGTTTTATGTATAAATCACCGCATAAAATAAATATAATGATGTGTAACGTAGATGTGTGGTATTAGAATGAAGAAGTATAAATTAACTATATGTGTTGTTAAATATAAAGTGTTTTTGTCGGCGGCCGTCAAATGGGTTTGTCATACAAGTGATAAGAACCCCTTTTTAATAATGTAAAAACGGGTCCAAGTCAGATGACAGGATGGGGCAATATCCGCCAAAGCACGTAAAGGAAGGTGTGAAGTTTCACAAACTCGCTTGGTCAAAGAAGGGGTGAAGAAAAACCCAGAAAATAGATCAAAGAAAAGACCCTCCTGTAAGGGGGGTAGAAGAAAGAAGGAAGCTGGAGGAGTGTCGAGTGGAAGGAAGGGTGGAAGCACCTACTTTTTGGAAAGCAGCTGGACAAAGAAGACACAGACCGAAGGAGTGGAGGAGAAGAAGACGAGCTGAGGACAGCTTGGCCGGAACCTTTCTTCAATGAATACCCCGATGTATTGTTAGAAATATATATTATTATTTAGCTTATAAGTAATGTAATCATCCATAACTTATTTCATACTGTTTTATTTAATTAAATTTTCAGTAACGTAAGTGCAGAAGTAATCTTATCGTAAATTTCATTGTTTCAATTCCTTCCATTGATTAACACGAGAATTATTTTTGGATTAGAATTTATATTTTATTTTATTATTAGAATTTATACAGTATAAAATCAAATCAATATTAAGTAAATAAAATATTTTAATTATTTGTCTTGAGCGTAAAGGTGTGTATCTCAAAATAAGGCAGGTGAAAAGATATATGTATAAAAAATTAGCTTTAACTTCCAAAATAAATCAAAATTTTAGCTAAAAATACGATCCAGTCATTGATTCACTTGGACTAAACTATGCGAAGTTTATTAACTGTTTGATCGCATTTCAACGATTTAATTAGCTTTCCGTAAGAAATTTATGATAACTTGCGATATAATCATTGATCGATTAAAAATTATCACAGTTCAATTCCACGTTCCGACTGCGGTAAGTAACTCGCCGAACCCTGTTAAGGGCACAGCACCCACTTTGTCGTCGTATTGACTCCCAACAAATGACTTTCGCTCATATCCAATCTTACCCAATAGCCTGGGATGGCTTAGGCACTAGCTACCGTCTACCTTTAGGCGGTTCATTGTCATTGAATTATTCAGTTAGGGTATCTCTAAATAGTTTCGGGTTGGTTTCCAGAACGTGCCCGAATCGCCTCCTTGCCTACATCTTGATATTGCCATTAGTAATTGAGACTGCTCTTGCTGTGGACCGGAGGGTCCCAATTGATAGCTTACTCCATTCCTGAAACCATTGAGGTCCATAAAACCTTAATTGGAGGGAATACCCGCTGGCTCCAAGGAAGGGACCATATCCTAACGTTCCATTAATTACTTAAGAACTTGACGGAACCGCAATTGAAGCTGACGGCGTCCCAGCCGATTTTATTACCGTGGAAATTGCTTGATGACGACAGAGTAGTCGCAGCTGTTTCGTGCCACAATTTAATTTCTTGTGGCAGGGAAAAATTATAATCTTTTACTACTTACTTGTAATCATTCTTCTTCTTCTTATTATTATTATTAGTTCAATGTGAAATGTAATAACGATAAATACGATTGAAATCGAAGAACCATTGCTTTGAAGGAATACTTCTTGTTATATAAATCCTTAAATTCATTCTGATAATGAAAACAATTAATCAAATCGATTTCAATTAAAACTTTTCTTGACATTTTTTCGTCCTTATCGTTACAAACCAGTTATGTTTTTATTTGTGAAACCGTAAATTTGTGATGTCGTAATAAGTCTTTGACAAGCTCTACTGGATGAGTAGTAATTGACGGCCCATTTCGTGCGAAGTATCTTCTCTCTCCTTTATTGCTACCGTATAAATTATCATTTATTATTCCGATCTGAACACGTGCCGATGGCTTTATTTATCGGCATGTTTATCAATTCCTTTATGAAGGAATTAATTCTATAAATTGTTATGTCCGTCCTATCTTCCCATTCCTTTGAAGATATGGGTTGACATGACAAAAACATATTACTTGTTGCATTGTGATAAGGCAG
Organism: Acanthosoma haemorrhoidale; assembly: GCA_930367205.1. Taxonomy (NCBI): domain Eukaryota; kingdom Metazoa; phylum Arthropoda; class Insecta; order Hemiptera; family Acanthosomatidae; genus Acanthosoma; species Acanthosoma haemorrhoidale. The sequence goes on along the minus strand of OV884015.1, from coordinate 72,092,093 downwards.
ATAATAAGCTGATTCCCTACCAATCAACTTGCATGGTGATTTATTTGTTCATTCAATTTAACTTAAAACCCTCAAGCACTATAACTTATGGGGGCTGTCTGCAAGTTTCTACCCCCTTTTTTTACCCGATCCAGGAATTTATCGCTCCTAGTTCAACTAGTTGGGAATCCGTCTCGTACCGTTCAGATCCAAACAACTTTTAGTTAATCCTTTAGGACCACACCTGGCGTCCGTAAAATTGTTCAATCCACTTCAACTTTATTAGTTCGTTTTAAGGATTTAAAGGTCTTGGAGAATCACCACCTTATCGCTAACTACTTATCACGGGGAAAATAAACAATTTGATAAGACTCAAACACGGTAAATTTAATTTATGGGTATCTCAATGAATAAGTGTATCTGCTACAGAATTTTGGGAACCTGTTACAGGTGTTTGGGGTTTACCCTAATGGGAAATGATAGAAACATGGATTAAATAACAATGTTTATCTTCGTTCAAAATAGAAAATAATCTTAACAAAAAAATTTCAATCCTCCAATTTCTTCAAATCCTTGTACGTCTCAGAACTAAGCACATGGTATCTGCAACCTTATAGATGTGCAACTACAGGAGTACTATTCACTTGATCAATGATCTTATGTGTGAATGATATGATACTACGTGAATGAAAACGTTAAAATTAATTTCAATTATGTTCGCATTAGAATATATTTACCTATAAAATTTATTCATATATACAATTCCTTATGAGTGGCAAACAGAACAGTTTCAATATAATAACCCAAATTGAAAAGTATATACATTTTTCTACGATATGTACGAACACATGCTCCCCGAGAGTCCCCTCCCACTTGCACGGCAATTCCTCCATCCCCATCTCTCCGTTTCGCCATGTTGCAAAGGCCAGAGAAATGTCGAGAGAGCCTGGGACGCTCAGGGCATTAGTGAAGATAATGACTAGAACTAGGAACCCATTATATACTTACGCGAAGGTACCACCGTTTTAGGCGAACTCGAGGATTGTAACGACTATTTATTTATATGGAGTTGACGAGAGGCTTTTGTGGAATTTGGATGATCTTGAGGGTTTTGAAAATTTCTGTGAACAGATAGAGTTGTTTATTAAATTATATCTAAGGTGATTCAGTCTTATCAAATATTTTATTTTTCCTGAGCTGCAATGACAACAATGGTCCACCAAAAAACTAGTCAAGTGGAAGGGGATCGAACAATATTCGATTAAACCAGCAATGGTTTAACTAAATGTTATATGAATTCGAACAGCTTGAGATGGATTCCCAGCTAGTTGATCAGGAAGAATAAATTCTTGGATGGAATAAAATAACAGGTGTTAACTTGTAGACAAGCTCACATAGCTCAAACTGCTTGAGGCTTTTGAAAGTAGAAATTAAATCACCGTACATTTATTTCTGTACGCATCAGGCAGGTATTGATGTATTAGGATGATGATTAATAATAATTAGTAAAATTAGTTTGATACAAAAGAATAAAAAACAAAATCAAGTGCAGTGTGGATAGTAAGTGGACTGATACATGATACATGTACAGGTTTGAACTACAAATGTATATAGATTTGTTTTTCTATCTTTATCTGAAGAAAATTACTATTTATAGTAACCCTTATGTACAATTTCTGTACAACAATCCCGCTATGTACTCGCTTGACTGACAGTACAGCTAAAAGTCTCCAGCAATTTCAGAATGGAATCATAAGAAAATTGGTCAGAGAAACCTCAGGGTGAGCTCATCCACCGGACACAGTTTTTTGATTCGTTGAAGCACTTGACATAACCAGTGTGTAACACTATAACCCCACCACCCTTCCCTCATTGATGGCAACAGACTGTAGAGGAAAATTAGGTTAAGATTTTGTTGTTAGTTTCAAGTCTATGATTTATAAGGTAAGCTCCATCACTTTTAAACATGTTTAGAAAATGAATGTACATTGTTGTCTAATGTACATTATACTTTTGTTACGATCACAAATCGCCTTGTTAAATTATTAAAAATTGTATATAATTTAGCCAAGCTTTATTTATATATAATCTATATTGAATTGCCTATTCCATATATCCAGTTTTATATTGATTTTATATTGATAAATAGGACGGTAACACTCAAGCGCCTTTTTGCAAACAGTGTCACGTATTTGAGCTTATATGATCCATTTTCTGTCTTGAATCTCAGACATACGATTCACTGCTGTTACTCCAGAAGGAATTATAAAATAACAATATTTGTTGTGATTATCCTATATACTGAACAAACAGTTTCCTCGTGATTCTGTGGTGGTCATTAGGATTAGCCTTGCGGGGAATAAATCATTTTCCGCTAGCGAGCGCTTGATGTTTCTATCTGTTTATGAATAATGCATCTTGAGACAGGGCAATATTTCACTATAATATATATATATTTTTTTTTCGCCAGCCCCATTTGACACAATGAGGCAAGGGAGAGGGAATTAGGCTCAGCAGCTGCCCGCCTTTTGTGATCGGCCGGGCCCACAATGCGGGAGCACGCTTTTTCGGGGGAATCACCGGAATAAATTGCGTTCGGGACGACTGATCCTTGTAATCTGCAGCGACATCTGTTTCACATATCGCTGGCACTCTGCTGATCGCATTTATCCTGTCGCTCATGCTGTCTTCTCTATTGCAACATGGTTTCGAGTGTATTGGGATGTTCGGAACGAGGAAACGTCATCTTGGAAACAGATTTCGGTTCCATGTCCGATTTGATTAAACATTGAGTAAATATTTAGTTGTGAGTATATTGTAGTTTGAAAGTGGTTTTTGGCAAGTTTATAATTAACAAAGTTTTGACCTAACATACAAGTATATGTGTGCATCAGATCCTGTTAACAAGATAAGAATATAGGTTTTATACATGATCTGTAATAATTAGCAACAAAAGTTGCTAAAAAACAAAAATCGATGTAGATATATAAGAGCATTACGAATTACAAAGATGAGATATTTTATCGTAATTATTTACTACCTATCTATTTGATTGTAATGTTCTTGAAATATATCTTTTTATTATCTTCCCATAACTTTATTTAAGTTATCCAAAACAATAGTATATTTGTTTACTAAGTATATTTATACTTACTTTACGTGGGAGTGAGGAGCGTGGATGTAGCAACCTTAGTTAAATAGATAAAAAAATTTACTTGTGTTTTAGAAGAGGTATATATCCTACATAACAAAGTGGAGATGACTGAAGATGAAAACTAAATTAAAGAAGAGGTTAACCGTTGAGGAACGACAATAAAACTGTTTTATAATTATACCATGGCACAATCCCTCAGTAATTTTTTTTTTTATACACCTTTATAATTCAAACCAATCAACTGTTACAAATTATTAATATCAATTCATTAGCTGCCCACGCTCTAATTATATCTACCTCATTTTTGAACTCTTCTTACTGTTTAGTACTAATCATATATAACAGATCGAGAATATTGTGTTGAAAAATTAACAAAGTTTGTCAATTTCTGATCAATTATTGCCGACCCCGAATATAGAGAATCGACATGGGGGATCGACTGTCGTTACAACAATACGACAGATTGTTGTATCTAATGTAGTTTTAGAAATCGGCCAATAAATTCAACTTTTCTCATAACCCTTAGAAATCTGAAAAAAAAAAATTAAATGCTCTTGATTTATTTTTTATTAAGATTGTTTTATTTGTTTCCCACAAATAGTAATTCTAGCTGCCCCATGCAATTGATGCAATTCTTCTAATTCGTTTTCTCTGTTAGTGTCCACTTTCTCTAGAGAGGAGCATCCTCAAGAATTGAACCACCCCTTGAGAGAAGTATAAGCGAACTCACCATCTGTACAATTGTTTCAATTATTTTTTGATTCTTGATAATTCATTTTTTTCACTGCTATTTCTTTATGAAGGTTATCATGCATAGTAACACCTATTTCCTATCATCCTATTATCAAAATGTAGACCTACAGTGAGGGATCGTTCAGTTTTTAATGATCTATAGTCTATTATAAATATATTATTTATTTATAGAAGCTATCTTAGCCACTATGGTAAATTACATATTTATTATAAAGATTACTAGTTATGGTATAATAAGCGACGTGCATCGGACCTTAGACGTTGTATCGTGAATGGCCATTTCCGATACTTAACCATCGACCTCTTAACAATCATCTGGTAGCGTATGTTATCAATTAATGATGTATGTTTTCCTTTCATGTCCATTCAATAAACATTTACATGCACATCACATATATGGTAATTAGTTTGGCTACCAACAACACATGTAAGTTAACTTCACGTAAATTTAATAAATTGATTTATTCTGATATTAGGTAATTTCGACCAATTTTTATTTCTATAACGAAAACAACTTTGTTGTCAATCTAAGCCGGGTCTTTAAATAAATAGAGGTTCTATCTGTAAATTTCAAAGCTAGATTCTAAACCACTTCGAAATAAGATGATTAATTTTTGCTTAAAAGACAAAAGTAGTCGTGAGATTTCCTATTTTTGACCAACCACGGAACGATGTCAATCGCTATACTTTGAAATAATTGCAGTAAATATTTATTGTAAGGAATTTATTCGTAGCGATTAGCAAAAGCTAAAGTTTAAAGGTCAGGATAAAGTGAAAAATACATTTATTTATAAAACTCCTCGTAAGGGTTCACAAAGGACTGTTATCGATAACTTCATCGAGTGAAGATTATTCTTGAGAAATTTCAACGACAAAAATACTAATAGTTAGTAATATTAGTAGTTTAATAAAAACATGGGAATAATTTTTTTAGTGCAAAATAATCTGTGAAATTTCCGCCCAAATGAAGGGGTGAATTTTCAAATTTTCGTTTGAACCGCCTCTTGACGGAGAGGAGACACCAGTATAAACCATCATGTGTTATTATAATATTCTAGATAGATTTATGATTTGCGCCTATACCAATTCTATTTATTAATGTACAACTAGATGCCTCCAATAGTTCATAGGGTGTGCTTATTAATATAATTTTCATGCCAACTAGTCTAGTGGATCATACAGGAGTAAACAAAAAAACCAGGCATATGAAAATATAAAATGTAGAGAAAAGTAATGACACTTCCCGAGGGAAACAATCAGACAATGGGGGGCTAAAGAATTAACAATGGCGAGTAATTAATGAAAGTCTTAGTAGAGAAAAAGTTTTTTTTTTACTTTAGTTCACACACACACACACACCCTCCGTCCGGTGACGTAATTAAATAAATTACCTCTAATGATTTAAAGGATTGAAAAGGTAATGATATCAATAAATGCTATCTATAAATTGTTAGTTTTGTTGTTTTTTATTATTTTATTAATGGTTTATGACTTTAAGTACTACTGTTTAAGACATGAGAGGTGGGATGAGTTGAAGCAACCCACTTACATTTAGGAAACAGGAATAATATTCTCTTTATGTATTTGCATCCTAATCTGAATATATTTGAATGCTATAAACCTTCTGGGTGCCCTGTTATTGTTTTGTTAATTGTGTTATTTCTGAGCTGTGGTGCTAAGTAAAAAAAAAACACTTACAACAAACATCAAGAAAGACTTGAATAAACAAAATTGAAACATATATGTAAAAAAACACTACAAGAGCAATAACTTTGCATAAACAATACCTTAGAGTAGCGTTTGTTTCTCCTTCTCCAATTAGGGGATATTACCTTTCCTTCCTCAAATAGTAATAAATAAAGACATAAAAACACAATTAAAAAAAATTAAATCAAAATAACAATATAAATTGTTATTATTCCTTTTTCAATCTAAATCATTACACGCAATTTATTTGATTTCGGCAAAGTGACCGATAGTGTGTAAAATAATGTAAAAACAATCTTTTTTTTTGTAAATGATGTTTCTTTTCCGAAGTGTACTCATGAGGATGCCTGAATCGACGTCGAATGTTGGTGTAATATCAATAATAAGAGTTATTTTGGAAGAGAATTCATGATTTTTTTTTTATGATAAACTAATTTGAACACTACATGAACAGCGTAACGTTAGATATGGGTCTAGAGGATGCATTTGAACCGGATCATAACTTGAACAACGCACTGTTCGGCGACTTAATATCTGCGTGCAACGATTGTTTCACCATCTCTTAAAAAACCTAATGTACCCTATGTGTACCAACTATAATGATCTAACTCTGTCGGCAATTACTTAACTGCTCAGCTGGCATGAACATAAATAAATTCATAATCGATGCCTAATCATTGTGAACGCGTCTTCAGAATCCACAAATAAAATAAAGTTGAATGATGTTGTATATACAAATAGCAGTTTTTGCAACAACTGACAACTGACAATTGCAAACGCGAAACGTCAACAGCTTAGGCATCCCGACAACAAGCGCAGTTTTCTCAAAATGTAATTTTCCATAATTTACCACTTCTACAACCTCAAATAGGACCCACATCATGGAATACTGATAACATGTTAACAACTTTATTATGATGAAATTACAATCTGCCTTTACTTAATAGGCAATAATTCCACAAACTATGGAATACTAAACAGAAAAATTGATTCAGTTTAAATATTTTCATTTTTTTTTTTTTATATTTAACGTCGCGTCAGCTGAAGTGGTTATTGTCAACGACTCTTGGGTTTATAAATTGTTGAAGATTAATTGTAGGTACAGGATGATGTTCGTTGCTTGGCTTGCTTGAGAATGGGGTAAAACTTTTTATCGTTATTCCTCCGCCCTCTTATGTGTTTTGGGTATGTGAGCAAATGTTCGACCATGACTGCGGGTTACCTCTCCCACAATTTCCGAACACGTGACCTCTCCTTTGACCAATGAGAGTGAGCGAGGAGGCGTTGAGTAGGGAATCGAACAGTTCACGCTGATCCCTGAGGAAAGGACGTACTCCCGTTCATAGTGATTGGTTATTTAAAAATTATTGAAGAATAATTATACTATGAAATAAAGAATATTTCCACTATTAACATAGTGGTGGGAGCCGTTTAAAGAAAAAACACTGTAGCTGAAGAATCATACCGACGACCAAAGAAAAGCCAAAGGACATGAGTGAGGTATGTTACAATTTGGGAACCGTACCGGGACTAATGATAAGAGTCCGGGACTAGTTGGGTCTTCCTGATGAATTAAAAGTAATTAATTATTAAAATCATTAAGAAATTATATGGTCAAAAGTTCACTAAAACCAAAAGAATTAAGGAATTTTCTGCATGTTAACCTACAACGGAGTTCATTGACGAAGGGGGTGTCCATGGTGTGATGTATGTATGGAGGAATCCGTTGGTGTGTTCAGTTTTAATAATAATGTAACGTACTTACGAGGGTGGTTTGAAAAGTCTCCGACCTAACAAAGCTTTTATTTATTTTATTATCATCTTCATGTTGAGGTCGCAAACTTTTCAGACCACCTGTGTATCTCTCATAAATTCTGCTGTTTTCTGCATTACTTTTTCCTTTCTCTGTACTTCACATTTTTCATACTATCTGGTACACATTTTCTTCTAACCGCGCTTTGGGCGTATTTAACTCCCAAAGGAAAAAAGAAACTTCTTTCTTTTATGTAATTTTCAGAATGGAAATAAAGGTGATTAAAAAAATCGATCGATCTGAACTATGGCAACTCATCCGTATTAGTCATTGCGGAATTGGTATTCAAGTCTTGGTCAACAAGTATTCAGTCCTCGTACAGACATTCACTCCTTTTCGGTGAAACGATACCAGTGAATCACAAGGTCTGAGTGTGTGTGTCTCAAGTTAATTGCGATTCGTCGACTTCTAGGTCGACCATTCAGAAGAACTGACAAAATGATGGATTGTTGCGTCAGGAGTTCCTTAAGGTACATTTATTGTTAGTTTCATAACCATAAAGCAACAACAAGATTAATTACTTATAACAATAATAATTTGTAGCGTTATACTTTCCTTATATTTTAACCATTGCTTCTTTTTGTTTGTTTTGGTCATTATTAGTCCCTCCCCTGACCTAAAACATGAAATTTTCATAGAGTTTTTGTTCAATCACTTAGCTAAAATAAAAATACAGTCAACTCCATGAAAACTGACTAACTGCATTTAATTAATTAATTACTTAAATGTTTCTATCATATTAAGCCAGGTAAAACAAATAAAGCTCTGATTAATAATCTGTAATCTTTTGAAACTACAATTACATAAAGTCATTACAATTTACATACATATTTTTCTTTGTAGTCTTCCGACCTGGTGATGTCAAAATTAATTAGCCCTGTACAAATCAATGAAGTGGGATTTATAAATTAATTAGTACTAAAATTATGAATATTTTTCTATCGTACTGAATAGGAGATTAAATTAAATATTCAGAGATCTTGAATAATAATATATATGTGTTAGGTCGGAACTATAATTGCAATCGTTATCTAATATAATATATAATACTTTATCACAAGTTTCGTGTTTACATAGATGAAAGTTTGCACGGAAGCTTAAGTAGTAGTACTTCGATGTTCCGAAATTGCTAAGGCTATAAATAATAAACCCATGAATAATAATTAACTGTTCAAATAATCCTCACAGTTATCATATTGAGTCCGGATACGGATTAGAAATCTCGATTCTCTGATTAATAATGTGTCTTAAGGGTTCACCTAAAGCAAATTTGCAATTTTTTTTTGGAGTCGGGTCTTAATTGGACTGTTCCATGGAATTCATTGGAAAAATCATGTTGGTAGTTCAAAGTGTGCATTGTTTACTTCGCATATTGCATAGCTCATGTATATTGATTTTTGAGCATGTATCATGAAACAGTAGAAAAACGACCTATTTGAATAACAAGAAAAAAAATCAAATCAATTACTTGAATTTCAAAATACAAAATGGAAATTACACAGAAGATGAAGATTATATGTCAGGCAGGCTAAAGCTATTTAATGAATAGTCTTTTGTGAGTTTATCTATTGAGAGCCTGCTTACTGCAATTACCTATTGCTCTTATTCTAAGGGTTCTCAGATATGGGCTGCTTGACTGAAACATATTTCTGTTAAAGTACTGTTTCTGAATTGTGTAGGGTTGGTTGTACGCTTGGTAACATAGTAGAAAACTAAACTAAAAAGCTCTATTGCATTCATTCATTATATGGGCTGCTTGACTGAAACATATTTCTGTTAAAGTACTGTTTCTGAATTGTATACGGTTGGTTGAACGCTTGGTAACATAGTAGAAAACTAAACTAAAAAGCTCTATTGCATTCATTCATTATATGGGCTGCTTGACTGAAACATATTTCTGTTAAAGTACTGTTTCTGAATTGTATACGGTTGGTTGAATTTACATACATATTTTTCTTTGTAGTCTTCCGACCTGGTGATGTCAAAATTAATTAGCCCTGTACAAATCAATGAAGTGGGATTTATAAATTAATTAGTACTAAAATTATGAATATTTTTCTATCGTACTGAATAGGAGATTAAATTAAATATTCAGAGATCTTGAATAATAATATATATGTGTTAGGTCGGAACTATAATTGCAATCGTTATCTAATATAATATATAATACTTTATCACAAGTTTCGTGTTTACATAGATGAAAGTTTGCACGGAAGCTTAAGTAGTAGTACTTCGATGTTCCGAAATTGCTAAGGCTATAAATAATAAACCCATGAATAATAATTAACTGTTCAAATAATCCTCACAGTTATCATATTGAGTCCGGATACGGATTAGAAATCTCGATTCTCTGATTAATAATGTGTCTTAAGGGTTCACCTAAAGCAAATTTGCAATTTTTTTTTGGAGTCGGGTCTTAATTGGACTGTTCCATGGAATTCATTGGAAAAATCATGTTGGTAGTTCAAACATGATACGTAGATCAAACGTAATTCAAACTTGGTAACATAGTAGAAAACTAAACTAAATCTCTATTGCATTCATTCATTATGGCTGGAAATGAAACCCTTGCTGTGTTTCATGACACTTTTGGCTTGATTTTTGTCCATTTTGTCTTCTAATCCACAAGCGCTTTCAGCAGTCTGTGCAGGCTCTTTTCAAGTCTATTGCCTTGTGAATAGCAATATGCCATTCTATTAACAACACTTACGAATGGCAGTATAACTGTCTGTTAGGGAGGCGGTAGCTAGTTGACAGTAATGTTTCAAAACCGTAAGTATGGAGTAAAACCCTCGCAAATGGGGTCATCGCGTCATGGCATTCTACACCCGAAGATCAGCGAAACACACGCCGTTTCGAATCGTATGATTCACTCATGATCCCATCTCGCAACTCCCGGCGCGCCTGCTCATGACTTTCCATTTTGCCACGGGATATCTCTCTCCTCTCCCGAATATATATTTCAGGGCTCATTACATCTGCTCTGCGGATCCTACGGGATGGCGTTTAAGTATTATTCATGGCATATCCCTGCCTGGGAGCAAATGTCATTGTGGTCTCGACGCACCCGATCTACGCCCAGGTCAAATATTCATCAAAGTTTGGCAATTTCGTTGGATTACTTACGTCGAAATATTCGACTCACGGATTCGATTAATAAGTCTTCACAACAACTGTTTGCGTACAAATGGGTTTTTTTCGTACCGATCGAGTTCAATATACTAGACTGTTTCAAAAACTCGTGTGTATGAAAATATATACTTACGGTGAATTTTTTATCCCACTACCTTTAATCCGCCTCCATCGCGGTCCCTATCATAAACCTCGGGGACTTTTAGTGTGTACAAGACACTTCCTCTAATATTTTATTTTTTTCCCTTGCATTTACTATTCGAATTCCCAGCCTTGAAGATTTTGAACCACAAGGCTGCCGTATTCCGATGCATCGTTCCATCTTCCACCTAACACATTTCCTCGGCTATCGGCTTCGCTTTCAATCTTTTTTTCGAGTAGTGTCTTATTTACGTTTTGATATGTCAAAGACAAGAACGAATGAACAATGGTATTTGTAACAACCTAATAATATCGTTTTGAGTAATGTTTGAACTAACTCAACGCATAAGTCAGTTATAAATAAACAAATAAATTTATGCAAAAGTATTTAAAATTGCTTTTGTATTACAAAATTTTACAAAAAATATTACAAAGATCTACAGATACGAATTATATTTATATCGTGTTATCATTAATCACACAAGTGATATGTGTATTTAAAATTTAATCATAGAATCCCAAATATTCCGTAAAATTAGAATACCAGGCATTTCCTGCAAGTATTTCTGAAATGCGTGCTTTAAGGTGTAGTACTCGGAAATATTGCCATATTGTTCACTAATTTACAGAGCGTGTTTGACAATCTTTGTTACGCTGAAGATTTCGCTAGCAGGAGAGTCTTACTCACGAGTCTAACTCAAGTGGGGCCAATTCATGAGAGGAAAATATTCGGTTTTCTTCATCGCTTCGAGTTTCTTATTTATAATATTTAAACATTTTGGTTATATTATTCTAAATTTTCATGCATTGTTGTTAGTCTGTATCTCATAAGAAGTTATACCGCAAATATGATCCAATAAATGTGAAATTTAAAAAACAATTTCGTTTTATTATCAGCTAGACGCACTTGTACACTATTATATACTACTTGAAGACAAGTTTTCATAAAAAAGTGTTTTTTTTTGTGTTTTTTCGTTTTATTTCAATATAAGCTTTAAATATTATGCTTTGGTTAGGCGAAAAAAACAGGTTTTCCGTTAACTAACCCACCTTTGTGATGTCTCAACTCGCATCTTAAAATCAGTGATGATATTTCGAAGGATGAAAAAGCTCTCCATTCCAAATGTTTGTTGCGATGTTTCGGAGTGATATCGCCTATATATAAGGCCTGCCATGTAATCAAATAGTTATCAAGCCTATGTTCGTGAACCCGTAGCAAAAATAATCAAATAGATCTGAAATTTTAAAAACTTTATTCAATTTTATATGAAGTAGTTTTGTGAAAAAAAATGTCTCGTTTTCACATTTTATATATTTACAACAAAGCAGTCAGACATCTACTGAAATTGTAAAGACATGATCAAAAATGCTGTAAATATATATTTTAGTTAAGGCATAGTAACGGAAAATATGCGGGAAAAAAATTTAATGAGATGAACATGGTTACCTTGTTTATTTATTTATTTACAGTTGTGTTTCAGCTATCTCAATAACAGTTCCAAATTTAACTAAGTATTTGATGTTTTCCTGTTATTAAGAACATGATAAAGGTGAAAACAAAAAGAAATTTTATGATACTCCAATAAATAGTTTTGAGTTGTCGTAATATTAAGGCAATAAAAATTGATTATGTGTCATTAATTATACTTAATCCAGGATATCCTCAGACCGCATCAAGTATATTCATTATTACCTTGTAATAAGCCCCGATTCATTAATAGCTATTGCACCAAAGGTTTTAGCTATGACTCATACCATGTTTTACAAAATTACTTTAGTCTTTCAGAAAGATGAACTGACATTTCCCTGTTTTTTTCTTCCTTCAAAGTAAAATTTGAAAATATAAAATTATGTGATGTGTGGTAAATGATGGAAATGTGATTTCGTATAACTTAATGTGCGGTTTGTACAACAAACAGAACATAAGATGTATTATGAAAACTAGCATGTTGTGGAAGCCACAATTTTTGTGTCGCCTGAGCATGGATTGATAATAGTTCGAAATGCAACAGACTAATAATTAATCAAATTTGGAACGATGTTATGCTCATCTATTAACAATAATGAAGTTCTGTTCTCAATGTCTTCATGGGCACACACACAAAGACTAGCCACTTTGGTAGGTTCGTAACTAAAAAATCCCTTGCTCTTGAAAAAAAACAGGAAATGAACCTGTCGCCTGAATCAGGGTTACTGGGAGAAGTCCCTAGCCCTGTGAAAGAATAATGTTGTGTGTTGTGCTAAGCCGAGGGCCGAACGGTTCCAGACGGAGACTGTCCGGGGAGGCAGTCCATTAACTGCTGGACAAATTAACGGAAGCTGTTCGTGAAGGATTCCAGGGTTGCCAAATGTCTGGTGTCCTTGCAGCCCAGTAACACCTCCGTCCATTCGGGGCCTTTTCTCTTCTCCACTCAATTATTCTTGCGGGGGCCAGTGAGAAAAATTAAATTTTACACAAAAGAGGAAAATACATCGAAACGCTGATTAGTAATAGAAATATAAAATACTTAATTGCCAGCAATAAAAATGTTATTATTCAATGTAACACTCACAAAAATACACCTCCTTATTGATATATTATACAACAATTAGTTATTGAAAAAAAGCTTGAAGTGACTATAAACAATTTTTATTATTCATACTAGACTAACAGGCGATAATTCGCCTATTCAGGCATCATTAGGACTAAAATTCAAAAAAAAAAACACAAATTTACACAGATAGAGGACCATTATATACAAAAAACGAAGAAAATAAATCATAAGAATGAAAAAAATCCAAACAATAAAACAAAACATATCTGTATGATATCTTATTCTTTTGATTTATGTCAGTATTATCACCCATTATATATATAATTATCTTCGGTCTCTAATTGGGTTGCTGACGTCGTAGGGAGAGACTTCAAGCATTTTTTGAATGACTAATTTTGGTACTATATATCATAATCAAAAAGTTAATATTTAAACTGATAATTTCCGAGCTATCTGTACTGATGTGCTAGGTTTCCCCCCCCCCCCCATTAAATTGTTGCCATTTTAGCGTTGTATTAGACTGACCATTGTGATCGCGTGTGTTGTATTATATACAACCTTATATAAACCTGTAAATTTAGAAAAATGTGACACATAGCTCCGGGGTACAGAATTAATAAAATATCTACTTATTTATATGTAGGACAACAACAAAACTTAAGACTAGTTAAGATTGGTTTCTAGTAAAATTAATGGCTTTATGAATGTTGTTCTTATGTAAACATTTTTTTCTAAATTATTGCCGCTACTCTCACAATTTTCAAAAAAACTTTGATTGCTTGTTAACTAGATGTATTTACATCCTTTTATTTACTCATATCCTTGAAATTTTCCTACATGAGAGGGTTTTGTATCAAACTTTCAGCTATTGTTTGTCAAGACTGGTATAAAAAAAGTGTTTGTTGGACGCGTTCTTTTTACTTAGAGAAATAAATCAGTGGATTCTCTAGAGCAATATTTAAATGTATTGAATTTAAGCCTTAAATATAAAGACGATTTTATCCGTGACTTTTTTATAAGTAGTATTACGTAGGGATTATTGAGAATACTTACAAATAATAATGATTATTATTATTAGTGTATAATGGATGAGACATACATAAAAAAAAAATCAACCACACCTGTAACTTGATTACGAAATTTTTTAGAGGTAAGAACCTTGTTTTTTCTCTTTTATTTGCTCGCGAAATTATAAAATTGAGATATTTCCCGCCTTTTGTTCGGTCCGACGTAGACCGAAGGGTATATGGCATTCCGAAAACGCAAGGTGTGGCTTCGAATATTAAGCCGGCTAATCATCTATGACCAACATTAAACGTGACCTACTCACGATTCAGACCACGTTCCATATTCGACTCGACGACACTCCCTCTCCCTCCATATATATGCATCAACAGCAATAAAAAAAAATGTATTTAAAATCCCTGATTTTAGTGCTTTTGAAAAAGGCCCTCCCCCCAGCAGTCCAACCGAGGAGGAAATCTTTCCTTGCGGGGTTAGACGTAATTCGTTTTGTTTTCAGACGATCGATGATTGGTTTAAAAAGTAAACCGTATTAAAAAAAATAGCTGAGCTGATAATCTGCTAATGAACATTAATCCAATCATTGAACTCTGAAAAATCAGCCGAATAAAGCTAGTCATAACAGTTATGAATTTAATATAATTCTCTTATATAATTAAACAATTAAAAAAAATTAAATCATAAAGTTAAAATTTAAGCCAACATGTGGCAAAAAATATGGCACAAATCAATACAAATAGCTAATAATACTGCAGAAATAACATTTAAAGGACTTATTTAAATGACCCTTATTGATTTGAAATATCCTTATAATTTAATTAAAGAACCTGAACCTAGGACGTTGTTGTTTTATCAAACCTCCACCGAAAATACAATCAAGCCACTTTGATTGAAAAATGTCCACCTCGTGTCATACAATCACTCTCACCGCACGAGTGACCTCTGACAAGAACCATAGTCGAGATATGCTTGGCTTATTTTGGTTTAATATTTATTAGGAAATGCCTTTCATTTACGTTACATAATCGAACTTAATTATGATTTTATTACTTTTGAACTATTTGTCTTCCGAGTAGAATTCCTGTGAAATGTTATCTATCTCCACACAGCGTTACCAACTGTGAACGGATTTGAGAACTTGATGTATTTTAAGCCTTTGAATATGGTTTACATTCCACTGCCATGTTGATTAAACCTAGCGATCAGATACAACAGCTCAATAAACGTCGAGCTTGATGATGACACCGTTTGTGCCTCGGCACATAATTCATTAAGGGCTGGAGATGGAGGATTCTCAAAAAGGAAAACCAAAATGGGTTTTTGGATTTATCTGTCGGCAGACCAAATTGTCAATTATTATTTTTGACTGTTTGGGTGCTCACAACAGGCTTTACATCGTCACTTAGATTGATTTGCAAAGAATTTGAAGAAATCTGTAAAATATTGGGTTCTGCTTGGTTGGGAAACGAAGAGATAGTACTTCATACTTGACTCATCAATACTGATTTCACGCAGAGACACAACTACATGTAATACTGATGAAGATTTATTATTGTCATTTATGAGCAACTTAACGCTGTTTCATTAACAAAATAAATTATTTTATATAGAAATAACTATTTTTTTTTTTAAATATTGATTATCTTAAAAATGGTTATTTTATTAGTCTATAGTTGTGTCAGTTGGTAACAATGGATGGTACTAGTAGTAGTAGGCACAGTAGTAGCTCAAACCAGGCATAAAATACACTACTATGGATTGTCTTGTGTGCAGACATCGAATTAATTCAATTACATGTGAATAACAATTAGTATATAACTGTGATATAACTTAATACATAACTTTTAGCTGTAATTTTAAACTAGAAATGAACTGTCCGTCATGATGGCTGTACCAACCAGCGGTAATCGCCAGCCGAACTGCGTACTGTTAGTCAGACCTTGGTGTAGAATAACGGTACCTGGACCGCAACAAAGAGAGCTCTGTCTGCACCATTAGCAACATTGACACACATATCTGCTTCACGAAATATTTTGCGTCTGTATCAATTTCCGATTACAGACATAAACTTACGGAAGAGGAAAACAGTTCACGGAGTATTGGAAAAATGCTTTAATTTTCAAGAGTATTTAAAAAATCATATATTTTGACTTATATTTGCATTTTCTAAACTTTTTTTTTTTTTTTTGCAGGTAAATTTAGCCGTCTTTTAAACTACTTGACTCCAACATTGGGTAAAATTTGTTCAATTTATATTTGTTGTTTTTTGGCATACATTTAGCTTAATTAATTGGTTTGTTTAATGGCTTTCAAGTTTTGTGTCTTGTCTTCGTTTATTCGTGGTCTAAATGTTACAATTTTCGCATGGATATATACCCTGGAAGCAAGAATGTTTCATTGAAATGTAATGAAGAATATGTCAAAGATTTTAAGACCTTACGGATTTGCTCTTCTCGATGTCTCAGTACTTCTGAAGCAAAACAAAGAAGAGCAGGATTTTGCATATTCATCATTAAAGTTATTAATCATGCTTTATTTTATTACTCTTCCAATTGTAAAAATATATGAGCATGCATTCCAAACATCAGTAATTATTTACAGGAACACCTGGCGATATACAACTGAATTAAGATTTTTTAAGATTCTTCTTTTTTTGAAGTGTTACCTCTTTAAAATATTAGAAATACTTGGATTTGAATCTTTTAACTAGGAATTCTCACTCGATTATACTCCATATAGCTCGAAGATTATTCACAAAAAGCCTTAGCGAAAGCCGATCTAAGCGTACAGGAACGTTGACAAGCCTGCCATACCGTTAGTGCCTTGGCACCAGTCAAGGTATGCTTTCTCGTTCGGTATGCTTTTCCGAGGAGAGTGTCTCCTGTGAAAACCGCTCTAGCGGTACACGCTCATAGCGGGCATACTCAAACCGTCAACCGTGGTATATTTAGCGACCCGGCCAACCATTCAACTTATAGGTCCTATGGGACTGAGAACAACCTTGACTAAAGAGTCTCAGCTATTGATGAATTAAAGAAAAAAACTACACTTTATTCCGGGATATTGATCCCTATGAATAAAAATAAGGTTCAAATAAAAATAACATGAACTGCTTTGATATGGTTAGTTAATAAACAACTTTAGGCCTCTGTGTATATGTGGTGACTTAGATGAGCTGCACAATATTGATAAGCAAGACACAAGAATTATGTACGGGTGGAAACGATGGTTGCAGGGAATATGTAAAAAATAATGAATACAATCGAATACAACAAAATAATAGTAGCACATCTGCCGTGATGATTTATGTTGTTCGCATTGCCTGTGTAGGAGTAAGGTTGAAGGATATGACGGTGCTGGAGCCGAGGGAGTATCTACAAAGACATAATAATGCCACAAAAAATATTCATCAAGCTATAGCAACAAAAATGAACTTGTTAAGCGACCAATCTCCCTACTATAAATAACATCCAGCACCAATTGTCGGGGGAATAATGTCACTATTTACCGAAATCACCGTACCACCCGACGGTTTTATATAATAGGCCAGACATCTCAGGGATAGACGAGAAAATAAATATGGTGAATATTATTGAGATAGGAGTGCCTGCAGATGACAATTTGCTAAAGGGAGCAGCAAAAAAAAAAGAAAAAATGTATTAAACGATTTAGCTGAAGAATTTAGGCAATTTTGTCGATTGGTCGGGATACGTTGAAATTTTCCCATGATCATTTCCAATGGTTTGGTACCGGAGGACACGCTGAAATCTATCAGCTTTAGCTGAAAATACCTGACAGGGCCCAGCAAGAAGCACTGGGAACTGTCCACATAAATTCAAAGCATTAAATAACCTTATATTCCCGGAGTATTCCGTGGAAGGGAGAAATCCATAATATTAATAATGAATTCATCATTGTTTGATTGAAAGGAGATAATGAAAGGGTAAAAATCTATACTTAAACTTTGAGAGAATCGGTGAGTGACAAATATTATTTGGAATTGAATTCCATTTTTTTTTTTTTTTTTTTTTCCTAAGCTCTCTAGTTAGAATTTTAGGATGAGGGAGAACTATCAAATATTGAATTCCATTGTGAATTGTGAATGAATTGAAGAATTGAATTCCACTGGTTTGCGGCACGGATAAAAATTTAACGGTCAAAAGTTGATTTGTGGGAGAGGAGATGCATCTTGTATTTCGAGGTTGCATTTGGAAGATGTGAAGGCGAGGAGGCTTTTTAGCCATGATACTGAAGAGGAGGGATCCAAGGAAGTACTGTAGTACTACAGCCAACGCAATTCGGATGCGAAGCGTGATAGTCTGTGGTGATCCCGACTATCTTGAGAAACAATTCATCAGCCTTTTTAATAAAATTGAGGGAGGTCACCGTAAATACACAAACATAGACCAGAGAAAAAACTGGGAGGTGACGTGTATGTAATGGAAGATTACAGGAACGTTTGGTATGTTAGATATTCACTTGGACATGTCTTCACAGATTTTAATCAGTCATTATTGGCTGAACCTAGAACTTCAAAACTTAGTTATGGAAATAAGATTCCCACAACACGCGTGTATAAACAAGCATGCTTATGGTCTTCATAAAACTTTTTCCTTGTGTTCGGATCTACGAAAACATATCGTGGCGGCTTTACATGAAGGTCGAATGGTTAGATATCCAGTTTGACTTTTTTTTGGCGGTCTCACAGAAACCTTCACTAAAAATATAAATTATCTGATTTTCAAAAATATTCATCGAAGAGTGATCGTACTGACTCAGCACTGTTAAAATATCTAAGTAAGACCTTCTTAATTTACTGCAATAATGTTATTGTTTTTAGTGTGCAGATTTAATGACTTATCCTAATTGTCATTTGCTAAAGTGAGAACAAATGTAATAAAACTTATGTAACATAGGTAAATCTGAAGTGTCTTATTTATTACTACAGGGATGGGACACATATAGTTTTTACTCACTTAAAAATTTATCGAATAATGACCCTAAATTATTATTGTTACATTGCATATCTCTTGACATAACAGGGAACTCACGTTGCCATGCTATTGGCCAGTTGAAGCACAAAAAAGCGCAACTCAAGCTTATGGTATTACAATTCAGATAATATGCAGTTACGTGTTTTATAAGTTTGATTTTAGATTTAATATAGCGTACTCTAGTAGTGCCTTCCAACCAGTGGGTCGTCGTTTGGCTCAAATGAAGTAATGCATTCTAAGTGATTTGGTGATGAGAAGAGTGGTTGGAAAATTTGATCCTGGACTGCAGACTGCACATCAAAAGCAAGGTAGCTTGGAAGCATGATCTGCTTTGAAGAAAGAGTTCCGAAATTATCGTACTTTTTCTTCAAGGACATTGACAAATTATGGTGATGTGAATACGATCCTGGAACTAAGCAACAACTGAAGACTCTAAATTCGCCTTGTCCCAAAAAAGCTTATCGTGATCGAGCATTAAGACTCGATGTAGTCGTCCATTTAGAGTTTGTTCCCCCGGGTCTGACTGTTAACTAGGCCTTTTACCCGGAAGTTTTGAAAAGCATTAGCAACCGTTTGCGGAGGAGAAAGGCCTGATTTGTGGCAGTTGGGAGACTGATTTTTCCACTGCGACAACGCTCCCGATTACCCAGTCCTCTCTGTACGCCGATTTTTGACCATAATGGTATGACCGCTGTGGCACATCCTCCCTATTTGCTCGATCAAGACTTCTTTTTATTTCTCCGAATGAAAAGGGACATGAAAGGAAAGCCTTTCTCGGACGTTGAAGAAGTAAAGACTAAAAAGGCGCTGTCTGGCAAAAGAGGAATTTTGAAAATGTTCCGAACAAAGGAATAAAATATTAGACATGTGCATTGACTCCAACGGAAAGGAAGGAGCCTAATGGTTTTCAGTAAAAAAATTAAATAAATCACTACATACAAAAATAGTTCGGTTTCTTTTGGGCACGTCTCGTCTCATCCGTTTCTGAGGATATACATGATCTGCTGCCTTTGTCAATTTTCCGCAAGGGTTCTTTTATTGTCATTTTCACGCCTCGCCTATCATTTAGCTCCTACAGACCTGAATCGAACTAAAGGCTCGTTCAAGCAGCTAAATCCGCATGTCTATTAATATTTTGTGGTCGATGTTTAGCCATAATGAAATTCATAGATGCTTGGAGATAACACGATCTAGATTGAACACAAATATTATGATCCGCACCCAAGGGTGAAGGGCCTTTCAAGTATCATGCCATAGTTCTGATATGTTTGATTATTTGGCTAGTTTACAGGTATTATAACATACAAGTGAACTTATTTTTTTGGCAGATCTTTTAATCTCAAATTAAAACTGTAGCGATACAAATTAAAACAGATAATACCTGTCAGAGGTTTGGTGTATGTGATTTGTTTTACAATCTTATTATTTACTTAATTATGTCTTATGGCATTGTATCTTGTATTATGATATTGATGCTTCTAAATATGTTAATTTATGTACCTTGTACTAAATTGTTGTCCCGACGATTCCTGAAAAGGTGAAACGTTGACTGAGAGGATGTTATATCAATAAAAAATAGTTATGTTTAGAGACTACAAGCGTATTATATAGCATATAAAAATACCTATACAAAATGTCTAAGTTTGAGTATTAGCAATCCGACAAAAATTTATTTTAGCTTTTTTTTCAGTATAGTTTGCACTTAAGTCTTCCATTATCTGGAAGTAACAATTCGTCATTAAAATAAAATTATTTCCCATCGGTCTTGAGATGTAAACATTGTCGCGTTTACCAAATCAAGTTTTAGATCACAGGGTTTTTTTTATACTCACACATATTCAAAATCCTACTCGTTTTAAACCCATAAACACTTCTAAATAAAAACCGGTAGACTCTCACTACCTTCCCGATTCCACCCGCCTCCTTTAGGCATTCCACACCCTATATCCTTCTCATACATCCTTCAAATGGGGGACTCCCCTTAGTGAAAGGCACTCATTAGCCCAAAATAATTTTCCTTTATTTTTCCCACATCCTATTTTTATAAGTTTGAGAGCTAAGAAAAAAAAAATAAATAAAAAAAAAAATTTGATAGATTTTATTAACGAGAGTAAATTCATTAATTACTCGAGTTACACTAAATTGATAGTTTCACTTTCCAACTTACTAATCATGCTATTTTTAAGTGTGTAGTTTTGGTGTGAGTTTGTCGTTGGTAAGGGTTTCAGTTACAATTAAATATTTTTACTATACATTATGTTTATGTTATATGTTATACTGTTACGCGGTTTAATGATGAGGCCTCGTTTCCGTAGTAGTATTATTTACAATTAGTTTAAAGATGAAAAGGTAACGTAGAAATGACTTAGACCACTATGAATTAGACAGTTCAATTATAGCATTTATTAAGGCTAATCGTAGTATGAATTTATATTAACTTTGAATGTCCTTTTTTTTTTAAAAATAAACTTAGGCCACTTTTAAAGTCGACAGCTCCAATTATAGCATTTATTAAGGCTAATCTTTTGTGACAGTAATTTATACTTTTAATGAAATATTCTTGCCTTAATGACATATAACTAGCAGATAAGGTCAGTGAAATTATTATTGCTTAACACGGATTATTTTTTGTGGCCTTTTTCATTGCAATAGACGTAGATGAACATGGCACGACGTTGTGATAGAAGAAACAACTTCGAAGAAAAGGCGACACTTTCAAGTGGAGAGGCTTGTGATACAATCTCTGCAGACCAGGGCTCCTCGAGTTGCTAAAGTTCTTATTAAGGTCTCAACCAGCGGGGGCAATTCAGCTATCTTGTTTCCTAGCTCAGCAAATTCCCAACTCTCCCTTATTCCCCACATATCTCCCCACTATGGTTGATTATGCTAGACACAGTCCACCATAAATGGATATACCTTGTAATATGGTGAAGATTCTCCAGTGTATCCGTCCCTCACGCTCTAACCATTTTTAATAACGAGACTAATTGCTGAGAAATTTAGTTTTTTTATATTGAATTGTTTTTTTATATTGAATTGTTTTTTTTGTTCAAAACGAAAGGGCTTTCGAATATCTCAGAGGAAGCTACATCAGGATATGGCCTAGCTCCAGACCGCTAGGAATTATTTTATTACAATAACACATTTTTACGGTTAAAGTATAATTGAAATAAAAGGTTAATTTATGTTCAGACAACAAACCAAGAATTTTATCGAAACTCAGAGATCGAATATTAAATACTGCGACACACATCAGAAAAGATAGCTAGTTCTACCGATAAATACGCACATCTTCATAGTATAATGTTTATAATTAGCCAAATAATCAATGTTATCATTCCGAAAATTTACGAAGCAATCGTTTTTCGAGGAGATTATTAGGAAATCGTTGGTTTTTCAAACCCGTATTTTCGTGTCTGTGACCTTACAGCTCAAACTGGGCTCATGAAATTGTACGTGGAGGTTCAACTTGATTAAAATGCTACGAAAACTGTTAAAGGAAAAAATAAATCAGTTAATGAACAAGACAAAAGTAAAAAAAAACCTGTAATATTAAAATGAGGCGCATTTATTGATTGGTTCTCATTGACTACAGTTAATCAATCTGTTACATATGACACAGTTATGCCGTTATGTATATGTGTCTTAAGGTGAGCCCCATCACTTCTAAACATGGGAAGACAATCAATGTGTAATGTACATTATACTTTAGTAACAATCAGAAATCGCAATGTGAAATTATTAGAAATTGTATTAAATGTACCTAAGCTAGAGTGCATATAACGGTCTATTGTAAATAGATTCGTTTATGAAGTCTATACCGATTTCCATAATTTTTAATAACAAGGGAATATGAAGGGAAAAAAAAATTATGCCTCTATGTTACTTTTAGATTTTGTTTTTCTTAATTATTCTTTATTTAAATGTCATGTTATTGTTGTTTTTTTACTAATTGGTTGTATGTTCTATATTTTTATTACAACATTTTTATTTTTATTTCTTACAATACTCTACAATATAATTATTAATTAAAACATTACGTATGTTCATATTGTCATGCATGTATTATAGTAACCAATAGATGGGCAGTTATAATAAAATTATTTAAAAAATACCCTCTACACTGAGAATAAGGTCAAAAACTACGGTTCATTATAGTTATCAATCGCAGATAACATTTTGCTGTTAGGTGTTTTATGAACATTTAAATTTAACATTCATTATTATTATAATGAGATGCTGTAGTTTTCGTTGCACAAGTACTTGTATTGATCGGGGTAGTTAGTTAATGTGGGATACCAACCCTAAAGTTTATTTTTCACGGACAACGCACAACAGATTGGCCTTCCTTGGTGGTGGTTGGCCAGGTAGAGGGACCCTCGACTTGAACCGCTAATATGGGTCTTTACTTAATCAGGTTAAACTCCCAATCTTTCCCCTCTCATCTTCCTTTACTAAAACTTTCAGATTTATTTTTTTACTGTGCTACTGGACTTTAAATACATCACCGTAAATAATTATTGAAGTAAACAAGTTATTACTCGTATCGAGTACTATTTGTGTTGTAGCAAACAGTATACGGTTGATGGACATTACATATTAGATTTTATACTGATTTAATCCATGGTTCTACACTTGATGAGGCCGACCGAGGTCGGTACGTGTTGCTGAGGTAATTAAAATATCTTTATCGTCCTGGGATTATGTCCTTAAGAACAAACATTTATTTAAGATAAATTGAGTTATTTTATAGTTCTCCCTAAAATTTACACTGTGCAAAGAAGGAAAATAAATAAAAACAGAAAAAAGTATTTACGCATCGTAGACAAATAAGTGTCTCGAAAATTAAAATATGAAAAGAAATAAACATCAACAAAAATAATATTAAAAAAAATAAAACAAGAAATTGCTTTCAAAACAAAAATAAAATGGAATAATAAAATTAAAATCTATTGAAATGGACACACACTTATTTACAATTGGGTATTTATACATATTCAGCAAATTCATAGAAACCTATTTTTTATTTATAGACAAAATAAAAAAAAAAATTAGGTACATGGTGCACTAGTGCTTAATAGAAACTTACATAATTTAATACAAATGAAATCGGGTACTAACGTCGTTGGTGTTAGGATGTTGCCTCTTGGCGTTATTGTTAGTTTTCCTATCCGGATTCAATACGTCTTAATTTTTCAAGCTACTCATTTTTCCTTAAGAGGCTGTAGTTGACCCAGGATCACACCCGTCCCCTTAAATAACATCCTTAAAGGAGCCGGGAATCGAACCAAGGCCTCAACGGTTAGAAGTAAACATGTTTACTACCAGGTGGTTATCGAAAGATATATTAGTGGTTAGCTACGAAACTCAACGCACTCTTCAAATGTTAAATTAATGGATCGGTTTTATAGTGCCACAATTTCGGGATTTATGAAATTCAAATTGTATTGTATATTAAATTCCTTAGAATTGATGGCGTATATTTTATTTTCACATCTTTATGGCAATTCGTATAATTTTGTGATCATGACAAAATTATAGCTTTAATGCTCACATAAACATTTGAATTATTTTTCCCACTTTCAGATACACGGATCGAAATGGCTGGTTTCTTCTACGATTTCCACATGACAGCCGTACATTCGAACCATCGAGGTTAATTAGGTTCAGGATTTTAATTACAGCCATAAACAATCATCCCAGGGCAATGGCATTGCGTTTAAAACTAGTTACCGGCTGATAGGGGATTAGTTATTCCAGTTGGACGGTGTAACATCATCTTACGGTTGAATTTATTGACAATCTCTAGCCATAATTTGAAATCAACATTCATGGAGATGGTGCAAAGCAATTATGAACAATCGCAACACGCCATTAATTGATTCGTCTAAGGCCGTTAACTGTTGATACGCTGCCATCATATAATATATGTTCTAGTTGATCAAAAGATATTTTTTTCCTCAATATAGAATATTTACAAAAAACAAAACAATTTTTTTGTATCAAACAATCTCGATCACTGAATATCACCTTAAAAAACGAGAACATCCCTATTAAAAAATCCATTTTAAACCGGAGTCTATTAAATAAAAGTATTTGGATTGTTTTTTTAATTAATTTTTTTTTTTACCATGGGGATAAAATCAGAACTTTTGTTTTCATGCTTCTCGTTACTGTATTTCAACCAAAAAATAATCATTGTATTTCGAGGTGTAGAATAGATTTTAAAAATGTAAATAGAATCTTATTTATGACGTCGTAAAGTAATGTACGTGTACATACTGACAGAGAGGTAAAATGACAATTGTGGTTAGGATTGTTTGGGGGATTTATTTCGGGGTCAGCGCTGAGGTCATCGACACCGTCTGTATATTTAAACTCATGTGGGGGGGGGATACCTTTTTCTCCAGTTCTCGTAAAAATATCATCTACATTTAAGTAGTACGGTACTTAGGCTTCCATCTCGACAAACGACTGACCTGGAACCCACATACGAGACTAAAAAGACAAGAACTAAACAGACGCTTTGGACAACTGTACAGACTACTTCAAAGGACATCCCATCTCTCAATAGAAAATAAACTACTAATCTACAAAGTTATACTTAAACCAATCTGGACATACGGAATAGAGCTATGGGGGACAGCAAAAAAGTCGAACATCAAGCATCCAATCCTTTCAATCAAAGGTCCTTAGAACAATAGTAAATGCCCCTTATTATGTCAGCAACAAAACCCTTCATAACGACCTTAATATACCCTACATTCTAGAACTCATCCCTTCCAAGTTTATGAAATTCCACAGTAGCCTTTCGCACCACCTTAATCTTGTAGCACAGTCATTGCACTCCGCCACTCATCCCTATAATCCTCCTCGGAGACTGAAACGGCAGTGGCCTCGTGACCTGCTATAATCGCGTGACAGTGGGAGTCCTGGCAATGGCTGTGGCTCTCGCGCACTTGGTCAGCCTCCACTGGCTAGTACTCGGTGACGCGACTGAGGAAGGAGCGTGGAACACTTCCCAAGACTCCGCTTCCTCCTTCGCATGCGAGGGAGGTGACAACCTTGTGGACTTGGGGGGCCTCTGGGCTGTTTGTAAATATTGTATGAATGAGCAAGTGAATGATGAATTGTAAATATGTTATGAATGATAACTTTTATCTCAATTACTCATTGCCTAATAAAAGGCAGATTGTAATTTTATCTTAATAAAATTGAATATACAAAAACTTCATTTAAGTGTGATGAATTCCGAACATATTTAGTACGTCTAATAGAAGTAAGACTCGGTCGTGGGGTCACCGATTCCAATGAATTTTTTTCTTTTTTACGATACTAGATCATAACATATTTGATTCGTGACCGAGCTTCATTGCCGATGCATCCTTTCTGCCTAGTATGGTTATTATAAATCATGCCATTGGCAAGCACACACGGACACTTGTCAAATATATTTTGATCTATTATCATTAAAATCAAAGTTTTATTGAAATTGATAGCCACGGCCGTGTCCTATTCTTGTTAGATGTATTAAACTTGTTGGGGATCGAAACCATTTAAGTGTGGATGAAATTTAAAATTGTAGTCACGGGAAAAAGATTTTGCGTAACGATTTCGTTAGCTTAAACGGTAGGGTTGGCAGGCTTAGATATACTTTGGAACTGCGCAACATAAGTACTTCAGCCGAAACCAAGGCCCGCAATCCATTGGAATTATATATGATCTAAACTTAGAGAGGGCCGCGAGAAAACACTGTCTAAAACTCATGCGAAGGGCCAATCAATCTTGTGAAAATTGCTTTTCTCCCTCATACCACGCCGTGAAATCAACTGTCCTTAGTTTTACAATATTTTTTTACTTTACCCCTGGTGTATGTAAATTTATTAAAATTTATGTCCTTCTTGAGTTGTTTTTCTCTCCTAGTATTTTGAGTGGTATTTTTTTAAGAGCGTTCAGTCGTAAACTACCTGAATAACTAAAGATAAAAAGTAATCTAAACTCACATGAACCTTTAGTGATCTTCTATATACATATATTTAATTTTGTTTGTATATTTTAATATCGTTGTGTCAACCTCTTTATCCTGAATAATTAGAAGTTCCCCTATTCTTGGCCCAGAAAATATCCATCTATGTTTCCATATTTAAATAATAAAAACCTAAAAGCGTCAGTTAAGAGAGGAGGATACAGCCGGACACTAGGTACCTAACAACCGCAGGCAAAGCATTTGACAATAATCCGAAGGTGAGCCCCATCACCTAGTCCTGTTCATATTGTATTGTTATTTTAACTTCAAAAAGAAATTGTACTTGTAAATATTACCTCCTTCAAATGCATCTGCGCATGCAGCACGAGGAGAAAATTGTAAATATTGTTCATTGAAATTTTGATCATATGTTGTTGAATAAAAAGGGTTTTGGTAAAAAAAAAACATTTGACAGACTCTCGGCTCCCGGCACCTGGAACACTGCTCTCTCTCCTGCACTGGCGCTTGCTGCTCTACCCGAACCATGGCTTTCTTATTCAACTACCTCTGCATCTCTCTTTCCTAACCTCGCTATGTTTTAGTCGGGCGTTGTCAGACCCCACACCTTCCTAGTGGGATTCTCTGCCTTCGTCTCGCTAAAACTAACAACTCCTTGAAAGAGACCTCTTTCTCGCGGACGACGGTCGTCTGGCCATTCAAACTTTACCTAGTAGCGTCTCCCACGGCAATCCAGTCTCTTTCCGGTTCACAGTCGCCTTTGGGATGCGGACGGTTTTCGCCTACCCTTAGATACTGAGTGAGTCATTCCACGGCCACATAATCTACCTATAATACCTACCCTGTTCCTCTTCTCCTGAACATAGTGCTTTGTCGGGGCACACTTTCTGAGATCTTATCGAGCCAGATCAATCAAAGCTGCTCGCCGACTAGGCCGCCAGCAAAGGTCAAAGACGACCATAGTCCACCCATTTTTCTCTTTCTTGGTGCTCGCCGGAGAGCGGCTAGGGTTGTAGTGACTAGCCTGCGGCGGGCGTCCTCCTCTTGGGGAGATAATTCCCGACAATCCTTATTATGGCAGTGTAATGTCACACTTTCTTGTATAGTTACTCGTTGTGAAGTTTTATTCCAGTCACCATTGTTAGTTGTAATAATTATAAAATAGACTTCTTAATTACACTTTATCTGTGAGTGGAAGTATTTATTGGAATATCCAGTAATGTTGATGAAACAAATACTTTTTATTTTCATTAACCTTGTTTATGGACTGCATTAACAAGAAAAGAAACATAAATATTAGCCTTAAACAAAATCCAGGGAGCTCCCGATCGCTCATTAGCTACCTGTATATGTAGTTCGGAAAGGGGGTTTGAATTCCAGCCTTAAAGGGAAATAAAGAGGAATAATATTCATTAAAAGAGTGGGATCACATTATATAACGATTATTAGTGTGAAACATAAATATTTTAGGGTATAGTACATTTATTAATTAAAGGAGGGTTACGGCAGTCTCTAGGAAGCCAAGAAACGACTATCCATCAATTATAGTCAAGTGAGAAATCCTGGAAATAATCTACTCGTTTGATTACCTGAATGTTAAAATGGCAAAGATTGGCAAAGTCATTTCAGATGTTAGTCGCGGAATGCATAAGCCTAGTAAGGTAATTAAAATACAATAAAATATTCAACCACCCTAATCCCTTAGCTCAGTCATTAATCTTCGCCACTCATCCCTATAATCCTCCTCGGAGAGTAAAACGGCAGTGGTCTCGAGAACCGCTGTAAATATGTGACAGTCCTGGCAATGACCAGTTTCTACAATAATTCCCTAAGCGTCTGTGGCTCTCGCGATCTTAGCAGCCTCCTCTGACCCGAATCCAGTGACGCGGCTGGTGGGGGATCTCCCAAGTCTCCACTTCCTCTTTCGCATGTGAGAGAGATGACAACGATGTGGATTTGTGAGGTTTCTGGGCTGTTTGTGACTACTGTATGAATGAGCAAGTGAATGAAAGTTGTAAATATGACCTCAATGAGAGCATCTATCGCAATTACTTATTGCCCAATAAGGCAGATTGTATAACAAAATAAGAAGTTCTATGTCATAAAAAATATAATAATTGGTAAAAGTAAGATTGAAACCATGACATAGAAGGGCGAGTATAAACAATTCTGCCAACCGTTTTAACATACCGAGCACAATAAATAAAGAAAGAAGAATGTAGGATGGAGGCAGACGAGATGAAGTTTCTCCGGAGAGTAATTGGGAAATCTAGATTGGACAGAATGAGGAACACTTCAGTACTGGACGGAGGTAAATCAGGAATCCCTCCAGGACTTAATAAATACTTTTAATATAGGGCACTTAAAATGGTTCGGTCACGTCCATTAGAATGCCAGTGAGCAGGCTCCCGAAGAATGCCGCTTGAAGGCAAGCTACCCAGGGACGCCCAAGGAAACATTGACAGGATTTGTAAGGAATATTCAGAGCATAGGGAATGCAACACATCCGAGAGCTGATTGGAAAAAGGACCGAAGTTTATGCAAGTTCTGAACCCGACATCGTAAAGTACTAACTAACCCTAAACCTTTAGCTAAAAAAAATGAGAAGATTTATGAAAATGTTTAAATTTTAGAAAATAAGAACATTATTTCAAGCACACACAATATTAACAATACAATTAGAATATGAGGGGGATATTAAGTCCTATTAATACCAATATTCTAACAAGCTAAGATTTTTTCTAGACATAAGCATGTCTGCAATTTTTCAAGTCCGCTAGATGACGCGTATTGTTGCATATCCCTCTTTGGTAATATGTACATTCTGCCACGCTCGCTCACACAAACTTATATATATGCATACGTACACACACACATATATATGTATGTTCAATACCTATAATAAAGTGTTAGTAAAACGTTAGTAGTAATATATTTATATGTGCATATAATCTATATATAGTGCTACACATAAATGTTTATTACTAATAGATAATACTTTTTAAATATTAAATTCAGGTTTTAAGTAGCCCTAGCGGTGAATAAACACTTAACTGTCAGGAAATATTGTCCTAGATTGGCGGGGACCTGTTGATTCCGTTCAGATTAATTTACTAATCCATACAAATTTTATGACCTCATTTATTCTATGTTTCATCGCTCCCTTTATGGTCAGCTATTTCACAGGCAATCTAGGAGCGATATTTGGGTCGGGGTCTACTCAACGGTTTAATGATCCTTATAAACTGTTTAATGCATCAACGTCGGTACGACCGGGTTCCTCTCACGACTTACATTATTTGATTTAGCCAGTAATTACAGAAAGTTGTTAATTATAACAATTACTGTTTGCTGCTGTAACCCCTGGCTCCTTCCTAGACTCGTCGAGGAACGCTGAAAAGGATGGTTGGCAAGCTAAAGGAACTTCATACGGATTTAAGAAAATAATGAGAGAGAATATGGATAACACCTCTAAAACTTTTTTATTAGCAAAAAAAAATCACATGTAATCGATACTTCAACCTAAAATTAACAGCAGGTCGCAAAATTATAAAATATTAATGGAAACCTCAAATAATACAATTATTTCCTAACTAAATGTACAACAACCGTTTGTTCCATTTCAGAACGGTTGTAACACCCCCTTCTTTACAAAAGAGGCGACTATCATCGGCTCTTTTCACTAAATATCTTCGGGGGTACGTGGCACTGAACTATTCACTGTCACCTTCACTCACTCCTCCCCGTTATTTGTAGACGGGACAGGCTCTTGTTCCTTCGGGTAACGAATAATCACCTGGGCCGCTGTAGGGGTGGACTCCTCTCGGGGTTGACGTCGGGCACGCCAGTGGTATCCCAGCCAGGCAAGGCCGATTACTTGCAGTAATCCTATCAATGTTTCTATCCCGCTCCACCACCAGCATCAGTCCTCCTGAAACCCCATCCGTCATTACTTCCTTGGATTCCGTAGGTTGTACGAACTTTGGTGGGTGGGAAGGGCTGGTAGAGTTTCAGGTTCCCACGTCGGGTCCAGGGGGTCATCAGAGGGTTCGAGGGTACTCTCTTCAATCTCCTCCGGTATGCTGGCTTCAGGAAGGGGTCTGTCTCGCGCGGTTGGTGGGACCGGTTCTAGACCTCTTGGTAGGACACTGGATCTTCCCGCCGTTTCTACTACTTGCCACGGTATTGGGCCCTTTCCTTTTGGGGAGCTAGTGGCCAATGTATTTGGTGGGGTCATGTGGTTGCCTCCCTCTCCTTCCTCCTCGTCATCATCTGAGCTTGCCATCGGTACGAGTTCTTGGTCGTCTTCTTCGTCCGTACTGTCGAGCTCGCTCTCCGCCTGCTCAGGGAAGAGTTCCAGTCGTCCCAGTTTCCCTTGACTCGTCACGGGCCTTCCTCCATGTAGTCCTCCGTGAGCCGGCTTCAGCCTGTTTATATGGACCACCTGAGTGTTTCCTGATTCACTCCTTATTTCGTATGTGACCTTCCCTAACCTCTTGGTCACCTCATGGGGCCCAGTCCATGGGCAGTGAAACTTTGGGAAATGGCCTGGCTTTACCGCGGGTACATGGAGGTATACGAACTCCCCCACACTAAACTCTCTTTCCTTCCTCGTCTTGTTTATCCGCTCCGTGCGTCGTGTCCACTCTCGGTCAATTCTTTGTCTTGCCTCATCTTGGGCTTTCTGTATCCGTTCCCCTAATTGTTGCACCACCTCGCCGGCCTCGTCCGTGCCTCCTTCGTCTTTGGTGACCTTCTCTAGTCGCGCTGGTGTCCGTAGTTCCCGTCCGAACAGGAGGTAGTTAGGCGAGAATCCCGTGGCCGAGTGGGGAATGGCTCTGTACGCCATCAAGGAATACGGGACCCATTTGTCCCAATCCCTCCCATCCTTTCTGGCAAAGTGAGCTAACGAATCTCCCAAAGTCCTGTGGAACCTTTCTAGTATTCCATTGCTTTGGGGGTGGTAGGCCGTTGTTTGTAGCTTGGCGATCCCTAGCGCTTTACAGACCTCCTTAAACAATTCGGAGACAAAATTTCGGCCCTGGTCGGTTAGTAGGCGCAGTGGCACCCCATGTCTGGTGATGATGTTCTCTACGAAGGCCTTTGCTGTGGCTCCTGCCGTCTGTTCGGTAATTGCTACGGCCTCGGTGTATCTAGAGAAGTGATCGATAAAGGTCAAAAGGTATTTGTTCCCCCTCTGGCTCCTTGGGAAGGGTCCCACTATGTCAAGGGACACCATTTCGAAAGGTCGCGATGGAAAGAACGGCCTCTCAATTGGTACCGTCCGACCCGCCGGTGTTTTCCGGGTGGCACACGAGTGACACGTCTTTACAAACGCCTCCACGTCTTGCTTCATTGAAGGCCAGAAGTACCTTTGCCGTAAGACGGCAAGCGTTCTCTCCCCCCCGGGGTGACCAGCCCACACGCTGCTGTGATGGTCTGTCAAAGCTTCTTTTCTCCTGACCTGAGGCACTACCACCTTCCACGGTCTTCGCTCGTCGTTCTCTCCTCGGTACATTAACCCCTGTTCGTCCCACCTGCACAATCGGGGGTTGCCTTTCGCCCAGTTTTGGCACTCTTCGTCCTTTATCTGGTCTTGGCGATATCGTTCGTAGTCCTCGACCTCCTCTGAAGTTACCTTGGCCACCGCACGGCTTAGCGCATCCGCATTGGTGTGCTTGCGTCCGGGTTTGTGGACTACCTCGTAGTCGAACTCTTCCAACCGGAGCGCCCATCTCGTCAGTCGGGACGACGGATCCCTGAGGGACAACATCCACCGCAGTGCCGCGTGGTCCGTTACCAAGGTGAACTTCCGCCCTAGCAGGTAGCACCGGAAGTGTTTCGTGGCCCATATTACCGCCAGCAGCTCCCGCTCCGTAGCCGAGTAGTTCTGTTCCGCCTGATGTAGTTGGTGGCTGGCATATGCTAACGGTCTCTCTTGTCCGTTCCTTACTTGGGAAAGGATGGCTCCTAGAGCAACTCCAGACGCGTCGGTTGCCAGAATAAAGGCATCTTTGAAATCTGGGTAGATGAGGACCGAGTCGGTACACAACGCCTCTTTCAGCTCTTGGAAAGCCACTACCTGGTCTTTCTTCCACTGGAAGCGTTTGTCTTTCCCGGTAAGGAGTGTCAACGGCTTGGCTATCTCGGCGAAGCGGGGAATAAACCTCCGGTAATATCCCGCTAACCCCAGGAAGCCTCGGACCTCCCTCGCTGAACTGGGCGTCGGGAATTCTCTTACTGCTTGCATTTTC
The DNA here is from genome assembly GCA_930367205.1 of Acanthosoma haemorrhoidale. Lineage (NCBI taxonomy): Eukaryota > Metazoa > Arthropoda > Insecta > Hemiptera > Acanthosomatidae > Acanthosoma > Acanthosoma haemorrhoidale. Next base: position 72,058,625 of record OV884015.1, on the reverse strand, counting down.
GTGTCATCTGGTTTGACTCCCTCTTCGGTCACTAAATGGCCGAGGTATCGAACTTGGCTAACAGCGAACTTACACTTTTCCCCGTTCAGTTTAAGGTTTGCTTCCTTCAATCGGCCAAACACGTGTTCTAATCGGTCTCTATGTTGTTCGAAGTCTTCACTGAAGATGATGATATCATCTAAATATACGTAACATTCTAGACCCTTGATACCTGCGAGGATCTGATCCATGGTCCTTTGGAAGGTCGCTGGGGCTCCCGCCAGCCCAAACGGCATCTTCTTATACTCGTAATGGCCGTCTAAAGTGGTAAAGGCCGTCTTTGGCTGATCCCTTTCGGCTACTGGTATTTGGTGGTATCCGCTGCGTAGATCTAAGGTGGAGAAAATTCGACTCTTTCCTAGCATCTCTAGCGTCTCTTGTATTAGAGGCAGCGGGTACGCGTCGACTTGGGTCAGCGCATTCAATCCTCGGAAGTCCGTGCAAAAGCGAAACTTCATGCTCCCGTCCTCGCTCTTCTTGGGAACCAACACCACTGGTGCTGCCCAAGGGCTGGTGGAGTGAGTGATCACTCCATTGTCCAGCATCTCTTTTAAGTGACCTTCTACTATTGGGCTATGGTGGAACGGTACTCTGTAAGGCCGTTTTATTACGGGGCGAGCGTCACTTGTGGGTATTTGGTGTCTAACCCCTACCGAGCAGCCTTCCTTCCCGGGTGGTTTGAACAGGGCCTCATACTCCCACAGTAGCGGCTCTATCATTTTTCTCTCGTTCTCACTTAAATGGCTTAGGTCCCAGTCAGGGCCCTTCATTTCTATCGATCTGAATCCAGCTGTCCTTCGGTCCCCTTCGAATTCCTTCCCTTCCCTTTGGGCATTTGTTAGAACGTTGCTTCCCTGGTTCCATTTTGCTGCTACCCCTAGAGTCTGATTTCGGTCCAAACAAACTTCCTGGGGGCCCATATTGATCACCTGTACCCACACGCTGCCATCTTCAATCCTAGATAAGCAGCGAGCTGTTCGGGCACCGTTTTGCCTCAGCGTTGCGGGCTCCATTACTATGTCCGATAGTTCCTCTCCGGATACAAGACCTCTTGTTAAGATTTCGCTGTAGGGTGGTATCTTCACCTGCGCACCGCTTCTTACAAACTCCCTACCTTCTCCCTCTCCTTGGGCCCCCTGGTCGGCCGTATCCCTTGTCTGGTAGTCTCTTCTCCGTTCCACGCGGGCTTCTGCCCTTCTTTTCTTTCTCTTTCTGCTGTTTCTTTCTCTCAGCTTCTCCTTCCGTGGGTCCGTTTCGTCACTAGCCTCCAATGGCTCTACCGCCGAGTTCCACTTCTTGTTCAGGTTCTCGACAGTTTGACTCAGCCGCTCTATCTCTGTGCTCAGCCTCTCTATCTCTTCGCTACCTCCGTCTATTCTCCGGACAACTGGGACGGTGCTTCCCTCGATGATCTCTAGCTTCCGTTCCCTGACCAACACTTTTGCTCCCGTCCTAGTGAGCACATCCATGCCGATGATTCCGTCTCCGGGCAGATCCAGTGGGGATATCACGATGGGGTGTGTAAACTCCTTCCCTTGTAGCTTACATCGCAGCAGCTGAATCCCGTCTATCTGCAGTGGTTGGCCCGTCACTCCCTTAGCCCGTAGACTAGCCGGCCCTAGGTATATTCCGGGGACAGCGGCCCTGATCAACGTTACCTCTGCTCCCGTATCCACCAGCGTATCATGTGCCACGCCTTCTATTTCCATCGCCACTGAGATGGTCCCACCCCCTCTTCCTCTTATCCCTGGCACTAGGCGAGTGTATCCCCTTTGTCTATCGAACCTGTGGTCGGGGTGTCCTACAGGTCTTGGGCTTTTGGGTCTACGGGGCCGGCAGGAGAGTTGACGTTTCTTGGTTGCTCCCCTCTTGGGGTCGGTCGACTCCTACAGTCTCGTGCAAAATGCCCCTGCTTTCCGCATGCGAAGCATTGACGATTCTGCCGGTCACCTGCCCCCCTAGGCGTCGGTGCGGGGCCCTGGAGGCATCCTCTCGCTAAGTGTCCTTCCTGCCCACAGCGGTAACATCTCAACTGGGTTCTTCATGTTGGCGTTACCAAGTTTACTTCTCCTTGTACAGCGTCGTGCGAGCTATTTCCGTTCGCTGCTGTAGTCATAGCATCGGCCCCTACTCCAAACACGTCTCTGTGGCTCCTACTTCCTTTATTGCTCCCCTCATTTCCGTCAAATGGTTCCGCCCTCATGATGGCCTCCTCAAGCGTGGTTGGAGCCAAAGCTTGCATTAGCCTCGCCGTTTCGGGCAAGAGTCCTCTCCGGAAAGCCGCTAGCACTCTGCTTCCAATGTGCTTTGAGAATATGTCTCGCTCTTCTATCCCGTCTATATCTGCAATCAGCCGGGCTCCAATTGTTCTGACTCTGTCGGCAAAAACCCTGGCTGGCTCGGTTGTTCCTTGTCTCGCTTCACTCAGCTCTCCTTCTAGTTTTTCTCTCGCTCTGGGATCCTCGAATCTCTTCACCACTTCTTTCTTCAGGATATCGTAAGGCGCTCCCTCTTCTACTAGCTCTGGCTTAGACTCGAGGAACTTCTCAGCCACTCCACCCAGTTTCTGTTCGGCAATCATTATTTTGTCCTGCTCCGTCCAATTCCCTACTGCACTTATCTTCTCTAACTTCTTGAAAAACTGAGTGACCGATCCACTTCCCGGGGTTCCTGTCCAAGGCTTGACCATGTTCTGCAACCCTAGGTCCCGTTTTCCCCGGCTCCCTGGTTCTCCTTTCTCCAGTTGAGCCGTCATCGCACTGGTCCGTTGGGCTAAGGACTCTTTCTCGTACTTCAGAGTTTCATTTTCCTCGGCAAACTTCTGGTTTGCCGCTCGTAGCTGTTTCACCAAATTCTCCAGTTCCACTTGCTTTGCTTCCGCCATTTTCGAGCGTGGTCACGACTTATGTGCTATAGGGATATTCTTGCAACCCCACCCCACACCTGACACCAATTTGTAACCCCTGGCTCCTTCCTAGACTCGTCGAGGAACGCTGAAAAGGATGGTTGGCAAGCTAAAGGAACTTCATACGGATTTAAGAAAATAATGAGAGAGAATATGGATAACACCTCTAAAACTTTTTTATTAGCAAAAAAAAATCACATGTAATCGATACTTCAACCTAAAATTAACAGCAGGTCGCAAAATTATAAAATATTAATGGAAACCTCAAATAATACAATTATTTCCTAACTAAATGTACAACAACCGTTTGTTCCATTTCAGAACGGTTACACTGCGGTATGTTTTTGCTTCTGGCGCACCAACCTCATCTTATTTTATTATTAATTTAAAGTCGGTGTATGTTAAGTATTTGAAGCGAAGAAATTATTAAATATAAATGAAATGATCAAAGAAGGGATATCACTTATTCAGTATTTAGCCATCCCTTTATTGTAATTTAATGAGAAGTGTTGTTAATGACTTTTTGACAGCTCAAAGCGCTTTGCCAAAATATTTAACTTTCATTTCACGGAGTGACGTTCGTTTCTTAAATTTATAACCGCTCTAGCACATAAAGAAACATTTTTGGTTTTGAGTAGTTTTTAGACAAGTATTATATTTCATGAAATTGTTTCTTTACTTTTAACAATATTAATTTCTTTTATATTGTAATCAAAATATTTAGTTCATAATTCATGTCGAAAAAACATAATATACAGCACAATAAATTATTATGGGACAAAATTTTGTTTTTGTGAGTCTTCAAACATACTCGTAAGCGTATTATGATGAGATCAGTCGCTTAAAAAAAACAGTGTAAAACAATATAATTTTACCATATGCTGGTGGCCACAAATACGAAATGCACACTGGTAAAATTAATCTGACTGAAAAGGACCCTGTCTAGATAGGGAAGAAAATCTGCTAGTTCTACAAAAAAAACGACCCCTCGTTAGAGAACCCTTCCTCTAAAAAAATATGCTGACAAACCAGGAAATAAAACTTATAAAATAACACCTATCACCAATGTCTTTTTTATCGTGAAAAAAAGTGTGCCACCGATTTCTACTACTTAATGTCACTAAAACTTGCATCAATTGTATATTAGTAATTATGTGGGTGTGCAATGTAAAACAGCACGGCAGGATGAAGTACCAATGACCAAACCCACCGGGAAAATCTAGCTAGCTACCGAATCGGGAAGACTCGTACGGTCCTTCAACTTTGCCTAAGGCCAAGGGTCGAGAGAGTCGATGGTGACATCTCTCGGGAGAGCAACATGGTCGGCCACCACCTTCCTTTATCCTTCAACATCAATCCATACATGAAAATATGGAGTAGAGGAAGATTTTAGCCGAGGGCAGGCCCAGGAGGAGATGAAGGAAGACCGCCGAAATAAAGCTCAAGTAAGGAGAAACGAGCTACAAGACTTTTCACCCCCCCCCCCCCTCCCCACACTAGAAGTAACAGAAGCCTAGGAGTTTTTGTTTGTTTGCTTACCTTAATTAAATCACTTACTAACTTAAGTTATAATTTCTTTCGGCCACTCTCCCCAAAAATTATGTTCAATTTTATTTTACTTTCAATAGACATGATTTATTCATTACATTATATTTTTATGTTCCTAACTCATGATGCCTTTTACCATCCTCATCTTATCTCTTTTATGCAGTCTATTTTACCGGTCACATACCAGCTACATCAATGTTGAGTTGTAGTACCGTAGCCCTTCACCCGGAAGGCATTACAAAAAACATTGGATATTCACAAAAATTCACATTAGGGGCTTTTTTCAATCCTACAGCTATAATTATTGCAGTACCAACATGTATTCATTAGATGATAAGCAACCATGCACGGAGTAAAAATCAATTATACACTTTCAACTCTTTGAAATGAGTCCCTGTAGAATAATTATGATTAGCACACTTATGTATAATATTCTGACATTTAAATGATCTTCTTAGCTTTGTCGCTTTTAAACAATTTCAGAAAATGAATAAGATTTAAATAAACCTCTTTGATTAATTTGTTTATTGCCAGAATAAACGATTTTATAACATGTGCTAACCTACAAATCCGAATATTGGATTAAATCATGTTGCCTAACAGTTGAAGACTATTGCTTTTTCATCTGCTTCTTACTTACACAAAGCCTTATTTTATCCTCTTACGTCTAATGTGCTCAAAATTATCCCACCTCTTTCCACTCTTTCCCTCTCTTCATTCACCTCTTATCGTTTCCTGGCTTCCACTTTTGCAATACTAGGTACAAAGAGATGATTAAAGAGACGGACTTTGAAATTAGGAAGGAGCATCACAGTTGGAAATAGGGAGAGAATTCCAGAGGTTTGTGGCTCGGGGAATGACGGAGTCTTTTGGGAAGGAATAACTCTGTTTGGGCCACCTTTTCGGGGGAAATCTTTCTTTGCGAAGCCCTTGGTTCGCTGTTTGCTAATGGGAGATTAAACGGAGTGTTCCATATTGACATTACCTCGCATGATCCTACTGTGTTGTAGACGTATTGTCTGAAGCGGTTGTATTTGCTATTATAGAAAGATCCAATGACAACCAACATTTACCGGTATAATATAGAATATAAATCCTAAATGGCTAAAGATCCGAATTTTAGTAATATTTTCATGGGTGTTCCTTCGAAAACATTTTGTAGGGTAAAGGGCCCCCGGTTGCTCTGGTTCTCCAGACAAATACTTAATAAAAGATTGAACGATTTTATTTTATAATTGATGGGGGAATGTTTTGATTTTAATATATAAAATCTTTGGTATGATAGGAAAAAATGGGGTGGGGGGATCAACCGGTATCTCTTCAGGTGAGAACGTGTTACCTACACTTGAGCACGCTTGGCCAACCCGCTCCTTATACCCAGCCTATGTGATGTAGTTTCTGTAAACATATAATACTCTTGTGAGTATTGGATGAAAATCTATCGACAGATATACAACAGTAGCTTTTCTCCGCACGGTCAGTGGAAGTAACAACGAAACAATATGAAGCTTCGGACTGGGCGGAACCACTGAACGGAAATATCTTCAGCTCGACTCTTCCATTGTCATATTTTTCTGCGATCGATAAAGCATCCTAGGCAGGGAGGTGGGGATAATCTACGAAGAAAGAGACACCGAGAGAAAAAAAATCGCCTTCCGACAGCCGCTCTTCAAAAACCCGACCCGTCACTGATAAATGTGGAGTAGCTAAAGTGATATAGGGTATATCCAACGCTACCAATACATCTAGTCCCCTTTTGTCCTTTGACAGCTAGGTCTACATACTCCTATTTCTGCTGCTGGCAAGACTTATACCATGAGCCACTGTAAACTTTTTATCAGCGAGTACATATCCTATAGCGACCTAGTAAAATAACAAGTGGGATAAAATCAAATGTGGCAAGAGCTAGGCAAGCTGATATCTGACTCCAGAGACCTGGGTTCGATTCCCGGTTCCTATAAAGATTTTTTCTGTTGGTGGTGGGTCTGGTCATTCAGCTTCGTGAGGATGAGTGTTTTTTGATTGATGTCATATGACATTGCTTTTTTCAATTTCAGGAATTTAATTTCTATTCAATATTCAAGTTCATTATTCAGTTTAAAAAACATAACACGTCATTATTTAAATTATTTTAGGCACAAAGTCGTGTTTTTGTGAATCTTTAACATTCACTTACTATATTGGGATGCTGTTCTTTTTCAAGCCGAAAACTATGGGTTCATAACAAAAAGAACCCAATGTAAAAAAGTAAAATTTTACATAATTCTGGTGGCCACAATTATACTAGTGTAATTAATTTGAACAATTAAGACACTAATTGATTTATAAAGGGGAAAATACCTGATAATTAAAAAAAAACAGCAAATAAATGTACTTAAAAAAAATTTCCAACAAAACAGTAGAACTATTTAAAGTAATCGTAAGTATTATAAAGTATGCAAGTTTTCAGCAAGCTCACGTTCTCAAAGAGAAAGACACGTACTTTCTAAGAATAATTTACTTCCATCATACTGGACATAAAATTTTGCCTCATTCGTTTGTTGATACGAATAATTATGAATTATTACGGAGACATGATGAGCTTAATGGCCAGATTTACCAGCTGCGTTCTGTCGCAATATCGCGTACGTCAGACGTGGCTGGGCATAGGAAGGGCCTTGACTTCTTACCATGGGATTCATACCACGTTCCGTGAAATATTCTAAACGATGGCCGCTGAACTCATGAAATATGGAATATTTTGACGATGAGGAATGACTTCATTATACACCGGCCTGGAACCCAGCAGGTTTCCTTTGTGGGCCCGTATCGTGTTGAAGACAATCAGTTACCGTTGAGAAAATATCCTGGGAAATTCCGAAATTCCGTTTTTCTGACTGATGAGATAAACGGAAATGGATCGAAAACTTGCTTCCTCTTTATTGTTGATTTCTCATATATATAATATTACATCAACCCCTCTTGTCTAACCTTATTTTATTTTTCTAAAACTAATTTTTTTTTATTATAATTAATATTTGTTAATTACTTTACTAATTGTTGGTCGTTTGTCTAGGAATATATCCCTTGAGAGCAGAGTTGATTTAAATTTCCTATTAGTTAGGGTTAATTATTAGATAAGAGGATACAATAATAATATTCAATAATAAATAGGAAATTGGGGAAAGGTTTATTAAGTACTGCGTTAATTATTGCTATTTATTAATTGTAAGCATATCAATTATGAATTGACTTGATTGAATGGATGATTTAAAATGAATTCTAAAAAATAAGACCAAATTATTATTATTATAAATGAAAATTATATTACAAAAAGGTTTATCAATCTAGTTTAAATCACAAATTGAAAACGCCATATAATTAACTGTCTTTGAATGTAATCGGTTATGTTTAATATTCTCGAGAATAAAATTTTGCGCTTACTCGTTTAGGAAGTCTTGAACAACGGAGGTTGTATCTTGAAAAGTCTCCTCTGGTCTTGAAGATGGAGTGTAGAAAAGAGAACGTCTGGTGCGGATGATGGACCACCCGGGGACGCTATTTCGCCCTCTGTTCTCTAATTTCATTGGTGGTTCTTTCTCCCTCCATATGGCTGGGTTGAAAAATAGTTAAATTGTTAGCTGCTGCCCTCTGATGTGAGAATTGGACTTAGTATTAAGTGACTTAATACTGAACCTAAAATCTGATGCCACTCTTCGTGGTACCTGCTTCAACCCTTGTACCAAAGGATGCAACTTTTAAGAGTTCTAATTCTTACATGAAACCATTCTCTGACTCTAACCAATCTCACTTCCACATGATGTCACTGTTCTTAAACTATTTCATTTTACACAATTTTACATTCAACAAACGGATTAATTATTTTATATAATTAACATAATTGATAATTGAAGATGAGATAATTTAAAGATTTTTTGGATGTTTATAATTTTTTCTCGACTATTTTATATTTACCATTCGATTTTCAAAGGTACCATAATAATATTTCTATATATAATACGTATGTATAGATAGAGAAGTTTTTTTTTTTTGTTTCATATCCCCTTGTTACTAAATTAATATATGTTACAAAATATAGATTCTACAAACGAATCTACTTACAATTGCTTCATAATATTTCCTGTAGCTTGGCTACATTTTATACAAAGTCTGTTTTCTACTAATAGTGATCTGGATCATACAAAGGTATAATGATGTACATTTTACATTAAAGGACTGAATTTATTAAAAGTGACAGGGCTCGCCTTATTTGTTATACATAGATTTAAAATTAACTTACATCTAACAATAAAAACTTAAACTAAATCTTAACCTAATTTTCCCCGACAGTCTGTTGCCATTGATGCGGGAAGGGTGGTGGAGTCATAGTGTTAAACACTGGGTTTGTGACGTGTTGCAACGAGTCAATGTGTCCCCGGTGGATGAACTCACCCACCAATGGCACACCAAGCAACGGGTGCAGGTCGTGTAACCTCTCTCGAGAGATATGTGGGACCACTTTTCGCATCATCCCATTATGAAATTGCTGGAGACTTTTAGCTGTATTGTCAGTCAAGTGAGTATATAGCGGGGCACCGTACAGCAGAGCTGGTCGGAGGACATATTTATATATCATTAGTCTGAGACGCAGCGACAAGTTGGGTGAAGTTAGCAAGTGAGTCCTGTGTCGTCTTTTTCTATTTTGTACTAAAAATAGTTGACAAATGGAGATGTCTATTCATTTTCATGCGTATATAGTATACTTTGAGAAAGCCGGTGAGTTTTCTTGCTCTCCTATATATATATATATATATATATAGAGAGAGAGAGAGAGAGAGAGAAGAGAGAGAGCAAATTATTTTTTTCTATCTTACGTTTTATTATACTGCCTTCATTGAAAACATAGAATTGGTGTATAAGTTAGCTCTGTAATTTTGAATATTTTTTTTGCAGATCCGACACTTAATCCACTATAATTTATAACGTGAATTTAAGGGTTATTTACTATTTCTCCGAAGATTACGGGTTATTTAGTGTCCGTCTAGAGAAAGAGGTATATCTTGTCTCTATATCTTATTATATATATATATGTATAAAATCTTTATGATATTTATTATTTAGAGTTGATGTCTATGCTCAGATGGCAAAATGTTATAAGTCAGTTTTCCTAACAAAGAGATTTTTTCACATTCCACAGCATATAAGTACTACTATATATAGTATAGAGTTATGAAAAATCATTTAAGTAGTTTTACACGAGTGAACGAATTACCAATAATAGTTGGCTAATCTTAATTACCTTTTTACAGTACTTATTATAAGTACATTAATCTTGAGTTTGGTTGATGGAAGGAAAATGGCAGATATTCGTCATTTCTATCAGCAGCATATGTCTGCATGAGGTCCTGAAACCACGAAAAGAATTTTTGTGGAATATGTATATTTTTTATTTGAAGAAAATTACCTATAACGGCATTAAACAATTGTGATAAGTATGTCATATTCCTACCATAATTTTAAATTTACATTTACTTCCCTATTCATACCGTATTTGCAATATAGACATGTAAGCTCCTCCGATTCGCCAACAGAATTGTCACCTTTTTGGCTATGTAGAAGGAGGGATGGTTGATGCTTGAAAGTAAATTAACCAGAGGATTAGGTTTGTCAGATAACTTCTGGTGGATGTAATATCTTCATTTGTTCATATTTCCTGTTATCGATTTGTATCCGACAAATGATCATGTCTCTTCGGGCTCAACCAATTGTCCAATGATCTTATGGGTCGTGGAATCTGAGTGGTGAAGCTGTTCGACAATGTGTGGAAAACGGTATTCACTTAATAGGAGCTTTCCCGGTATTCCGCTTCCCTTTAATTGGCATCTCAGTCTTAGCCGGCCACAATCGCCTGGAGACCTTCGACATAACTTCCCTGACCGAATGCAAACTTGCGGAGATTGCTTCATGTTCCGTTCCCTGGAGCCATAGAATCAGTTAGAGCTTCCACTCTGTTTGATTAAATCAACCTTCTCCGTTAAACAGATTAATTTTATTAAAACAACTTTATTGTCTTTCAACAACTAATAACCTCTTCTTTATGGCAATAGCGTTTTCGACAATTCTAAGCTGTCATCTTCAGTTTTATCTACAATAAAATTCAAATGATAAAAACGTTTACCTGTGTGTACGGATACAAATTAATTATAATTAAATAACTATTATTATACTTAACAATGGTGATAGTAATTAAGTAAAATATAAATTATGTTCCACTAACAGTGCTGAAGTGTACTTATTTTGAAATGTATTCTATTCTACTAAAATTAAAAATTCTTAAAATTCAGAAATACAACTCCTATGTAGTAAATAATTAAAAACTATGTAATAGGCAATAAAACCATACAAAATTGCTAAAAATGTTTTCAGCAAGTTGTCATAAAATTATAAAAACTTTTTTTTTTTTTTTTCCTAAGCTCTTTAGTTACAATTTTAGGATGAGGGATAAATATAAAATATTTAGGGTGATCGGATCCTTGTACTAGGAGGACCTGCTTGAAGGTGGTGTGAGAGGAGTAAGGAGTGTGGGAATCCTCGGTAGAGGTTGATTGTTACGGTACAGTGGTGAGAGTCCACTGGTGGCTGGGCCTAGAGTCTTCTCTAGGCATGTAGTGCAGTCGTAGTTAGTCTGATATCAGTGAGGGTGCCCCTTAGAGGCTTGTTGTTGGTGGGCCAAGCGCCGTGATGATAAAAACCTACTTAAAAAACAACTATATCAATCTTGTTGCTACTCCCCAATTGGTTATGTGGGATATATATAACTCTTCTAAAACAATAGTATATGTTTATCCATTTTATCAGGGTTAATACACGCTCCTCATATTATGACTGGCTTGTCCAGGAGGTGTGGAGGGGGCGGGTTTACTTTTCCTTTTTATTATATCATTATTTACCTTCATTTTAACGGTTTCTTAACAGACGGTCCTCTATGGGAAAATTAATAATTAATTAGTAAGAAGAAGGTTTTTTTCTTTGAGGACAGGTCTGGCCAGGATACACTCAACCTCGTGAGTTCAAATGAGCAGCTATTTTAATAAGGGAAGCATAAATAGCCTGGAGGGGTAATCAGCCTTGCACTAACCTCTCTAGTACTTCACCCATCAACTGAATCTTCATGACGCATGTGCCATAGAATTTATTTATTACGAAAACAGGAAGCTGGGATGATTCTACGATGATTAAAATAATACTGCAGTAGCTATCTTAACAGATAGCACATGAGGAGGACACTTACTATTTTGAAAAAATAAAACTTCAAATCTCTAATTTTTAATGGGTTGAACAAAAGTTTCACAGGCCTTGAAGCAAAAGTCATAGACACCAAGACAATGGCGTGCAACCATACCACCTTCTGTGCTCAGTGTAACGCCAATATTTTAATTTTCAAAGGACATTTTACTGTAGAGATTCTTGAAATTGTTCCGTTTGGATCGTTATGGAACTTACCACCAGTTTGAGGAAACAGAGCCAGATGGAACCCACTGAGGGACTGCGAACTTAGAAAATTAAAAAAGTTCTACGAGTGAAAAATATCTGGTATTAATCTAACGCGGTACTTTATTAAAATATCATTAATAATAATTTCGTCGATATATTGACTCGGAACGTGCTGGGGGGTTCCTCATACACTACCCTGATCAAATCACTACTACAGCTAACGTAATGTTTTATAAACAATTTTCTACAGGTGAGTTAACTAAGAGTTGCCTAAATTGGACAATTCAATTTTCTTGCAATAAGCTTAGCTTCATTGACATCAAATTTATTGCTGCATAATGCGTGAAGGGGGAAAAAGTCTGAAAAAAACTGATATTCATCGCTCAAATCTATTCGAAACTAAACTTTCTTCCCGCCATTCTTTATTTTACAGAGGCACTTTCAACAGGCAAACTCTTTGGGTGTTAAAATATAAACGAAAAAATAAACACTAATTATTTAATCTCGATGGTTGGTTAGATCGTACACATGTGGACAGATAATAAACGACAAGACATTAATCTTGGATTAGGCTCTTAAGATAAACATTTGCATTTAAAACACCGGTAAAAACTCAAAACATAGATATTGCATAAAATGTATATATTAATGATATGACCTAATCACTGCAACGAAAACATTAAGTTAATGCACAAATTATTCAAGATAAGTGTAATACATTTCTTAGCTCAAGCGTTTTCAGATCTCTACCTGGCTACATTGGTCAGAAGGTGAGGGGTTGGACTCTCTGGAACTAGGGAAATGAGTGTTCATTATTTCCTCTTTTTTATTTAAATTTATAGGATTCAGATAATCCAGATTTATCTAAATGCATTCAATTTTTTTTCCAAATATAGGCTGTTATTGCAATTTACGAGCAGCTTTTTAGTGAGCTCCTGTGGTTTCTTGCTTAATGTGAATTTATTTGCGTAAATACTGCTACTGTTTTTTTTTTATTAAATGATTTTTTTCCGCTTTTGGGTTTTTTGACTTTTTTTTCAAAATCAGAAACCTTATGTTTTTAGCTGTATGGCTGTCTGCCATTCTGCCCTCTATGTTAAGATAGAGAGTGGAAATTTCACAAATAGGTCACATTTAGAATAACCAATACACGAAAATATGGGTGTCTCGATAAAAGTAATCATTAAATTATATTATAATTGAAAAATTAATTTATATACAAATAAAACAATGTTGGGTGATGCTTGAAACTGAAGAATATGGATGGTTGGATTATTTTTGATGTCATTTTAAGAATCCTGAAGGTATGAATTTTCAGGTCAATATTGAGGATTCTTTTTGTGAAATAAAAAAGTTCATAGCACTGAGATTAGATGGATTGGATGCCCTTGATGTTTTAGAATTTTGCTGACCCCCATTACTCAAATCCAAATAGGTTTTGTTTGGCTTTCTGTATGAGAATTTGTTCTCTAATGAGATATAGGGTTTCCTCTCTATACAGCTGCCCAAATCGCCTTTCGAATTGAATTGTTTTTAAATTGTGGGTTGTAATTAGTACATGTATGGTGGACTCCACGATACCGCACTGTTACCCTAGTCTATTAAACAATTTCTAAAATAATTTTGTAATAACCCTGTGAATAAGCCAACTGTGAGTTTCGCAAGGGAAAACTGTTTATAACGTTTATAAATACGCTGTTCACTCAAGGAACAGAGTCGTGAACAAAATAAACCAAAGAGCGGCAACGGTTCACAAGAGTGACGATGTTCCCTTGAGCGAACCAACACCATTTCACAACAACCCTCTGTTTTTCTTCACTTAATGCCATCCTACCAAAGTGGCTGCTTGATTCTTTTTCGTCTCTAGCTTCCAGCCATGTTGTACGTACAACCGATTGTCATTTGAGTGAAAGTTACAATTTTTTACGCATAACAACTACAATTGTTTATAATATAGCATAAATGTAAACACATAACCTTCTAAATATTTTAAATAAATTATAGCATTAAAAATATTTCTTAAAGTTCATTCTAGTTACTGAGGTTTTGAGCTTAATTTATTTTGTAATTATGAGTCCCCGATACACCAGCTAATAACCTTCAAAAACACAAACACGAGTATTGATGCAACGAATAGCGGATCAAAGTAAATGAAGGACAATGTGCCTACCCACACCACCTTCACTCTCAGCCGCTTGCTCACTGTCCTGTCTACTATTTTTTTTATTAATTCCATCCCTCTTCCTGTGTCTGAGACAAGTATTTAGGCTTCCATCCCGACTAAATGCTCAAATAAAAACCACACACGAGGCTAAAAAGACAAGAACTAAACAAACGCTTTGGACAACTGTATAGACTACTTCGAAGGACATCCCATCTCTCAATAGAAAACAAATTGCTAATTTACAAAGTTATACTTAAGCCAATCTTGACATACGGAATAGAGCTATGAGGGACAGCAAAAACGTCGAACATTAAGTGTATCCGACCCTTTCATTCAAAACTCCTGAGAAAAATAGTTAATCTCCCTTATTACGTCGGCAACAAAACCCTTTATAACTATCTTAATATTCCTTACATTCTTGAACTCATTCCTTCCAAGTTCATGAAATTCCATTGAAACATATCCAAGCACCCTAATCCCCCAGCACTGTCATTATGCTGCGCCACACATCCCTATAATCCAGCTCGGGAACTAAAGGTGCAGTGGCCTCGTGTCGTGCTAAAAAATACGTGACAGTGGGAGTCCTATCAATAGCCAGTTTCTCCAAACATATCCTGAGTGTCTGTGTCTCTCGCGTATCTCTTGGCCAGCCTCCACTGGCTCGTATCCGGTGACATGGCTGACGGAGGAGCGTGGGAGACTTCCCAAGACTCCGCTTCCTCTTTCCCATGCGAGGGAGGTCATAACCATGTGGATTTGAGAGATTTCTGGGCTGTAAATACTGTATGAATAAGCAAGAGAATGAAGAACTGTAAATATGGTATGAATGAGAACATTGATCACAGTTACTTATTGCCCAAAAAAAGTAAGTTTTAATTTTATCGCAATAAAAATTGTTTAATAACATAACATACATAATAACAGTTGTATGTTGATTCTGTTATCGGTTAAATTTACTATCATCTCGTTCCTTGCATTATTCCTCATCTGTTATGTTATTTATTACAATAAAATTAAATGACTATAAGATATTGGCAAAGTGTAAATATAGAAATTGTAAATTATTTATCATTTCTATATATATTTTGCTAGTTCAGTTTAAACAATCATGAGATCAGTCACAATTTCCTTGATTATAAACCAATTGTTTCATAATTTGTAAATCACATTTTCATAATATATAACAAATATAGCAGAATATAGAATGCAAATCAGAATTTTTAAACGTACTCATTTTGTTTTTGTAGTGGCTAAGTTTGGTAAATAATTGGTAAAGTTAATTTGGTGGATATTTAAAGTTACCAGCAAAAAATGTTTGCTACCGTTTTAAATAGAATGTAATAAACACATATTATTCAGACTTACTAACCATATTTTTCTGTACTTTCTAAATCTAAATAAAGATATTTAGAAAATAATCAACAACTTTCCGGTTTTTTAATGCCTTTATGTTTCTTGAGTTTTCATTCATCAAAATTGATCAAAATCGAAATATTAGTATATTTCAACTGTATGAAAAGTATTGCTGGTATAAAAATATGGTATGTTTTCAAAACATGTCTATCATTATATGAGTTTATTCTCACTCATTTTAATATTATTTATGAAATGTATTGTTTGATTTCAACAGAAGGTATAGCAAACTGTTTATAACTTTAATTCCCTTAATGTGGGGTGCAAATTCCTGTATATCTTAAGGGACTTACTGAAGCCTCGCTTAAGCCTCAAATCTCTACTTTGAAACTCAATAGCATACTTTGCATAAATTTATATAATGAACAGCTGAATTTTTAAGATGGCTTTAAGTCCTTAAATCGAAAGCGTTTAGTTTAAAATATAACTATAATTATATGAGTAGTGGAGTAACTCTTAACAAATAGTGAAATAAAATGTGAGGTTACTTTTACGGTATGCTCGTACAATGAGACTATATGGATAAAAGTAATTAGACCTGTCTTGATAGATATCTAGTAAAGGTGATGGCTAAAATGCAGCTCAATGAATTGGTAAGGAATACAGACCTCTGTTATAAACTAGGTAAATATTGTTTGGCATAATTCGAAAATCCATGTTTTCAGTGGCCAGTCCAACCAGAACTAATAGACTGTATGTCTTGTACAAATATAAATTGTTATTATACACGCTCCTTGCTTGGTGGCGTGAAACATTCTATTTCCGAAATGTTTGATAAATAATAAGTTACTTGTCAAGTGCACAGACTGATTTTCAATTCGTGTTTTTTTTTTTTTACATTAAGCAATGCATTGAATTCAGCTGGTAACACTTGTTAGCTTTTTATTGCCCGTCCTCACTTGTCATTCGACTGTGCTCCCTCTTCACCAACGGGTTCGTTTGTAGGATCCCCATGATATCAAGAGCTGAGCGAACCCGGATCGGGAAGATAAACCGAGTTTTTATCTGTTCCCTCGGGGAACGGCCTGATTTCAATAGTGGGAGTGTATAATGGCGGATTTGAATGTGACAGACTTTCGAACATTTACATAAAGGGAGCCACGCATGATGGTCCTTCGATGCCTGCGGTCTTCCCTATTCACATGGAACGGGAGCTCCGATTTTTTTTTTTTCTGGTACGGCTTACGCTCTCCATATGCTTTTGCTGAATTTACATCAACGTATTTTTTTTCTTTCTTTCTTTTTTTCTTTTTTTTTTTGAGTGTCGGAGATACCTTCTATATTCAAAGCTTTTGCTTTGCAATACGGCATGAGACTATCAACACTCTTGCTGGGCTGGGAGGACAATGCATTCTACAGGACAACGCATGCATAAGTTGGGGCAGATCCAAACATTAGGGTTGGTGGAACGGAAAGAAAATTCTTTGTTGTGATAAAATTACAATCTGCCTTATTGGCAGTAAGCAATTGATAAAAATGCTCTCGTTCATACCATATTTATAATTTTCATTCACACAGTATTTACAAACAGCCCAGAGATCTCACAAATCCACATGGTTGTCGCCCGCCTTGCATGCGAAAGAGGAGGCCGGGTCTTAGGAAGTCCCTCCGCTCCTCTGCCAACCCCGTCACCGGATACGAGCCAGTGGAGGCTGACCAAAAGCGCGAGAGCCATAGATGCTCAGGATAATAACTGGAAGGACATGATAACCGGTGTAGTGTACACACAACACAAGACTTCTTTGCACCCTCATAGTCATAAGACGCCCATATCTTACTTCGAGATCAGCATACATCGTTTAGCAACAGCGAGCAATATAAATCATATTCGCATTAAGGTTATTACCGATACGAAACTGTTTAGAGGTGGACTCGATCGTCCCAGAATATTATTATAATTATTACTTTATATCTTACAATTATTGAAAAAAAAAAAATGATTTGAATCAAAATCAAAATAGATATTTTGGTTGATATATCCTGGCTGACTGATTGTGGGAATATAAACATTTACTATCCTGTAAGTATGTTGAATGTATGCTAATTACATTTGTAGGGTTTGTTGTTTTTAATGAAAAATATTTAAATAATTTCTGGAGGCTGTTGATTTCTGTGTTACTATTGAAAATATTTAATAGTAATTATTATTTAGTAAAAAAGTATTTTTTTAGCCGTTTTATTTCAATTACATAAGAAGAAGAATTGTTCCTAACTTACATAACCTTCCCCCAACACAGTAGCGGTTGGTTTGCTTATATAATATCCAAAGGTTATATTTTGAATTTTCTTAGTAACTTAGTATCTACCTCTCAGATTCATATAGTGGTTTTTAATTTAACAAGGTTACCTTTTCATTCAATATTGATTTACTATCTTATAATTTTTATTTTATTTTATAGTGAGGTTACCGATTCAGTATATACATTGGATTAATAAAAATTAAAAAAAGGTCTGTTTTATACTCTTTATATTGTTTTCCAATCTTCTTATTTATTAAATTGCCTTATTTTACTGTGCATATGGTATAATATTATGGTTGCTGCTAAATATGTAAATTTATGCATATTGTTTTAAAATGTAATCCTAATGAATAGAAACGGCTGAAGATAGGTAATCTATATTAATAAAAACATTTATTTTGAAACTCCATTCATGTTTTTTCTTCTACGACGACATACGTGTGTCGAGTACTACTCCTAACAATAATATAATATGATACTATAATTTTTATTCTCACGATTCAGTGAGAGTTCCACCTCGTTTATATATCGGACGGAAAGCCTTTTCCTCGGATGAAAATTGGTTCACATGTGCTCAACACTCCACATTCGCTGGAATTAGTTCAAGCCGACTGATGACAGGGCAGACTTGAAATGTGCTCCGTTCCAGAACAGTTCTCTCGTGGCGTTAATTCTCATGATTTTCTTCACAATGGTAGAGGAGTCGACCTCAGTATTTAATTAAGGAAATATGACCAGCATCTTTTTAACAATATAATTTTCAAAAGAAACCGTTCAGGCATCGATACCGTTCTTTGACACGGTTTTTGCATTCTTAAGTAACGGATTTTTTATCACAAAATAGTGTTACAAGAATAAGCAAAATATATATACATATAATTAACAACTGTTATTTTTATTTTCTTACCTGACAGTGACATATGAGTCTAAAAATCTTTTTTTATATTCACATCTAAAGCCAATGTTCAGGCATCTTCAAGACTATGAATGATATAATTTTTTATATGGTCCATGGTTTTAACTTAAAATAGTACATATATTTCACTAAATGTTATATCTTAGAAATTTGATCTTCTAGGCAAAAACTA
Organism: Acanthosoma haemorrhoidale; assembly: GCA_930367205.1. Classification (NCBI taxonomy): domain Eukaryota; kingdom Metazoa; phylum Arthropoda; class Insecta; order Hemiptera; family Acanthosomatidae; genus Acanthosoma; species Acanthosoma haemorrhoidale. Next base: position 72,039,755 of record OV884015.1, on the reverse strand, counting down.
ATGCCATATTCCAAAACAGGGCATCGAATTCATATGTAATCATTTTTAAATACTCCGGCACCAAAACGCATGTTGGCCTGTGTAATCGGGGAGACCCTGAAGCCTTTTTTGAAAGATATTTGTTTTATCTCTAATAAAGTTTAAACACAGAGTTTTTAGTGTTAGCTCGTACGAAACATATTTTATCAATCCCATCCGATTTGAAAAATAAAAAGAAAATACTCACCAGTAACAAACGATATGTCAGTATGTTTATCGTACATTTAATTTAATATCCCGCGGTTCTTAACAAAGTGTATGGTGAAGTTATTTATTTAGGAGATTAATCTGTGCTTTATAAGTTATTAAATCTTATGGTCCAGTTTAAAAACCAGCATTGCATTAAATTATATGATTAAAATCGCCATTACTTTAAAGAAACGAGTTATAAATTATTGAAATTCTATAAAACCAATAAATATCTAGCTTATATCCACAAGTTTGTACTTGCCTTGACAAAAATGGTCTTATTTTTATTTTTTAATGATATTTAATGGATTAGTGTATTGAAGTCATTCGTTTAAGGTTATGTGATTATTTGTTTTAGTTATTGAATCGACTTACAAAACTCCATTAAATTTATCTGTAGCGACCGCTAACTACATAAGATAAATCACCCTATACTCTATTGCATATATATTGTAAGCAAAAGTAAAATAACATGAACTAAATGTATTATAAACAATTATAAATCATTGTGAATGTGTTAAGCAATAAAAGGCGGAAGCCAACTAAGTCACACGAGAAAGGGTCACCAGCTGGCAATCATAAACATGAATGGGTCACCAGCTAGCAGTCATAAACAGACATAAACTTAACAACCCTTTTGGAGGCCTCTCTACCTCCAGGGCTTGTCCCCGGGTCAGGTAAGCAGGCGGCGGTCACGTGCCTCACCACCGGTCACGTTCCTCGCCACAGGTGTGCGTGTGAACCGCCGCCGGATCAGACCCTAGCAGGAAGTAGATAGGGTACTTAAAGCAGGACTACTGGCCCTGTTAGTTAGTCTCTTAGTCGCTCGTGGCCTTTACTCGTGACGCTTGCTTGGTTTCCGCTCGAACTCTGAAAACTTGACTAATTCTTTATGAAACCTCTGTACCTCTTCTCTTGAACATATTGCATTGTCGGGGCACATACCTATCATAAATGGAGTCAAATAGTAACGCCGTCTTGGAACAATTGTTCCAGCTTATAAACTCGAACAATCCGCACTTGTCACCAGGGCTAGGGTGATCAGGCATCCCCTAGTGACGACCCGACATTAGCTATACAAGGAACTAGCCTTCAAAGGATATTGTTTATTTACTTACTAATCTATGTTAATTAACTTAAAAAAAAGAGGACTTCGTTGGATTGGACAGTTATTTTACTGTAGTAACTATGTGAAATGTCACAGATCCGAAGTTATCTCAAGTTTTCTATTTTGTAGAACCGTCCTGTTAATTATTTAAATTACTTGCTTAAAAAAAAAATGAATCCATTAATTGAGTGAGTAGCCATAGAAATTTTTTATTTTATTTCACATAAGATAGAGGATCCTTTAATAACTTAATAAATTTTATATGCAGTTTAGCAGGTTTAAATTCTTATATATAAGATTTATTTATTGATTGCCATTTATTGGCATGTTCCCAATTTTTTTGGCCTCCAAATGATCAATATTTTTTATCTTGTGACTTTCTATTTTAGTAACTGAGGATGCTGTCTATTTTAGGAGCTGTCTTATTATAGTCTTAACATAACTTATAATAGTATATATAAAATTTTAATATTGAATAATAACTTATTGAATTACTTATAACTTCAAAGATGATAACTAAAAATATCCAGGACTGAGGAATTGCGAGACTGAAGAGTACTTATTTAAAAAAAAATCTAAATTAGCTTAGCATTCCAACTCTACTAAGCAAATAATTATTCTTTATTACATTTGTATACTGAGAGGCTATAGTAATTACTAATTAATTGTATTGCGTTTGGCTTAATATATTTTAAAACTTCATCTCATTCACATTTCTTTTTCTTTTAAAGCAGTTTTCCTTTACCATGTTTACTTTAAATTTTGTGTATGATGGGTATTTTTGCACGGCAATTACCAATAAAATATAATTGTGTCATAAAAAAAATATAAAATAGTAAAGGCCAGGGTTTGAGGTCACGAAAGTCAAAATAGGTTAATGGATAGAAGAGAGCAGTAAATTTTTAATGTTCTTAAGTAGTGCTCTTAGAAAGTAAATATTAAGTTCCATATTTATAGGCTACTTTGATGAGAGTAGTCTCGTTCAGGACTTCCATGGGTACTTGGAGCCGTTTTTTAAAAAAATTCCCAAATGAAAAAAACTACGCGGAGGCTCGTTTCACTTGAATACCCGATTGACGAGAGAAAGCGATTTATTTATCTATCATCATCAACTAATTATAACTTCTCATTACAAGTTATAATTACTTGGTGATAAGTACTGATTCAGTAAGCATAGGGTAACACATTAGGGGTACTGAATACGTTTGAACTTTTAGTATTTTAATTACAAAACGAAACTGCCAAAACCCTCTATAATCATTCTTAAACGTATTCAAAGTTTTTGGCGACCCCCTTGCTTACGATTAGACAAGGAAAAATCATTAAATATTTTATTATGCATTTAAATGTTTTTGCAACGCTCATATTTTCAGTCCAATGCCACTTGACCCGTCTAGCCATTATTCATATCTCTTAGGGAATAATAAAAATTTGACCAATCTTTTTGAATAATTGTATAAAAGCAGAAATTAAAAATTCTTATATTTAGTATATAATCATAAGATAACTGGCCTACTATAAACGTTAGGTAAAGCAGAATAGGCTTTAGGGACGTAGGGGCTACAATTATTTATTTATTTATAGATTGGTATCAGAGTATAGCAATTATTATTAGCACTAAACAAGAGAGTCTGTCAATGGATGTAATAAATACGTATACCCCATTACAATGAAAAAAAATGTTTAAAAAAGTTCAATCGACGCTTTGCGTATATAAGTTATTTAATAAAGTTCATATGTATTCAGTGAATAAAGCTATGAATAATAAATTGCCTTCAAAAGTATTATAAGTAATTATTTATAATTTCAATAATGATAACTAAAAATACCTAGGAAGCTATGTAATGTGTTAGATCACTATTACTCCTCTCTTTCTTTTAACTCACTTAATTAAATTTCCGACATTGTATACACTTAATGTCGGTAAGTTATAACCAAATGACAAAACAAATTGATCATAAAATTATAAAAATATATTAAACTTATAAAAAAAATGAATTTTTGAATACAAAGAGTTGAAAATTTCTTTTGAGATTATACTATAATTTTTAAACTACTAATACTACTAACTTTTTATTTATTTTTTATTTTCATTTCTCTTCCTTTATCTTAGAAAGTACGGTATTTAGAGCGTACAGAAGGCTGACATGGAACCCACAACAAAACCCTTTTTTAAATATCTTAATATACCCTACATTCTTGCACTCATCTCTTCCTCCAGATCCTTGCCACTCATTCCTGTAAACCTCCTCGGAGACTAAGGCGGTAGAGGTCTCCTATAAATAAGTGACGGGGGGAGTACTGGCAATGGCCAGTTTCTCCAATCATTTCTTGAGCATCTCGTGTTTCAATAGCCTCCTGTGGCTCTTATCCGGTGACGCAGATGATAGAGGAGTGTCTGCTTCCTCCTTCGCATCTGAGGGAGGTGACAACCATGAGGAGATCTCTGGATGGTTTGTAAATATTATGTAATAAGAGAATGAATGAAGAACTGTAAATATGCTATGAATGAGAACATTTACCACAATTGCGTATTGCCTAATAAGGCTGATTGTAATTTTATCGCAACAAAGATTGCTGTTGTGAATTGACGGATATTTCTATATTTCCAGTCTTAACGGAGTAATACTAATAAGGGTTGGGGAAAGTCAGAGAACTGAAAACTTCCCCTGAAAAGAAGTACACCATGGCAGGGAAATAGTAAACGTCTCTCGTTATATGAGAACAATTGTTTAAAAAGACCATGCCCTGAGACACGCCGTTAACATGAGAAAAAATCAGACTCGATGGCTTTCAGGAAGGGCTGAATAAACTAGAAAGGGCTGTAGGTAAGTAGCGGTAGAGTAGGGCATTAGAATAGCAGAAATACTTGGGAGACCCGCCGGAGCACCCGGGGGATCCACATAGCGTTAATATTTTACCTCGCAGACAATGGGCCGTTCACTAAATCAGGTCTTTCCGATCTCTCTTCTTCTTGCACTTCTTTGTATCGGCCTCAGGCATCTTGTGCGTCCCAGAAGGATATTTCAATCAGGATTTTTTTTTATTACTAAGAAACATCGATTGGTTCTGTGATGTACCGGATGAGGGTTCTGACAACAGAGGGGGGATAAGGTCGATGAAGTAGAGAGAGAGGAAATACCCTGATATTACTTACAATTGTAATCCCACTGTAAAAGCCGCGCTCATGTCTCATACAATTGCCAAAGCCTTATTTTGTACCCACCGGGGTTCGTTCACTCTTGGCTACTTCTATGGTTGCTGGAACCTTTAACTTATTTTAGGCGTCACCAATTTCGAGTATTTTTGTACCGTGTCGTACCATTGCGACGTTTGTCTACAAATTGCAATCATTTCTGTTTTATAGGTTGTGAATTGTACGCTTCTTACTGTGGAAAATTTCTTTACATTATAAAGAATAAATATTTTTATTGATGGCTTAGTCCGGTTATGGAGTTATAGCAACTATGTGTAGGTACGCAGAGAAACAGTTATAAGTTTAAGAAAGTACAATGTGATGTTTTCTTTTAATCACGCCCTAATGCATATCCTGTTTAAACTTCGCCCATTAATACTTTTAATGAAAACTCATTCATCAACTTAAGCCGATTTCCTCACGAACTCTTCAACTCATCTACTCTGGGTTAGTAACGAATCCACTACTAATTACTAATTTTTTTTTCCTAAGCTGTAATCGCCTAGCGCTTACATGGTCAAAGGAAATAAATAAAAAAACTTCTCAGGTAGAAATGTACTAGTGCGTAAATATATTATAGATAAATACACAATATAACTTCTGGCGAGCACAGGTGAAACCGACTCAAAAGTGTTCTTACCTCTTATAATTGCAACTTGCATATGGGTGTGATACGTACTGAAACTTTCAAAGGAAAATGTTATGATAATAATTTGGGACTTTAAAGAATTCGTTACTTAACGTTACAAACCGATCTTCATAAGAGTTCCTCATTTGTCCTCGTAACAGACTCATAGGACGCCTTGACTATAAGGCATGTGCAAAGTCATAACCACGGTTAACAGCAGACGGTCCTTGACCACTAAGGATATAAAAATGAACATGTCGGCCTCTGCTTTGCAAAGGGTTCGTTTTAAATGATGAGACGTACCTATTGAGCTGTGCGCATTAGGTGGAATTAATTACCCCTTAAACACAAGCAATGTTGAAACCCTTAAATGTGGCATTGTATTACTATTGACTTTATATGTTTTTAAACATATTACCCGATTATGCGTTTCACAGCTAGGCATTTTCAATACATTAGTCGAATCAATTGAGGTACTCCTGACACAGTAGTGTGTTCCCGCCGGCGCCACGCTGATAAATGCAGACGGCCCACTTAAGAAAATGCGGTGGAACCTCCTCCACTTGGATGATCCACGGAAGCGGAAAGCCGGGAGGGGGGAGGGGGAGATAAATGGTCCAGACATTTACATCGTGGCTGGGCTTTCCTTGCATCACTGCCGTCTTCTCGACTTTTATCACTGCGAATCCACCACCAGCCATTTTTTTACCGCCACGGCACCAATCCTACGGTTACTTATATATTATATTTACTGTTATGTGAATTGTATTATTTATTTACTTGTTACGGTATGTAGGCTAATTAACCGCAGATTTGTGTTTATTATGATAACATTACAATCTACCTTTTATTTGGCAATAACTGTGGTCAATGTTCTCATTCATATCATATTTACAGTTCTTCATTCACTTGCTCATTCATACATTTAACAGCCCAGGGAGCTCCACAATCCACATGGTTGTCACCTCCCCCGCATGCGTAAGACGGTAAGACGAAACGGAGTCTTGGGAAGTCCCCCACGCTCCTTCATCAGCCGCGGCACCGGATACGAACCAGTGGATTCTGACGTAGTGCGCGAGAGCCCCAGACGCTGAGGAAATGATTGGATAAACTGGCTATAACTACTTTATTATGATAAAATTACAATCTGCCACATTAGGCTATAAGTAATTGTAATAAATGATCTCATTCATACCAATTTACAATTTTCATTCACTCGCTCATTCATACTGCCATATACAAACAGCCCAGAGACCCCTCAAGTCCACATGGTTGTCACCTCCCTGGCGTGCGAAGGAGGAAGCGGAGGCTTGGGAAGTCCCCCACGCTCCTCCGTCAGCCGCGTCACTGGATTCGAGCCAGTGAATGCTGACGAGGAGCGTGAGAGCCACAGACGCTCAGGCCATGATTGGAGAAACTATCCATTGCCATTGGGTTTGTTGCGTCGTGTAACGACTAGAGGATTAGGACGGTTTGATAGGTTACAATTGAATTTTAATGAACTTGGAAGGGATGAATTCAAGAATATCTAAAGAAGAATAAGAATATAGAAGGGTTTTCGTTATAAAGGGTTTTGTGGCCGACGTAATAAGGGGAATTATCAACTTTAGCTACTGGGTGAAGTGATATTTCTACAAAACCTCGACATATGTAAAATAGTTTTTATACTTCTGCCAAATTATTAATGACACATTAAAGATCACAGCGTAAAAATTAATTTCAAACCAAAACACAGCTTGTAGAGCTAACAGAAATTGCTTATTTAATTCGTTTCTTAGCCTGTTTTTATGTTCGAAAGACATGGCAATTCCTAAACAACAATATCAATGATTCATAAACATCTTTCCTCTCCCCAATTCAATTTGCAAAATACACAAAACATTTTCATGCCCAGCAAAAAGTCTCGCTTTGGGGAGCCCGAGATAGCACAAGGACAAGAACGGAGTCCAGATTCCAGAACCAGTCGGGGCCCGGGAGACACCACAGTCTCACATGTCAGGCGGTCCTGATCTTCCCATTACCTTGGAGCTCTCTCAAAAAAGCATTAGTTATAATACAGGTTCAAAAAGTTATTACAATACATAAGTACCGCATTTCATAATAAATAAATGTCGAGATGTTCCCAATGACAAAATTATTGAGGTGGCCTTCCACAAAAGGGCTTTGAAATAGTTCTTTAATTTTTATAAACAATTAAAATCGTCCCTTTTTTTTTCCTAAGAAAAGCCATAGATAAAACAGCCATAGACATTATGAACATCTTGGGGATGAAATATACACAATGCGGGAAAACAAATAGTGTCGTCATCATTAATGAACTGCTATAGAAATTTTAAAAATATCTTATTTTACTATTATCACATATTTTGTTAATAATTTTTTTTTCATCAGGTTTTATACATAACCTTTTATGTGTTCTCACGCCTACTCGTATATCGGGTTCTTATTTGCGGATATTAACTATTTTAAAGCAGTTCTATCACCAACTCAAACGTTTTGTATCCATTTTTAATGAAGTGTATGCATTAATAAATGTGGCTATATCATATTTCATAGTTTTAGCGATTCTCAATGTCAAATTTCTTTCGTCCATGCATATTATTGAAAATAATTTAATTCTTATTAGGAGGTTTGCAATATATACCCATTCACTTCATCAGTGATTTTGTATGTTTTGTTAGAAGAGTATCAAAGTGGGAATTGTAGGAGGATAAGTAAAAACTCCTCGTGTAAAAAAGAACTAATGTAAATTATTGAATAACATCTGTAATGAGATTCTTTTATCAAACTATTAATAAAGTAACTATACGTTAAGTATACGTATACCAACTAATATATATATATATAATATGCTCTGCTGAGTCATGGAGCTTATCCCAGTTAATGAACAACACTTAATTAATCGTAATGTTATTTTTATATGCTCTTTTTAATTGTGTTCGTTGGTGAATAACAGGATGCTTAAAGCTTATGTAATAACACATCTCTTATTATGAGCAGTTCATAAACTGTGAGTTGGGGTGCTCATTCATTTCTTCTTGTCGTATTAAATGGCTTCAATTAACAACTTTATAATTACTTTTACTAACTAACATGACAATAGGTTTTTGTTCTCCACAACCTTATGTTGTTGAATTTTAAACCCTGCCCTGGCTGTTTAACAAAACTGATTTGTTTGTAATAAACGAACTGTTAGTTATTGTTGACCAGAATTATATTCATAAGCATGTCAAATTAATTCAAGCTTTCGGGTTCCAGTATAAAATTTTTAAGAAAAAGAATACGAATAATGAAAAAAAAAAATATTGCATCAGCTCTTTTCAATTATCGAAACATCAAATCAAGTTTCAAGCTCAATTTAAATTGTAGTATGCCAATAAGAGTGTCTAATGCTGGAACTGTGAAAACGTGTGGCAGCTTTGAAAAATATTGACTTAGATGAGGCTGGGCATACACAACAGAAGCTAGTCTAATGTTATGTTTTTTTAAGGGCGAGAAAAGTTAATCAAACCAGTCGTTTGACGAAATTCGAATTTTTATGAGTGAATTAAAATACGCAAAGTCCAGTACGGAACGCCAACTTTGGGTCCTGAAGTTCTGTAAAATAGGCATCGGTCTTGATGCTTTCCATCCCTATACTGAATAAAAATTGTCACATTTACAGCATATATTAGTTAAATGCAGTGGTCGCCTAGTGTCGGATCGGAGGTAATTTTTGTACTGCGACAGCATTGAGTTTAACAAAAAATAATAATGTGTAATTTTTTTTTTCAATTCACACGCTGCCAGACGTGGATTACATAACAGCTTGATTTGACCAGCTCCAACTTGTCCCCGAATTCGAGGCAGGTTGTTAAAAAGAAACGTCCATTTTTCCCTTTAGTTTCCCGTAAACCAAAATAAAATGACTTTAATGAGTGGTCTATTTGAATTTATATGTACTTTTTATTTATTCTATTGTATTCTAAAAACCATAAAAAAAACACTCTTATATTTATGCAATTCATTTTGCTGGGATCCATTGTCTCTTGCGTAAGATAACAACTGATTTCAAAGGAAATTTAAAAGAACTAAACAAAGAAGGTAAGTTGAGTTGGTAGTAGTTGGGTGGCGTAGAGGAAGGAAGTGGGTTTTCTGGGCTGCAAAATTTTCTGAACAGACCTTCAAGGAAAATAATTGGTGAATATTTTCGTCAAAAATAACTCGTAGCTTTTACACAATCGATTAGGTAGTTTTAAAAACTAGCTTTGCCCCATATTCAGACATGTATGTAGGTATTGATTTTTACATATTCGAAAAAATACAGATTAGTTCACATATATGAAAAAATGTTAGCGATTGAAATTTATTTGTTTTATTGAGAGGGAAAAATCTCTTTTATAACAAATCAATTAGTTCATTTCAATGTGAAACAAAAGTAATTAAAAATGCATTTCTATTTTAATTGTTTGATAATTGACTCCCTATAGATGTAGTTTCGTCATAGAACTGCTCTGAAATTGGTTAGTCTGTAGTTGTTGGACGTTGACGTGTGTTGCGAACATGACCTGTTTGATGAGGCGAGAAATGAACTTCGCCATGGTTGAGTGACTACATTTTTTTAGTATTTTCTGTTCCTCGAGTAAGAGAAGGGATACGATTTTTTTTTTTTTTAAATATAAACAGCCTATCTTGTATTTCTGTTCTCTGCTGATGGATTTTTCCCTTTAGTACTTTGACAACAACGCCTTTGTCATATTAGCTGTGCATTTTAATACAAGAGTATGCGTGCATTTTATTACGAACATGGGTATTTCAATGCCATCGGACATTTGAAGACCTGATTATATCACTTACACGACAGATTTAACAGATTTGATAAAATATTGTGGATAGAACCGCGGTGATTGAACTTAACATGTTCCCATGAATAAGCTAATCAGCGAAACACCTGGCACATAACGTTGTTGGATACACAAAACCAAAACCCGTTGTACATATAGTTATTCCTTGTCTCGAATTTGTGTATATAACTATAAAACTATGCGAGTCTTAAACAAATAAAGATTATCTTGAAGACAACTGTAAAAAACTCGCTGTTCTCAAAAAATAGTATGTTTGATTTTTCATGGTGACTATTTCGATCACGTATAAATAAATGACCAAAATGTATAAGTAGAAGTACGTAAGTGATAAAATTAGAATCAAAGTACATTACTGACTTGTAACGAATTGATATCGCGATCTCTTTGTATCCAAATTTTTACCTTTTTAAATACCTCTTCTGAGCTGAGAATTTTTTTAATTTTGCGAAAACACCTCTTTTTAAATTTCATTAATGTGAAAACTTCATTTATACAAACATTTGCTAATGCTAATTTGGACATAAGAACGAGAAGTATGTTAGACAGCCAAACCATTGAACATCAAACGAATCCAAACATTCCAAACCCACGTGCTCAGAACTGTAGTCAATAAACCTTTTTACATTACAAACTCATCACTTGAAAGAAATGTGCCTATAGTTCTTGACCTTATACCCTCAAGATTTCCCAAATTCTTCAATAACCTATACGCTCATTCGAAATGCTCTTGTCAACTCCGTGGGGGCGCTGGCCTTGCGATTTATTGTAAATAGAAATGTCAGTCTTTGTCTCATTGCACTGGCCATCATTAAACTCATACCCTGAGCGTATGTGACTCTCTTGCCCTCTATCTGGTCTTCGTTTTAAGGCGAAATAATCGTAGAGGTAGGTGAGGGGAAGCTTCGAGCAGCTTGCTTGGGGGGGGGGGCTGTGGGTGGAATGTATGTATGTTTGACGAATGTAGAAATGAATATAATTGTACATAAGGATGAATGGATCCTCACATCCCAATTAATAAAGCTGTACAAACGATTTGTAATTTTTTGTAGATTGATGCCTCTCCCTGAAGGCAATTAACAAGTTTCATTTTGTTTGTATTTATTAAAGAACCGAATTCCTTTTTCTGCCAGGATATTCGCTTGTATGCTGTAAGATAGTGGCTAAAATAAAAAAAAAAAAATACTCTGAAATTTTAAAAATAAATTTAACAACTCTTGTATACCTTGAATATATTTTGTTTAAAAACTAGAAGTAAATAAATACTCTTTGGTCTCTCAAATAAAAGTAAAAATAAAAAGGTGAGCCCCATCACCTTGTAGAGTCTTGTCAATGAAGCCAAGTACATTGTGTATCATTGTACTTGTATTGATTACATAACTTCTATACCGATTCAGACCTTGTATAGATTGTACCGATGGGACAGGATATATAAAATGCAATATGTAAATAGATTCGCCTAAGAATCTATAGTAAATAAAAAATTTTTGTCATTTTTTAAGGGGTTTGGGGGAAAAAAAAAAGTTTTCAAATAAAACTAACTTTAATATGGCTTTATGTCAATATTTTAGCTATTAATAATTATTTTTATTTGTTGAAAAAGCGATTTTCAGTGTACGTTATGGAATATAACATCAATATTTTTGGACAAAAATTTTAAGTTTTAACGAAGCTGACTCTCAGGACTGCTTGGTACTCTCACTCATTAGACAACATATTGATGTGGCCTACTATAGTCCTAAATTAAAAATTAAATTAATTGTTGTCTTTTTAATTAATTAATTAAGGGAGTGTTTCAAATATTACTCTGATCAAGTGCCGTTTTGATGTAGCGTTCGAAGAAATTTTAATTAATAAATACTCAAGTCAGTTTCCAAGAAGTGGAATTCGTCAATTAATACCATCAATAAATTTGATATTAAAGAATGTTTATTGATTTTACCATTTATTACATGCCTGGAGGAGTTGTTTGGTTATGTCACAGTAACAGTGGGTGATAAATTTGTTTTATCAAGGAACGTTTAATTACCATTTAATGGAAATGGGGTGAATTTAAATACGCTTTATTATTAATGAATTTACATATATAGATCACAACTGATCATTGGTATACTATTGATACTTATTGTTTAAGGACGCCCCGGTTAAATCAATTCAAACTAAATGAATAAATAGACTAATAGGTAAATACAATAATTAAGTGTTAATACTATCTACTAACCCGGCCATTCATTAAGTTTATTAACAGTTTCTTCCAAAATGAATCATTCATTGATGAGATTTAATTATATTAATATAAAATAACTTCATTGATTAGACGAAACGATGAAGGTGGCCTTTGAAGGGGGAAAGGGAAATTATTTCATTCCCCTGTACGTGTTTAAAATTAGAAAAACATTGGTAGGAGATTAGATTCGCCTTAGTATTCAAATATTTTTTCAATGATCTGCTCAAGATTTATTTATTTATTTCTACGGCATTGAGTTCTGGAAGGGAATTATGAACAGACGTCAGAGAGAAAGAGAGAGAGAGAGAGTGAACTAAAATAAATATGTCAGCTATTTTAGAAAAAAATATGATTTATAGACTGTGTACTGACTGGCGTGATATCTTTATGGTTTTGGTGGTTGAAATATGCTCTGTCGTTTTTTGGTTTTGTTTTTTTGGCGGGAGGGAGGGGGTGCTTTGTTCTGCTTGAAATACGTCACGAATGAATGTCTGGTCTAGCCATAACTCTTCAATTGATAAAATAATTCTATCTCGACCCAGGTTCCGTGAGATACCAGAAATATTTTGATGTAGCACGTTACATACGAGTTATCATAACTCGTGGTTTAATAATATTTATAAAGAACACAGCGTAAAACCTATGCAGTGGTGAGCGACAGATTTCCAATCGGCAATTTCGCCTTCCTGAAAAACGTTTTTAACTCGAACAAAGTCAATCAGGAAGACAGTATAGTAAGCACACTAGAAAAATGATTGAGGAATGTAAACGCTGTTATATCAACATCACTTCAATTCTGTTCCATCTTTTAGTTTTCTAATGGTTTTTTAAATATCACCGTCTGACGTATTGGTTTATTTATTCCCGTAGAGCATTTCGTTATTCCGAAATTTGAATTTAAAATAAAAATGCATACTTATCCGTCGGCATGCAAGCGGGATTGCTCACAACCAGTTATCCATTACTATGTTAAGTAGTTTTGATCTACATACATGGGTTAGTCGGTTAATTCCAGTTAGAAAAGTAAGTTAAAAATAATATTTTCCACAACTATGTCCAGTTAAATTAAAAAAAAAAACTCGCATGGTTTGAATTTAATTCATATTTATTGCCGAGGCCGAATGAAGAGGCATTACATATTTTGATACTAAGGCATGGGCTTTATTTCGGATGCTGTCCTGTTTTGTTGGGCTTTGTTGTTTTTACGTGTGTACTTTGAAAGCGGGCTTAGAAAGAACATGGTCGAACAGAATGTTTTTTTTTTGGGAAAATAAATTAGTTAGTGGCATTTTGGACTCCAATTATTCTTGAACAGTTCACAAGGTTCTTAATTTAATGGAATCAAGTATTTTTGGTGGAATATATCGTACAACTTTTTTTTATTATTCGATTAATATTTATGACAATATTTATGAGATGGTTGGGCGGATTGAAGCTCTTTGATTGACTGCTTTTGTTTTGTTTAGAGTGAATCCTCTCTTACTTTCTTGGCTAGACCAAAGTACCACTTAACTTGTACTAGGATTCTCAACTGGGCCATTATGGGGGTTTTGCTTTTTTTACATGTGAGGAATCGAAGGTAAACATTCTACCCTTGCTGTTGTAGACGTTTGCTCTCATCGATTCCAAAGCTTTCCATTGGGGCAAAGTTACTTGGTCTTAAGCTAGTTATTCAACAGTCCTATTGCTCCTGCGTTGCCTTAGTTTGTTTTTAAATGCCTTTGAATTCCCGTACAATGCTATCCCATCGATAACATGCGCCACACTCTGCACGGATTCGTACAGGTTTTTTTGCACCAGTGTCTACACTGGACGTTCTAATGATCTTTTCTTCGACTTACGAGATCATCTCCCTGACCCATCCCCCGATTTCTGCGTTGAATTCTTCTGATAGTTCCGAATGGAACACAATGGGCATGTCAAGCATTTACCATTCTAATCTTAACCAACCAGATTATACTTGGGTGAAGATTTGCCCATTGCTCGAAATAGCTTTTCGCTCAGAATGTCACTGGTCGATTTAAAATCAATGCGTTTTTTAGTGCACTTGTTATATTCTTGTCTTGTCTAAACTCTGCAGCACAGCTCATATTGGACCACTTGTGGAGTTGCTAGGCGTAAGCCAAAATGCGCACTTTTAGTACCATATTTCGTTTCCTGTCTCAACTCTCCCGCTTCCTTGCTCCATTATTGATTTAACCGAACGTTTTCGGCTGACTTCACCGTCATCCTTAAGGGTTTGAGGTGATGGTAATTGTAGTACTTATCGGGTTAACGGCTTCATTACACAGTTCTGCTTGGATGCCATCCAAAGTGCCATCCAGTGTCCTTGTTGCTGTCGTGGATATCCCAGGTGCATTTCTGATCTATGAGTTATCTTCGACCGAAGCCTTGAAATTGCTAAAACAATAAAACTCAAGATATAATATATGACTATATAAAATATAGTATGACAGATAAAGGAAACAAATAAATAATCATACGGCTGGGCCTTTGTGACTTTAATGATTTACCGTTTAAGGAATACATACGCATAATATAAAAGCGTAAAAAAGAAATCGGCGAAACGGATTTTTATTTATTTATTTTCGTAAAGTTATGAGATCTCATGCTTGTACTCGTTAAAAATACTCCAGGGGGGGGGATGATGTTTTATTTTTAAAGGAAATCATAGATTGATTAACCATTGCAGAGATGGTAGAGAACACAAATGAGGGAAATAACTGAGTCTACACTGCGGAAAAATACCGGCAAATATACGGTCCTTAGGAGGAAAACGGCTTAATTGGAGCGATCCTGGGTAACTTGTTAACTTGGAGTTTCCCGATTGGGGTAATACGGGGGGGTTGGCCGTTGGCAGTGTGATAATAATGGCTGTAGGCAAACTCGTGGGTCATTGATGTTTTTTAACAACGAGGGGTATTATATTGCTTCTATGCTTGTTCATACTTTATATTTTTTTATTTTAAATATACAAAAGTAAAGTATACTATATAAACGAAGTAACGAACGTGAAAAGTTAAGAAACGCCATCGAGAGATCAGACACACAGAGTGTTAAGGCCTTTAATATTGAAAATAATTATTTTCTGATTGGTTTTGAATATTTAAACGATACTCTTTAATCTTATGATAATTCCTTAATTTTCACAATATTTTGGTAACGTTTTTATTGTTTCTCTCGAAAATATTTTATCGAAAGCAAAACATTTTATTTGATTTGTTGGAATTGAGAAATATTCAATTCAGTTTCAATCAAGGATGTTTTATTGTTTCGCAATAAATAATATTAATTTATATTATATAATTTTAGTAATAAATAATGTTATTTGTGAACATAGTTAATTCCATTTGTGGGTGAATCTTAAAATAAATTATTGTGTTGGGTCGTAAACAAGTGCCCGATGTTTATTGTGAACGATCAAAGTACGCGTCGTAATACGGCTCGTGAAGGGCTCCGACAGTCGATCCACCTTAGTTTGTCGACCGGTACCGTACTAGTCCTCACACTATTGACTATCGATGCTCTCCGCACCATCTAGTCAACATCACGTTATCGATCGGACTTCATCGATATCATTGTATCGACCTCAATCTTCGACATCACATTTTGATTCATCGATTACGGTGTTGAATGAGCAACCTCGTTGGGTTACATTTACATTGGTTTACATTTACATTTACACATGTAGGTACGATATGTTCAAATGTAGAATGCTGGAGCTGCCGGCACCTAAGGCAGTCTCCTCATACTGGCTGTTATGCTTTTACTTGCTAAACTTATGAATTAAAATTAAATAAAATATTTATCAACGGGCTAAAAGACAATTCTCACACCCCATATCCTTCTCATACATCCTTCAAATGGGACTCCCCTTAGTGAAAGGCACCCATCAACCCAAAATAATTTTCCTGTTATTTTTCCCACATCCTATTTTTTATAAGTTTAAGATCCATGTAAAAAAAAAGAAAAAAAGACAATTCTATTTTTAAATATACCAAGATCTTAGCTTAGTTAAAAAAAAATAATTCGATGCCATTTAATTAGCGTAAATGTTACAATGTTCATTAGCTTGCACAGATCGATTAGTTAATATATTTTTTAAATAGTTTATTAGAATTGATTTTATTTGTAGTGGTATTTTTTTTAATTATTGTTATTATACTATTCATTCCTTGTTAAGTGTACTCATTGTAAATAATATTAATATTGCGCACAGATTCTGCAGTTGCCTTTTGTTATTATTTATCTCGGCTTAATGGGTAAACCATTTGTTTATATGACTTTTTCTTTCAATAATTTTATTTTTTATTAACTAATCACAGTTTTGTTCTCTATACATTCAAGCTCTTTTCAGCCATCTAACCGTTTCAGTGTCCTTTGGTAAAGATCCGGATCAATTCGAAACGGGGTTGGAGAATTGCATTTTGGGATCCAAAGTTGCCCCTCCCCCCAACACTGAGTATCTATTGATTATTATCTGAGCATTTATTGTGACTTTCCTCAAAAAATAAATTAATCATGTACATATCCGTAATTTGTTGATATATAGATATTAAATTATGAGTGCTTAGAATAGAGCTTCATCAGTAATGGAAAATTCAAATTGTTCAAAATAAAATGTTTAAGAGTTCTGCATTACCGCCCTTACTGCACCAGAACGAAAACGATCCATGGTTAATTGACTATTACGTTCATTGATTAACTCGAGTACTCTCAAACTAAGTTCGTTTTTTGACAATCGCTCTAACAACATAAATCCACTAATTAAAGAAATAGGAAATCACTCCAAATTTACATCCAGAGAACTTATATTCTATTATTAAGCTATTCTATTATTAAACTATTCTATTGATTAACTTATATTCTATTACTATGGTGCTATATGCCATTTTAAAAATGTATATAACATTATTTATTTTAATGTATTATTCTTTGATGTATCATTCCTCTCCATTTATGTTAATAATTATTTTATTATTTAGTTGGGCTTTTGTTAGTTTTTCCAATCTTAAAAATGTATTTCGTACGCCGCTGGCTGTAAACCACACCATATTCACACCATGATATTATTCGTATACATAAAGAATGTAACTATTATTTTAAAATAACTAATAAAGATTGCTTCTTAGTATTATTACCATTAATTTATTCTGAAGAATTTCCGCAGTATTTATGTTCAAATGTACATAATTTTCGTTTTAAATAGATTACTTGCAGGAGATATTGGCTTTGGTTGATAAAAGAAAGATATTTTGGTCTAACAGATAAAAGTTGTCTCAGATGTTTCCACTTCTTTATGCACTAATAAATAATCAAACAAGTCTTAATGAATGGAGTATAATTAGAAGAAATCGTTTACGTGAAGGTTCGAGGTTTGTGTTTTAATCCGATTCAACACATCTTGAATGCACTTTAAAAAAACAATTATAAATAATACGTTCGGTCTCCTTGCAAATATGTAATAAAAATATATAAAATGTATGAAAATATATTGCGTAGATCTTTTTACTTGCCTTGTCCTGTGAACCACGCCTCTGCGCTCAAGTCGAATCTATTTAATTAAATTGAATTGATTTGTAATCCTATTAATTATTCAAACTACTTGATTTGATTACTCTATCAAATTATGAGCGTAATGCATTGGCGTAAAGTTGTGTGAAAATGAAATTGATTTATATTAAACTGAATTTGATTTTTTATCCTAATTATTTCTTTTCCAAAGGTAAACTTCGTGTTGATGAATGGAAGTAGTTTGTGCATTGATATAGAAGGTGAATTCACAATTGAATTTACGATAAGATAATTGATGTATTCAAGCATCACTCCTACTGTCTTTTGTTCCGATACACTTCTCCTGTGCTTGTGTATGGTCATCTTTGTCAACTGAAAGTGTCTTTTTCGCACAGCTTTCATACTTCCCCCAGAGGCTGTAAAGCATTTGATCTGCACTCTCTGGTACCGTGAAGGTTTTTTTTGGTGTCCCATCCTGTCTTGCCGAATATAAAAACAATGCGTCTTCAAACAGTGTTAATTCACTCCGAGCCCTCTGTCTTGACCTGCTTCCAACCACCTCTAAATGGGTGTTTATCACTGGTCCGTCAAGCATGTTTGTCAAACTGCAGTAAATTTATTTACGTAATTTCTATTATATTGGAAATTGTATATTATGTGGCGAGTTACACGTATACCATAACAATACTACAGAACTACTATTATGAAATGTAAACCAGTTCCATAAGCCATCAATTTGTGTGCTGGTGTTTAGTCACGGGTCTGCCAAGAAAACCTAACTTTTTCTCAGTGAATTTTCAAAAGAGTTATGAATCCTGGAGGGAAACTCCTGCCGACCTGAATAAACATTACGGGGTGAATTACGTTTGTAAGATGTTTTTATTAAGCATTGATGCTTTTCCTAACGCAACTTAGGTATTCTTTTCTTGTCAGTTTTTTCGGCTTTTTTTAAAATTATGTACATCAATACACTAGTTCTTAATTTAATCCTGCCAATTAATTTTTAAATTTACGTAAATCGTGGAATATCTGCATAGATTACCATATATTGGAACATTTGATTTCATGTTCGAAGCTTATTAATACAATATTGTAATTAGATATAAGCATCGCGTAGATTGACAGGATGCAGATGTGTTGTTGAGCTATTAGAATTTGTTTTATGTGCATTTTTATCTTAAAATAAGCAAATATAACGTCAAAATAAATCTTTTATATTTATCTATTTTACGATATCTGCCCACAAGGGACAGTGGGCATTCTATTAGTTAAAATTTACTAGGAGTTATTCACGTGCGCTATAAACATAAGTATATTTTATGGGTTTCTTTCTCTTTTAAATTGCTTGTTAAATTGTGTATTGTTGTTGCTTGTACCGGAAAGTAGTGGTTCCTTTTCAGGTATCCATAGGTGCTTTGTTATGTGGTTCTTTAAAATATTTTTATTATGTTGAAATTTCTCAAGCAGCCACAGGTTTCTTCACTTCTCGTTGTAGAGCACACTACACCAGGGCATACACCGATTTTTTTTCGGGGGGGATTTAATAGTGCCGGTAAGCAATACTGATTATGAAGGATCTGTTTATTGTCTTTGAAATTTGGAAACGGTTTTGGATTTAGAATTCTCACCTTAAGGGTATATAATCGCCAGGATGGGCATAAGTTTTAGGAAAATTGTACCTTATTTTGTGTAAAAATCCGTTTTTAAATTATTGTTAACTTTATTAGTGATTGAATTATCCCCGGAGGTAAATTTTGGCCAAATAGCTTCGATCTGCTGGTTGAGACTCATACTATTGATCCTTCTAATTCAACTCCCTACACTTATGGAATACTACAAACGTTTGGTCATGTGATGGGCGTGAATAAGAGTTTCTTCGGCAATACAGGATATTGAGAGAGTTAATAAAAAAAATATATATTAATACAAACGTTATATTTGTGGATATAAACAAAATGTCTTGCGGGGGGGGGGTATTCTTTTGACCCCCCCCCCTTGGGCACACAACTGCACTTTTGTTCGCCCCTTGCTGGGCTCATAAAAGCCTCTTTTATTATGAACCTCTTTCAGTTCCCAAAGCGCATTATGTTAATTTTAGCGAATTGAACAACTCAAGCCGAATTAAAAGGATTGGTCACTGTCAGGGAATGTCCACCATCCAGGCATTTCATTGCATACAAGCCTTGCAATAGATTGAACAGCTGGTCGTGCCAGCGTTTTGTGTTTTTACGTACGATAGCACATTCACCTGTATCATTAGCATTCGTTATACGAAAGCTCATCATTCTTCTCCTGCCTCTTAACTCATAAAGATCCAGACTATCTTACAAAATATCACTGTGAGTTGAAGAGTTCGTGTTTGAAGATTGGCTTAGGTTGAAGAAAAAGAGCTGTTAAGTTTCAATCAATTTTAATTGTGGACAGCGTTTCGACTGTAATGTCATACATAATACACTACTGCTATGTATACTATACTACTGCTATTATGTATGCGAATACTATGCATCAGGTCCTGATCTCCTAACAAACTCACTGATATTCTCACGGCCGAGAATGAATTCACTGAATGAATAAGCAATGAATTCACTGAATGAATGAGCAATGAATTCACTGAGTAATAACTAGCTCTATTTTAAATTTATTTACAGTTAAAAATCCTACCTTTCAAACCGTTTCTTCCAAGTCCGCTGTGGTTTAGAATATTCTAACTACTATCCCATTAAAGCAGGAGTTCCACAGGGCAGCGTCCTGGGTCCCATCCTCTATAATCTATATACCGCTGATGTCCCCTCTACCACCAATACCTTCTTGGCAACGTTCGCAGACGACACTGCAGTCCTGTCAACCCATCCAGACCCTGATATAGCATCCCAAAACCTTCAAAAACACCTTGACGAGATCGAGTATTGGTGCAACCAATGGCGAATCAAAGTCAATGAAGGAAAATGTTCCCACATTACCTTTACCCTCTGCCGCAAGTCCTGTCCGCCAGTCTTTTTAAATTAAATTCCTCTCCCTGTGTCTGAGACAGTACGGTATTTAGGCTTCCATCTCGACAAAAGACTGACATGGAACCCACACATGAGACTAAAAAGACAAGAACTAAACAGACGCTTTGGACAACTGTACAGACTACTTCGAAGGACATCCCACCTCTCAATAGAAAACAAACTACTTATGTACAAGGTTATATACTCAAGCCAATCTGGACATACGGAATAGAGCTATGGGGGACAGCAAAAAAGTCGAACATCAAGCGCATCCAATCCTTTCAATCAAAAGTACTAAGAACAATAGTAAATGCCTCTTATTACGGCAGCAACAAAACCCTTCACAATGATCTGAATATACCCTATATTCTTGAACTCATCCCTTCCAAGTTCATAAAATTCCATAGTAACCTATCCAACCACCCTAATCCCCTAGCACAGTCATTGCACTGCACCACTCACCCCTATAATCCTCTTCGGAGATTAAAACGGCAGTGGCCTCGTGACCTGCTATAACAAAGTGATATTGGGAGCTCTGGCAATGGCCAGTTTCTCTAATCATGTCCTGAGCGTCTGTGGCTCTCGCGCTCTTGGTCAGCCTCCGCTGGCTCTTATCCAGTGACGCGGCTGACGTAGGGGCGCGGGGGACTCCCCAAGACTCCGCTTCTTCCTTCGCATGCGAGGGAGGTGACAACTATGTGGACTTGGGGGGCCTCTGGGCTGTTTGTAAATATTGTATAAATGAGCGAGTGAATGATGAATTGTAAATATGGTATGAATGATGACATTTATCTCAATTACCCACTGCCTAATAAAAGGCAGATTGTAATTTTATCTTAATAAAATTGATTGATTGACTAAAAAAAAAAAAATTTACAATTAAAAAGTATTTGCTCGTTTAAATGGCTCAATTGCAACACTACAAAAAGTTTCCGAGTTGCATATAACAAGCTTGAATTCGGGCTTGTTAGTTGGCCAGCAAACTTTCATTTCTATTATTCAAGAAACAGACTTTTTTTTATTCTAGTTTAACCATTATGTCAAAATAAACTTCGTTGGCACAGGTAGAGATTTTTGTGGCATCTGGTCAAAATCTTAACTAATCTTGTAGGGTTACTGCTTCGAACTAAACGATTGAAATAGCGAATTTGAAAAGGAAACTTAAAATTACTAAAAATTATTAGTATCTAAAAAAAAGTCATAAAAATCCTTGTGTTAATCAGGAATGAAATATTAGTTAATCTTGCAATGTTGCAGTAGTGTTGGGATTTTAGACCCTCGTGTACGCAAGCTTACTCGGGATAAGCCAGTTCCCTGGGGGACCTTGGTCTAATTTGCGCAGTTACAAGTTAAATATATTTATTTACTTTCCGTCTTTAATTAACATGGTCCAACTGGACTAATTAACGTGACCTTCTCCTATTTAAACATAAGCCCTTATTCTTTGTTTAAAATGCCTTCACCGAACTTATTTGTTCATTTTCAGGTATAAGAAACTTTTTAAAATTAGATTTATTTAGTAATATTATTGCATGAGTAATTGATGAATATGAAAATGAGTATTTAATATGAAACATTTTATAGACAGTTATATTCATATATGAATATAATCAAGAATCCTATATTAATATATATATTTTATTTTTTAGGTGAGTTCTCCTTATTCCTCAATATTGGTCTATGGATATCGGTATGCATTATTATTCAATTATATTTTTATTTATCAATTGTAATATTAAATTTGTAGATCCACATTTGTATTTTTGAATTTCAGAAGGGAAATTTGAGAGTGAACGCATTATTTGCCAATGCTACTGGACTCTGGATTGTTAATCCCAATCGTCATGGATAAAGTTTTGAAAAAAAATGACTATATTTCGAAGGAAATATATATGTTTTCTTAAAAACATCTTTACCTCGAAAATTAAAATTTGCTTGTACATAATTATGATCTAAGGATTCAATAATACTTTCAATAGACAATTTTCATGCACATTCGTAAAATATGTAGATACAAATCCTACCCAGGATCCCCCTCCACCTCATATTTGAGCAATTTGGAAAATGTTGAGAGTATAAGGTCAAGGGCAGTTGGGATTGTAAGAGATAACTGTTAGGGGATAAGTGAAAAGAATAATTAACTTTTTAATCTAAATAAATTTAAATGCTTTATCGTTATTGCACTACGTAATACCTCATTAATTTCAAAGACGCTTTTATAAAGGTAGCAGCCAGAAGCTTAAGATAAGATAA
This sequence comes from Acanthosoma haemorrhoidale, assembly GCA_930367205.1. Classification (NCBI taxonomy): domain Eukaryota; kingdom Metazoa; phylum Arthropoda; class Insecta; order Hemiptera; family Acanthosomatidae; genus Acanthosoma; species Acanthosoma haemorrhoidale. The sequence continues at coordinate 72,016,770 of OV884015.1, read as the reverse complement.
TTTAGAAAGGCGATACGACGATATTCGGCTGTACATCACAAATTAGCCATAAAATATTTAGTCTGGACAAACAAATTATTAATTTCAGGACTGCTTCGAGCCTCGCTAAAAATTTGTATTATGTCTGCTTAACCCATCCACCGTTCTGGCTATGTTATAACCTGAATCCGCAGGTAGACCTACCTAAATGCAGTGCTCGTGGGATCGAAATCCAATTACCTGACCAGTCCCTTGTGATAATCGTGGGTGCTTAGGCAACACACTACAGCCTTGACTACTTGAGTCTAACAACGTCTTGGAATTCAGCTTATGAAAATATTTCGTATAAACATGGAAACAATCACTTATTGAATTAAAATCTTCGTCTAAATGATAAAATTTTATCCTGAGGTAGAACTTTATTAATATTTTAATTAAATATAGTAAGCGTAGAGACTTTTTTCTTAATGGTTATACCTTCAAGTATGGATCGAAATTCATAAAGAAATTCCGTAATAGTTTATGTTATTAACTTAACTTACTGGGGGTATCGTAAATATTTTGCGGCATCTGTCCCAAGAGAGAAATAGATAATTGTAGATAAATGATTTCATTCATACAGTATTTACAGTATATACCATATAGACTTATATGCGTGGCCCAGGGATCTCCCGATTCACCCCCATAATTGTCACCTCCCCCAAATCTATTTATTTAACAATAATCTGACTCTTTCAAAATGTTGAAAGCTATAAAACACCCAGACATTTTTTATTTTTTTCTAACGATCATAGGAAACTTTTGTAAATGAGTTGAAGTGCTGCATTTTTTAATAAGACATATTTTCTCGTTTACTTTGTTCCTTTGAATAGTGTTTTTTTTTAAAAATAGTAGTAAATTTAAATAATTTTACGAATCACAGGATTAACCAGAAGTGTACAACACGCCTTAAAAACATCCTCAAGCTGTACCCATTTATAAAATTAATCTAACAATAATACAAACTTCAGTTAATTTTAGATACGAATTATTTTTCAAACTACAAGGCCCATGTTTTTTATCATTATGTATATAAATAATCTTGTCAATTGTACCAAACAGAATTAAATTCTTTGTATGGGAACCCAGCCTGAGGGAGAGATGTTTTAATTAAGAAAGTTTGTGTATCGTTTTTTGTCGTTGTCTCGTACATATTTATTCCAAAATTTTGGTTGTTAAGTGCATCTCTATAGTGAATAAAAGACCATTGATCCACTATAATTTATATGTTTTGTATTTTATGAAATATTTTGTTTTATATCATAAGCTTCAGGTAACATTTAGTTTTAACGCAGATTGGTTGTTAGCGTTGTTATTTTATGTGTATTTAGGTTTATGATATGATTGTAAATAGTTTTGAGTATTACAGTAGTGACATACAAGGTTAAACAGAACAAATGCTGCTCCACTACAACATATTCCTTATAATAAAATGTTTTTATACATAATTTAGTTCATTGTAGATGTTATATGTTTTCCTTACTATTATATACTATTATAATAATAATATTATATCTATGGTGTGTTTCGGTTGCCATGAGCTTTACATATGTATTGAATGTTTCACTGTTTAGTTACATTCTAAGCATACCTTAGGGGTTGTGATTTAGTGCAAAAGGGTTGCCATGACCTATTGATCATCTTGAGGATTAAGTTGACTTTTGAGTTCAGTTCATACCCTCAGTCCCATCAGTGGGATCAAACCCTTTTCAGTTTATTGTGTTGGTTCGATTTCGCTGGTGTACATTAAGTGTTTTGCCAATTGTTATTATTCGTATTCTTCAAATACGAAGTGATCAACAGGTTATGCATAATTACATTTGACTAAAATATTTTTGGTACACAAACTCTTTTTCTCACACTCCCATTTCCTATTTTTTAGAATCTAATGGAAGCGTGAGTCGTGGGACAAAACGTCATCCAAAAATTGATTTGATGAAAATTTGACATCAATGAATCAGCCGTTGTCCAATTCAATGATCTACACTTATTGATAAATTCACGACTAGCTATGAAGTTCAGCTCATATCAATGTACATTCTCTAATACGAAATTCATTTTTATAATTTAAGTCGTGGCTAGAGGGTCATAATTTCAGGAAGGCCTATGTCTGTAAAATGTACTCTCTTTGTCTTGAAATGTATTTGCTTTGGTTTTCCCGTTTTAGAAGGTTTTGATTGAACCAACCATGGTTGAAGTCCTACAAGGGATATCAGACCACGGACATATTGAGATCAGACATAGGATGTACCGCCTGACAGGACATCCTCACAGTTACGAGACTCCGAGTCAGACACAGATTACTCACAGGTCAGAGGACTTGTGGTCTCTTGTGTGATCCAGTTGTGTGTGTGTGGCAGGTTGACGAGCTGATTCTGTCGCAATTGTACTCTTTGAGTACTATAATTTGCAATAGTACATATATTAGTTAGAATAAGGTTGTGCCAAAGAAATCGTATAAGAAACCTATTGAGAAAGTGTAATCACTTGATTCTCCATTCGTTGATCTAACTGGAAAATTCGCATTTATTATTAATATTATTTATTACTGAGTCATAAATCTACTATTGCATTCTTCTTTTATTATTTATTCCCTTCGATCGTTAATTCATTGCAGAGCTTATTACAATATTTTCTCTCTGTTGCTTCCATGTCGTACTCCGCTCTCATAAGTTAGCTGCTTCAAAATTTCTTCAGTTTCTGTATAGTGAGTACTCACTATGAAATAGTTGGGTTGGAAATGCTTAAAAGTATGAGTAGAAACAAGATAAATTTTTCAAATATCATGCCAAATTCGATAAAGTGGAAATGATATTTTTAGGAAAAAATTAGTTATTAATATGCAGAATTCTAAGATATTAGCCTGCAGTGTTCAATCACTTCTCCCATTGGTTTATGCAAGTCCACAATGTTTGATAATTTTTATTAACTCAAAAATGGCCCCTCCCAGAAAAAAACAAACAAAATAGGAGATTTCAAAAACGATACATTCAAACCATAAGTTCACAAAAAATTAAAAAAAAACATATATTTTTGCAAATATAATATTTTGCCTTGATTAAATAAATTACCGCTAACGCCACCTTCATTTAGATTGTGGTATTAGAGAAGAATAAACCTATAAACTATAATCCAGTGTTTTTTTAATTTGTTTGTCCTCTAAATTTAAAATATCTCATTATGTATCTACTGTAAAAACTAATAAAAATAAAATGAATAATGTTTTGAATCTATTCTTATCGTTGCAAAATTACAATGGATTGAAATTGCAGTAACTCTCCCCCCTCTCTCACTCGCTCTCCCACCTCTGTCTCTCTCTCTCTCTCTCTCTCATCATGCATTGGGGCTTCAATGGACTACGGTCGTAGTAATAGTAATAATTTATAAAAAAAAAAAAACGGTTGAGAATATTATCCCATTTAATTACTATGCTATTTATAACAAAAATTGTTGAGGAGCCGTTTTAAAGTTTAAAACAAGTTTATGGGTGCTTGCTGAACGGATCATCTGCCCCCTCTCAATTCACACGAGGTGTGAAGGGTAACCTCATTTTATTTTGAAGCTATTCAGTGACGTAATAGTCTTATCACGGAATTAGATTTGCTGAAGATTCTGATTCGCCCTTCCATTTTCTCCTTTTCTTTTTTTATCCCTGAAATTGAGTTAAAGTCCCTTTGAATTGAAGGGCCGGTTGCCCGTCCTAGTTAAGTCTAATGACGATTCGTTTTAGCCCCTCCCCCCTTTAGAGCGAATTGACAACATGTGAATCCGGTGTTTTTGGCTAGCTCCACTCTAACAATGTTATATACCTTGTTTGTAATTACCGACCATGATCGGACATGGCTCAATTTTTATTCAGGCAATCTGTCTGTTATTATGTTCAACAGTAAATAATCTCACTACTTTAAAAACTTAAGAACACTTCATTAATAAAACCCACTTACAAATACGGCACAGCTTATTTTGTATTAATATATAATTAGTAAATTTTATTTTTATAATTATTAAGTTCTAAGGAAGTTTAGGTTGTGTGAGATAAATGTTTTGCCCTGCAGGGAGTATTCTAATCCAACCATAACAGGGGTTGGATGACAACCAAGGCTGGAAGGAACAGGGAAATGATGAAGGGATGTTTAGATTCCCCACTGTGTCCAGATTTTTATAACCACTTCATAAATTAGCTCAAATAAAATTTCTTTTTACGAGGATCCCACAAACCTATATTAGTTTCTGAAATAATATACTTCATAACTTTCCTCTGTTTCATAACTGCCCTCATAACAAAATCATGTTTACACCTGGATGTACATGTACCCTAGAAAGAGGCCGTCTTAAATATAAATGCCGGGATGTGTAATAAATTTGTTTGGTACCTATAGCACATTATTTACTTTAAACAATTATAGTTCATGAACGAGAAATTTGTATTGTGTTATTGACCACACCAATTAAAATCATCACTAATTAACAATAAAAATTAAAAAAATCGGGCGTGTTTGGGTCTTGAAGCAGAGACCTACCCGACTAGATATTAGGGAAGTCTCAGATTTGAATCCTATTCTTGGCATTGACCTTTATGAGACAGAATAAAGGGTTAGTTATCAACTAAATACTTGTAATTAAAAATAAAATATTTTCCTAGCGTATCTATTGTTGTATCGAATTAACGATTTTGACCTTCTGATTAATAATATGCTAATTAATAATAGTTATCAGAACTGTCATCAAAATGGCGTTGGGTGTTTTTTCGCAACTATAGTTTCCATATAGAGGAATGATATTTTGGTGGAAAACTTTACTTCACACCCCAGAGAACAAAAAAAACAAGGCAACACATGTATTATATCATTTTACGTATAGGTTATATCACATTTTCAATTCATCCTATCAAATTTGATAATTTGTACCTTCTTAATGGAAAGGTATGGATATTCATAAGGAAAGTATCAATTTATCTCCTAGAGCATATAAGAAGTCTCAAAACTTAGAACACAGTAAAACACAAAATTATATTAGGCGACCGTAAAAGTTTGAAAATACAAAGTGCACAGTTGAAAGTTAGTTTAACGTCTGCAACCAAACTTTTTTACACTTGGACTGATAAAATCTTATACAAAATTAGGAAAACTTTTTAAAAAAATAGCACCTGTCCTAACATAGTTTAACTAAAAATAAAAGCTAAAATTTATAAAACTCAGAGTTGTTATAACTAATTTACAATTCTCTTAAACATAATATGCAGTATAATTATATATTTCAGGGAGGTGAATAATTATTCAAGTAGGCATAATGTTTCGTTTTTACAATTTCATGAAAGAATTTATTTTTCAATAACAAAAATAGCATTAAAAAAAAAAAAGGATATATTCATAAGTTTTCAGCTCTTATATATACAAGTAGGTATCTGATATTAAAATATTCCCACACTCCTTACTCTTCTCACACCACCTTCAAGCAGGTCCTCCTAGTACAAGGATCCGATCACCCTAAATATTTTATATTTCTCCCTCATCCTAAAATTCTAACTAGAGATCTTAGAAAAAAAAAAAAATAAATGTAAATATATATTAAAATATTAAATGTTTAAAATTCAAATCTATTCACATACCTGAATGATGTTGATTTTCGGATGAATGTATCGCTAATAGCCCAGTCCTCTCGAATTATAATTGAGTGTTCAAATCTTTTTCATTTGTCAATTTTTTTTTGGCCACGTATCTGTAATGGTAATTTTTTGGCCGTCGAAATAAATACTTATTTTCAAAATAGCGTTGAAGTATGAAAGTCCTCAAAACTAAAATCAACACTATCGTCTATACAACACTCTTATCCCTTCCATGTGCCAACTGGCCTTGATTTTACGCTCTCTAATTTTTCCAAATCCCTAAATAATACCACCTCGTCCCAATCATATTCTTATCGAGTAACTCTTACAATTCTGCTCGCCGTCTAATGCGGCGATGGTTTCGAGATTTACTACGAATATCATGAGGTCCCCTGGCACAGGGCTCCTCCCCCTCCCATGTGCTGAGTGTCTGTGGCTCTCTTCTCTTGCTCTCTCTTTAGGACCATGCTGAAAAGTTCAGAGGGGCAGGTGGAAGGAGCCTTCTGCTCCAGGCCCTTCCCCAACTTTCTGAATATGTACATATTGAATGAATGTGAAATGAATATTTTTAATAATTAATGTATTTTTAAATCCTAATTAATAATCCTTTATAAGAAAATAATAATTTTTCAAATAAAGGCGTGAAAAAAATATATAATTTCAAAATGAAAGCTAACCTTTTTTTCCAAATTTTTAAAACCAATTGATGTTTATCGTAAATGTATTCCTGAAAAGTCATTTTATGTACTCCTGTATTATAAATTAATTAATTACGATAAAAGGGCAAATGATTCATCTTGATGTAATTTCCAGGTACTGCTTGCTACCTTTGTGTTGGACAAAATCATAATTAACAGGCATGAATAAACAAAGAGCTTTTAAGTTGTTTTCTTGGCCTACTCTGAGGGCCCTGGAGAAAATTGGTTAGAGAATTTTATTACTTAACATTTCGCCTCATCGCCGGCTTCATTTAGACCCGGGTATTACTGTACAATTCCTAATTCAATTCCAGTTTATTTTGAGCGTCCTTGAGTCGCCTTAAGTAATTGAAATTTTTATGGTTATCAACGGGTCTGGGTCTTTCGGCGCTTGAAGTTTTGAAGCTGATGAGAAACTTCTGCAAATGGAAGTTGCTGACGTTAAGTTTAAGGGGGCACGTTCAGATAAGCTTTTTTTACGAGATTGGAATCCTATTAAGTGCTCATTGGAAAATAAACGTCATGAAAGTGTAATATAGCTACTGTAAACTCGTTGGTTTTCTTGGTTCATCATTACCAACGATTGTCTGTTTTATATTGTTTTCATAACGTTTTCTAAGGCCTTTGATGTAAATATAATAAGGGGAACTTATATCTCAGACGACTAAAATTAGCTAGCCATCAGATAACACAAAAATCCCTTAATACTCATCTCATATTACAATAAGAAATTTTTTTCTTATATTCAACCTTATATCGTTCTTAGCAACCCTTGCTTGCTAAGAGGGCTGAACTTGGACTTAGTGAATCGTGATCTTAGTGACTTTGAAAACTATACGACACTAATATCGGTTGGTTTCGAGTGACCTTCCCCCCCCACCCCTTGGGGGGTCTTGACCCCTACAGTATTTTTCCCCGAATTGTACGTCGTTAGTATACAAAATTTGAGGTAAATCACTCCAGCTATTCTAGAGTTACATACTACATCGATTTATTTACATATATTGATTAACAGTAGAACATTATTTATTTTTTATGTAACAGAAGTTCTTTTCTTGTTAATGGGTTATCGAGGCGAACCAGTTACATTGAACTATATTTCTTCATGCAAAATAGATAAACATCGCATAACATTTAAAAGATATATTTTTTAGTTTCTCTGCTGTTGTTGGACTAGCTCCGGATTAATTGTTCTAGAGGTGACATGTAAGTCTATTTAAATAGGGATTTATGTTTGCAAGGGAGTGGCATGACTTAATGAATTTTGCAATTTTTCAATTCGTTGTTAGTCCTTTTTTTTTTTCTTTCCAGTAGCTACTACTATCGTTTAATGTTGCTTTGGTTTAACATTGCAATAACTTTGTGTTTTTTAATGAATTTTCACGTCTTTCGCCAAATGCAAGTAGAGCTCTTTACTACGAAAATAATGTATTACAATGTTTGAGGTTATTATTTCACTGAGTTATCATAGATAATAGTGTAATTAGGTAGAAGCATGTATCTATGGTGTATTATTTATATATAGGTAATTTTATACTGCTATTTATGACGCTATTCGAAAAGGAAAAATATTGTACCCATAAGATCTCGGCTGTTTACTATTGATGAGCTTTAGACCCTATTTGCAATGGTCTGCCTTGTAAGCAAATTATATGATCAATAATTAATGAAAGTGGGCCTAACTCGTAAACATTGAAACTAATAAATAAGTTATATTTCGGCTTATAAGTACTTACTTATTGTTCGTTATACTGATGGGTCGTAGGACCGAAGTTGGCATTAGTTTCTGATGTCTAATTCGAAATGAGAACTGCGGTAAGCCGTAGGGGGTTGGGGTTCAGCTATTGACTTTCAGGATAATTGAAATTTGAGAAAATTCAGTTGATATTTGAAGGAAGGTTGTATGAGTTGAAGAGCAGTTAGGTTCTGTTTGTATGAGGTACGTCCATTCTAGCAACCCTGATAGACTATCGACGACCTGACATTACAACTAAATTTTGTGGCCATTTGAGGGGAAAGTTTTAGAACACGATATTGCCGTTCGATTCTGATGAATAAGACGAACTTTCAGGTATAAGTGGTTTCAGTGATGAATACGTTTTATCAACTGTTAATATTGGAACTGTGCAGATGGGTTTCCTAAAATAATGAATTGTATTCACTGTTGATATAACGGTCAGTTTTACTGTTTCCAAAATGACCTTTACAACTTTGACATCATGCTGCTCAATTAGCACACCTATTATTATTTTCCCCTTTGCATGTACTTATCAGATGTATTATCAAATTTCAGAAATGTTCATAAAACATTTATATATTAACACATTTATATAATTTAACATTTATTGATCAACTATAAATAGAAAAATCCTGTTGAAAATTGGTTTCTAAACGATTCGGGTTATTACTTCCCCTCCTCCCGCCTCCTTCCGCCTAGAATAATTTTAAGCTCTTCCCGCTAACCTAGAGCATGTCATGTGGAATGTAGGGGAGGAACGTTTAGCGTTGTTACCTCATCTTTTATACAAATAATCCACTGTGGTGCGTGTGTGTGCTTTAATTGATGTCAACACTTTACCAGCCACTACCAGTAAGTAATTCCAAGTCTAATTTTTAAAAAATAATCTGATTTAATTTATAATCTTATGGTTGATGAAAATGTAGTATTTTTTTCAAAAAAGTTTAACAGCAGTAAAAATTAATAATTAGAAGCTACAATCTTGTCATTAATTCACCCGTCAGTACTTCACCTAAAAACATTTCAAAAGAGCGACGCTTCACATTGCACCTGATTTTTTCAAATTTGATTTGAAAAGTCAAAGCCTACAATATGGATTGTCTCCTTCGTAATTTTCTTAGAAGATTAAAAAAATAAACCATATTCTGACGAATGTTAAACCAAATTACAGTAATAGCTGTTTCGCACTGAGGCCCTTTAACGCAATCAACTATCTAGCTTGATTATTTTTAAATTGGATTAATTTTGATACTGTTAATTTTTTTCTCTCTTAGAATATGGGCTCATTTAATTATTTGTGCTTTGTTCAGTTCTTTATCGTCTAAATAACAAATCCTTTCATCTACCACATTTAAAGTTACTATTTATATTAAAATTTTTAAATTTTAATTTAACGATTTCATCTACAATGAGTGAGCTGCTGACTCTGGTTTTATGAGAAATGAAATGTAGACCATTCATGATTTTTTTCATAATTTTCCTGAATGAAGTTGAAATGGACCTTTTAGGTGGAATACGTTTACCTTTATTAGTATTGCAGATCGTCATCAACTATTAAAAGCACAATCTCAAGTTCCGAGTTTTGGATGAAATTTATTATAAACTAGCAGACATTATGAAAAAAGTGAGCTAATGAAGCTTCAAAAGAAAATGAGCCGTTTAATAGTTTCGGACTCTACCGAAACACGAGAAAGGGTAAATTGAGGGGAAAAAAATTATGACAGATTATGATTCCAGTAACAAAGTTGCTGCAGAATTAGGGCGGAGAAGGCTTAATTAGGGCTTAAAAAAAGTAATTTTTCGGGATGGGTGCTACGTTTTAAAGGGAACGTTCCCTTGTGAAATTTACTGGAGATATTATCAAAAAAAAAACAAAAAAACTTTTTATATTGTTTTATACACGTCGCTACTTTCATGACGCGGCAGCATTTAGCTTTGTAAACACCAATAAATATATTTTATTCATATTTTTTTGTTATACTTATATAGATCATAGATTAATTAATATAAATATTTACGTTTGACAAGTAACGTTCTAGGTAAAGTAAATTGCAAGCACTATAGGAGTCGAGCACTAAGCTATAAGTAATTAATAAAAACATCTAAGATAGACGTTCCGTTTGAAAGTACAAAGTTTAAAGAAAATAACAACATAAAAATATTAAGTGAAAAAAGCAACATAATATTTTTAATTACCCAATTAAATGTATAGGTTACTCAAATTAATTAATTCCTTATTTTATTATAGCCTTAATTATCTGAGCCCGAAGACTTTCATTCAAGTTCGGGATGAACGCTCTCGTCTGTCGGTTCAAATTAGTCATAGAGCTGATTCAATCGATCCGACGTCTTGTGCTATTTTAAGTATGAAAAACAATCATTGAACTTCAGAAGGTTACAGAAGAGCTAATTGTTTATATATAACAGAACTTTATTGTGAAATAATTACAATCTGCCTTTTATAAGGCAATAATAATACTAACCTTGCGCAGTGGCATTATTGTAACCGATGAAGTTCTACTGAGGTGCAATTATTGCTTATTGAAAGAGCTAATTGTAGAGGAGTTTTATCGTCGACCACAAATTATATTCCTGACAACGTTCAAAGTATGATGGTTTTACATATCCAATCTGTCGGTGTAAAACGGCGGGACTAACTAGGCGAACACACAGAGATAAGGGCCGAGCTTGTTCAGTTTGTTTAGGACCAACAACAAATAAGTTTGTATATTACCCACTAATGACCCTCAACTGGTAGACCGTTAAAATAAATGGACAAATTTAAGACCTTTTTTTCTTAAACTAGAGAGTTTATGTTTCCTTACTACTCAGTAATGTCCATACCAATAAATTAGCTCTTCTGGTAGGTGGACTGAATGAATCTCCTAGTTCATAAAAAAATTATGACACAAACTCATCCATTAAATGTTTAGAATTGACATAAAATAGTGATTTACACGGATTAAATAATAAGTTCACTCAAGATAAAATAGATTTCTGAGACTTAAATCATAGTCTAAACAATCTCTTTTTTTTTTATTCCAAAAAATGAATTTATACCATTAGTAAATATAGCAATATAATAAAAATAAATAATAAATATAAAAAGCTTTAGTTTGATCATCGCCAAATTTATTCTGGGTATTTTTCCTGGTCGTACGTTGTGATTGATGACATAAAAGAACGAAATCCTTGTTTGTGTACAGGAACGCTTTCGACAGCAAACGCTGCTGTTATAACTTGCTCCTCGTTGTAAGTACAATCAGCACTTTACAATGCCGAAAGCGTCTGTGTAACATTACCCAAAACATGACTTTAATGGCATCAAATTGATGTCTAGTTTTTAGTATGTATTGTATTACTGAACCTGTTTTTGTTATTTCCATTTGACTTTTAACTCCTGAGGACTCTCATTTAGTGGCCCTTAAGCAAACCTTATTCCCTGCCTGCCTAAGTATTAAATCTGAAAATTTGATATAACGAACTTGTAGGCTTGACCACCCACCACCCCTTGTATAGGCCTGTTACTTATTAAACTTTGGGAATTCCTGGCCTTAAGAACTTTGAGCCTAAACTTGGGACATATTAGTTAAGTTCCCTCCCCCACCCCTCCAGCTAAGGATTTTTCATAATCAGCCTGTTTGAAGTTGAACTGATAAATTGATGCATCAACGGAGGCCCAACAGAAAAAAATCTCATAAGCTCACATAAAACGTAGGTGGCTGAGAAATAAAAAAAAAATGTTTGTTTGGAGAAAAAATGGAAAATCTTTCCATCCATAGTAATAGGTGACTTTGATGCCAACACATTTGAGGAAACTACTGTTGATACCAATGTTAAATCGACTTTAACCATAAGAATGTAAAAGATGGCTTCTTAATTAATTTGATGAAGTTCTGAATTTTTTAAAAATAATCAACCTTCACTTATACACAGTATTAGCAGTTTTAATAAAATAACATCTATTTTAGGTGTTGCGTGCCGCATGCATTGACATTGTTCTTTTTTTCTCAATCGGGTCGCTGGTTACTGATACTTGGATTACTGATCTGTATTTCATCCAATGGAAAATGAACCTTTTGGAGAAAATTTGATTGCCTAAGTGTGAAGGGTATTGGACTTGATAACCCAGAACTCGCGATGGAATAAATGCTATACCCACTCCTACTTGCACCATCCAGACACATTATTTAGTATCATTTTTATGTTTATCTTTTCCATATACATAAAAATACCAAAACCATAAAAAAAACACTTTTATGAGGTAAAATTGTTGTTTTTAAAATAACCTAACTCCTACCGCTCAAGCATGTCGGATTCCCCCCCCCCCCGACCACTTTATTACATCCTCTTCCTGCATTTATATTATGCACTCCTCCAAATGCATGTAAATGCAGGAAGTGGAGAAAATTGTATCTCCATTATTGTATTATTTATTTTTTGTACATTACATATTTTTTTGTTTGAGGTTTTGAAATAAAAAAAAAGAAAAAAAAAGAGCAATCTCATGATTTCAAAAATATGTTAAAATCACTCATATTAAAATCAAGATCAGAACTTAACTCATTCCATGTTTTTCATAGAGATATGATTTTTTACATTTTAGTAATGTTAAATCTCGCTATTCTGAAGACTCTAGTTATCCGACCTGTTTCTTTTTTACTAGTAGAAAAGATATTGGATAAAGTGGGATTCACGGGAAAGAGGTATGTTAGCCTCCTCTTTTCAGATCGGTCCTTTTTCGGGGAATTTTCTTGCTTATCTTTTCCAGACCATGCTTTGGGGCTTCCCCGGATTTCCTAACTCTCAAAACACAAACCCTTTCCCGACAACCACTACTCTTAAACTAATTTCTAACGAATGTAAACGTCTGAAAACGGACTCTCAAGCATCGGTTTCTGAGAAACTCCAGTATATGATTTCAGTTGAGAAATTATTTCTTACTCTCCTATCATCTCGGAACCGAGTCATCCCCGACCAGTCACATAAGTTATACCCCAAAGTCAAAATTCTAGTGCTATCCGGGGATCGAACACGGAATTCCCGAAGTTAGATGTCAGCATGCTAATAACCTCTAGACAAGTGGTCATCGTGTATTTTTCCCGTTGGTCCGTTTCAAAACATCAAACTTTCCCAGCACAGAGAACTTATGTCTCCCCATCCCAACTCACTACTCCACCTCCCTCCACCACGCTATCGACTACTCTACCTACTCTACTTAACTAGGCTCCCTGATTCGCTTAGTAAAACTTTTATTTGAAATTAGTTCCTATTTTCTTGTTTGCTAGTCAAAAACACAATGGACACCAGTGAAATGAAGATCATAATTACCAAATCCATATAATTCGAGAAAGAAAAGAAAGAGCTATGGGGGGGGGGGGGTCCGGCGTCAGGCCGCGACTACGATGAATGCCTGCATCGTACGCGTTGTCCATGCAACATTATATTTCCCGCAATCCAATATTTTGTCGCAGTCCATACAAACCTTTTCTGGGGTCCGCCATTTGGTAGCCACTGCCCTCGACTATAGAGAAATATGTACGTACTTGTTTGTATATCTAAATATATTTTTAGACTTGAACTTTTTATTCCAAGACAAACTTCTATTATTTATTTTTCTTTAACCTCTATTATCCGAGTTTTTCACTAATACGAATATATTAGCTATCCGAGCTGTATCCGTTTGTTATTTATCCATCAGCGTAAATATCTTGCTGTGAGTGCGAGAGAGTCGTACAATTGAGTACCCCACCGTTGATGGTATAAGGTAGAAGTGGAAGACGGGTCGATGGTGAGAACCAGCAGATAATTTACCGTCGAAGTGATTAACGCCCGCTACGGGAGCAAGAGAGACCTCTGGCCGGCCTTTTGTGCCCACCGGCCTCTCCAGAGCTGCTAATTGCACAATTGCTGGCAACGCCATTACCGGACAGTCGGACATCTCAATCCTCTTCAATTCGCGTCTAATGAGATCTGGTACGAATGGACGGGACACGAAGACAGATTATGTCCACACACGACATGTTCGATAAGATTTTCAGTAGTGAATGATTAAAGGTTATTACTTAACGTTTCACTTACACATGAACCTTCGTGATAATGAGTTTTTCATTTGCGCCCTAAGTGGGACCAAAAACAGAGATCGCATTAGGAGAACCTCGAGATGTAGGTGTGACCAACAACCAACTGGTCACTCAACTAGACGGCGAGACGACTCTGTTCGGTCTAAACGCAGACTTCAAAGAACATTGATTGTGTTTAGAAAGGTCTTGGTTCAGAAAACTGATAACTAATGAGATGACACAAATGACGCCTGCTTTGATAACTAGGAGTGAGATTGAGGAATAGGGAGGTATAGGTTTCTGGCTAGCGCAATAAGTGTTTATTAGTTTTAATTCGATAACACTATTGTATCATTAAAAAAAAAAATGTTTTTCTGATGATTTTTGTTTGTTTTTGTCGCACTTTACAATGAGCTGTTGAAAGCCAAAAAAAAAATAATAATAATAATTTGTAGGAGAACATTGTTTTTGATAAATGAGAACTTAGCCCAATAAAGTCTAAATATTAGATAAAACATGACGATGGCAATGATCCTAGTAAACTTCGTCAAACCAAAACAAAAGGTATGCTTTGTCAGTTAGACTATCGGGGGATAAGTGCGGCTTCATAAAAAGGTCGGAACGAGAACAGGAGGGAGATAGACTAAATAAGTGAGTACCTGATGGTAGCACTAATAGCGGCTAATTCAAGGGTCATTAATGAACCCGGGGAGAGAGGGTTTGGTGAGCCGCTGTTCTGTTTGCAGCCCGGCACAAAAACAGCACCGACCCATTCTATCCTCTGCGGATCTCGATTGGTTTTCAACTTGTGCCACTTTCCTTTAGTTTAGCTTCAGATTTAGAAGCGATCATATTATAACATTATTGTAATTGCCGGTTATAGCATATATTAGTTACCGGGATATCCATGTTTAAAAACAGACATCCACGTGTGTATTTTGCACTATGGGTTGTTCAAATGACCTTTGGCCTCTTCCCAATTCTTTAATTGACGCGATATAAAACCGAGATGTTGACGGTTGTTCAGGACACATTAATGTACAATGTACATCATGCAGATCACTATTAGTGAAAAACAGAATTCGTATAAAATGTAACCAAGCTACAGGAAATATAATGAAACAATTGTAAATAGATTTGCTTGTAGAATCTATATTTTGTAACAAGGGGATATGAAACAGAAAAAAAATGTTCAGGATTACATTTTGAAAACAAGTTAAATACAATTACAGTAAAGAAAACAACAACTATACTAATTTTACGTGTTTTAAAAATATAACACAAATTCAAATTTTAACGACTAAACACTATAATTTGCAATGCTGTAACAATATATAAAATGAAAAGATTGAAACAAAAAATTTAGTAAAATAAAAACCTCAGCTATTTGTCTTTAGGGTCATAATAGCTATTTCAAGCCATAATAAAATAAAAAAAAAAACATGAAATTTTGGCCATAAATTATAACAACGTGTACATATACATATATATTTTTTTTTAAATCATCGAATTGGCTTATATTTTTGAAAATTTAAAACATCATAAGATTGGTTTGGTGAAGTCAGATGGAAGCCCATGAAATTATGAAAAGAATGGCCTTATTTTAGCTTTCTGAATAGCCTTATAATTGTTTTGGAGCGATTAGCTTTTGAATATTTCAAAACGTGTGCGAAAACAGTCGATTTTCGGCTTTTTAAAAATTTATTGCTCGAAAACTAAAAATGATTGATTTGAGCATTTGAGTTTCTGAGACTTTAAGTTATGGACCGTTGGTTGATTTGACAGGGAATGGCCCTGTAATGACATTTAAAGATGGCAGATATTTGTCAACCTTGCTCATAATAATGTAATAACCATAAAAATATCGTACGATATACTTATTTCATCGATTTTCTAATAAATCATATTTTTGAAATATATATAAAAGAAATAAAGGATGTAAAAAGTGAAGGGAAAACATATCAAGTGATGTCTCAACTTAAAAACGCATCGGATTTTTCGTTTTCTACTAGTGGCTCTACAACCTTTTTTGAAATATCTTTAAAATTCTTTTTCGACTGATGTCTTTAATCACCCTAAATCAAAATGGCCCATAAGGACGTGAGAGACTTTTCTTGACTCCCTAATTTTTTTCAGATAGCGAAATATGATTCACTATGGCTATGTTTCGGAGCAGAGCCTCTTTCTCTGGGGATTCAATAATCAGGCGCAATCAGCACGAGAATATGATTGAGAAAGAAATGCCCCAGAAAATGAAAAATATTTCTATTATTTTTTTTTTTATTTTATTATAAACTTCTTTATTGTGCTATAATTACAATCTGCCTTTTATAAGGCAATAATTAATTAATATAAATGCTCTCATTCATACCATATTTACAGTTCATCATTCACTCACTCCTTCATACAATATTTACAGACAGCCCAGAGACCTCCCAAATCCACATGCGAAGAGAAAGCGGGAAGTCCCCCACGCTCCTCGGTCAGCCGCGTCACCGGATACTAGCCAGTGGAGGCCGACCAAGAGCGCGAGAGCCACAGACGCTCAGGACATGATTGGAGAAATTGGCCATTGCCAGGACTCCCACTGTCACGCGTTTATAGCAGGTCACGAGGCCACTGCCGTAATTAACCATTTCTATTGCCATAATAGTAGATCATCTAACTATTATAAACGAGCTCATGTTGATCTGCATATTTTCTTCTAATTTTCCCAAAGGAATCATTGAAAAAAATATTCAAATATTCGTAAAAGCAACAAATACTATCATCATCTGAATAAGTATGCCAAAAGCAACCGATAGGGGTCAGACCACAATCCGCATCATTGAACAAATATTGATATTGTTTACTTTACTTACTGAAGTGGGTTGGATCTGTATGCAATGCTCGAACAATAATGCCTCATTACTTCGTCATTATAGATGATATTTACCACTAGAAAAATATTAGTTACCGAACAGCTCATTAAAATATTTTTATCTCGTGAATATTTGTCATACCCAGAATGAGTTAAAGCAAATAAAACTTATCCTGATCTCATAAAACAGTTTTTTTATATAACTTCATAGGGATTTTTCTGGGAAATTTTTTTCAGATGATGATCATCGTTTCTTTACTTGCCTTTTGCCTTCTCTTCGTATCGGCCGTACACTCTTCTTGCCCTCTGCTCGGGTAAAGTTTAGAAGTCACTGCTAGCCGGGGAAATTTAATCAACAGGAAATATTGAAAAAGTCATTTTCACTCAGAGACCAAACAGAAACTTTAAAAAGAAAACTCATTAAAACCGCTGTTTATCTCTGAGTGGGAACACGTACTTTGTTTTTGTTTGACTAAGTGTTCTCAAGCTCAGAAAAAAAAAAAAATATAAATATACATAAAAGTTTTTCTTGGTGACAAGTTGAAAATTAAATTCAAATTATTTTTTTTCGAATATATTTCCAGTTCTGAAATCTAATATTTTTTGGTTGGTGACACAATTTTAGTTTGTGTTTATGAATAGCTTATAGAATTAATAAGTTTGAGCGAATCAGATGAATAAAATATAGTTTTTGCTAAACTGTCGATTCAATGTTCTTCTCTGCTAAATGTATTTACAAGTAACCTCCTTTCACTAAGGAACAAATAGAAACCTTTTTAACTTAAAACGTAAAGTCTGGAGCAAGATCTTGGTGCAGTGAAGCTGTTTTATAAGGCTGAGTACAAACTTCACTACGGAGAGCACGAAGTATGACACGGGTTTCAACCCTGTTAACAATTACAACTGCGTTTGTTGAAGAAAACACGAATATGAATATTATACAATTCTAATCCCTAGAATAGTTTTTTAATTTTATTAAAGGGTTAGAATTTAATATAAAAAAAATCAAACATCTGGTTTTTATCTAGTGTTGGTTCATTTGTTGGACGTGTTTCTACAGATTCAGGTAAACGGGTAATTGTTATTCACCTCTCCTGCATCGTCATTGTCCGTGATTGGCAACACAAAACTATCGTTTAGTTTCGTATTGAATTTAAGTTCAAAACCGCAGCGTTTGACAGTTTTTATTTGACCAACAATTTGTTTGTCTAATATACTGGGTTCTGGTTCGGTACACATTGAAAAAAATAGACATATATATATATATATATATATATATATTATATAATACCTAGTACCCAGTATATATATATATTATATAATACCCAGTACCCAGTATATATATACATTATATATAATATCCAGTACCCAGTATAATATCCATTATATACAGAGGGGTCCAAAAAAATGTATCCACTGTTTAAAAGTCCATAACTTGCAAACTAATTGACGGAGTTGTCTCATTTTTGGTGAAAGTGTAGCTTAAAGTCCCACTTAAAGATATAACTGTAGGTGTTGGAAATGGTCACTATTAACA
The DNA here is from genome assembly GCA_930367205.1 of Acanthosoma haemorrhoidale. Lineage (NCBI taxonomy): Eukaryota > Metazoa > Arthropoda > Insecta > Hemiptera > Acanthosomatidae > Acanthosoma > Acanthosoma haemorrhoidale. Next base: position 71,998,252 of record OV884015.1, on the reverse strand, counting down.
TCCACACACAAACGATGCCGCCGAACTGCAGCACGAACTACTGACTGCAACGTTGGATATTTGCACATGAACGTACGATGGATTCTCGAAGTTCATCCAATGTGCGTGGCTTTTGTCGATAAACGACGTCCTTTAGTGTTCCCCCACAGGTAAAAGTCCAGAGGAGTTAAGTCCGGGGAACGTGGTGGATACTCTACAGCACCGCTACGGCCTATCCATCTTCCTGGTAGATTTTCGTCGAGATAAGCCCTAACACGATTGTGGTAGTCGGCTGGGGCACCATATTGCTGAAAGTAAAATCTTCCGTCTCCATACAGGTCTTGGATGGCAGGTAAAATGGATGTTTGAAGCTTCTGAAGGTACACCTCACCGGTAACTGTGCCGTCAAAGAAGAATGGCCCAATCAAGCCCCGGTAAGACAACCCACACCACACATTTACTCCTGGCAAATGCACGGCTTAGTCTACATGGACGTTTGGATTTTCGGCGGGCCAGTAGATGCAATTGTGGCGATTTACTGTACCATTGAGTTTGAACTGTGCCTCATCAGTCCACACAATCATCTCTGCAAACTCTTCATCGTTGCGCACCATGTTATTAAACCACTCGCTGTACTCCATTCTACGATCTTGGTCGTTCTCATTCAATGCGTGCAGCAATCAGGGATGTAGCACTTCCGCTTTGCTGTCTTCAAAATTCACAGAACACTTGAGCAACTCACTCCAGTTTCACGGGCGCACTGTCTCACAGGCTTCTGTGGTGAGCGAGTGAATTGTTGTAACACAAGATGTGAGTTAAATGGACTTGCTACTGTTACAGGTCGTCCAGATCGTTGTTTGTGTACATCTTTAACACAGTCTTCGGCTTCAAATTTGTCTCGAATGCGACGAATCGTTAAAGTGTCGGTGGCTCTGTTTGATACACATTTCACCATTGCCGTTGAACCTCATTAATGTTTTCGTACTTAAAATACCACTTTAAAGCAGACTTCCTTTCATCAAATGTAAGCCTTACGCCAGCCATGTTTACTCGAGTAACAAGGTACAACTAACAATAAAACACTAACTATCTGGCAACTGTCATCTGACAAAACAAAACAACGCTTGTGTGGCGATGGCCGGAACTACAAACTATTACACTACCAAAAATGAGACAACTCCGTCAATTAGTTTGCAAGTTATGGACTTTTAAACAGTGGATACATTTTTTTGGACCCCTCTGTTTATAAAATATATATATATATATTTATATTATACCCCTTAGGTATATTTTCAGTACTCAATTCAGTAAAGCTATGATCCGATCCCAGGAGGGCTTAGCATGGGAATTAAGTACCTAAATACTTAGTTTAGTATAATAATTACTTTACTGCTTAGTTAGAAATTTTTTTATAGATTTGACCCACTACACATCTTACTGGCTTAGAGGAAATGGTACTGGTATTCGGTATGATTTTAAACACATGACAAGGCTACAGACCTTTTTTAATCCGTTTGCAGTGAAATATAATTATGAATAAAAGTTTCCCACGGTCAATTTAGTGAATATTCTTACTGCCTTTTGAAATTACTCTTTTTCCGTTTTTCTATTGCACCCTCCCCACTTCAATAAATTTTTACTCATGGTTCCGACGGTAATTCTTAATTTATTTGCCCCTGATACGTCATTCATTATAATTCTTGAACTTGTTAACTTTGTATCGCATTATTCTGGTTCATAGGCGAATGAAAGTTACTTACTTTGCTCCTTCCATTACTGGATGTTGCTGCGATGTTACTAGACCTAACTACTAAGCAGCCAGGGGCGGAGTGGTGTAGCAGTCTAAGCTCGAAGATAGCACTCTCCACTCCGTGCAACTAGTTAGGCACTAGATATTGTTAGCTGTTGCAGGGAGCCCGGGCTTGCCTTGTCACTTGAGATAAGAGATAATCCAAGTTACTGGAGCATCTTTGTTTGCCAGCAACTGGAGGAGAAATTGTGTCGCCTCAGATTTGGCCGCTTCGCTTGTCCGCTTTGGGCTAATGTGAACGTGCGATTTACCTCTGTTCCGAACCGCTCATGTCGCTAATATGTTTGCTCCGCAAGATGATCCTTGATACAATCGTGGAAACAAAACATTAGTTAAATTGTAAAACAGCTTTATTGTCTTTCCACAACTGATAATTTCTTCTTTATTTAAAAAAACGCTTTCGGCGTTATGTTAATTTACCTCTAATTGGTTATGCGGGATATGTAACTCATCTAAAACAGTAGTAAATTTTTTATCTTTTAACAAAGGCTGCTACATCCACGCTTCTCCTTCAACGACGAGTACGACTGGAGTACCCTTGTTAAAAATTTTAAAAAAATACTACTGTTTTACCTCTGGTCAGCTCTGCTGTACGCTATATACCCACTTGACTGACAATACAGCCAAATGTCTCCAACATTTCCAGAATGGGAACATGCGAAAAGTGGTCTGACATACCTCTCTCGAGTAAAAAACGCTGACCTGGGTGTGCCGTCGGTGGGTGAGTTCATCCGCCGGAGACATATCAAGTTTTTTGACTCGTTGTAGCACCTAACCAACCCAGTGTTACACTATGACCCCACGACCACTCACGCATCGATGGAAACAGACTGTCGGGGAAAAATTAGGTTAAGAATTAGTATGTAATAGTCTGATCAAAAACGTGAGCCCCATCACCTTTATTAGTCAGTTCAGTCCAGTAACGTATAATGTGTATCATTATACTTGTTTATTCATTATATAATTTTTATAAAATAACAAAACCTGTATATAATGTAGCGATGCCACAGGAAATACAAAAATAATTTGTAAATAGATTCGCCTGAGGATCTATAATTGTATATAATTATCATTATATAATTATATTTTAAAGGGGCTATGAAAAAAAAAAAATATACTGTTTTAAATGCCAGAAAGGTCAACTGCGTAATATTCTTTTATATAGGGAAAGAAGCATTGCCAAAATCCTATACTATAGGAGGGCAGGAGAACTCACCTGATATACTGAGAAATGTGTAGACACCTCTATATCTCTACCTATATTTGGAACAACATAGAAATAGTTTTGCACTTGTAAACTTCTCCCAACTTGTCGTAGCGTCTCAAATTGATTATGTATAAATGTGGTCTCCGACCAGCTCGGCTGTTCGGTGCCCCGCTATATACTTACTTCACTAACAATACAGCTAAGAGTCTCCAACAATTTCAGAATGTTATCATGAGAAAGTGGTCAGACATACCTCTCTAGAGGGTAAGGAAGACCGACCTGCACGTGTTGATTTGGTTACAAACACAGTGATTAACAATATGACCTCACCTCAACCCCCGTATCGATGGCAACAGGTTGTCCAATAAAAATGGGTTAACTTGTTATGAAGTTAACTTGTTTGTCAGATTTAGGTTAGTATTAGAACAACTCATTTTAATGTTAATGTCATTTCGATGTTCACACACCTTGACATTCTTTAAACCTTACACGTATAAAATTTAGCTGCGCTTCAGCAAATATAATCAGTAAGATGTGCATTTATGAGTAAATTCTTACGCATGGCTCCAATGGTGGTTCTTAATTTATTTGCATCTGATCCGTCAATCATCTCTCTAATCTCGAGCGTGTCGACTTTGTATCGCATTATGACCATCGGTAAATGAAAGTTACCAGCATTGCTCCTAGTTTCCTGCTTAGAACTACTTGTCCCGTTTAAAAGCTACACTATTTTCGTGTTGCATAGTATATTGAAACTTTAGCTTTTTTGTACTTGCCGTTACTATTTTGAAATAACACCTAATCAGTATACTTTGAGTTTTTTTACAGTATAGTTTTAAAACTTCTGACCGATTCAATCATTTTTACGACTCCTCCTGTAAAACCAAAAAAACAAACTTAATGACGTTTGCTCCATGCCTTGAAACTTGAGCCCCCCTCCCTTTCAAGCTTGGCAACACTACACCAATTACAGGTTCAGCTTATTTTTAGTGTCGTAGAGTAATAAATTTTTTTTTTTGTTTCAGGTAAGTAGCACACATTCTAAAGTCTTCTAGATCATTTAAAGGTACGCTGGAATTTGTCAGATAGTCTGTTTTATCCTACCATTAGGTTTTTATTAGTCGATACAATTTTTTTTTGTATGAATAAATGTACACATATCAACAATTTTATCATTACAAGCTTTACATCCGTTGAAACTGTAATCTAGGTTTTGGTTACATTAACCACTAAACTCGATGGTATACGCCGATGGATTCATTTTATCACTATGCCGTTCATTTGAAGTGTCTTATAATTATAGCAGTGGATATTACTAACTTAATCATTATTGTGTTTGTATTGATATTTGTGCTTATACATGGTTTATCCAATCGGCTTAGCACAACATACTTTTTCGTTTATAATTTAAATTTATGGTAGAATAATGACTCTCTATACTAACGTGAACATAATGCTGTGCTTAAATCGTATTTATAAAAAGAAAATAAGTTTTAAAAAAAAGCTTCAGAACTGAAAATTTCCCGACAAAACAGCAAAAAAAAAAAAAAAAGCAGCGCTACTTCATCCCGCACAAATACTTGTCGAAAATCCAGTTCACGGTGAACTTCCTGGTTAAGCGGAAAAGCGGGGAAAGCAGACAGTGTAAAAAATATAAATTTATAAAGTATAAATAGATTATTTATAAGTAAATACTTTTTTTTTTATTGAACAAGACCTAATTGTATGTCTTGAACATAAGCAAACGTTATAATCTCATTCTCAATATCCAGGCATTTCTATTGTTTACTTATTAAAATCGTCTTTGAAATTATTTTTATCTCAAAATAATAACATATTAATGTGTCCTCCGGCCAGCTCTGCTGTATGGTCCCCCGCTGTATACTCACTGACAATACAGCTATAAGTCTCCAACAATTCTAGAATGCGCTCATGAGAAAAGTGGTCCGACATACCTCTCTCGAGAGGTTAAAGAACGCCGACCGGCTCCCGTTGCTTCGGTGGGTCATCCACCGAAGACTTATCAAGATTTTTGACTAGTTGCAGCATCTAACAAACCCACTGTTTAACACTATTACCCCACCACCCTTCCCGCATCAATGGCAGCAGACTGTCGGGGAAAATTAGGTTAAGATTTAGTTTAAGTTTTTATTGTTAGATGTAAGTTAGTTTTAAGTCTATGATAAATAAGGTGAGCCCCATCACTTTAAATAAATTCAGTCCATCAGTGTATAATGTACATCATTATACCTTTGTACAATGCAGACCACTATTAGTAGAAAACAGGATTTTTATAAAATGTTGCCAAGCTATAGGAAATGTAATGAAGAAATTGTAAATAGATTCGTTTGTAGAATCTATATTTTGAAACATATATTATTTTTGTAAAAAGGGGATATGAAAAGAAAAAAAAATTATTTTTAGGTCACACTTAGTCCTCTTTGGAAGAAAAAAAAAATTAAAATCTTAACTATCTCTGAGCTGGGACATAATATATATTAGTAGTTGGCGAAGCGAGCCCTACTTTTGTGAAGTTTAATAACATTTTCTTACTCCACAGCATTTTAACCAAAAAACTAATCATCAAATTTTCAGTATATTTTTTTTTTCTTGTTACTGATTATACTGAATCACTGAATGAATCTTAATTTGAGGAACAATGCTTAAAAAAACACACACACGCTTGAGGATTTATGTGAGTATGAACTGGTTATATAGCACAAATAGGATTTTTTATTGCATTTATCTATTGCACTTCTAGAGCAGATTGTAATTTTTTACAAATAAAGATTTATTATTGAAAAATAAAATGTGTATAATAAAGTTTTTTTTTTAAAGTGTCATACTAGGATATAGTGCAATAGAAAAAAATTGTTATTACTAGGACTATGAATCATAATACGATACTTATGTATAAATTAAATTCTGACTTACAAAACTGAAATTACACTTCAAAAAAGATTACAATTAAAGTAAAATAATATATGCACCTCACTTAAAACAATGTATATATACTTAAGCTTTCCAGTAAATAAATAAATAAATACATCGTAATAAATATAATAATATTTACCGTCAGTTTTAGTTGTATTGATCCCTCTAATTATAATTTTGTTCTCTTCATATCCCCTCCCTATTATAAATTATGGAATTCAATATAAATTCTGTATAAATGAATCTATTCACAATAGGTCATTATATATTATTAGTTTACACTCGAAACTCATCGCCTTGCTGACAAATATTGATAAGACTTAAGGAGAGAGAACTTTCAATATCCTAGCAGATAAATATTTATAGTGTAGATAGGGTTTTATTTTAACGAAAATGAATTATTATTGTTTTTTTCCCATATCCCCTTGTTACGAAACTAATATATGTTTTTCAGATATCACGGGGACTGTGTCGGTGACACAAGAGTCACAAGGGCCCATCGTACCTCCACAAATTACTTATTGCCTTATAAAAGGCAGATTGTAATTTTAGCACAATAAAGGATTATAATAAAAAAAAAAAAAAAAAAAAAAAAAAATATATGTTTTTGTTTTTTTTTCCCATAGCACTTTCAAATTTACAGATAATAGAAGGTTGAATTCCTTTATTGTGCAATATTTACAATCTGCCTTTATAAGGCAATAAGTAATTAAGATATATGCTCTCATTCATACAATATTTACAGTTCATCATTCACTCGCTCATTCATACAATATTTACAGACAGCCCAGAGACCCCCCAAATCCACCGCAAAGAGAAAGCGGAGTCTCGGGAAGTCCCCCACGCTCCTCCGTCAGCCGCGTCACCGGATACTAGCCAGTGGATGCTGACCAAGAGCGCGAGAGCCACAGACGCTCAGGACATGATTGGAGAGACTGGCCATTGCCAGGACTCCCACTGTCACGCGTTTATAGCAGGTCACGAGGCCACTGCCGTTTCAGTCTCCGAGGAGGATTATAGGGATGAGTGGCGCAGTGCATTGACTGTGCTACAGGATTAGGGTGGTTGGAAAGGCTACTGTGGAATTTCGTAAACTTGGAAGGGATGAGTTCTAGAATGTAGGGTATATTAAGGTCGTTATGAAGGGTTTTGTTGCTGACATAATAAGGGGCATTTACTATTGTTCTCAGGACTTTTGATTGAAAGGATTGGATACGCTTGATGTTAGACTTTTTTGCTGTCCCCCATAGCTCTATTCCGTATGTCCAGATTGGTTTAAGTATAACTTTGTAGATTAGTAGTTTATTTTCTATTGAGAGATGGGATGTCCTTTGAAGTAGTCTGTACAGTTGTCCAAAGCGTCTGTTTAGTTTTTGTCTTTTTAGTCTCGTATGTGGGTTCCAGGTCAGTCGTTTGTCAAGATGGAAGCCTAAGTACCGTACTTTCTCGGATACAGGGAGAGGAATAGAATTAAAATAAACTAGTGGACCAGACTTGCGACAAAGGGTGAAGGTAATGTGGGAGCATTTTGCTTCATTAACTTTGATCCGCCATTGATTGCACCAATACTCGATCTCGTCAAGGTGTTTTTGAAGGTTATGGGATGCTATGTCGGGGTCTGGATGGGATGACAAGACTGCAGTGTCATCTGCAAATGTGGCCAAGAAGGTATTGGGAGTAGAGGGGACATCAGCGGTGTATAGGTTATAGAGGATGGGGCCCAGGACACTGCCCTGTGGAACTCCTGCACTTATGGGATAGTAGTTAGAGTATTCTAAACCACAGCGGACTTGGAAGAAGCGGTTTGAAAGGTAGGACTGTAGGATTAGGAAAAGGGTCTGTGGTAAATATCTTTTGAGCTTGTAGAGCAAACCTGCGTGCCAAACCCTGTCAAAAGCTTGAGCTATATCGAGAAAGGCAGCAGTGCAATACTGTTTGGTTTCAAGGGCTGAGGAGATGTGATCAACAACGCGAAGGCCTTGTTGAGCAGTGGAATGTCGTTGGCGGAAGCCAAACTGGTGTGTGGGAAAAAGGTTTTTGGATTCAACAATGGGAAGTAGACGTTTTAGTAGGAGTTTCTCAAATATTTTTGAGAGGATAGGGAGTAGGCTAATTGGACGATAAGATGAGGCGTCATTGGGTGGTTTACCGGGTTTGGCGAATAGGACAATAATGGAGTGTTTCCAGAGGAGAGGAAAGTGCGTCGTTCGGATTATGCAATTATATATGTAGGTTAGGAAGATTATGGCTTTAGGAGGAAGTTGTTTGAGAATTTGAGGAGTAAGGAGATCATATCCAGGGGATTTTCGGTAAGGTAAGTTTTTCAGAAGGTATTTAACCTCAGAGGGGTTAACGGCTTTTGGTGGAAGAGAGAGAGGAATAGGTGAAGTGAGGAAATCTTCCACAGTTGTGCTGTGAGTATGGCTTTGATGAGAAAGGTGAGGTGTGAAAGTATGGGTAAGATGCAGAGCAAATTCCTCCGACCTATCCCCATCCGAAGCCGCCCAGGACCCATCATCACGACGGAGTGGGTGTGAAACAGGTTGATACTTTAGGATTTTTTTGGTTACGTTCCACAAGGAGTTATCCCTGGTGGACAGAGAGGAGAGGTAGGAATTGAAAGAATCGGAACGGAAGGATGCCAATCGCCGCTTTACCAATCGGCAGTACTGATTGTACGTGCGACGATCAATAGGATGCCGGGATCTTTGCCACACTGTTCTGGAGCGGCGTTTGGATTGGATTAGATCTTTGAGATGCTGAGGTAAACGATTATGATTGTGGATTTTTGTGTGACGATGGGGTGACGATGCCTCCCAAGCCGACCTCTGGACCAGAGTAGTGAAAGAATGCACTGCATCGTCTAGGTCTTGGGATGTTTTCAGGGATAATTTGAGGTTTACGGACTCTGTAAGAAGCTGACGGAAGTGGTCCCAGTCTACTGGGCCCCTAATAAATGAAGGAGGAGGCAGTTTGTGAATTGGTCTTAAGGAAATGGTTAATAATAAAGGGCTATGATCGGAGGAAAGGTCATCGAGGCGCTTGAGTGAATAGTTTAGTGTTCCTAAACTATTGTAAAAAAAGAAGTCAAGGAGATCAGGATTTCGGTTGGGATCTGATGGCCAATAGGTGGCTGTGTCAGGAGTGATAGTGGAGCAATGTTTCCGTGTGAGTGCAGACAGCAAAGCACGTCCTCGTGTATTTGTGGATCTTGACCCCCAGTGTTGGTGCTTCGCATTAAAGTCCCCACCCACAAGGAAACGATGTCCGATGGAGTCTAGAAAGGAGATGAATTGGGAGTCGGAAATGGATTTATTGGGAGGGCAGTACGTTGATGCAAGTGTAAGAGGAAAAGTGAAGGTGGTGATTGACACTGCAGTGGATTGAAGGAAATCATGTGATACCAAAGGAACTATGTGGTGGGATATGGAGTTATGGACAATGACAGCGGTACCTGCATGAGCTGTTCCATCTGGGTGATCAGTACGATAAGTCTGGTACTGTCGAACGGTAAATGGTCGTTTGCTCGTAAGTCTTGTTTCAGTAATAAGAGCTACGTCGATCTTCTTGTCATGGAGTAGTGCTGTCAGTTCATTAGTGTGGGTGCGAACACCATTCGCATTCCAAAGGAGAATGGATAAGGAGTCAGAAGGATCCACTTATGGATTTTGTTTAACGGGGATAAGGTAGGAGACAAGATTTGTAAGAAGGGAAATGAGAGGGGTAATTAGGGTTCTGAATTCTGTAAGGAATGATGTTAATAGGCTAGTGAGATCTGAAGAGCTTGGTGGTGAAGGAATATGCGAGATGTGTGGTTGAGGATGGGATTGGGTTTGCTGGTTGGCGGGATGAGCGGAATGCTGGGGAAGAGATACTTGCGGACGAGAAGTGGGCAGTGCCTGTGACTGCTCTCTGTTCCGAACGGCATCAGCAAAAGAGACAGAAGGCCTCAAATTTCTGGTGGGGGCGCTTCTTGAGCTACCTCTTACTGGCTTCTCTTCTTCCGGCCGGCGACGTTGCTCGCTCCTGGACTTGAGGATTCTATAGGCCTCACAGCCCTTGTAGTTGGCCGGATGGTCTTGCTGGCAGAGCACGCATACAGCAGGCGATTTTAGGGGCTTTTTGCACAATTCGCTTTTGTGCTGCCCACTACACTTTACACACCTAGGAGGGTGGTGGCAATACGATTTTGTGTGCCCATATGCCTGGCAATTATGGCATTGGACGATGTCTCTATTGGGTTAAGGTTTTTCGACCTGTATTCTTGTGTAATACAGGGTTGTTAATTCATAAATTTTCTCCACGCCAGGTGTCCGCTCGAGATCTACAAAAAATAACGGTAATGCCGTTTTGGTGGATTCGTTTTGTTGTCTGTCCTCACGTAAAACGTTGGTTATTTGCCGAACTTTGAACCCCAGAGCTGATAGTTCGTCTTCAATTTCATCAGCTGGTGTGGTCGGGTGCAGATTTCTTATCACTACTCGAAGCGATCGTTCTTGTTTCAACTGGTATGTATGGAAGTCTGCATTGGTTTCTTCCAAATACTTAATGATCGCTCGATAAGTATCCGGAGTGTCTGGGGAAATTTTTGTATCCCGAGAGCGATTGAGGCACGTATATTTTCCGGTACCTACAACTTTGCTCATTTGTGAGCACAATAGTTTGAAATTGCTAATATTCCTTACGAATATAGCAGGCGGCTTGGGCTGTGTTGGTGTTTGAATAACTTCCATGTCGTCAGGTTGACTATTTCTCAGTACCTCGAAGCTATTCGGTGTGAAGAATGGAGATTCTGCTACAGTTTCTTCTTTTGAAGTGCTGGCAAGTGGTGGTAGATCTTCCATAGAGCTGGCAGCAGATGAGTTTGTAGGGATGTTCCTATTTGAGCGTCTGGGTTTTCGCTTTACTGGCGACGTTGGTGGAGTTGGGCCTAAGGACCTCGATCTTTTCTTTTTATTTTGTGATATTATCTGCTGATAAAATCTCATTTTGTCATTAGCTAAGATTTTTGTTAGTTAAAAAAAAAGAAAATAATAAATAAAATACGTAGTGCCGGTGGGATTCCAGTGGCGAGTCACCGGTCTTGGCTCTGAGCCACCTATCAGGTCTGGCTCTGAGCCACCTATCAGGTCTGGCTCAGAACGGCTATGTATCGTGAACGACGACTGATGCCTCAGTCAAGATGGCCGACTACTCTCTCCGATGTCACTATTATTTACACTTTACACCAATGTACTAGCGATCTACTCACTTATTGAGGGCTCCCTCGTGGCCACCTCACTTAAGTTGCCAGTTGACACAATCCCAAAGACGAAAAAGGGTCTATAACGGTAGTTATCGGTATTGATTTGGAGAGCGATAGTTGTACGTGGTTGTTAATAGTAGCGCATGCGCAGAAACTTTTACAGATAATTATAGATCCTCAGGCGAATCTATTTACAAATTATTTTTTTATTTCCCGTAGCACCGCTACATTATATTCAGGTTTTTTTTTGTTTTTTTTTTTCCCTAAGCTCTCTAGTTAGAATTTTAGGATGAGGGAGAAATATAAAATATATACAGGTTTTGTTATTTTATAAAAATTATATAATGAATAAACAAGTATAATGATATACATTATACGTGACTGGACTAAACTGACTAATAAAGGTGATGGGGCTCACCTTCAGGACTAATATTCAGGGTTAATATTATAAAATAACTACAAACTAATATATGTTACAATATACAGATTCTATAAACAAATCTATTTACAATTACTTCATTATATTTCCTGTAGCTTGGCTACATTTTATACAATTTTTAATAATTTTACATTGCGATTTGTGATAGTCATAAAATTATAGTGTACATTATACATTGATTGTCTAAACATGTTTAAAGTGATGGAGCTTACCTTATGAATCATAAAACTTAAAACTAACTTATATCTAACAACAAAATCTTAACCTAATGTCCCCCGACAGTCTGTTGCCATCGATGCGGGAATGTTAGTACTATCATAATATTAATCACTGTGTTTGTAAGATGCTGCAGCAAGTCAAAAAACTTGATGTACCTCCGGTGGAATAATAATAATAATAATAATGTATATATTCTTTCAAAGCTTTCATTTGAAAAAAGAGGAATGAGGAAAAATAAAATAGAAATTATTGGACTGAAAGGGATCCTTTAACTAGAAGTCATTTGAAGGAGGGGAGACCTCGGCTGAGGTGTAGATGATCTCGGGGCATTGGTGAGAGTCCACTGAAGAATCATTATTGAAAGTTACAGCTAAACGACAAATAACGTGGAAAGCATAAAATGGGGGGGGGGGAGTAATATTTATATGCATGTATGCATATTTTCCATTTCATTTGTTTCCTTTCTACAGTAATGCTACGTGCAATATACACCGTGATATATCGCACATATTTAACATAAATTACTTTTATGTTACATAGAGTATGGAACGATAGAAATTAGATAATAAATAAAATGATATGACAAAGGAATTTACAATTTTACATAAGAAACAACAACAATCTAATCAATATTTTTTGAATATATATTGTTTCAATCCAGTAATAAAAACTAAAATAATTTCATTATAGTTACTTGACATCTTTTAAAATAGGATTAAATCATGACTTTCTCACAAAGTTGTTGAAAAAAAGAGATGTTTCTTAAATTGGGTCATTGCCCCATCATCGTTAAGGGAGTGTTCATCTTGTGACAAAGAGTAATAAATGATAGATGGGGAGTTTATTGATAAATTTGAGTTCGTGAATGTATATATTTTTAATTTTTGTGTCTTTTAAGTAACAACCATGTACAAGTCGTTTTGTTGATTTTTGTTTTTGCATATTATTTTACTTTAACAGCTTTTATAATATAACAACCGATTATTTCAGTAACTGTTAAAATTTTAACAAAGACGTAGAAGATATTATATTCATCAAGTTTGTTTGAATTAATTTGGAATTTGGATATAGCTTTCGAGATATATATGACATTTTGAAGCCTTTTGGTATGTTAAACAGAAACCCCTTATGCGCATGTATTGTATTTTATTTTATAATATCCTCGTTGAAATCCATAAGGATATTAAAAATGTCAAAAATATTTTTATCACTTCGCAAGCCTGCTGATAAATCAATGCTAATTTTTATCATAATAAAAGGGGATATATTACTTATACTTTAATAATTGAATATTGATTCGCGTTTTCCCATGCACCTTTTTATTTGTGTAGGGGGGGGGGCATTGAAAACATCCCAGATCCAATCGCATTGGAGTATCCGTCCAAACTCACTAAAATAAATTATTTCAACGTCAGCTATCTTAAGGGGATTTGATATTGTTGAATCAGGGTCCCTTAAGTATCTGAGTCGTGTAAAAGTTTTCTGGATGTATTCTTTTGGTAAGTTTAAATCGTTCGCTGCTACTGTCTGTAAATATTTTTAGAAGTAACTTTACTCATAACCAATGCTTCACCAGTATGGAGCTTCGCTTGCAAAACCAACTATATTAAACTTGAAATAATCCAAAGCCAAGGGTTGCGTATCATCAATAATCCCTTGCTACATAACAATCGCCACTATGCTTAACGAATCTGTTGCTAAATTAAAATTTTCTGTTTTATTTAGAGTAAGGATTCCACAATCAAAGTATTCAATAGGTTAAATATAGTTGAACATTTTTTATAATAAAATACAAATTTAAATATTATTAAATATAAAAAATACAATTTTAATATTTAATTTAATTTATAAACTTCTTCAAATTTAATTTGTTTTTTTTTTTTGCCTTTTCCTTCGGTAGGTTTTTATTTTATTTTTTCTACTATTTGAAAATATGTGAATATATGGGATCATAGCCGGAATATGACATTTTAGTGACAAGTTGAATTGTAAATGAAATTGTGTATAAAGTTTTTAAATCTCTCTCTATCACCATACGTAACGGTAAATGATCTTCTAACATGTTAAGTGTGTATCTAGTATCTCTTTAATCTTTTTTTCTTGTGTTATACAGTTTTTTATTAGAGTGAAATAACAGTGTGACATAATAAAGCATACCATTCAGAAACTGCAGCTGCAACAAACAGTTCATCTCTTCTTAGGCTATTGCCTCGAGGATTGAATTTGAAAACCGATTTTACATAAACCTTACTAGTTTTACAATATCGGAAGTCAAAATGATTTAATCTATCTGAAATGTTTAAGTGTCTCCTACAACTCCTCGAAATGTATTAATTATGTGTACGGTGAAATGGAGAACAAGAAGTACAAAAAAAAAAATGATTTATGAAAAATTTTGTGTATGTTTTGTTAACTTTACGTTAAGTTCCAGGCCAGTAGTTATTTTAAGATTTAACGGCATGACCCCTCCCGCATAGTGTGTCGCCCCCTGATGACCCTCTTTCGTAGTAGCAATATTATTGATAAAGTTTCATCGTTTTTAAATAAGGAATTTAATTCAGAATATAACGATTGAACTGCCATTCCGTTCGAATGAAACTGAAAAATTGGCTTTGGTTAGTGCTTCCTCCATTTTTTGTTTTGGCAATGGGAGTCTTAGGTTAGAGAGAAATTTCTTTTTTAGGTAAAGCCCGGGGGGTGGTCGAGTGTCACAGGTTCGTTTCTCTACAGTATTCTTATTCCGCTGCGGTGTCAGCGGGGGATGAAACAATTAAATATATTTAACTCCACCCCCCCCCCCCCCGTGACAATGGCAGCAATCAATCCGTCCCTCTGACCTATTCATCTCGGGGCATGCCCGTGGTGTACGAGCAGAACGGGAAATGGAAAAAGTGTCCCTCCATTCCCGAACGAGATTCATTTATTTATGGAAAGGCATTGTGTCCCGGATCGAGCGCCGCCGACGGACACTTGAGCTGAACACTTGCTGTCCGAGTAATTGAGGAGCGTCCTTTGTCTGAGTGATTGTCGCCTATTGTCTGCGACTTGGGCCGATCCTGCAGGCTCTGCAATCAGCGCGCTTTCTATGGCGAGTCATCATCACACTCCGCCGATCACTTCATCCAGTATATCTCGTTAAGGAGGATTGCGTTTAAGTCAGATTTCGGGATAATAACCAGACGTTGATATTAAGGTACTTTTTTAAAACCTATTCGGACCTAAGAAGATTTCTTATGGTATGAGCAGCATGAATGCTTTAAGAGTTTCATTCTCTAAAAATAAATCTTATCTTAAAAAAACAATGGGATCCAACAAATTCGTTTGTTTGAGAGTTTTTATATATAATACAGTTGAGGATTACTGTCGACAGGAATATAAATAACATATTATATAACTGATACTAAAAATTCAAAAATATGTACTTTACCTCATTTTTTTTTTTTATCAAACCAGCCGGTACCCCTTGTATGACAGCAGCAGTCCCCTCTATCTTGTTGTGAAATCTGCTTAATTGGTTAAAAAGAGCGATAAATTTTGAGAACAAAAAAATCCTTGCCTGAAAAAATACGGGTTCCAGATCTGAATTCATACTTTATAACGGCTTAAGTACGGGTAAAGCAGCCGACCTCTCACTCACCAGCTTACACAAATACCTGATGAAGAAATAGATAATATATCGAAACTTTGGCTATAGAAAAGTTTGACAAAAACCTAACAACTATTTTCCATCATGCTCCGCCGACCTCCCCACCGTACTGTTCTACTCATTATTATACTCATGGCTAAAAATCATACCACACAAACCTATCCAACCGCCCTAATCCCTGAGAGTCATTACACTGCGCCACACATCCCTATAATGCTCCTTGGAGACTAAAGCGGCAGGAGCCTCGTGACCTGCTATAAATACGTGACTGAGTCCTGGCAATGGACTGTTTCTTCGATCATTTCCTGAGCGTATGTGGCTCTCGCGCTCTTGGTCAGCCTCCACCCACTGAAATTCTGTGCCGCGGCTGGCGGAGGAGGGTAGGGCACTTCTCAAGACTCCGCTTCCTCTTTCGCATGCGAGGGAGATGACAACCATGGGGATTTGGGAGGCCTCGGGGCTGTTTGTAAACACTGTATGGATAGGCGAGTGAATGAAGAATTGTAAATATAGCATGAATGAGAACATGGAACGTAATTACTTATTGTCTAATAAGGCAGATTGTAATGTTATCACAATAAATATTTTGTACTGTATTTATTAAAGAAATATATTACTACGTTTTTTTTTTAATATTAAAAATATTATTTTTATTTTTAAATTTATCTTATTATTTATTATCTGAGGTTTTTAAGGTTCTGCTAATAAAAAATAATTTTGGAAAAAGGTGAATTTAATTACAAATAAAACAAAAACTTAAATTAATTATATATAAATACTTGTTTACTTCTTCTTTTATCCTCATTAATTATCTTCAAACCAAAATTAATTATTTTTCTTTTCGTGCAGTGTCTCATCTTGGTTCTGCTAAGTCCAATACCACTAACCAAAAGAAATTTTAAAGTTTTTCTGGCTCACAATTTACAACTAACATGTATCACGGCTGATCCCAAAACTAGAGTGACACACGTACTGTGTTCTCATTATAACAACAACCACTAATAGCCATTTAGTTATTCATACTTCTTCTTTTGTTTTCATTGCCCTCTTGATACAAGGTTGGATTAAATCTTTATATTTCAATTTCTTATACACAAATTTTACTATATATATAATATCACAACAATATATTAGCCACAATTTAGCACCGGGTTTATCCAGCTCGAAAATATAATGGTAGCTATATTGGTCGAACTTATTTGCCACAACTGTTTGTGTCAGGATAGAACCAGGCGATCAGGAACAAGTAGAGGTTTCCTTTTATGTTTTCTGATTCAATTGCTCGGGCGATATTGAGATGGCCCTCTATTTCACCTGACGTTTATAGCCATTGACTGATAAGGGCTTGAAGGGACGAAAGTACATCCTGCCTTCCCCAAGGGGCTCTCTGCAATGTATAGCCCATCGTTGGGGTAGGGTTCGACATGGGTTTTTTATTAGATTGAGTCTGATATTCGATCGGCTAGTTAAGAGCCTGTGTTTACAACAGCTACGTGATGGCTACAATAATTTCGTGATATTGATATATTGAGTGAACTATCTTATACATGTGCAGGAGGGGTTCTCCTGTGGGAGTATTTGCCGGCCTGAGTTGAACCTTGACAATTAATGGGAACAAATTTTGTCTTAACACTGTTTTTTATTTCTTCTAATATTTGGAAAGCTTTCGATGGCTTAAACCAGGATTTTTTTTGTAACCTTTATCTAATTAACACACAATATGCTAACAAACATATGATTAGGCGTGTGTCGGCATATTCTAAAGGGTAATTTGATAACAAATGGAATTGTCTGAAACCGCTCTTCTTGATCCAGGTGGTAAAAGACGGGTAACCTCTCATGTTTTTTGAAAATCAACAGGCACCTGTTATTCCCCACTTTTCTCCTTTAACCACAGCTTTCCTAACCCTCCTTTTTTGATTGAACCTTTGAGTATTTTCTTATGTACATGTAATATAGTTTTATAATAGAATTATAGCGCCTAATAAGAATAAACTTCTAGTTATACGTAGCGTAAAAGTGATTCCATAGGTATCTTTTATAAGTAACTCTCCCTGTGTGTTGCCCTGAAATAGGCAAATGTAAACACGAAAAGGATTGGGAATTTTTTTGTTACGAATGCAAACATGTCAAAACCCGTGTGTTTGATCGCCAATGTAAATGATTCAGTTCCTGAAAAAATACAATATGTAGAGACATTTCGCGGATAACCATTCTGATTTTGATTTCCGGTTTGTTCAGTCTTCAGATCGGATTTCATTAAGAAAATTAAATCATTTTGCGGGCGGCAATTAATATTTAAAAAAAAAAGTTAAATAGTACTCAGCTTTCTTAAATGTCTTCAATGATATCTCTTCGCTACTGGCACCTAAAATAAAGACATACGGTGATTGAGAGCATGTTTTCAAGCTCAGCTGAAAAATATTTACAAAACAACCGATCCGAAAATTTATAAATTAGTGGATGTAAAAGCTCTGTCTTGAAATGATGAAGGACTAAACATCATTGTTGCAGGAAGAAACATAGACAGCGATTGCTTTGATGAAGCTTCTGCCATGGTTGGTGAAAACAAGCACAGCACTATTGCTGTATCACACTAAGGGAAAACTATTTGAAAAGACCTATTCTTAAATACCACTTCACCAGTCACCAGGAAGCGTGCCAAAAACATGGAGTTATCTTTTGTCTGATTGTCTGTATTAAGGTGAGCCCGTGCGCTCAGTCGCAGGCAATTCTGCGGAAAGATCAAAAAACACATTGAATAACATGGAAACTTGTTGTTGTTGTGTGTTGTTGTCTTCGGAAAGATTCTGGAAACTACACAGTGATGTATCTACTTATCATAAAGAAAATGAAATACCTCCTCATGTCTCCTCTCCTTGAAGACAATGAATGGCTTCAGGATCTCGCTTTCCTCTGTGACCTAACTGCTCATCCAAACTTGTTGAACACTCGTTTATCAAACCATTTATATAGATATATCATACCATTTACCGATGCCTGTTGTTGCGTCGTTGAAGGTGTTAGATGTTCTAATTCACCCTTTACGTTACAGATTGTTTTGAAAATGGACTGTCTCAAGCGTCGAGAACACGGTGGTCAAACTGAAGTTGATCCTAAATACGAAAAATATAAAATAATAGTTTAATCTCTAATTCAATCCTTAAAAACCAGATTTTCTGACTTTGAGGCTGAAAAATTCATTAGTGATATTTGATTAAAATGCTTTTGAGGCTCTTCGGAATAAAATAAATGAAACTTCATCAGTACTCTACTGAAATTCAAAGTGAATCAATTGACTTACAAAATAATATTCTTTCATCAAAATACGCTCAGATTATGACTAAAAACGAATCATCGGATTATCTGGATTTTGGAAAGTTCTTCAAATCTTTAAAGGATTTTCTTTGTTGCGCGATTTAGCTCTTCGATATGCTTGTCGTTCTGGGTCAACATATTGATGCGAACATTCGTTCTCCAAGATGAACTTTTTTTTATAAAAAAAAAAACAACGTCAGGGTACCATTAACTGGATATCATTTGAAAAATTTCTTTAGATTAGCCTCAAAAGTGGAGTCTACCAACAGTGAGCCGTTGGTAAATCAAAAACAAATACAAGTTCCACATTGAGTTGCATTTAATTTTATCTCAATTTAAAATTTTAGAAAAAAAGTAGCGAAATCACTTTTTCTAGTATGATTTGATCTTTTTTAATTTGGATCGTTCACAATTTTGTTACTCTCGTTTTTCATGACTCCAATGGTGCCTAAATCAAACCATACCGATTTGTTTAATTTATTTTTTTAACTTTTTAATTTACCTGATCTTGGTTTCGTCAATGTTTTATATAATCTATTACATTGCATTTTATTTGAAAACCATTTTTAGTGTTAAATGCAACCTTAATGACCTGGTTAAGTAAAAACCTGTATAAATGGAATACCTCTTTAAATAAAAATGAAATTAGGCCGTAATAACGTATTATTTTATTTTATTTCGATTTTGTAAATTTATAGATAAAAGTCTGCATTTAATTTTGTTTCAATTTAAATCGTTCAGGAAAAAAGTAATGAAATCACTTTTTCAGTTATGATAATTATCAACGAGTTACGCTCTAACAATAAATAGACTGTTTCGTTCTACTTTGAAAATTCTGTTTCACGAGTAAAAGTTGAGTGGGGTTAAACGGAGCATATTGTTTTTTTTTATTTTATTTTCTTTTTTTTAAGTTTTCAATGCTAATGGCATGAATTAAACAAGAGATGGGTAAAAAAAGAAAACTTCTTTAGACGTAACAACGTCTCTCGTTCGCGTCCTTTAATTAACATTTATTGGATAGGATTTAAAAACACAAAGTCTCTTTTTATATCCTACATAGATTAAATTATTTTAAATAAATGATAATTTATTCTAAAGGCGAGAAATGACTTTTCTTATTATTTCATTCTTTTTTTGAGATTTCACTAAACTTTTTAGTTTTTTATTAATAATAATTACTATTTCTTAGAGCTCAATCAACTTTGTTTTTGAAATATTATATTAATAGATAACGTTTAGAGATTAATCAAAACGTTTAATCAATTATAATTCACATAAAAAAAACAAAATACAAAATATGCAATACCCAATACTTAACCCAATCTGGACTTGAACTTTGGGGGTAAGCAAAACGCTTTAACATCAAGCGCTTCCAATATTTCCAATCTAAGTCCTAATAAGATCAGTTAATGGACCTTTTAATGGCAAAAATAGAACCCTCAATAATGGCCTTAAATTTCCCGTAATCGAAGATCATACCTCCTCAATTTAAATTTCCACCTGAAATTATCTGACCACCGAAATCCTGATTACTTTCAAGCATCACCTATCCCTATAACTCTCCTCCCAGATTAAATTGGAATACATATGCATGGATATGTGTGAAAGAAGTCACTGGAACTTATGGCACTGCTCAGTCTTCTTTTAAATGAGCTTACTGAGATCTCATGTCTCAATTGCATTGCTCTCTTATGCGCAAGGAATGTAGTCTCAATCCTTAATTAGTCTGGAAGAGCAGAGAAGATCAAATTTCTACGAGAAAATATTCTTCTACAGCCCGCGTTAAAGGAAATGAGTTCTTAGTATATTCATTCATTATTTGTTCCGGCATTTGTGCACCACGGCCTCACTGAGACCTATTGTGCGCCGTCCATGTCCCTGTCCTATATATGTGACAGGCCCACGGCCTTTGCAAATCTGAGGATACTGAATGGATCGATCAGTTCACATAGTTTGGGGTCTACAATGCGATCACTACCAAAGTGAAGGTATCGCCTTCTAGCTAAGTTATCACAGTCACATATTATATGACGTGCCGTTTCTCCCTCTTTCTTGCAGAATCTGCAGATTGGTGATCCCACTATCCCCAAATTAAAGAGGTGTTTATTTAACCGACAGTGACCTGTATAGAGTCCTGTCACACTTTTGAGTGTCCACCTGTCCATTGATAAAAGTGCTGAGCTTCTTCTCTTACAGGGTCCATTAAGAAACAGTTTCGAGTGTTCCTGTTTCTTAGTTTCTCTCCAAGAAAGTCTTGCCTTGTCCTCTAAAGCTAATTTTATACGCCTTTTAGCGTAGCTAAGGCTGATACCACATATGGGTTCAGGTGCAAGAGGTGTCTGTTCTGAGCCCACCCTTGCAAGGCCATCTGCCTTCTCATTGCCTGTGATGCCTGTGTGTCCTGGCACCCAGTCGATTCTAACCTTATTAGCTAGCGAGAGTGTGTTTAAGTTGTTTTTACACTCCTCAACCAAATAAGATCTGGTCGTATAGCTTCTCAGGGCGCCAATGGCTGCCTGGCTATCCGTGAAAATTGTGATCAGTCTGTTTCTTACACCCTCCCCAAATTAAGGTTTGGGTACAGACATTGATCGCCATCACTTCGGCCTGAAAGACCGAGGTGTGTCTACCTAAAGGAATAGAAATCCCAGATTCTGGTTTATCTTTCCTCCATATGCCGGCCCCTGATCCGTTTTCTGTTAGTGAGCCGTCTGTATAGCAATTAATCCCATTACACAGTTTATGTGGTTTGGTCTTTGTGTTTTCCGCACAGTATAAAACGTCTGTGTGTTTCTTAACTTGTAGGTCAGAGTGCATTGACAGCACCTCGTCCTCATCAATTCTTCTGAACAAGTTCCCATGTCCCATGTGAGTCATGACTTTGGATCTTGTTCCTGATTTCGCAAGTCTGTAAGCCACGTTCAAGGCTTGCGCTTCTACTTCTATGTGCAGTGGATTCAAGTTCAATAAGACTTCCATTGCAGCAGTAGGAGTTGTACTCATGGCACCAGTGATCATGAGACATGAAAGCCTCTGTAATTTGCCAAGCAAAGTTCTATTTTTACTAATACTACCTCTGTGCCACCACACCATAGAGGCATAGAGCACCATTGGTCTAACTGCTGCGGTATATAGCCAGAATAGCATTCTGGGTTGTAGTCCCCAGGTCCTACCCACAGCCCTTTTACATGCATAGAGGCATCGAAGTGCTTTCATAGTAGTATTCCTGATGTGTTTAGACCAGTCCAATTTTCTATCCAGAGTAACCCCTAGATGCTTTACCTCACTACAAATGCTTACCTGTGTCCCCCCTATATAGGGTGGTCTAACTATAGCATTTCTTTTGTTAGTGAAGATACAGAGATTTATCTTCTGGGGATTGATTCCTAAACCGTTCTTTTCACACCAATCCCTCAAAAGATCCATCGATGCGGAAAGCAACTCAGAAATGGTTTCTGAGAACTTGCCCCCTATGAGCACAGCAATGTCATCAGCATATCCCTGTGCGTAGAACCCTGCAGAGTTTAGGTTTGTTAACAATGAGTCAACGACCAAACACCACAGTAATGGAGATAACACCCCTCCCTGTGGACATCCTCCCACTGGCTTCATCCACAGTTTGGTTTGTCCCAATTGTGATTGTAAAATCCTATTCTCTAGCATGGTGTTTATCCAGCTAGAGGCTAAGGAACTAATCCCCTTTCTTTCTAAGGCTGATGCCATAGTGTTATAGGGTGTGCGATCAAAGGCACCTTCTATATCAACAAAGATGCCTGCCATTATTTCTTTATGAACTAGGGATCTCTCTATCCTGGAAACCAGGTGGTGGAGAGCAATTTCACAGGATTTTCCTGCCTGGTATGCGAATTGAGCGCTATGGAGCGGTCGTTCTACCAGTATTCCATCCCTAATATGTCTGTCTATGACCTTTTCCAAGGTCTTCATTAAAAATGAAGTCAGACATATTGGTCTGTAAGACTTGGGTTCGTCATAGGACTTTTTCCCAGGTTTTGGTATGTAACACACTTTTGCCATCCTCCAGCTTACTGGAATATAGCTCAGTGCCAAGCTTCCCCTTAACAAGGTAAGTATAAGGGGCCTAATTACTGGTAGGCCTTTTTGTAGCAAGGCTGGGAATATCCCATCAGTACCAGGGGATTTGAAAGGAGCAAAAGAATTAATTGCCCACTCCACTCTTGCAGAATTGACAATTTTATTTGCTTCTGCCCAGTTACCCTTGCAACTAGTGTGTTCACAGTTGGTAGGGTCATTATTAATCGTATCCATCAGTCCGCAGCCAGGAAAATGTGCGCGCGCCAGGGCACCGAGGGTTCCTTCCTCAGAATCCGTATAGCCCCCTCCCACCCTGACGGAGCCCAATACTCCCCTGTCAGACTGCTTGGATAAGATCCTATTTACTCTAAACATGGAAGTTGTATCGTTTATTTCGCTACAAAATTTCTTCCACGCCCTTCTTTTAGCCTTTCTGACTTCTTTGTGATAATCAGTGAGTGCACGTTTATAAGTGTCCCATCTGCCTGATCTTTTGGCCGCGTTAAAGAGTTTACGTGTAAGAGCTCTTAACTTGCCAAGTTCATTGTTCCACCAGGGACAGTTCCTGTTGAATCTAACATTACATACAGTGTTATTATCAGTGTATGACTTAATCATTGCCTCAGTCAATGTTGAGTTTAAATGTTCCAAATGCCAGTTGCTACTCACCACTCTAGGACAGCATTTGACCTCCTCCTCAAGCTGTGTATAGTAGGTTTCCCAGTTTGTAAGTTTGGGATTCCTATACACAGCTTCGGACGTGATGTTACCACTTAGATCAAATCTAATGTATCTATGATCTGAGCATGACTCTTCTTCAGAGACGTGCCAGCCTTTAACCCTTAGGCTTATAGTACGTGTGCTAAGGGTTATGTCAATGACCTCAGATCTGATTCTGTTGTTAAAAGTGGCAATATTGCCTCTGTTTAGAATGTCTAGGTCATTACTAGTTATGTACTCTACTAAACACTCACCTCTCTGGTTGTTGTTCTTGCTCCCCCAGAGCTGATGGTGAGCGTTCGCGTCAAGCGATGCTATAAGCTCGCCCCTTAAGCCAGTCCCTTCCGTTAGCTTACTAAGTGCCTCGGTCGGGACTCTTTCTTCATATGGCAGGTAGACCGATGCAATCGTCAACCTCCCACCTTGATTTCCCTCGTTGAGGGCCATTTGAGCTGCTGCTAAATCTCTAGAACAATATTGCCATAGAGGCAGCATTTTAAGACTGCTCTTATGCAGGATACAGGCTCTGGCACGCTCGGGTACAGAAATAATCTCATACCCACGCATCGCCAGCCCCCCTATCCTGCCCTTATACAGGTAAGGTTCTTGTATTAGAATAATATCAATATCATTACCTCTCACATACTGCTGCAGAACACCACATGCTGCAATACAGTGGTGTAGATTAATTTGCAGCAGCCTCACCACCATGATCAGTGCCCGCCGGCCCCCGGAGGGCCACCCCGATGCGGACGCCGGGAGACAGCGCCAAACCCAGGCCTCCCCATCACAGAGGGCCGAGACCCAGCGCGCCCCCCAGCCCCCGCCACGGGGCCATCCCCCACAGCCGCCATAGTCATCGCCTTGGGGTCATCCTTAGGAGTTGGCAAAGTCGTAGCGATCCCCTTCGACTCCACCGTCTCAGGATCGCTCCTTGCCTCCTCCACCTTATCAGCCGGCTTCCTCTCCTGTACTACTTTCGGCGGCTTCTTCTTATCCAATACCCTGAGAGCGACCTTAGTGAACCCATAGTTCAGCTTAAGCTTCTGCTTCTCAAGGTATTCCAAGCTAGTCTCTGGGGCAGACAGGATCGCAAAGAAGCCATGCTTCTCCACCTTGGTGCCCAGGAGTCTCCATAATCTAATATCAGGTACCCTAGAGTTTTGGGTCCTGATCCTCTTCATGAAATGTTCTTCCAGAGGCATTTCTCCTGTAATGAAGGTTCCTACCTTCACGGTTTTATGAAGCTCCTCCACCTTTCCTACACGGAGCTCCAGATCCCCACTGATGTTAAAATTGGGTACTATAATCGACAACCAGTCCTTGGTCTCCTGGTTGTCGCAGATTATGACACAGGCTCCCACATGTGGGTAAATTCCACTGAATTCAGCCTGTGTCCCTTTCTCTTCTTCCAGCTGATCGACAAATTTCATCAGCTGGCCCTTCATTTCCTCGCAATTCTCCTTCGTCAGCTGAGTGGACGGATATCCACTAGGGATAATCGCCACCCTGCTTCCTCCGGCAGCAATCGCGTAGGATGCAATACTAGCATCCCCACCCCTATGCCTCTTTGCCGTAGGCGCAGAGGTACCGGGTGAGGACCTAATCCTTTTCTCTGGAGCGCACCCAGACCCTGCCGTATTCCTGGACCCCGAAGGTCCTGGAAGTCCGGCCGGATCCTCAGGTGGCCCTCCAGCCAACATTGCCCTCCTCCACTTCTTTCTCTGGGCTCCAGAGAACTTGTGCTTGGAGGTCTCGCCTGCATCCTTGGATGCAGCGTCCCTACCAGGCGCCAAGCTCTCTTGCTCCATTACCAATTCGCTTACCTCCTCTACAAGCGTCGCAAGCGAGCTCATAGAGGCTTCGTCGTCCACTACCTCAGCGCCAAGGTCCATTGAAGGCCCCTGGGCTGAGTCCTCTCCGCTGATCAAGCTGACCAGCTCCTCCATGTCTTCATTATTAGTTGTTGTAGTACTCATATTTTGTTCCCACGAAAGCGGGGGAAGTTACTCTGCAGGTACTGCCCCCTCTCCCTGCAGAGGGCATTTAATACAATGGGGTGCGCCTGGTGCCCCAAGGGGGTCGATTAAAGACAGTGCATTTTTATACACCCCCTGCCATTCGGCCACAGCTCGAGCTCCTCTACACTTGGCTTGGGTGTTAAGGAGATCTCCACATGGATTTCATGGGGAGATCCCGCCTCTGTCGTCCGCGAGTCCATCGGACTCCCCAGGGGGTACCACTTGGAGGTGACAGTAGGCGTTGGTAGGGATAGGTCAGACTGGGAGTTCACAAGCAGTGAGTAGGGCACTATTGCTTGATTCCTCCGCTACGAGTACAGGAGACCCCCGCACCTGTCTCCCTCTCTAGTCTTTCCATTACCCTACCCATTTACCCCCCTTCTTAGTATAAGTGTCCATGGATGCTGAATAGAGGGTTAAATCATGGCTGTAAAATTATATAAAAATATATTGTTATTAGTGTTAGTGTGTTTTCTAAATCTATTTGCCTAGCTTTGATTAGGGCACACGTAAGATAGAACGGACTAAAGTTTATGAATGAACACACAAAATAAGGATGCGAGTAGATCTAGTAACAATATTTAAAATTTAACATGTGTTCTACCTCTCTTATAATTTGCCTAAATAAGGGCACACTTCTGTTATGTTAATATCTTTAACTGTTGCTCACATAGTTTCATCGTATGAAAGCAATACTTTGTGCATGATTGGCGAGAGAATTATATGGGCTGTAGCTTTGGTTTTTAGTCTTGTATAAGTGAGTTTTCTAATTCTATCTGCCTAGCTTTGATTAGGGTAAAATATTAGGCAATATTGGAATAGAGGCAATATTGTAGCACATTCTAGTGCTCACTTGTTGAACACGTCAACTTTGATTGAAGATGGCTTTGGTAATTTGTTATTCAATAATCCTTTTTATTTTACGAATTTCAGCTTCAAAATCGTATTAATTGGTAGCTAAGAAATATACATATTCACATAAAGCACATATTTATCAAGAGTTATGAAATAAAATAAATACAATTAATTTTTGATTTTGTTTTTTATCCTAATATCCCCTTGTTACAAATTTATATATTTACAAAATTCTACAAACGAATCTATTTACAATCGCTTCATATATTATATTTTCTGTAGCTTGGCTACATTTTATACAAATTCTTTTATTATTATAACTCCTTATTGTGATAAAATTACAATCTGCCTTATTAGGCAATAAGTAATTGAGATAAATGTTCTCATTCGTACCATATTTACAATTCATCATACTCGCTCATTCTTACAATATTTACAAACAGCCTAGAGGCCTCCCGAATCCACATGGTTGCCACCTCCCTCGCATGCGAAAGAGGAAGCAGAGTCTTGGGAAGTCCCCCACGCTCCTCCGTCAGCCGCGTCACCGAATACGAGCCAGTGGAGGCTGACGAAGAGCGCGAGAGCCACATACGCTCAGGACATGATTGGAAAAACTGGCCATTCCCACTGTCACGCATTTATTGCAGGTCACGAGGCCACTTCCGTTTCAGTCTCCGAAGAGGATTATAGAGATGAGATGTGCAGTGCAATGACTATAATACGGGATTAGGGTAGTTGGATAGGTTACTATGGAATTTAATGAACTTGGAAGGGATGAGTTCTAGAATGTAGGGTATATTAAGGTCGTTATGAAGGGTTTTGTTGCTGACATAATAAGGGGCAACATCAGCAATATAGATTCTAGTGTACAAAATAGTGATGTGTATTGTACCAAAGTATAACGATGTACATTATACATTAATGGACTTAATTTATTGAAAGTGATGGGGCTCACCTTATTTATCATAAACTGAAAACTAACTTGCATCTAGCAATAAAAACTTAAAGTAAACCTAATTTTCCCCGACAGTATGTTTCCATCGTTGCGGGAAGGGTGAAGGGATATACTACTGGGTTTGTTAGATGCTGCTATTAGTCAAAACACTTGATGTGTCTTTGGTGGATGAACTTACCCACCGATGGCACACCAAGCAACGGGTGCAGGCCGGCGTTATTTAACCTCTCGAGAGAGATATGTCGGAACGCTTTTTAACAAAACACAGACACTAATTCACAATTGTCTCTTATATCTCAAATAACAATTCCACGGAAAGGAAAAAGAGGTGCTCAGCAATTAATTTTTGATTAGACATAATTTTAAACAAAAATAGTATAGTTTAAACAGTCACTGAACTCAAAACAATAGCCTCAATCATCTCTTTCAAGCGACACTCTCTGAACATACTGGATTCGTTATCCGCTTTTGTTTGTCTATTTTGTTGATGTATACCAGAATATTTATAAAACGGTAACTGAAGCTTTAGAGCTCTCGACTACTTCGATTCAAAAGTAAAGTAAGGGGTTGAGTTAGCTGAGTTGAGCCAGAGTGACCGAGTTGAGAACGATATATCAACTACCGCCTATAACTGTCCAACGAAGTAATAATAAACGAGCTTCGACGGCGACCGAACGAGGAATTAACGGCATCAATTATACCGGCGACCTGAACCCTCTCTCCAATGGTGGCATTGATTCCAGAATTATTCAACCGGATTGATTATTGGAATATTTAGGAATAATGTTGAGTAAAAAAAGCTATGACGCACAATTTCAGAAGTTGTAGGAGATTAGAGGGCTTTCATTTAGAGGTGGTAACTGTTATACTTTTATCGTTAGCAGACGGTTTCAATGGGTTCCCATATACGCTTAAGGAAAAAATGATATCATCATTAGCATTTAAAAGATTGTCTTTTACTGCCAAAGACAGGGAGTGCCATAAAATCCCTCCAATATTCTTCGGATCCAGTCCCTACAGAATCCTCTACCAGTTAGCCAATTCTTTCTTCTATATCAACAAAAGCTTCAAGCTGCTCTTTTATTGTTATGGTCGTGCTGCCATTTAGTGGGAGTTAGCTAAAATCCCGCTAGCCAGAAATTTGATTCCCGCCTCCCAGGCCATTCTGATCCGCACGCTGATGCTCTATACCATGCCATATTTACAATTCATCATACTCGCTCATTCATACAATATTTACAAACAGCCCAGAGGCCTCCCGAATCCACATGGTTGACACCTCCCTCACATGCGAAAGAGGAAGCAGAGTCTTGGGAAGTCCCCCACGCTCCTTTGTCAGCCGCGTCACCGGATACGAGCCAGTGAAGGCTAACGAAGTGCGCGAGAGCCACATACGCTCAGGACATGATTGGAAAAACTGGACATTGCCAGGACTCCCACTTTCACGCATTTATTGCAGGTCACGAGACCACTTCCGTTTCAGTCTCCGAAGAGGATTATAGAGATGAATGCCATGACTATGATACGGAATTAGGGTGGTTGGATAGGTTACTATGGAATTCATGAACTTGGAAGGGATGAGTTCAAGAATGTAAGTTATATTAAGATCGATATGAATCTTACATCTCGTCTCTGGCGATCAACTAAGGCCTTAAGTGGAGGAGGCCCCTGGACTTCCTCTAACCCATTAGACATTTTATCTATAGTGTGCTTCATAGACTGGTGATACTTGGACTTAAGATAAGAAGTTTTGGCTAATGAGCTTTTTTTCCATAAAAAGGTAACAAGGCGTTAAAAATTGTAGCTCTAAGTACTGCTTGAAATACTATGTATTAATCATATGTGTAAATTTCTTATAAAAATGTACATAAAAAATGTTTACCTATTTGTTTCAAAGACGTTGGTAGATGTTAATATTTACCAGCTGTAGGTGCAGCGAGGAGGATCTCCATGATCCCTGTATCCTTATCCTTTGCTAGGGAGTGATTGTGGAGGAATCCTTGGCTTTGTATACTCGTCCATGTTATATGTGCGTAAAGAGACTGTATTGAACACTAAATTGAATATACAGCGTAAATAACAGAATATATATGATATAAATGAGTTAATATACAAATATTTATTGCTCTGTAAATAATTTTCTTTAAATGATTTTATTTTTAAATAAAAATAGTTTATTCAACCCATTGTGAACATCTCTTGAATCTGCTTCTACATCTCCAATCTTACTTCAAAAAGTGCTGTTAAGAAGTTCTCTTCAATGGAGTTAGTACTTAAGTGGCAAGTGCAGGGTTACAGATTCTTAAGTAAGGCCAATTGAATCTAACGATTACAGCGCCATAATATCCAGTAGTGGTTGAAAAGTATCAAGAGAATTGGTTTCCAATACTGTCACTGATGTCAAGACAGCAATCTACTGTTTTCTGGAAATGAATCACCAGATTAAATTTCAATATTTTGTAACTGTTTTTTCTGTGAAGTATATCGACCTTAGATTGTATTCATGTAATTAGTATTATATTATTTTCTCAACTGTATGAATCTTTAAATCTCTTTTCTATCAAGCTCAAAGGGAGAGGTAATCCTTTCAGGTAAAATGTAATTTCAAACGTATGGTCTACAACAAAGTCTTTAAAACTGAATAATTCAATCTGTAGTCATAGAAACGTATTTAACAATATTTTGAAATGTGGTGATTTGTTTCAGTTAGAATGCAAGAGGACTATGAAAAAAACAACATAAAAACAGGCGGGCCACTAACGTATAGGATTCATTAAGTCTCTGACATCATATGCTACTTAAATATTAAGCTCTGACATTTATTCTACAGGCAAAATTATAAAATATAAGGCCAAAAAAAAATTAAAGATATTCTTAATGGTAAAGTTTTGACTAATAGTATTCGGGTATTTTGTATCGATCCAGCCCATTTAAGTAATGTAAAATAAATAAAAAAGAATAGTAATTAAGTAAAATAATTTTCAAGTTATTTGCATAATTTTGTGTTATTAAATGAATAAATATTAAAATTAAAGAAATACTCCCAAAGATTTCTTAGAAACTTGGAAAAAGTGATTTATTAGAAGTATTAGAGGGTTTTAAACACTCTTATTAGGTTATGCTAATGCGAATCTTGTTAGTGAGTCGGGATAATATTTCTTTATTTATATTTTTATAATAATAAAATTCCTACTCGATATCGGTTTTCTCAATGTACTGACAGCTGACTTCTCAATCTACTGTGGGCATAAAGATGGATAGACACCTCCGTTTCGCTATCCATCTTAGGAACAAAATAGAGAAAGTACGCCTCAATTCTTACTGGCTTACACACTTATTGACTTAACCCAACTTGTCAGTATGTCTCAAAATGATAATATATAAATGTGTCCAGCTCTGATCCACGGGGCTGTAGTATATAGTGTGCTCCATACTCTATAAGTCTCCAACAATTTAAGAACGCTGTGATGAGTATACTGGTCTGAGAAAAATCATGTTTTTTACTCGTTGGAGCACCTAACAGACCCAGTGTTTTATAACCATGGCCCCTCCATTCTTCTAACATCGATTATAACATACTGTCCGGGATACTCAGTTTAAGTTAGTATTAGTCAAAATCATTCATAAAGCCTCGTCACCTATTTAATTCTCAAAAACATTTGACTTCTAATTTACATCAGATTGTCACCATAGATAGTTCTGCACAAAATTGCTGTGGAATCTTTATTTTGTTAGAATGTAAATAAAATTAATATCGATTACATATATAAAGTAATAATGATGTCCACCCAAATGAGTTTGTCATTTTGTGCTCCGCATCGTGAACCATGTCACCAGTCCGGTAAACTTGTTCAGACTAGCATCCCTATACCAAAGTAAGAATGAATCATATTATAATATGTCTTAGATTTGATGAAATACATTGTACAAAGTTTCATCAAGTCTTCATCTACATTTACAAACTGTTAAGTTGCGACACGTTTCAAGTGTATTCTTCTAAAGGAGGTATCAATGCTGAAGACAGAACTTCAGTGAGTCAGCTTGCCGAATGAATTCGAACTCCTCTTCCAAAGACTTCACAACAATAGCGAACGCTCAGTGCTTCACTTAATAACGATCCTGTTGAAGGAGCTCACTTCCTCGCAGCAACTTGCCCATTCATTTCGCAACTCAAGAGAGTGATGGGTGTTAAAAGATTATTGGTATTATGACATAATAATTATTAACCAATCATCACTTTGCCTTGTACTTAGCTAAGACCCTATGTGATCTACGTAGTAAAATGTTTACTGATACTTGTATTTGTTTATATTTAAACCCGCGTAAACTTCAAAGGTTATTCACGATGACCCGTGGATTTATTCACTATCCGGCACATCCACCGGGAGAGGTT
Organism: Acanthosoma haemorrhoidale; assembly: GCA_930367205.1. Taxonomy (NCBI): domain Eukaryota; kingdom Metazoa; phylum Arthropoda; class Insecta; order Hemiptera; family Acanthosomatidae; genus Acanthosoma; species Acanthosoma haemorrhoidale. Next base: position 71,966,458 of record OV884015.1, on the reverse strand, counting down.
TCGTCGACCTAGCCACTCCCCGACTGGCGCCTGAAAAAGATAAATAAACCTGAGAGAGAGAGAGAGAGAGAAAGAGTTAGCGGTATCAGGATCGTGAGCTAGTCCTCTCTCTCTCTGCGCTGACGCCGAAAATTTATTGATTAAATATGGAACCGCGAAGACTTCTATTTGTCCGTGGTGAGGACGTTATCACAACATACATCATTGGTGATTTTTATCTATTTTAAGTACAGGGTTACCTGTATAAAATATATGAGTTTTTACGCCTCAGTTGCTTTGTGTACTTAAGGCATATGAAAAAATGTTCGACTGTATGCATGGTGTTATTGCACAATTCACATTGAGCCGGGGATTGACGTCATGCACACCACTAGACCACTGAGTAATTTATATAAATCTTTTATTAAACGTAATGTCCTTTAGGAACACGAAGTGGCTACTGTTCCGCAATTCCCACATATTTTTCCACCTTCGTGCTCCTCTTTCTCTCTGTCGGTGTCATTTTCTCAAAAGGGAAATTAGGCCGGCTCATTTCGGCTTATTACCTTCTGTCATTCAAGTGATAATGCCATATTTTCTCATCTCGCCCACTTGCAGACGGAGCAGGCTCAACAGACTCAGGCAGGCAGACAGAGCAGGCTCAACCTCTTCTTTATTCATGAAAGTATCTCATATTCTCATTCTTATCTAAAATAAGGATTACGCGATAATATTTACGCTGCCTACTCATTGTAGTAATGTAACTTTAATAGCATTGAATTAGTTTAAAAAAAAAAAATATTGAAGTCAATCTAAAAATATCATTTATAATTTATATTAAACAACAGTAGACGTTTCGCTTATTCAGATATTCCCTGAACTACAATTCGTAAAAAACAGTTAAAATAATAAATAATAAGATAAACAATAAAGAATAAAACGGCACATTCATTATTGTATAGGTACGGACCGAATGATTATCCGATCTTAAAAAATAAATTAAACGTTTAAATATAATTATTACATTGAAAAGTGTTTACTTAAACACTAGTTAAAACTGTTCATACTGATGGAACATGAAATGAATTTTTTAGAACTGGATTTAGAATGGAAAATATTTTTTGTATATTTCATATTCAGAAAAAACAAACCTTTTTGGCCAGGTTGGAAAAATTAATAACCCTTATTTTAGACCCCTAAAATAAGACTCACTTCTCACCAAGAAATTTCTTTATGGAAAAAGAAATCCCTAAACCATTTTTTCAAACAGAAACAACTTTGAATACCAGATTTAAAAAAAATACCCTCCAGTTTGTCCAAGTTTGTTAAGCTTTTGGCCTAAAAAGATATTTTAGGAGAGATTTTAAGCTTTTTTCAAAAACCAATTTGCACTCTATATAAAAACGAAACTTATTATATATGTAATATAGTATATTATATACTGGTATATAAAAGTATTATCATTACTAAATCTGCGGCTCATTTTAAATAAATACTAAAACAATATAAAACGCTAAAAGAGACAAATAAATGATTTGTAAAAATGATGACTTTAATCTAGCGATTTATTAGTCTGGTATTGATTTATAAGGTTTGAAAACTTTTACAATCTAAAAAGGTACGTCAGGAGGATTCAGGAGGAGGATAGAGCAGCATTCCCAACTCCTTTGAATAAACCGAGTTATTAATAATTTTTCCTACCCTAGTTGGAAGTTCTAATGGTGTAAAGTACAATAAGAGGAGCTCCTCCTTAGAGGACAAAAAAACTTTTTAATTTGAGCTTCTGATCCTGATACCAGTTTTTAATCATTACATTTCATAAACAGAATTTCAAGGATATATCTATTGTCATAGGGAAGTTTGGAGAGTCGAAGTTTTCCGAACAATTATGTGATTGCATATCATAAAGCAGAAGCGTAACTTCAATCTCTATTTCTATCATACATTAAAACTCCCGTGCACTAATATAATATATAATATAAAAACTGAAAAACTCTCATAAAAACAGGCAAATTTATGTTGACTTTTTAAAAAGATGTGACATTATAATTTTTTGGAAATAATTAGCCAATTTTGAGTAAAAGTGAAACTTAATTTGATTTTTTTTTCTTTTTTTTTGCCCTCTAGCATTTATTCATTCATTGAGAAAAAAATAAATCTCAATTCACACACAGAAACCGTCCTACATAATTATTCTTCAGGATTCAGTGTGTCAGTCGTATTGAACCCAAATCCAGATTAATTAGTTCAGTAACGGTGGAGTGGGGTGTTCATTGTTTATTACAATGGGAGACAATAGTTCCATTGATCATCAAACCCGGTCCTTTCAGGACCTTGATCCCCGTGTGACGATTGAGTGCTTTATCTGTCCGGGTCTTGCGTTTAACTGTAATGTAATTTAATTAAATGTAAAACAATACATCCTTTAAGTTGGAATAACTTATACACAAAAATAATTAGGGCTGAGTATTTGTCCTGGCCCTGTTGTCAGTTGATTAAAATTAAAATGAAACGTATTTTAATTATGTCATCAGTTCCAACGTGATGAAAATGCACCATGAACAAAAGATCAACAAGAATTAATAAAACGAATAAAAGGAATATTTACTTTGTTCTGTTGCCTTGATTAATACGTTTTTATAATTCTTTATTTATAAATCTTGTGAACATATGATAAATCATAAACACCAAAGATATCTCAGTGAGAGATCTCTTTTTTCACCATAAATAACCTGTCTGTTGCTACGTAAATTATTAACACCTTCTATGCTGCTTAACATTAATTCTTGAAAATTTGAAGAAAAAAAAACCTGAATTTGACCGATAATCTTGTAAGCTTTTAGTAAAAATTGTAATTTTTCTTTTTTGTAAACATTATGTTCTTACCTAAGATTAACTAATAAATGTTCCTCAGAATTCATGCAGTCTCTCATGTTTGTGTATGGCAGGGGAAATCAGTTACACCAAATTGCATGCGCTAAAAGCACCATAATTTAGGATCTGAAAGATTCAATTCTCTTGGAGCAACGAATAATTGGGGGTAGAAATTTTTTTCAACGTATGGTTGAACCCAAAATCTTTGTTTTCTATTTCTTATGTACTGGTAGTATATTATTAGCCTTTTTATGTATTTATATTATATCTGGAATCAATTTCAGTATACGTGATTGTAAACACGAATGATGTTGGAAAATTATGACGATCATCATTTCTCATGCTTTCATGATCACAAAGAATGGACTACTGGTTTGGATCACTTTTGAGTAGTCCGCGTGTGTGGATTGGTGTGGCCAAAGCGTTAGTAACCGATTAGTAATTTCATTAACAAACTCGTTTAGTCTCTTTTGAGTAGCTTAGTGCGTAAAAGGCTTTAGAAGCGCCCTAAGAGCTAAAGATATTGATATAATGTTATATTGATAAAGCAAGTTCAGTAGCTAGAAGGTCTTGAACAAGACCACAGACTAACCCTGAGGGCTGGTGAAAGGTAGGAGAGGAGGATAGGATAAGGCACATACAAGAGCCCTTGCCAAAGACATAGAATGATGGTAATCCGGGGATGTCAAGAAATCTTGCCACTGACAAAAAGGGAGAGTTAAGAAAGAACAAGAACTAATATACCGAATGTAAAAAACTTGTGAACGCGTAGTAATGATCACCCTCCTTAGTTGACCGTGGAATAAATACTTCATCAGTTGAAAGTAATTGTACAATAATAACATTAATTTCACGTTGTTTTGTCGATATCAATCAATCTTCAATTACTCCCTTATCATATCTAATGTTACAACTATTCATCGTTTAAACATATTTCTACATAGTGAATTATGCTATCCGTTACAACTTTCAATTCAGTAAATTATTAGCTAGTAATTATGGAAATGGGTGTAACAAATTCCATTTTACTTAATTATTTAATACAAATAGTGATTTCGGTGTTTTATACAAATCTCAAATAATTTCGTTACACCAATCACTGACAGATTTGAACTGAAGGAGACAAAAAAGCACCTTCTAATCAATCACATTCTATCCTTCAAAACTGAAAGCCCTTAGAATGGGCAAGTAAGAGGAAATTCGCCAAAATACATCATCAATAAATTTCCCCGATACTGATTTTAATATACTCAACATCCTTGAACACAGACCCTCGAAATTCTATACAAAATTACATCGCCCACTATAAGATCGCTCTCTACTTCCACATATCACTACAACCTCCTGTAGTAATGACCTGAAGAACTCTTGGAATAAACCCGTTATTTGGAGATCCGGCACTAGGTAGTATTCTTCCTTTATCAAGCAGTCCTGAGCGTCTGTGGCTCCAGAGCTCTTTCTGTTCCTGTACTGCAAATATCTTGGAGTTATGTGGTCGCAGTAGCAGTGTAAGGAGTTTCCCTAATTTCTGCTTTCTTCTCTTTTTTTTCCTAAAGTGACAGGTGATTTGGGGGTTTTGCCCGGGCTTCGTCTCCAAACTATATGTATGTTTATTGAAAGTACTGTATGAATGAGAGAGTGAATGCAATATTTCGCATATGGTATTAATTAAACCAATACTCAATTACCCATTGCTCTATTAAGATAGATCGTAATTTTTTTTTTAAAATCAATATTTTTCAAATTTTTCGTTCGAATTTGAGTTGTATTTTAGACATCATGTATAGGATAATTTTTATTTTGATTTGTAAAATGAAATATTCATCATTTTCGACCATAAATTGTTAAAAAACTTCGCTAAATCCTCTCCTGCTGGGCTTAGCAATGACCCCTTATTTCTTCAACGTTTCTGTCATCGGCCCCTAGCTAGAGCCCTTCTGACGCTCCATTGACGAGAGATCTAATCCCCTTTTACGGGTCCCTTGACGAAAAACTTTTTCTGAGGAAAGTCACGTCCTAAACCTTTGCTAATTGGCAGATGGTAGATTATAATTGCTTATAATAGCCGTTGAAGAGGAAACTCCTTTAAAGCCTGAACTCTTTATTAGCCATAATCCCAAGTCATTAAAGCGTTCACCCGAGATTGTGAAACATTCAATTTATTAACACCCGCGCTCGTAGGATTCAGATTAAAATATAAAATATATGTCTAATATCCACAATCAATCAAACCCTTGATGCTTTCGGCGTGCAGTGAAATCATAATTAATAGTAAAAATATCTTTATATCAGAGGTTCTTTCAAGAACAAACCTTTATTTAACACAAAATGGATTCTTTGGCAGTATCCAGTCCCCGCTAAAATGTACAGTGTACAAATAAAATATTTAAAAAAACAACTAATTTACAACTGGGTATTCACAACATAAATATGCAAACTCATACATACCTAGATTTACGCATCAAAAAAAATTCCCTCAGCAAATACGTACTATTGCATAACTACATCCAATTATTTCCATTGTCCAACTTTGAAGAACTAAAAAAAGTAGCCAGGTCACTTATACCATTCCCACGTCAACTCGATGATTAGAATTTAGTTATCAATAACTCTTCTGAAATAAATTTTAGATTCATGGCCTTCTCTTTTTTTTATTATTAAAAAGATTTTATTTTTATTGACAGTGTTTAGTTTTTTTAGCTCGATTATTTCTTCACTAAACTGTATCATTGTATTGTACAAATCATAAACGAAATAAATTATTTAAAATTTCAAGAAAAATATCGTTATACTCGGACTCGGGGATGACTTTTTTAAACATTTATTAAATGATTGGGATGTAATTGCATAATGCTGAAATTTTATGAGAGCATTTCATTTAAATTTTTTAAACCATCTATGCCAAAATGGCTTATTTAATCGATAAAAAAAATAATTATTTAAAACATTAATACAAAACAATATTTGCGAAATCGGCTCGAATCCCTCAGAGCTGGTTAAAGATTCCTGTTCCACTTATTCGTAACCTTGTTCAGTGGTAACCAACCTATCATTGCATTTTTACCAAAAACAGATCTGCTTATTTTAAATTGTTCTAGAATATACCATTAAAATCGCAGATCTATTGAATATTTTTTATGAGCGCTTTACACAGCAAACAAATATATAAATATATTAAGTTATACAATAATTATTACTAAATAATTCTTTATTTTTTACTTTGTATTATTATTTTTATCTGAAACATAAGTATTTTTTTTATTTATTTATTTTTTCTAAGGTCTCTAATTAGAAGATTAAGGATGAGGGAACATAAGTATAAAAATTTAAACAATATTAATAATATTACATAGTAAATAATGATACTAGCATTGTTTGGGAGGAAGAGCAAGGTTCACCCTCTTGTCTTGAGAGCGTTAGTAACCTACCGAAGATCTGTCACCCAGCTCCTTTTCAACCAACCTCCTCCTCTTGTTTATGTGTGGGGTACGCATGTCAGAGAATCTAAATAAATAATACAAAAAAGAAAGTTTTCAATGATAAACACAATTTCGACGCATCTATGTGAATTAGTTAGTTTTGTAATTTTCAAATTATTAATTCATGAGCTACTTAAAATCTACTACCTGATTTGAGAATCAGTTGCCTAGTCACTTTTTCATCACTACAGTATTGATCATTTTTGTTTATAGTAACCAAAACTTGTCTACACCAAACATAAACTGAAAATGTCGGACAAAGTGAAGTAACAATATAAGGAGATATAACAAGTTACGTTATTATTATTAAAAAAAAATATATATATATATATATATATTGAAGAGAGATTAAAAATACATGTTTAATATAAGTATGTGTTAACTATTCCGTTAGGTTATTTACCCCTAATTAATATTTGTATTTATTTCAACGAAGACATTCTTCATAATTAAGAGCGGTTATGTTAGTATTTGGGTTTTATTCTTGTAACATTGCGTATTGACATAACATTACTGTTATTGTGTAAATAATCTATTTCCGGATAAATTGATTTGTGTATTTTATAACAAAAACTACTTTATTTTTTTATTTATTTCGAAACTTGCCTGAGATTTTTTTTCGATTTAAGATTTTTTCCCAAACTTCCCGATAATGTAATTTATCGGAGCTTGAACCTATGTCAACAAAATATTGCTATTGTTCGAGCTGTGGTTTGTGGTATCTATAAATTTAAGCTGTTCATATCACAGTTGCGGTATCTGATTGCATGGAATTCACCAGAAACTTTATGACAAAGGTCCACACTCAAGTTAGTATTCTCACCACAGATCAGAGTAAATTACCATTACGTAGTTATGATCCATATGTAAAAAATGCTTTCCTTTGTTCAGTTTAGGTGAAGATTATTTATTAATAAAAAAAATAAGAATTAGCAAAATGTATACAAAAGAAGGTAGAGAATTTTCAAACTTTTCCACTGGCCTACTGGGGGAATCCTTGAGGGCATTGGGGAATGTTTGGTGAATGATCATGCGATAGAAAAAATGCTATACTTTTATCTTAGTTTATTTTAAAAAATGTATGTATGTGCTTCTTTAAGATGATCTTAAATAAAATAAAACTTAATAATAATTAATGTTTTCAAAAGGGGGATGGCCTTTAAAACTGATGCCCCTTAATAACCTAAAATCCTAATCCATGCCTGGATGAAAAAACTTCTTTCTCGTACCTTTTAATTCCTCGAGATAAATTGTTTTCCATCTAATTACAAATAATTTATTTACATTGATTTTTGTTCTACTAGATTATGTAGGGCGCCCTCTGTGCGCCGTTAGATGGCCATGGTAGATTTAGATTAGTTCATTATCCTTGTCATCTGTGTGAGTATATTACTCCATTTTATGCCATTTCCCACTCTTTCCATGTTGTTAATACTGTTGCTGGAATTAGTCAACAACTCAGAAGGGCTCTTTTGAACGTATTTTCTCTAGGGCCTGTCTGAACAGGTCTGTATGGGGACTCGTCATGTTGGTGCTCCTCTTTGCCTTCACAATGTCACATCCAGGACGTCTCCCCCAGGGATGGAACCAATATTGTTCTGTAAACAGACAGCTACGTGTCCATATTACGAATCTTTCTCTATCCTACGCCTTTCTGTATTTACTCCAGTCTGGATACGGTCGTCAATTTTCCCAATAAAAATTCACGAGCTATATTAATATTCCGTTTGTACTCGTTGAATTAAGTTATGTTTGATGTTCCGCACATTTAGGGGTTAAGTATTTAATGAGTTTCGTCAAAGATTACATGTTACCCAGTGTTCAAGAATATGACCCCACCCCTAATCCCGTACCGATGGCAACAGGATGTTCGAGAAAACTAGGTGGAGTTAGTTAGATTAAGGTTAGTACTGTCATAAATCATTCTTAAGGTGAGCTATATCACTGTTCACACGCCTTGTATTCTATACCATAAAAAATCAGCCTACCATAAAAAATTCTTTAAACCTCACATATTATATAAAATGTAGCTAGGATACAGTAAATATAATTAGCGCTATGTGTATTTATGTTGATATTCCATATTGTGGAATCTGTAACTCACTCTATGTATGTTGAATGAAGGGTTATAAAAAAAAGAAAATAAAAATTGCTGTTAAAAAACCAAAATCAAGGGATTTATCGTATAAGTAATTATTGAACAAAAACGTCCGTGCCGATGACTTCGGTCCATTCACGGTGCAAAAATTTGACTACATCATTTTCTGATTATTTTTGACTGCTTCCGCTCCCTAATCGAGTTCTGCACAGACTAGTTTGCCGGCAGTGGAGCTCCGGAGCGCGTTAATACCATTCCGGCTTACGTTATCAGACGCCATATAACCGTGCCATGTACGCTCTCAGGTAGACCTGATGGCCAACTCCAAGCTTAGTTAGGTTTAGTTGTTAGTTACTGCTTCAACTTCTTGATTACCTCCTGCCGTAGCGACAGGCGCCGATCCGTGATGAACTCATCCCCCGCCCCCTCCATGTAGATCCATGTAAAACCCATTATCCTAGTCTAATATGTCGTGTTCTTCTTATCACCGTCATTCTTCTCCGCGTTCTTTTGCATAGAAGTGTTGTGTGCTCTGTTGTAATGAAGACCCGTTATCCTATTATACATCCCTTCTGTAACAAAAAACAACAACAGTTAAAACATATTTATTTATACTATAATAATCCTGCTATGTTTCAGTATCCAAAATACCAAACACTATAAAAAAAAATCACCCTATCCTAATAAAAGTTCAGATCAATGTATATTCAATTTTTGTGTAATGAAAATAATATTTTGCTATTATGCAACGGATCTATTCTAAAATAATCTTCACATCTTCACTTATTGCTTATGAATAAAATCTTCATTGAACTATATTTAAAAAAAAAGTTAATTAAATGCCTTACGTCAAAAAACAATGTTTTGGTAATTTATCTATGATAGTAATATGTTTAAGTTATTTATTCTCCCTTGGTTTACATTTATTTTTATTTTTGAGGGGTTATCGCTTTGTAAATATCTAGAGTATGAATCAGCTGCGGACACTTCGTGCAATTTAAATACTCTTGTGGACCTTCATTAATTAGTAGAGATGGAGGCATAATACCTAAAACGCATGCGTTAATGTCACCATTTTAAGGGTTAATTCTCAGGATAATAACGCTACTTTTTAGTTATTATGTTTCATTCAAAGATCATGTAGACAAGAATCCATTTTTTACCGGTAGACGATCCCCTCCAAAGTGCACTCGATTGGTTAATCATAGTTATCCTATACTGTATGAATGAGCGAGTGAATAAAATTATAAATATGGAATGAATGAGATCATTTATCACAATTACTTATTGCCCAATGAGGCAGATTGTAGTTTTATCATAATAAAGTGGTTTATCTATCTATAGTTATCCTGATGAAGTTCAATGTGGATGTAGTGGAATACGTCACATTCTAGGATAGTCCGGTCCCTTGCTGTGGATTGGCGAAGCGATTGGTCCAGAATCATTCCACTACCCGATTTCCAAAGCAATCAATTATCAATATCCAATATCGAATATATCCCATTTAAAAAATGAACACGGGCCCTTGTCGGCTTATAGATATTATTTTTACCTCAGTCACTTATTAGTGAACTAAGTATCAATCTTCATATCTCTTTGATAATATGTTTATTTAAAAAAAACAATAGCAGAATGCTTTTAATATGTTTAAAAAAAAATACACGCCTTTCTGTCTGGTGAAATATTGTATTTATGAATGGTTTTTGTTTCAGGTGAGTGTCTCCTGCTTGTTTGACTTGTATTATTTAAGGTAAGCCATACGTTTTATGGACTACTACTCATTTTTAATATAACTTTATTTTATACAAATAATTTATTCTTTTTTCTGATATATACTAACTGCTTTGAAACAATACATTTAAATCATTAATTTCAAGAGCGAAACGGAGTTTTAATTTTGTAACAGACAGCAGGTGAATTTTATTGCCTTTTAAAGGTTAGGGAGGAAAGATAGAGAAAAGAGTGGAATATGAATATTTTCGATAAATAACTGAATGGTATTCAGGTAATTTAATATTGTAGAAATTTTGCCTTGGAACTTCTAGAACTTTTGTAACGAGGACAAAAACGTCAAATATTTTCCATTATTACCAGAGATCTTACATTTGCAAAACTTCAATCAATTTCAAAGCACGGAACTAATGATTAGATAGTTGGAATGTTGGGTCGAAGGCAAAGTTTTCGACATTTAGTTAGAATAGGATTTAAAATAAAAATCATAAATGGTTATTTTCATATTACTAGATACATCTATTGATCATAAAAAAGAGCAACCGTGCAAACTCATGAAAACCGTCATGAGCAATATTGTCTGGCACCTGTGTTGAGAAACTTCTTGGATTAGAGAGGAGAGTTGCCTGTAATTGAGCTGTCTTGGTACAACTCTCTCCCACTCCCCGAAATCACCCACTCGCCCGTCTTAGCTATGAGCTATATTTGGTGACACGAAAATGTTATTTTTAAATATTGTTACACACTTTTCCTTTGTTGGCTTAAAAAAACTCAAAAAGGTCAATGGGTGTGGTTTTGACACTTCTAAATTTTGACGATTCAACAATATTTTATGGTGTCATGATTAAAAAATAAATTAATAAAAAATTCTTTCTACAGTTTCCAATCCAGAAAAAAAAAGAAGGTCTCAACCTTTATACAAAGCTTGACCCCGATTAAAGAATAGTTTAATTTTTATCGTATGTAATTACTATGCATTATAAATGATTATTTATACATATTTTTTAATTTAAATATACTAACTTAAACAGTGGTTTTATTATTATTGTAGATATTCGATCCATACCTATTTTTTTTTAACATAGAATAACAGATAAAGCAGTAATTAAAAGATTCTATTAAACTGTTATTTTACTTTTATATTTTTTGGAGGGCAGAAGTGACGTTAAAGGACAATAAAGTCGTTTACGCTAACAAAATGATTTTTTTTTATTAATGTATTACGTATGTATTAAATTTTCGTTGAGAAATTTGACTCAGAAAGGTTTTTTTTTTTAATGGCTACTTTTGCGAGGGGGAAATTAATTTGTTTAAAAGGTCCGTATTTAGCTAATATTTATTTAAGTATTTTAAATTTCATTTCTGTAGCACAGTTGAATTATTTCTTTTTGTACACTGTTTATAAGAGTAAGCATAAACCAGTAGGTGAGGACTTTCAGGTAAAGTTAGTTTGCGTAAAAAACAACATTTTTTTTTTTATTAAATTTGACTTCTGTCAACTCTTAGTACGGAAATTTGTGTATTTATTACGAAAATGTATTGAAAAATATTTCCAAAAATCTTAAAATTACTATATTTTATTGCGGGAAATGCTTCGAGTTCCAAACAAGTTTCTTCTATCGGTTCGGTACAATCACTATCTAAAAATTATACATTGCATACTTAATTTAGTATGAATCGGACAATGATTACATGTAGAAGGTTATATGATGATGTTAAAATTAGAGATAAGGGTGAAACGTGGATGTTGCGAGCACCCTTAAATCAATGTGTTTCAAACGTATTTGAATATTTGACTTCTGTTATTACCATTAGATAAATCATAAAAATAATTTGTCACTAATAAAAACACATACCTAATGAAGAAGATATTAAAAAAATGTAGGATTTGTAGTTATGACTGGACAAAAATCATCAATAGAATATTAGAAAACTGTTCACATGAATAATTTAATAAGACGACCCTCAGTTTAAAGAGTTAAATTTTTGTTTACTATAAGGTTGATAAACTTGCCTATGTTGTTGTTTCATGGATTAATGAATACAACTTTGTTGACAGTGCAAATATTTCATTGGCGTGAACGAATTTAGTAGTCACTGTACATATAATGTAATATATATTTTAATAAACTAGCTATGTGCTCAACTACTTTTATAACAAGGGTTGTTAAAGAAAATTTTCATTTAGTCGATGATTAAGCTACCAATCTTTCTGGATATCATTGTAGAATAATATAGCAGGATACTTATAGGAGTTAATTGTGATTGTAGGAACGTTTGCCCCGTGAGAGAATTATGTTAATGAGCCATTAGAGACAGGTAGTAAGGATTACCGTCATCACTACGTGGACATATCCGGAGCTAACTAACACAGCCCAGCCCGGACCTGAATTAGTATTCAGCCGCCACGGTCAGTCTTCAGCGTGCAGCCATTTGTTGCAAATCGGTTATCGATGCGACCATATATAGGAAATGTATTACCTTACATCTACCGGTAACAATATGCCAATCCTTGCACGGAATGGTGCAATACCTGAGGAGAGGTCAAAACAGACTCTATTGCGATGCGTGGCAAATTTGGACGTTCCAGCGCATGGGGAAAATAAATAATTTTAAAGTTACGCCTGTTCAACAGGGATTAATACTGAAAAACTCTCGAAGTAAGCAAGTTGATCAATCACTATGAATAATAAAAATGCAATCAAGTCGAATGAGGGGCATCACACGATTAAGGGCTATGTTACGGCTCAGGAAAAGTTACAAACACGATTTTAATGACTTCAGGCAGAATTCAGGTAGTTTAATATTGTAACATTGCGTTGGAACTTCTAGGTCTTTAGAAATGAGGATAAAAACTTATAATTTTCATTATACTTAGAGAGCCTACATGCACAAAACTTCAAGCATGGAACTTCATAATTATATGACGGAAAGTACTGCGCTTGCGCTAAACTTAAACAAACCGTGTTCGTGTCGCTCTGCAAACGAACTGTTTTGCTACTGTTTATAGCAAGTGTTTAGGTCGTAGAACTGTTTTAACAGACTATTGGGAGAACTGTTCATGGGGGAGCTGTCTACAGGTGAGTGGATTGTGAAGCAGTGGACTGTATTAGTGTATGTTGGCCATTATAAGGAAAATTATTAGGATGATGGGTGCCTTTCGCTAAGGGGAGTCCCATTTGAAGGAAGTGTGAGAAGGATGTGGAGTGTGGGATGCCTAAAAGCGGTGGTTGGATTCGGGGAAGGTAGTGAGTGTCTACCTATAGGCATACTACTAGCGTCATAGGCTCATATCCAGAATATGTACGTTCAAGGCTAGCTTCGACAACTTATTTTTTATTTTGCACTATGTTCAGGAGAAGAAGTATAGGGTAGGTAGTGTAGGTAGTTTATGTGGTCTTGGAATGACCACAAATTCACACTCGGTATCTGAGGGTAGGCGAAAACCATTCGGATCCCAAAGGCGAGTGTGAACCGGAGAGAGGCAGACTGGATTGCCGTGGGAGACACTACTAGGTAAAGTTTGTAGGACCACGGCAACCGTTGTCCGTGAGGGAGAGGTCTCTCCCAAGGACCTGCTAGTTTTAGCGAGACGAAGGCAGAGAATCCCACTATTAGAGTGTGGGGTCTGACAAGGCCGGACTAAAACATAGCGAGGTTAGGAAGAGAGATGTAGAAGTTCTCATAAATGAGAAGGCTAAGTTTTTGAAACATCAGTGCAGCTGCAAGTTCGCCAGCAGAGAGCCGTTGTGAGAATGATTTACAGGCAAAAACCCGGGTCTATTTATACCCGTTGCATCGATAGTACCCAATCATGTGACTCGTTATTGTAGCCAATAGTATCCCAGTATGCGGTGGCCCTTTGTTCTCATAGTGACTGATGCCTTGTCCAGGTCGCTTGCTACTTGCTCTGGGCAGTGGATGAGTGTTTCCTGCCTCTAACTGGTTAGTTTGCAGCTGCGTCTTATATCGTTTACAACATTTACAATGACTTATGGATTGGTAATGTTATTTACATTTGTTTAAATTAATTTACAACATATATACAATAGAGTATATGGTGATTTATCTTATGTAGTTAGCGGTCGCTACAAGGTCAAATACCTACTGAAAAAGTTACCTTACCAAAATCCCCTGGATATGATTTCCTTTCTCCTCAATTTTTTAAACAACTCGCTCCTAAAGCCATAATCTTCCTAACCTACATATATGATTACATTATTCGAATGACACACTTTCCTCTCCTCTGGAAACATTCCATTATCGTCCTATTCGCCAAACCCGGTAAACCACCCAATGACGCCTCATCTTACCGTCCAATTAGCCTACTCCCTATCCCCTCAAAAATATTTGAGAAACTCCTATTGTTGAATCCAATTGTTGAATCCAAAAACCTTGTTCCTAAACACCAGTTTGGATTCCGTCAACGACATTCTACTGCTCAACAAGGCCTTCGCGTTGTTGATCACATTTCTTCAGCCCTTGAAACCAAACAGTATTGCACTGCTACCTTTCTTGATATAGCTCAAGCTTTTGACAGGGTTTGGCACGCAGGTTAATGAAGAAAAATGTTCACACATTACCTTCACCCTCTGTCGCAAGTATTGTACACTAGTTCATTTTAATTCTATTCCTCACCCAGTATCCGAGACAGTACGGTACTTAGGCTTCCATCTCGACAAAGGACTGACCTGGAACCCACATACGAGGCTAAAAAGACAAGAACTAAACAGACGCTTTGGACAACTGTACAGACTACTTCAAAGGACATCCTTTGATTGATAGAAAAAATTGACTAATTGAAAAACTGACATCCCATGTCAGCGAAGTGTTTGAATATTAGGGTTTTGAAAGTAAGTGAGGAAGGAGAACCATGGCGTATATCAAAAGGGAGACTTACGGATTCTGGTTTTCCCAAGTCGAGTAATTGATCCTCAACAGAAAGGGCGACCTCATAAAGGCTCGTCTTCATATCAGTTTTCCCAGCATTGAAGCCTTTGAACCCGTTTACCTTCCTCCTAACTCCAAAGAAAGTTTTTCGCCAGTCACCATCGCACTTAATTCACTCATCGTTTTGTGGTGTCACTTTTTAGGTATATTTGAAGCTCCTCTCTTCATGTATAAACCTTTTAAATTCTGCAATTCTATAGTTTATTAACTGGTATTTTATTGACCTGACGATTGAATTTTGTTATTATGTATTATAAATGGATGTAACCGTTAAATTAGTAATCGTATGCCTGCATATTATTTAATCAATGTTTATTTATATTGGAGTCATTTATTGTTGATGAAAATTTAATTTCCAAGACAGGTTTGGTGCTTAATTGTGTAATATTATGCTTTGGAGCAGTAGTTCTCGAACAGAGTTAGTTGTTAGAGAAAAAAAACATGGAGTAAATTAAAATATATCGTTTTTATTGATATACCAACCTCTATCAACGTTTTGTCTATTCAGGTTTACCAACTATAAGTCACAAATAAAATTTTGTATCTATTTATCCATAATGCTCACCAATGTGGAAGATTCAGCACTTCCGTTTGTGTAATGTTACTCTATTGTCATTATTTATACAGTATTTTTGGACAGACAAAACGGACTTCATTATCGAAGATAGAAGACAGCAGCAGCTCTTAGGCATTGATTGAGATGTAGCTCCATTGCCCACTTCCTGCTGTATGTCGTCCCTGTAGCCTATGCAGGACTGGGATAAAGTTAACTAAACGCTCGTCCATCTCCTTGTTATTTAGGAGTCGTATTAACGGATGCACTACAGACTTAACTGCCTACTGGCCATGTTTATTTTCTACTACCCCGCTCACTAAATCTTAGTATCCGACTTTATAGCGGACAATTTCCCATCCCTCTGGAGAGTTACATGGCCTTTATTCTTCCCTTTTACCCACTTAGCGAGAGAAAATAATCCTGGCACCCCGTACAAACCTTAATTACATTTTTTATTGCTGTGAATTTTAATAGAAGTTTTTTGTTTCTTTTCATTTACGCATGCGTGCTGGTTTGAGGAGTAGTTTTGAATGTTTCAATAATGAAGTTAGATAATGTAGCAATCTAGAGTAGTATCTTACTCGTGGTTATCATTGGTTAGAAGGATGTTTAGGGGACATGGAAGTGAATGTTAAAGGAGGATAAGACACCTCAAATATTTGAAAACCACTCTAAAATAAACATTAAAATCTAAGTTAAAGTGAGAACAAACAAGTATTCCTAGAAGTCACTTCAGGTTTGTCTGGCAAAACTGCAATTTAATGGCACATACCCCTACAAAGTGGTATCCTCTAATGCCTAAGGGTAACTCCTAAGGTTTTTTCACAGGTTATAAACGGTACATGCAGTTTTATCCGAAACTTTACTCTCTTAACATAAATATTATATTATAGCCTGATCCTATACAGCAATGGGTAAACGTGGTAAATGAACTCATTCATAGCATATTTATAGTATCAGATTAAACCTTACATGCATGCTGTATACATAACATATATTCAAAGTCCTAGTACCCGGAATTCCTCTGCGAAATTGTCAACCTCCTGTCTAGGGAAAAAGGTTGCAAATGTTGGCGAGATTCCACACGCATCACCTGCAGCCTCATGACTGATACCTTGGAGCAGTGGGGACTGAGTGAGAACACAGATCTTCAGGACACGAGGGGACAAAACTCTAGAAAAATATAATATCTGGCCGGATAATTTTTTATAGAATTTGAGGTATTTCGTTCCTAGATAGTAGGACATTAAAGGTCATTACGAAGGTTTCTATTGGTGACACGATTTATGTACTAAAGTTAGGTTGGCTTTAGTATGTTCTTGTATTTGCGAATTTTGTTTTTGAAGATGGGATTACCAGTTACTTATACCATTGCTCAAACTGTCTGCCATGTTCCTGTTTTTTTGTGACTCGATTTTTCTTTCAAAGTTAGTTTCTTATCGAGATTGATTTCAAGGAATGGCAATGTGTTTAATATGGCAAGAGGAGCTAGAGGTTCTGCATCAAAGGGTGAAAGTTATGTGGTCACGATTCTCTTTCTTAACTTGTATCCTCTTTCGGTTGCACGATATTCAATTTCGGTTAGTTGGGTATGGAGGTAATGGGACGCTATATCGATATCTGGATAACATTAAAGGACAGCTGCCTCGTATGAACATAACAGATGAAATAGCGTAGCCAAGAACAGTACCTCGAAGCATTCTGGTTGCGCCTCGCCTGGAAAGTTAGTTAAGAAAATGAAAATTTGACAGTTTTCTTTTAGTTGCCAAAATAAAGTTGGTCACCTTGTCGTAATTACGTTCACCCATTTACTTGTTTAGTTTTCCAAGAAATTCTTTATTTTGTCTTGGATGGATTCGAACCATTAAGGAGAGTAAGACGAATTTTCAACAATCAGCTCTGATTACATTTTGAATCCTGTTTAAATGCTATAAATTGAAACTTTATTTAGTATTTGTGATTTTAATAGAAATTGACACGCTCCGTAGGCCACAACCAGATAAGTAATTATTGGCAAACAATTTATTTTCTGCAGCCCCAATGTACAAAAAAAACTAGAGCAAGGCATTGGTATATAAATAACGCATTATGATATATTTTACTGTGAAGTAAAAATAAATAAGGCAATACTCAAATTCCACCTGGTTCAAAACGTTTCCTCTTTGAGCTGAAATGTTCAATGCCTACAAACTTTTACATATTATACAATGTTGAATATATTAAAGTAAGTTACAGTTTAAACATTTTACGATACTCCTTTATGGTCTGGTTCATGATGTGAAAGTTCTGGATTTAAATGTTTTTCTATAATTTACAGCTTCCGAAAAGCTCGCCGCCCTTAATACTATGTGGTAACTGTTTGCCCTAGTTATCTTTGTTCGGTTAGAATTAGAACGAATAGTCTTGAGTCCTAATCTGACCCCTAACATCTAGATTTCTTGGAGACGCCGCGGAATATCGACAGCATTGCAGATCATCTAGAAAGTACTGATAACCCTATCTGGCCATCTTGCGCAACGCCGTTCCTGCCTGACGTTTCTAAAGATGATTAACCGTTTATGTGAGCACTACAAATATAAAAATTGCTTAATGATTTCTGTGAACCGTTTATCTCGCATTTAGCCAGCGATAGGGGCCAGCTCCGCGTAGGGACATGTTTCCGACCCCCTGAACCCGGTGCTCTTTCTCAGAACAGATTCCAATTATGGACTCTATCAGAGTTATGCTATCACTGCCTATCGTAACATTTAACATCCCGCCTCATTTTGACGCCGATCATTCTTGGTGATTTGATATTTAGTTTTAGCACGTAAACAGTTCTTTCAAGCAGTTCTTTGAACTCAAATTCACACCAAACCACTAGACCTTTGTGTTTCCCCGTGCCCAGCGGGTTTTTTTTCGTTCGAAAATTATTAATTTGGAAAAGTGAAGACTTCAAGGAGCACTGTGGAGCTTACAGTTGCAGTCTGTAACAGATTGAATGAAACAAAAATTTGTTGAGACACTCACAGCTGCCATTATTTTTCTTCTGCTCAACCTATCGTAATATAGCAATGTTTTATGTTTATATCCTAGATTAACAAAAGGAATTCCATATTACTACAAAATTGTAATAAATAGCTATGTGGAGCCTCGTACAATGCGCATTGGCCTGTTTCTGGGTCTGTGAGATTATTAAATGATTTTTCTGTTGAAAAAGTTGAAAAAAAAAACGAAAAACATTTCGTTGGCAGATCCTAAAATATTTTTAAGTTGATATAGTGAACCAGTGAAGAGACGTTAAGTAATTTATTTTACTTAGTTCTAAACACACACTGTACTTACTAACAGTGAAAAAATGAATGACTTTTGATCATGTGGTTTGGAAATAAGTTATATGTAATAAATCAGTCTATCTTGTCAGTATCTAAGTCAGTTTTTTCTTAAACGTTTTTAAGAGGTTTCTTGGTTTTTCAAAAAACAGTAATTGTTTTCTGCCATACATTATTGTGTGTCTCCTACTCAAGCTTGAATTTTACGTATGTTTGAATTTTCCGCCGAAAAAAAGGACTGGGAGATAACCATGATCCTAAATCACTGGTTCTGATCTTGAGAAAAACATAGTGCCTCAAACAAAATCCTAGTCCCTTCAAAGATGGACTGGCATAGCCTCCTCATACTAAGACTGGAAAGTTTTAAATTATGATGTTTATAAATGTGGTGGCTTTAGGGTAGGGGGACAAAATCAGGAACCATTTTTACCCTTCTAACGATTGACACTTGAAAGTTACTTGGAGGTTCCTACTAAACAATAAAAGAAATCCAAAACGGTTGCCTAATCGATATGAAATATTCGCCATAGGCCAATAATAAGCTAAAGAAATTTGCTGCGAGATATTTCGAAAAACAAACCAATTATACATTCTGACAAAAAATTAAATTTTACGACGGTATTTAAAAGCTAAATGACTCACTATTTAACAATCAACAACCCTCTTCATGGAATCAAATAAAGAAAAAACTTCATTAAATCGCAATGATAACCTACCTATCTACCACATGTTTTACTAATTGTCTTCCTTAGTATTTCTTTCGTATCTGCCTGCATTCACTTACACACACAAATCACAATGTACACGGATATCACACAAAGTATTCATTCTTATTTATATAAATTTGGTCCATCTGTGCACAATTATATTGCGTACGAGCAACTCCTATGATTTTGAAATTATGATTTAATAACGAAAAGAAATGGCGAGGCTCCTTGTTTTTGGATTAACTAATGATATTTACGTAGCGCACTACCAATGTCTAACTACTACCATGTATTCAATGTTTAGAACCATTAAATAAGCATTCGGCATGTTATGCTTCAAGCAGTTTTATACAAGTTTCACTTATTTTTTACGCACCAGGGTCTTTTTTTCGAGCGGAGGTTGGCAATGTTGTGTAGCTGTGATGTCGCAGGTCTCCGGTGATGCAAACGACTAACTGATGCCCTAGACTGAGTGAGGTACTCCGAGCGTGAAGCGTGAAGGCCAAACGGCGTGCTCACCGACCGTCTTCACTTCAAGCTGACGATTACTCAACCTTCGGTGAATCAACATGTCTCAAGAAAGGAACTCATTGCTAATGAGCCGCATTCATTGGCGGATCACCGAACCTGAACTGGGAAATTTTCCCCACCGATGGGCGATTGGATTGGGCCTAGTCCACAAGTTAGATTTTTCTACTGTATCCTGCTACTGGCTATAGTCAAGGGTAAGTATAAGGCTATTAGGTATAAGGGTAGCACAGGGGATACTTTCCGAGTAAACAGTGCTTTAAGGTGTTCTCAGTTTATAGTTAAATATTTGAATACGAATTCCTATTCAGAAACCAGTTTCACCAATTCAGAAATATAAAGTTACTATTCCGGACTAATTATTACTAAGATGACCTTCAGAAGATCTGACCGAAATGGATAACTGTAAATTTATAATTTTTATTGAAAGTTGGCAGTGAATCGTCAATTTAACATATAGCCTGGTGGTCAGCATGGTTAATAAGTGCAGTATAAACTGCCCCATTGTCCTTTATTCATGTCCATCAAAATGTGGATCGTAACCTTACATTATCAACAGCTAAAGAAAAAAGATATCTGTTATGATCGTGACCTGAATTTGGAAGCTCTCTAATATCAAGTCAGAGGCTCTATCAAATTGAGCTACTCGTGCCCAGCAGGTACTTTCCGTATCAAGAAATTTGTTCTAATGACGGGACCAGTCTCTCGGAACTGTCAAGCCCTGGAGTGGGACATACCAAGGGCGGAGAGAGAGAGAGTGGGAGGGGGTAGATGAGTAGCTAATGGCTCAGAAAATGATTTAGAAAACCTTAGCGGATGTTAGGTGCTATGCCAACCGTGCCATCCCTGTAACCCCCTATCCTAATCAGTTTCTAGTCTCTGTAGCCCGTATAACCTCTTAAAAATCAGACGCTAGAGCAACAAGCTTTCAGAGGAGACTACCATGCAGGAGATTTAAAGTGTATTGATTTTATTGTTGAAAAATTCAATGTGTCCCACTTTGTCTTTAATTTCATTTTTAAATGAAATAAAATTTTAATTGGCTTTTCCATGTTTAATATTTGTGAGCTCATTAACAACTTACTCGCAATTCCACTCATTCAATAAGTTCAGTTCATACCAACTATGATTCAACCTGAAAAACTCAAGCATCCTTCATGTCTCCAAGGAATTCATCAGTGAGCTAGTAGAAAAGTTGCCGTAGCACAAAGCCTCACTCTCCGACCGTTTTCTGACTAGAAGAAGAACAAGAGAGCCACATACACTCAAGACACGAGTGAGGTGGTGCCAGGGAGCCCATGACATGTATACATTTTTTTTTTATCAAAATTGTTATTGATCTATAAATCATGGCATAAGTAACAGTAATTTCAAGATTTATAAAAACATTGTGCTACATTTCTTTGAGACCACCGTTGACGGGTTATTTTTTTCCATTATTTTGTTTTTACCATCAACTGATCAGAATATTACAGGTTATCGTCGAATTTAGCAGCAACATTTCATACCAAGTGAATCGTTTTCATTTTTATTCATTCCAATATTGTCGGTTTAAAATAACAAAGAGAATATTGGACAATAAACAACACACCATAGATTGAGTTAATCTTAGGTTGGAAAGCCGTCCATTCCTCGATGTAGCTAAGAGCTAGTGGGAATTTGAAAGCCTTAACTCTACTCCAGGTGTCTAGTCGTACAGCCTTCCGATTACCTACTAAGAAACAAACAAACCGCTTTTAACCTCACTCTGTATTGTGGTAAAATCAACGAGGACTATTCAAACTCTGCAAAACACTGAACTAGAACTCATTCCTCAACCTGTCGCCAACAGCCGATGTCTCTATCCGACTTATCCAATCTGTGAGATTGTCAATTGATGAACATCGAGGAATGTCGCTCTCTCAATACCTGTAAGAAAGCAAAGCTGACTATAAAACTAATTAAGTTGATCATTTGTTTGCTCCCTCTCTCTCGTTGACTTCGTCCAATGATACCAAGTACAGTGGGCTATAGAAAGAGCTACACCGGACTGACCGTCGGTTGGAGTACACTGTCAGTGGCAGATGGCTACCCTGCCCTCTATTTTTCCCTCTGTCCACATGTGGGGCCCTAGGTTATATACGGTTGACCGACACTCTCTCAATAGGGTGGGGCTTTTGCGACCTCTAGCGGCCTGATTTCCTTACCTTGCTCAAGGTGTGAAAATATTCCCGAAAACGAGGGGGAAAAAAATAACCGACTGTCATTTTTATCCTCGGATATCATCTGTTAATTGATACATTAGATTGTTCTTAATCCTGTGGTCCCATTAGTGATTATTGTTTGCATTGTGAAAAAAAAATAATCAACTTAACTAAAGAATATCAGCTTAAGAATGGATCAAAATCAAGGGTTGTAACGAAAAGTCATTTATAGATGTCTACTCAAAAATTACGTTTATTTAAAAACAAGCAGCTCAGACTGATATTACACAGTGCTGAAAAATGTCATAAATATTAAAAATAATTTTTTGGCACAAAAGAATTAAAACAACAGTAGATAATATTCAGGAACAAAAACACATATCAATATTTAATTACAGGTGAGTATGAGGTAAGGCAGCCAAAATGAAAATAGTAGTCCTTATATGTATTCTATTGCCTTCATCGTATAATATATTAAGATTTTCTAGATTTTTTATTTTCCGTAATCCACCATCTGATGTTTTTAATTTAATCCAGTTAATTACTGATTGCCCAATATGGCAGATTGTAATTTTATCACAATAAAGTTTTAAAAAAGATATTAATATACCCTACAGATAAAATAAAACATACAAGTTCATTAAATTCATAATAACCTATCCTACAAACCTAATTCCCTAGCACAGTCATTACACTGCGCCTCTCATCCCTAAAATCCTCCTCGGAGACTAAAGCGGCAGTGGCCTCGTGACCTGCTATAAAAGCGTAACAGTGGGAGTACTGGCAATGGTCAGTTTTGTCCTGAGCGTCTGTGGCTCTCGCGCTCTTGGTCAGCCTCCACTGGCTCGTATCAAGTGATGTGACTGATGGGGGAGCGTGAGGGACTTCCTAAGACTCCGCTTCCTCTTTCCCATGCGAGGGAGTTGACAACCATGTGGATTTGGGATGTCTTTTGGATGTTTGTAAATACTTTATGAATGATCGAGTGAATGAAAATTGTAAATATGGCATGGATGAGAACATTTATCACAATTACTTATTGCCCAATAAGGTATATTGTAATTTTATCTCAATAAAGATGTATATATGAATATAAATAATAAATAATTTTTATATAGTTGGCTTGTATTTCTGCTGTGCATTAAGTGTGTGTACTACCGATGAGTGTTCAAGGCTGATGTAAATTTCATGAGTAAAAACTTGTAGATTTCTGGTTATGTAAAAATACGATAAAATGATAAAAATAAGTTATTGTTAAGGACAATATTGTATAATGTATTTACTTTGGAAACATCATATACACGTACCATATAGTGATCATCAACCATCGAAAATTGAATTGTTCAAATATTTCCGGCTCCTATAAAGAAATCAGCATTCTTCTCTCCTGATGGGTCGGACTCCATGTGAAATGGGAACGTGAGTACAGATCAAGCCAATTACCTTCTGAGAGAGGCTTCCTCTGAAGTGGATAAATTAACAATAATTGGCTACGGTAAAGATGCCAGAAGAAGACGAAACAAGGAAAATAACTCAATGTAACATTACATGAATTTATTATTGTGCTCAGAAAACATTTTCCTGTATGTTTTTTCCAAATAGCGACTTATTTCCCTTCTCTGAGTATCCTAAATTAAATTTGCACAGAACTAGTTGTCGATATCACATACATCCGTGGTTAATTATAGAGCGACATTCGTTTTAAACCTGTATGAAGCGTCCGTTATTCATCTATCGAACTCTGGTCGAATACTAAAAATTAATCCGAACGGTTTAAAACTTTAAATAAAAAAATACCGTCATACTCCTGGACAATGCCAATCGTAATGCGAGCGTGGATGTCGCAACCCTGGTTAAATGATACTATTGTTTTAGACGAGTTATATATCCCACATAACCAATTGGGTGAGTAGCCAAAATTGATATATAGTTGTGTTTTTATAATTTTATTTATTTATATGATTATTTACAACATAAGTGTTGTGTTTCGGAACTATAAGAATTTTCAATTGTAGTTGAATAGAAAGACAATGTCAAAATAAGAACAGTTCAGCACCGTTAATGGAATATAATTTACATTTTACTTAATGACTGTGTCCAATGTTGCAGATAATAATAGTAATTAGTTTGTCTCCATATGAGCAGGTAAAAGTTTTTTATCATTTATTGTAGAGATAACTGAAGATGACAGCTTAGAGCTTAAAAGCGTTATTACAATAAAGAAGAACTTATCAGTTGTTGATAGACAATAAAGCTGTTTTATAAGGTTTGAAATTTGTTGACTGGAGTGCTCTCAGTTTCTGACCCTTTCATAATTATAAAAACGAGATGAAGATTTGCTTATTTATTGTCAATGCTTAACGGCACTTCATTCTGACCTCAGCCAAATATTTGTAGACATCCATCCCAAGTTGAGTGTAGGACCCTTTTGCAAGCAGACCCACAAACTGAGATTCATCCGTACTAATACAGATATCAGTTTTATATCATGCATTATGATTTGTAATTTTTCTGACATTAATTGAGCTTTGTATGTTTCGGCCATCACTTGATAAGATTGCTTTTTTACCTGAAATAAGTGATGGCAATATCGCAAAAAAAATTGTTCAATAACTTTCCAACCATATAAAACACACTTTTTTTTTTTACACTAGAATTTCACAATACTTGTATAATGTAAGATTATTAAGTGAACGAGATAATTTAGCAAAATAAAGATTTCTCTATCAATAATTAATCAGAGAATGAAAAACCAAAATGTTCCTTCCCTCTAGATATTGATTGATCACATTCTGTTATCAATAAGTGCTTTATTTCGTTTGAACCTTTTGTATTTAAAAAGGTCCGATTTAATTCTTATCTGTTATAAAAATAATAATTTAAATCAAATTAACTTGATGAAATATATAATTAACTAAGATATAGTGGCCATTGATCCCTCGCATCAGTACGCTAATGGTGGCATCAGGTTACGTTAAGGCTACAAACTATCATTTTTACTCTAGTTATCTAATTTTACTCATCAGATGTGTGGGTACCGTGGGTTGATTATGAAGATCAAGACCGTTAGCCCTTCATACGAGGGTGATAAATGGTGATATCTTATTTTGTTGTTCTCTTATATAAAAATATGATATGAATTAGTACATTTATCGCAATTACTTATTGCCCAATAAATTGGACAGTAATTTTATCATAATAAAGTTTATATCTATAAAAAATTGGCCTTGGCGGCAATTCATTTTTTTTTTAATTTATTTACTATTTTAATTAATAACAAAGCCGACCCTAGCTGACCACTACAGGTCTATAGTGCATACCATTGTTTTCTTATTGATTTTGGGTTTCTGTATTTTTTATTATTTTATTAGATTACTATCTGAGACGCCTTATTCCAATATATTCCGAAAATACAATTCGGTTCATTTTTGACGGAAAAAACAAAACAAATTGATATAAACTAAAGAAACAAAATTATTTCCATCCCTAAAGCTAGGCTATTTAACCCCTCCCCCCCCCGATACCCGAAACAGGGTGAATTTTCATTGCCATCACATCATATATAATCTCTTACTTTTCAAATCCTCAGTCTACTCCCGAAGTACAAGACCCCACTTTTGTGAACCTTACACTGCTACTCACAGAACAACAGCATTCGATTGTTCCTTTCTTGTCAGCTCGACCACTTTACCTAGGATACTACATGAATTATACTACTACTATGATAGATTATGCAGATTCACATAACTTTCCACATTAAAGGGTATTTTAGAATGGAGAAAAGCGTTATATGGCTTTAAAGCTGCTACTCCTTGTTTGGTATTGTTGTCGCCCTGCGAATGGATGAGTTAAATATTTCAGAATGATAATCTCCTTCCACCGAGACCGAGAGCTCTTCTAGACAGTGCAGCTTACCTCCGGTTTTATTGCACATTGCTGGTGGATGTGGGGGGGGGGGGATACGGAAGGGTTTTCACGCCACTGTAACTCCGCAGTTTTACGGACAAGCCACCTCCTTTCCCGCAATAGACAAGGGACATTGTGTTAGGGGAAGTTTATCTGCGGAAAAAGAAGTGCCTTCAACTTCTAAAATAGCGCCTCGCTCGTATTTATCCGAGTTTATGTTCTGAGTCCTTAACTATGTATAAACCTCGCAATTACTATCTAATCGAGAATTAGTGATCTTAGCAATTTGTTTTTGTAAGAGTGGTGGTTTAAAAAAATTCGCTAGGCTACACACTATTTTGACTATAACCTAATCATAAACGTT
The DNA here is from genome assembly GCA_930367205.1 of Acanthosoma haemorrhoidale. NCBI lineage: Eukaryota > Metazoa > Arthropoda > Insecta > Hemiptera > Acanthosomatidae > Acanthosoma > Acanthosoma haemorrhoidale. The sequence continues at coordinate 71,939,792 of OV884015.1, read as the reverse complement.
ACCAGGTAATGCCGGTCGTAACCTGAAAATATTATGTATTCTCACAGAAAATATAAGCAAATATAATAAACACGAAGTGCAAATATGTAAATAGATTTAATGCGGAATATATATTTTATTAAAATGTATAAATAATAAAGGAAAAAAAAATAGTGCAGAATAAATAAAATGAGAATATAAAATCCAAAAACCGTAATTAAGTGAAGAAACGAAAACTGCACTTTAACCTATAAACTAGTGAAAACGTTTTTCTTATCAACAAGAAAAAAAAAGGACATGGATCTATAAGGCTTAGTAAAGTAACTTAATGCTAATTAACTCTAATAAAACCAGGAAAAGTATAATAAGATAACCTAAATACCCAACCGAATTAAAACTTTCCTTCATAATGTAAAATAAATATTCATCAAAAGTTTTTATACGTATAATCTCAGTGGCATCGTTAATCTGAAAATACTAAACATCTGACTGTTAAGATTCCCTACTAGTTCGATGAGTACATCGCTGACCTGGATTTGGGTGTACACCCTGGCACCTCCCAGTGGACCCCTTCGACGCCCAAGTGTTGGGCCAAGGTGTAGCATGCCAAAGTTAACTTTTAAGATGAATAAATTATCTTGAAGTCTCTTAGAGTATCTTGTAAGCTTGTATCTCGTTGAATGTATTTGGAGAGTCAAATGTAATTTTAGCACAATAAGAATGTTACAAAAAAAAAAAAGTTGTTCGCCTATGATTAATGTATAATTATCATAAGTTTATATACACAGGAATATATAATTATTTATAGAATAGTAAAAGTGAAAGGTACGATTTCTTCACGAATTCTCTTGCGATGCCGACTCGAGTTCCAAGTAGCCATTAAATTCATTTCGGTGCTAATTAGAAGGGCGTCTGAAGCCTCTTCGGTATTACACGCTCCAAAGAGTTCATGTATTTTGTAAAAGAAGTGAATTCTTCTAGTGGGCTGATTAATTGAACTAATGAACACATACTTGAAAAAAATATATATATATTTTTTTTTTATATAGACATTCTTTATTGCGCAATAATTACAATCTGCCTTATATAAGGCAATAATAATACAGATAAATGATCTCATTCATACCATATTTACAGTTCATCATTCACTCGCTCATTCATACAATAGGACATGATTGGAGAAACTGGCCATTGCCAGGACTCCCACTGTCACGCGATTATAGCAGGTCACGAGGCCACTGCCGTTTCAGTCTCCGAGGAGGATTATCGGGATGAGTGGTGCAGTGCAATGACTGTGCTACAGGATTAGGGTGGTTGGAAAGGCTACTGTGGAATTTAATAAACTTGGAAGGGATGAGTACTAGAATGTAGGGTATATTAAGGTCGTTATGAAGGGTTTTGTTGCTGACATAATAGGGGGCATTTACTATTGTTCTCAGGACTTTGGATTGAAAGGATTGGATACGCTTGATGTTCGACTTTTTTGCTGTCCCCCATAGCTCTATTCCGTATGTCCAGATTGGTTTAAGAATAACTTTGTAGATTAGTAGTTTATTTTCTATTGAGAGATGGGATGTCCTTTGAAGTAGTCTGTACAGTTGTCCAAAGCGTCTGTTTAGTTCTTGTCTTTTTAGTCTCGTATGTGGGTTCCAGGTCAGTCGTTTGTCAAGATGGAAGCCTGAGTACCGTACTGTCTTGGATACAGGGAGAGAAATGGAATTAAAATAAACTAGGGGACAAGACTTGCGACAGAGGGTAAAGGTAATGTGGGAAAAGTTTGCCTCATTTACTTTAATCTGCCATTGGTAACACCGATTCCAGATCTCATCTAGGTTAAAAAAAAAAAAAAAAAAAAAAAAAAAATAGCTAGTAAGGATTGTACAAAGTAGATTTAAGGAAAAGATTTTATTTTATTTTGTTTTCTTTGTGGTTTTGGAAAATAAAGAACGAAAACAGTATTACTCAAGGTGCGCTGACCGGTGCAACGATCCCATTGCACCGGAATACGCGCACCACAGGCTACGTAACCCCATGAGCTCGCTTCACGGGCTCGTTGGGTAAGCCCGTTTGAGGCTCAGCCTCAGGAAGGGCATTAAAAAAAAAAAAAAAAAAAGATCTCATCTAGGTGTTTTTGAAGGTTATGGGATGCTATATCGGGGTCTGGGGGGGGGGGATGAAAAGACTGCAGTGTCATCTGCAAATGTGGCCAAGAAGGTATTGGGGTAGAGGGGACATCAGCGGTGTATAGGTTATAGAGGATAGGACCCAGAACACTGCACTGTGGAACTCCTGCTTTTATGGGATAGTAGTTACATTATTCCAAACCACAGTGGACTTGGAAGAAGCGGTTTGAAAGTTAGGATTAGGAATAGGGTCTGCGCTAAATATGTTTTAAACTTGTAAAGCAAACCTGCGTGCCAGACACTGTCAAAAGCCTGAGCTATATCAAGAAAGGCAGCAGTGCAATACTGTTTGGTTTCAAGGGCTGAGGAGATGTGATCAACAACGCGAAGGCCTTGTTGAGCAGTAGAATGCCGTTTGCGGAAACCAAACTGGTGTTTAGGAACAAGGTTTTTGGATTCAACAATGGGAAGTTGACGTTTTAATAGGAGTTTCTCAAATATGTTTGAGAGGGTAGGGAGTAGGCTAATTGGACGGTAAGATGAGGGGTCATAGGGTTGTTTACCGGGGTTGGAGAGTAGGACAATAATGGGATGTTTCCAGAGGAGAGGAAAGAGCGCCGTTCGGATGATGCAATTATATATGTAGGATAAGAAGATTATGGCTTTAGGAGGAAGTGGTTTCAGAATTTAAGGAGTAAGGATACCATATCCAGGGGATTTTGATGGAAGTGAGAGAGGTATAGGTGAAGTGAGGAAATCTTCAACAGTTGTGCTGTGAGTATGGTTTTGATGTGAAAGTATGGGTAAGATGCAGAGCAAATTCCTCCCACCTATCCCCATCCGAAGCCACCCTGGACCCATCATCACGACGGATTGGGTGTGAAACAGAATGATACTTTATGATTTTTTTAGTTACATTCCACAGGGACTTATTCCTGGTAGACAGAGGGGAGAGCTGGGAATTGAAGGAATCGGAACGGAAGGATGCCAACAGCCGCTTTACCAATCTGCAGTACTGATTTACATATACGAGTGGCGATCAGCAGGATGCCGGGATGTTTGGCACACTGTTATGGAGCGGCGTTTGGATTGGATTATATCTTTGAGATGCTGAGGTAAACGATTACGATTGTGAAGTTTTGGAAGACGATGGGGTGACGATGCCTCTTAAGCTGACCTCTGGACCAGAGTAGTGAAAGAATGCACTGCATCGTAAGAAGCTGCATCTGTAAAAAGCTGGCGGAAGTGGTCCCAGTCAATTGGGCCCCTAATAAATGAAGGAGGAGTCAGTTTGTAAATTGGTTTGAGGGAAATGGTTAATAATAAGGGACTATGATCACAGGAGAGGTCATCGAGGCGCATGAGGGAATAGTTTAGTTTTCCTAAACTATTGTAGAAGAAAAAGTCAAGGAGATCTGGATTTCGGTTTGGATCTGATGACTTGTAGGTTGCTGTGTCAGGAGAGATAGTGGAGCAATGTTTCCGTGTGAGTGCATATAGCAAAGCACATCCTCGTGTTTTCGTGGATCTTGACCCCCAGTGTTGGTGCTTCGCATTAAAGTCCCCACCCACAAGAAAACGATGTCCGATGGAGTCTAGAAAGGAGATGAATTGGGAGTCGGAAATGGATTTTTTGGGAGGGCAGCACACTGATGCTAGAGTGAGGGGGAAATGAAGGTGCTGATTGACACTGCAGTGGACTGAAGGAAATCGTGTGCTACCTACGAAACTATGTGATGTGAAAAGGAGTTATGGACAATTACAACGTTACCTGCATGAGTTCTTCCATCTGGACGACACTAATCAAAGAAATCACTACAGCAGATATTAGAAAAAAATTTCTTTAACTAATTTTTATAAAAAAACATCAAAATCCCTAAAAAAGTACTTTTTTCAATACATCCGAACCCTTAAATATCAGCATTCAAGAAAAAACTTTCAATTGGCCCCAATTCGTTAAAACTTAAGATGGTAAAGTTCCCACAAAAAAAGTTTTGATGTGTAATTTCAATCTCTTCTTTTAGATTAGAAATGACCCAATTTCTGTACAATTGTTGATGTCAAAACTATTTAATAAAGGATATAAAGCGAGAGACTCCAATCCTTTTGTTTCTAATGTAATATAAATAAAAATATATTTTATAAAATGGATTTAGTTTCTGAAACTGACTACTTACAAGAGCCTCACTCGAATTCTGGTTTCAGCAATTTGCAGTTTCGTCAGTCAATTTATGAAGTACCTTCCAATTAATTCACTCTGGGGACTTTGTGATGAAAATTACTTAAGCTTTGATTAATGGCGTGTTGAAATAAGGATAAAAATGTCATCGCTGAGTCGTGGTGAGCACCTGACACAGCCTCTGATTAAATTATGGCATGAGTTAAAAGATTGGTCGATTTTTTTCGTGCAAAGCTGAAACCCGTATGATTTTGCAAATGTGTTTATCAGTTTACATATTAATAACCCCCTCCCCCACCCCCCTATTTGTCACATAAGTTCTACTCGACTACAATACAGTAAAAATTATTAATAAATTTACTTCTCCGTTGGTCTATAAATTAAGTAAACAAATCGGACATTAAATTTTTAAAAAAATGTGACCTTTTAGGTCATATTTGTTCATTTAACTTATAATATACTTGAGAACGGTGGTATAGCCGCTGAAATACCCGTATTGTTACAGTAGAACCTCGCTAATCCGGCCTCGAAGGGACCAGGTAATAGGTCGGATTAACCAGAGATGAAACAAAGAAGTGTACCACGTATTTTTGTTTTCTTTGAAGTGTTTACTACATGCTTCTTGCGTTACAGGATAATAAACAATTGAATTAAACAAAATGTTATGTTACTTAAACAATCACATAGTCTAGAGATTGTCGGTTGAGTCGGCTAAACACTTTATTTTATTTATTTGTTAACCTATTCGGCTTCGTCGATGTTATAAATTTGCTCTGGAAGCCAGTTATTGCCTATAGCAAGTTATTTAAACTTATGGATGAATACTTATGCCTCAGTAACACATCTAACGTTATATTTTATGTCGAAATGGTCGAATTCCATGATAGTTTTTTTCGCCACCAAGTTTGTAATAAAACTGAAAGGATTGCGTCTGTAATTATAAGAGGTGGTTTCAATTGAATTGATATTTTCGCAACGAGAATTCGCCAGCCCGATGTCAGTGGTTCCGAAAATATTGAGAACACATGTGGGGGGGGGCACGAGATGGTCGGATTACCGGGACTAGTGGAAGTTGGATTAGCGAGTGTATAATATATATAATATAAATTTATTTATATATTGTGTATAAATATAATATAATATAATAAATTGTGGGTAGACTAGAGGATGTGTATATTTAGTAATTTATAGGAAAAGATGATTGCTATTAAAAAGTAAATTAAACATGCAATAATGCAACTATTAACATATCATATATATATATATATACTTACCCAGGGCAGTTATAGTGGCCAAACAAGTAATGGACTGACAAACTTATCATTCGGATTTAAATTTATATTTCGAACAACTTGTGAAATTACGGAAAGAATGTGTGTTTGTGCCACCCCGTTCATAGGAAATCATTACCCACACGAAAGAAAGATTTATATTTATATATATTTATATATATAAAAAAAAATATATATATATATATATATATATATATATATATATATATATATATATATATATATATATATATATATATATTATATATGTATAGAAGATCCTTGAATCTCCCAAAAACTGTAAAAAAAAATTCGTGTTATTATATTATCACATTCATCTGTTTTTTTCGACCAGGATGAAAGTTAAAACGTAAAAAAAACTTTGAAATATATATGTAAATGTATAAGGTAATGCATATTTCAGAAGTTGCGCAGCCTTGAGTAAAAAAAGGTGATTTGATAAATGATAGCACTTAAGTTCGCAGAAACTTTTCTCCTTAGATTTGTGCAGCACGCTAGAGGACCATTTATAAACGTTTCGGAGTAATTTCGGTGATTATGATAATTTTCCAAGTACTACTACCTAAGGTAACTAAGGCTTTTGAAATCCAAAATATAGTATAGATGGCACAAATTCAAAAAAGTTTCTATAATCACGAGCAACTGTCAAAATTGCTCACTCAGACTAACAGTTAAAATTACGTTAGCAATGTGCTATGTGCGTTTTTTTTTTTTTTTTTTTTTTCCTGTGGTGCGCGTATTCCGGTGCAATGGGATTGTTGCACCGGTCAGCGCACCTTGAGTAATACTGTTTTCGTTCTTTATTTTCCAAAAACACAAAGAAACCAAAATAAAATAAAATCTTTTCCTTAAATCTACTTTGTACAATCCTTACTTTTTTTTTTTTTTTTTTTTCTTTTTTTTTGTCCTTATAGCTAGTATCCTTAATCTATTTACAATATTTACAGATCCGTTAACTATACTAATATCTTACTACTATACTTAAGTGCTATATTTACAAGGGGTGTGCATCCTCTATCCCCCTATAACTAAACTTATATCTAACCATAGGCTACTCAGTCCTACCTTATATCTATATGTATATATTTACAGTGACTCCTCTGGAAGCGCCGATACATCGTTGGCTTCGGGTGAGCCTTCCCGAAGACTCGGCTGCTCACCACGCGCCACCCCCCTGGATATATTGAAGTGCCCGGAGCATTGTACCCTTCTCCACTCCCCGACGAATCTGCAGAACGCGGTGTATCTCACTTCATTATTCACCAGCGATGGCAGGTCGGACTCGTCCAGGCTATACTCTCTTATCGAGCAGAGCAGCCGCGCTCTAGCCGGTTCTAACGCATAACAAGAGAGCACGACGTGCTCCGCGGTGTCATCCTCTCCGCAATGAGGGCAGGACCTGCTTTCTGCCCTCTTGTATTCGTACAGCCTGGCACGAAATCCGCCGTGTCCTGTAAGCACTTGTGACACCCAGTAGTCTGGGAAGACCCAACTTGCCCTCAGCCTGTCCTGGACTGAGGGAAAGTACTTCCTCAAGGTGCTCCCCTTAGTCGTACCAGTCCACTTGGCTCCCCAAGCCTCTATCGTCCATTCCCTTATGAGGGCCTTCCACCTCCCAGGCTCTTCCTCAATTCTTCTCCGTAGGGGAGGTGGAATATCTTCAATCTGCCCTCTCATCGTCTTCGACCTGAGGCGCTGCTCCAGGAGGATCAGATCCACTGGTGCCGCCGCTGCCAAAACCTCCACCGCGTCCTGAGATATCGTCCTGTAGGACCTTGTGACCCGTACTAGTGCCATTCGCTGTATCCTCTTCAGGGCGTGCGCCTGCCCCTTGTTCAGGTGCGCCGACCATGACTGCGAAGCATACCTTACTATGCCCATTACCACAGCCTGGTAGAGGGTTCTCGAGACTGGGAACCTCACCCCCCACATCGCTCCCCCTATCCTCGCGAAGGAGTTGCAAACTGAAGCGATCCTGTTGCCCAGGTATTCGATGTGGGGAGAAAGGCTAAGTTTCTTTCCCAGTCTCACCCCCAGGTACGTCACCTCCGTGCCCACCCTAACTCTTCTTCCTTCTATCTCCAGCCACATAGGGTGAGCACGGTCCATCTTGCCTCTCACTAGGGTGGCCGTCGTCTTTTCCGCAGCCATGGTCATCTTCATACCGGCGCACCACTCCTTGACCAAGTTGGCACAGGCGCACGCTCTTCTCGTCACTTCGGCACGCGAATTCCCCACGATGGTTGCGGCGAGGTCATCCACATATGCCACCGCGGGGTATCCCTGCTCTTCCAGGGTCACGAGGACCTTATTAAAAACTACTTTCCAAAGGGCAGGGCCCAGGACTGATCCTTGGGGACACCCTCGCTCCACCGGTGCTTCAACGTCGTAAGACACTCCTCTGATGACTGCCCTACGTTTGCTGAGGTAGCTGCCCACGAGCTCGTACAGATTGCTCGGGGTCTCTAGCTCCTGTAGCTCCCTCATGACGTAGGGCCACCACACCCTGTCAAACGCAGAGGAGTATTGTAAGCTAACTGCATAAATCAACTTATTTATGAGATGGCAGATTGGTAAAGCGGCTTTTGGCATCCTTACATTCCGATTCCTTCATTTCTCACCCCTCCTCTCTGTCTACTAGGGATAACTCCCCGTGGAATGTAACTAAAAAAATCCTAAAGTATCATCCTGTATCACACCCACTCCGTCGGTCCAGGGCGCCTTCGGATGGGGATAGGTCGGAGGAATTTGCTCTGCATTTTACCCATACTTTCACACCTCACCTTTCTCATCAAAGCCATCTGTTAAAGATTTCCTCACTTCCACCAAAAGCCGTTAACCCCTATGAGGTCAAATACCTTCTGAAAAACTTACCGAAACTTCCCTTGAATATGATCTCCTTACTCTCTTACAAATTCTCAAACAGCTTCCTCCTAAAGCCATAATCTTCCTAACTTTCATAACATTTAGGAGAAAGAGAAAGAGAGCGAAGTCATTAAAAACATAAAATCATGATAATAATTTAAAGTATTAATAAATTTAATAAAATAATAGATTATTCTATCCTATTCAATTAATCTATTGTTCTATCTAATAGCGTACAGACTTTTATTAATTGCATTTAATAATATTAATGTAAATTAGTTAGTTAGTTAAATTCCTTTATTGTGCTAAAATTACAATCTGCCTTTTATAAGGCAATAAGTAATTAAGATAATGTAAATTAAATAGAAATATTATGGCTGATCGCTGGTTGTGGGTAAGATATTAAGATAATAATGTCAAATTTCGTCTTCCCATACGTTTTTTTTTTCTATTTCACTAGCGCTGTCGGCAGCTACACAGAAGGCATGGTTAATGGACTGAATTTGCACTTGATAACAGCAGCTGCTGGGAGCACGATCACATAGCATGATATTTCTCCGACCACATGAGAACTGGTCAATGGACTGAAATCCCACTTGATAATGGCAGTGAAATAAACAAAACAATTGTCGTTATGACGAGGGAAGACAAAATTTCAAGTTATGAGTTTTTAAATAGAAATACATCTGATGATTTGATATGTAGTTATTTTACTCAACATGATAAGTTACGATCATTTTTATGAAACCTCCGTCACAATACTCACATTTTCAGTGTGGCTTTTATCTAGAGCCACTCAACTTTTTTGAGATGTTAGGAGAAACATAAAATTACAGGATTAAAATATTAGAAGTTGAAGAGATTGGTGTATAGTTTGTGGGTTTCAAGAGGTTTCGGTCCTAAATTGGGAACCGTCGATACAAGAAGGGAGGTTGGATGGACTGGTTCTTTGGTTGAGTGGATCGGATGAGGATGAGATACTTAATATGATAAGAAGAATAAAAACCCATTGAAGTATGGATGTCGTTGAACCAGTAATCCAGTTTAATCAAGTAGCAAAAAAAAAAAAAAAAAAATGAAACATAATAATTAGGAGTAGAGTTTCAAAATGTCATAAGAAACACGCTTATAATTTTTAAATGTTTTGTCAAATACGCCCTGTTTAACCCCGGGTCATGAAACGTTTGACAGCATGTACCTGAATCTCCCAATCAGTTGTAACAATATCGCAGAACTGTTAAGCACATTTTTTTTTTTTTTTATTGAATTTGGAAATACTTTTAAAACTAATTGTGAGGATTTTCAATTTTGTTTTTCATTAAGTACTTACAGGACCGAAACAGCTCACCAGGAAATAGCAGTTTTAGTTCCAGGGAACGCTAAGATCGACGGCTACATTTCTTGAATTTAAAGACTTGACGGTGAAACACACTCAATCAAAAAACGAATATTTTAGATTTCGCGAAGTGTCTGGTATTTCATTCCGAGAAGACATATACACAATACAGCCCTTCATTTCGGAATAAAATTCGTGACGAATTTGTTCTTACTGCACTTAGAATAAGACATCCACAATACTCGGGTCTTTACTAGCACTGGCGTAATTCGATGATCCTTAAAGTTTACTTAAACCTTGATAAGTACCAAGCAATTTTGTGATTGTTGGGAGAGCTTTTTTGTTGTTCTTCATATTGAATGTATAATGTACATATATATAATTCCTTTATTGTGCTAAAATTACAATCTGCCTTGCTAGGCAATAAGTAATTAAGTAATGTATAATGTAATGACGAAATAACGCGTGAGTTAGGAAGTTACAAGGCATATTTTCCTTCACTTTACTGTATTTACTCTATAAATAAGCTATTCTAACTCAGGCACATGTTCAAGCTGGCTCTCCTGAAAAAAAAATGAATTTGAATATTAATTGTAAAAGTTTCAATAGCAAACCGCTATTTGCATATTCGTGTAGTTTCTTTTTTTTTTAAATGTACAAAAAGAAATAACTGGTTCACTTCCTGCCCGCATAAAGCTTTTACCTGCCAACCTTGAACCGTAACTAACATTGAACTATCTGCCAATTGCGAAGTGAAAGGCTGTCATACTACCCTCATAGCTTGGACAATTGCATTCCTTTCAAGGCGGATCTCGGATCGGAAAAAAAATCATTCAGTATTTGAAATCACAATAAAATTTTTTATAGGTATATTTTATAGTTTTATAGGTAATACTATGAACTATTTTTATTTATTGGTTTTTACCTACAATTTTTATCTCCATATAGAAACTAAAATTTGTGGAACTTTGTATTTTTCAATTATGTATGACGATGTAAGCTCAAAACATTGTCGTTTTTTTCCCTGTAACCAGCAGGGGTTATGCTCAAAAAGTATTTCTACAAAAAGTCGAGTCATCTCATTTGGTTCAGCGTTCATGATTTTGTGCAATACGAATTCGTTTTTCTGAAATTTCGGACTAAAACCTAAATCAACCACTAAATGACCAACTCTACCTCATTTTTGGAGGAAAGAAAGATGTTGGCTCTAAACAGTAAATCAAAAATAAATTACGCGTAACATTACTTTCCTTTTATAGTGGCTTAAATGAATTTTATGGGGGGAGAAGAAAAATTTAAATATGATTGTTGACAGGGACGAAAGGGATATAAAAGGTATAGATGATCTCAACCTATTAAGAATGTAACAATAACAAAATAAGAACAAACAAATGTATACCTCATAATGGCAACAAATAAATAAATGTTTCATTAGCAATAACTTCAATGAAAAGTTTTTCTTCAGTTTTATGTTTTCAGTCGTCCGTTTTAATTAAATTGTATCTTTAGAATGTTTTCCATTCATAGCAGCTTAGAGTTGTAGCGCCTTAGGATTGGTTACAAGTCAGAAAATGGATAATTGTGATCTAATATTTCGTATTCCTTTTTAATTCCTACTTTTTAACAAATTTTATTTGTTTTTTCTCTTATTCTTTCTATTAGGTTACGATTGTTCAGAACAACTTTAAAATTTGCAATGACAGTGGGAGGAGACACTTTGTTTTATTTGTCTGGCGCAGTCTGATTACTTAAAAAATAATTAATGCCATATTTTTATCGTCATCAAATAAAATATTGATTGAATAAAATTCTTATTCAAGTCTAATCCTTCCTCATTTTACAGCTAAATTATGTTATTCAATATCACAAGTAGTACATCATAGACAACGTCCCCACGATTCTTGCTGAGAATCTGTTGGACGTTCTAGAGAAATTGCTTTTGTTAATTGAATATTGTTGCTATCCAACGTACCAGTAATTCATTGAAAATTAGGATATTTTGCGAAACTGTTAGAGTCAAAGTTAATAATGGATTGTATACACCCTAATAATTTGAAATGTAGAATTATATTAAATAATTATATTTAGTGGTCAACACCGACCATGTGTATGTTTTATTATTATTGTAAGTTAAGAGTTTTATTTTGTCAATTACTAAATAATCCTAAAAACGTTTGAGGCCACTGACATATATTAGTTAATGAAATGGAATAAAATTTATGGTACAGTATATTCGACTGGATTGTCTTTAAATAGGTTTATTAATAAATAAATATCAAGGAATCATTCTCAGGTAGTTCAATACGACTATTAATGATGTTCGGCACGGTTGGCAGCTTGATGGGCAGCAAGGGAAACAGCGCCTGTCGAAAGAGCTCCAGCCCTGATGGTGCCTGAAGGTCCATGAAGTTCGAAAGGTGGCACGACGGGGCCGTCGAGTGTGGGGCCCGCCAAAGTGGGGACAGGGGTGGTAGGAGCTTCTGGGACCGGGGCATCGAGGTCGGGGAATGTGGCGGCTGATGTTTCAGCACCGGGTCCAAGGAAGGCCGCGCCAGACAGTGCAGGTGGCAAGGGTACCGCGTGTGACAGGGCCGGTGCCAGGACGGGTGCCGCTGGTCCTTCTCTGTATGAGCCGTCATCATAGCTGTCCGAGTAGTCGGAGTCTTCGACAGCGGGTACTACTGGAGCGGAGATCCCCGGAGCCAGGATTCCCGCTGCTCCAGGATAACCTAGGGGGAAGAGTCCTGGAGACAGGAGTCCGTGCCCGGCAAGTCCTTGTGCGAGGAATCCATGACCGGCGAATCCAGGAGCAATGAGTCCGTAGCTGCCGTAGCTCCTACGATCTCGGACTATAATTGGAGAGGCAAGAGCAACTCCCACCAGCAGTAGGCTCACCTGTAACATACAATAAGCATATAGTAATAAATATTACATATACTCATAAGTATTACCTCTGAAAATGGATAGGTCACAAGTCAGGAAGGAGAGCTTGTTCCACTGGCAGTTGTTTGTTTTTAGGATTGTTTTATTTTAAAACCTTCGCCAAATTTTGTTGGTGTGTATGAACTTATTTGGGGAGCCAACTAAAGTAATTCCCACATGGTCAAGAGCAGAGGCCACGCACGTTCTTCGGTGCCAGGAGGCATACCAATCCTGCATGTCTGGTGGTGGTAACAGAAAGTGTTAGGTCCCAAAGTTTGAACGGAAGATATACATAAAAACAATGTAAACTACCTAATTTATGCATACCTTATAAGTTTTATGGGGTCGCATAAAAACGGTTTTCGAATAGCCGCTTTGGAACATCATGTGTCCTTCAATTTTCCTCATACATTATGCTAATGTGGCTTTTTATGGACCTGCCGCATATTTTATACTTATATAATTATGTTGTGAATTTGAAGTGATTTAACAATAAAAGCCATAGCACAACAAACACATCAACTCATATCCTTAAACTACAAACATAAAACCACTACAAGGGGTATTCCCCTTGTAGATGTATGTATAAGATAACTATTCGCCCATTTATTTTTCCCAAAGCTATTGATTATTTAATTAATTAAAAAAAATAATGAAGATCAATTGGATGACCATTTATTTCACTCCACTATCTACTGCACGAAACACCTAATGCATCAAATCCTACAATTTGACCAGTGTCTTTTGGAATTTTTGCTCTTTATTTAGGGGGGGGGTACCTATTAGGAGCAGAATCCACATTATAGTGTACCAAATAAAATGGTGTACTTATGGAAAATCTCTTTTACTCAATTCAATGTTTTATTTTATTGTTAAACTAAAGATGTTTTGTAACAAAAATTTCGATTTTCATGTTCCTGTCCCAAAAATTTTCCGAGATGATTTTGTATCTGAATTTATTGAACAACAAGAACTAATGTTCCATTTTTTCATAATTATTCATCTATATTACAATGAAATTGGTCATCTTGAGTACGCATAAAATTTGAAATAATCTCTCATGCTACGGGATATGTTTTATATATTTTCTTAGTTTGTAATATAATATAAATGATATACTAGTACTAAGCAATTTTAATGTAATATAACTTTCTAAAAAGTTTCGCTAAGTGACAGAAATCGCAACAGAAAGGCATACAGTAAATTTTTGCCAGGGAGAATTTTCCTAAAATATTAAGAGATTGATATCTTACAGTACGAAATTTTACTTACTATGACAGTCTTCATCTAAGCCGTAACAGAAACTACTTGTCTATTTCTAATCGGCGGTGTTTATATATTAGCTGAAGTCCTTGGGGGAGCAGGAAGAAAACGCTTTTTCGTATTGCATAAGGAGAGGCAACGCCCAGCTCCATTCTGCGCTTAGCGGGAGTTTTCATTCCCACTACATCCTGACTATTGACAGTTAATCTGATATTATTCATGATAACTCTCATATTCATCATAAATTTGCTATATGTAATATATTCGATTATTTATTACACTCCTCAAAACGTCGTATTAATGATTTAAATTGGTTTTATAGTTTCATTTTTAATAGTATTGTACCCGCCCCGCCTCGGATCTCAGGAATCTTAGGAGAAAGTAGGAAGGGTAACCATTTAAAAGGAATAACAAGTTTAAAATTAAAGGGTGCTTTAATGAACAAAAATATAAGATTACCAGCTCTCACACAACTACGAAAGCTACTAATTAAAATAAAATGTCATTCAATTCTATTTTCCATTACAAAATTTAAAGAGTAAAGTCGGGATTTGACAGTCAGCCACATGCTCCATTTAGCTGGCAACTATGTTACAGACGGAAAAGAAAAGTCCACATACCTTTGATCAAGTCCGGTATCCACATTACCCCTACAATATGAATGGTTTGTCTCTCACTCAACCTCTTCCAACCACCCAGAAACACGGACTGACTGCTTTTTTATTACTATCGCCCTACTCGCGTGCGACCAGGGCGTGGTCGTCGTAAGTAGGGATGACTAAGGGCCAATAAACAAGGTTTGTTCAGGGTCGGGCCATGTTCCCACGGTTAAGTTCGTAGAACAAATAGGAGAGTGCTATTAACTATCAGTTGTCTTCCGAGAACATCTTAGCACGTGCAGTCTCCTATTCCGCTTCATCACCAGGCCCTGAAGGCAAACGGTCGTCTGTTGGTTTCGTTATTCACCTTTCACAATCTAACAGTCCCAACAGACGCCGATCCTTACATTACCCTCCCGCTAACAAAAGAGTGGATCCTAGAGGACCACTCTTTTTAACCACAAGGTATTCTACAAATTAACTACAAACTATTCTTAATCCAATATACTTAACCTATTTTAACAACTTAGCCTAGGATTTACAACTACACCTAACACACCCAATTAGCACTGCACATGGTCTATTTCCCTGGGTTGGTGGATCACCTGGTCCATCTCCTGCTGTAGATCGACACCTTCTTTAACTTGGGCGTTTGCGTTCCCTCTTCTAACTAGCCACAACCGCAATCCCCAGGCGCCTAGCGCGCCCAGGAGTATTATCATCATGCCCGCTAGTGAATTCCAAAACCACTTCCTCTTGCTCTCTCGGTCTTCGTCCACATCTTGGATGGCCCTTGATAAAGCTGTGAGCCGGGCCTCGTCTACCGCCCATCGTCCCGCTTCCAGGTCACCATCTCGCTCCAGGGCCGTCCAGGCTTCTTTCACGTCCTCTCCTAGCAGCGGCTCTCTCGTGTTAGTTAGTCGCCGGGGTACCGAGTCCAAGGTTCGTATCCCCTGATTCAACCGCACTCGCGTCTCCCCTCTAGACCGGGGAAGTAGCCAGTAGTCCGTGGTCTTGTAGGCGCAGGATTCTGCTACTTCCAATTCTCCATCTCCGTCTACCGAAATTTCCTCAGGAGGCTGGGAACGGCACTGCTTTGTCACCTTAACTGGGCCGCTTAAGCTGAACAACCAGCGTTCGTTCGTCTTGTCCCAAACCCAAGTGTCAAGATGGGGACCCCTCAGAGCGATCCACCTGCACCCTAGCTGATTATCCTGGTCGTCTCCAAAGAACAGTCTACTCAAGCAGGTGGCTCTAGTACGTCTGATCAGAGGAAACTGCACGGGACACACCCACGGCTGCGATCTTCGGCAATTTACAAAGTCCTCGTCACGCAGAAGTGCGTAATACTGCCTGTCCAAAGAGGTCAGAATATACTCCACGGATGTGTCCAAGACCACTTTTTGCGCCACCTCAGCGCTCCAAGTCGGTATCGGTGTGACTTTATATCTCTTGAACGTCTGTCCCTGACTTGTCAACGGTAGATCTATGATAACATGAATGGCTGATGTAGTCGCTACTCCGTGAACCTCGGCCGCTTGGTAATACCGATGGGCCTCTTCAGATCTAGTACCTGTGAACAGATTCAATTCCGCAGGCAACACACCTGCCACCGTTTGGAGTATCTCGCTTAATGACTGTGGGGACAATAGAGTCTGACTTACTTTACCCAGGGACACCTGTTCTAACCCCGCGTACAAGTCCCGCAAGTCGAGACCGGCTTTAAGGGCTGTGACCTCCATGTTCCTCAGATTTGACATAAGGGACAGGGATAGGTTAGTGTAGAGGGACAGGTAGTCGAGGCGGTTCTCTAATGTATCCAACCTCTTGTGAGTGGACGTTATCTCGTTCTTTAGCGTTCTCGCTACCTGCACCAGCGTACGCGCATTCTCTTCCGTCCTCTGCCCCAAACGTCGCGTGATGGTGAGGTGCTCCTCCGTTAAGTGCACCATTTTCCCTTGCCTCGCCTCTAGCTGTGCCAGGTCCGCTCGTATTTCTTCCATGTCGTCCGCGTCCGGGTTACCGAATACTAGTCGTATAAGTTTTCCTCCTGCATTAATTAATCCTCTACTCCCCCGACTAATCGGTAAAAGGTTTCTGAGCGATCTCACTGCTTCATCCACTTCCAATACCATCCCCCTTGTCCGTTTCAGTTCCTCTTGGTACGTTCTGATCTCAGGGATTCGGTCAAGCGTCTGCCAGTAGGCTATCTCAATCTCCTCCATCACGGCCACCATCCTCGCGGACTCTCCATACAAGTGAGTTACATTCACTTCCACCACTACTCTCCACCGCTCGCTAGTTATTATTAAATCAGTCTCATCTAGAAAACGCACCCCACTATGTGCGTACACCACCTGCATCACCATCCATCCTGCGAACAATTCAATTTCTCATTAGTCTCCTAGTCTCTCCTTGATCGTAAGGGATAAGGAGAACGTGGACAGGTGGTAGGAGGATCCTCGTCGGGAGTCCACGTGGGGTCCCGAGGGTCTTCGGTTTCTTCAGGCTCCACCGATTCCTCTCTCATCCACCAAGGGGTGACGTGGTCGACCATACCTTGCACAGGTGGCGAACCCTCCGTCCTCTCCGTCGAGGCATCCTGGGCCTGTGAGGGCTCGAGTTGTTCGTTTTCTACGACCCGTTCTTTTTCCTGGGTCCTGGTCGCAGTTGGCCGCGGTTGAGCGTCATAATCATCGCCGTCTTCCTCCATGGTGGGGATTAAGCAAAGTTCGTCCTCCGAATCCGTGCCATACTCGCTCTCCTCGTCCGCCCTTGTGCTTGACGGTTCCTCCTTGTTAGCCTCTGTGGTCAATACCGGGGACGGCTTTAACCGATTTATATGCACCACCACTTCGCGCCCCGTAGATAATCGCACCCGGTAATTTACCTCTGATAGCTTCTGCAGCACCTTATGTGGTCCTGTCCAGGGCCAGTGAAACTTCTTGAAGTTTCCAGGCTTTATCGCCGACACGTGTAATAACACTTCATCGCTCACTGCCAGGGTGCGTAGCTTGCGTTTTCGATTGCACCATTTACTACGGGCTTTCCATGCCTTCTCCGCTCGATCCCGAGCGTCCTTGTAAGCATCACGTAGTCGGTTCTCCACCTCACTGGCTATCTCCGACGTCTCTTCGTAACTATCGCCGATTACCGGAGCCGTCCAGCACCCCAGGTTGTTCAACTCACGGCCAAACACCAAATAGTTCGGGGAGTATCCCGTCGATGGGTGGGGAATAGCTCTGTAAGCCATGAGAGCGTATGGGATCCAGCGGTCCCAGTCTCTGCCATCCCTGCGAGCGAAGTGCGCCACTGAGTCACTCAACGTCCTATGGAATCTCTCGAGCATTCCGTTGCATTCTGGGTGATACGGAGTGGTTTGTATCTTCTTGCTACCCAGGATCCGACAGACTTCCTTCATGAGTTTCGAAACAAAGTTTCGACCTTGGTCTGTTAGTAGCCGTGCCGGTACTCCGTGTCGAGCAACAATGCTCTCCACATATGCCTTGGCGGTTTCTTCAGCCGTCTCTTCGCGTATGGCTACTGCCTCTGGATAACGGCTAAGGTGATCGATGAAGGTCAGCAAATACTTGTTCCCACGTCCGCTCCTTGGGAATGGTCCCACGATGTCCAAGGATATTTGTTCAAAGGGTTCCGTTGGGAAGTATGGTTTTTGTAATGGGGCCTTCAAGCTAACGGGTGTCTTTCTTCGGGCACACGATAGGCAAGTCCGCACATGTTCTTTGACGTCCTTTGCTAGGGATTCCCAATGGTAGTTCTTTCGTACCAGCATTTCCATTCTTTCAGCTCCCGGGTGCCCTGCCCACGGGGCATCGTGGCAGCTTTGTAGGATCTCCGCTCGCATTGAAGTCGGAATCATCAACCTCCATACCTCTGGTGATGCTCCCTCCGGAGCTAGGTACATCACCCCTTCCTCATCTCTGCGAACCCGTTCTCCTTCCTTTTTGGTAATTTTTTCACACCAGCTATCGTTGCTCTGCTCCTTCATTACTCTTGCTCGAAAGTCCCGGGGGGTCTCCAGCCACCAAGGCCACTGCTCTACTTAGCGCGTCGGCATTCGTGTGCCGGTGGCCAGGCTTGTGTGTCACCTCATACTCAAATTCCTCTAATCTTAGGGCCCACCTCGTCAATCTTGACGAAGGATCCCTGAGACTGAGCATCCACCTTAAAGCCGCAAGATCAGTAATAAGTTCAAACCGTCTCCCGAGTAAGTAGCAACGGAATTGTTTAGTTGCCCAGACCACCGCTAGTAATTCTCTCTCCGTGACCGAATAGTTCCTCTCGGCCTTGGACAACTGTCTGCTTGCATAAGCGATAGGTCGTTCCCCTCCATTCCGACGTTGGGATAAGACAGCCCCTACCGACGTTCCGGAGGCGTCCGTTGCTAGCAGGAACGGGTCTGCGAAATCCGGGTAGATGAGAATATTTTCAGAACACAGTTCCCCTTTTAGTTTCGCAAAAGCCCCTTCTGCCTCGGGGCCCCAGTCAAATTTCGTGGTCTCCGAGGTCAGCACCGTTAGCGGTTTCGCTTTCTCGGCGAAGCAAGGCACAAACCGACGGTAATACCCGGCCAACCCGAGAAAGGCTCTTACTTCCTTACGATTCGTCGGGCGCGGGTACTCCTTGACGGCTTTAATTTTGGATGGGTCTGGTTGTATCCCTTGCCGTGTTACGACATGTCCTAGGTAGGCCACTTCTTCCACCGCGAATCTACACTTCTTCAAGTTGATCTTCAAGTCGGCTCCTCTTAGCTTGTCCAGTACAAGTCGCAGTCTTTTGGCGTGTTCCTCGATGGTCGTGCTGAAGATGATCACGTCATCTAGGTACACGAAGCAGACTTCCCCTTTCAGCTGCATCAGTAACTCGTCCATGAGCCGCTGGAAGGTGGCCGGTGCCCCGGCGAGCCCAAACGCCATGCGGTTATACTCGAAATGCCCCCCGACCGTGGTGAAGGCAGTCTTCTCTCGGTGTTCGGGTGCTATCTGAATCTGGTGATAGCCACTGGCTAGGTCTAAGGTCGAGAAATACTGGCTCTTCCCCAGTTGTTCCAGCGTCTCATTTATAAGCGGTAACGGGTATGCATCTACTCTGGTCACTTCGTTCAGGCCTCTGAAGTCCGTACAAAATCGATATTTAATTTCTCCGTCTTCGCTCTTCTTCTGTACCAGAACAACAGGCGCCGCCCAAGGGCTGTCGGATGGCGATATTATTTCTTTGGCCAACATATCGCCCAGATGTTTCTTGACAACCTCCCGTTGTGCGAAGGGGACCCGATACGGTCGTTTGCAGATTGGCCTTACATCTCCGGTCTCTATCCGATGTTCTACTTTCAGTTTGCAACCGTTGGGCCCAGGCTCTTCGAACAGAGTCTCATAGGACCTCAGCACAGCCTCAATTACGTCCCGTTCGGTCGGCCCTAGGTGGTGTAATTTCTCCGTCCAGTCTAATGTCCAGTCCTGGTCCGTGCCTTCTTTTAGAGCCACGACCTTTTCTCCCTTTTCCCTAATATCCGTCCATTCCTCGGCGTTTGCTATTTCTTGACCCCGACTCAACGTCACCTCTCCCGCGGTAAGATTCACCATCCGAACCCATACTTTTCCGTCTCGAATCCGGTTCAAGCTCCGACCCACTCGCACCCCTTGTTGGCTTATCAGCTTGGGTTCTAGCCACAAGTCTCGACCCGATGCCCATCCCGCCACGTCACCTTCTAGCAGGGCCTCGCTGTACGGCGGGATGACCGATCTACTAGACACCTTCACCGTCGTAGAACCGATGGGCGTTGGTTCTCCCGGGTCGTTGCTTGGAAGGATGTCTGCTTCTTGGTTGTTCACTCTCTTTCTCCTGCCCCTCGGTCTGCGTCGTCGGCCTTGCGTACTCTTCCTAGGCCACTTTGGCTCTGCTTTCTTGTCTGTTACCGACGCTACCCTCTTCTCCAGTTTCTCGTCTGCGCCGGTCATCCTTGTTGACAATACTCCACGTTTGGTGTCGATCACGGTATCGAGTCTTTTCATCAGATCCAACCCTAGCACTCCATCGCAGTCCATTGAGAGGTTGGCTATGGTCATACGGTGTTTTACCTTCCTGCCCTGGAACTCGACTTCGACTATCTGGTCCCCTGCTAGGTGCAGTCTCTGGCCGGTAATCCCTTTTGCTCTGATCCTGCTACCTCGTATTTCCACCCCCTGTATGGGTTTCGTGATTAATGTGACCTCCGAGCCCGAGTCCACTAACAATTCCTTCAGCTCCCCTCCTATCACCACCTTCACCCGTATGCCCCCTCCTTGTCTACTCCCCACGCTCGGGACCATCCGTACGTCTTTCCCCTTACTTTTTGACACCGTGCCGGGGTCCTCGCGGCGTCTTAAGCATTTGGGTCATCCTTGTGTCCCGAATTCTGATCGGGTTGCTTATTTCCCTGATCCCCCATCGGCTTACCTCGACAGTGCCTGGCATAGTGGCCGGGCTTCCCGCACCGAAAACACGTCCGAGGGCTTACTTGCCTTATCTCGCTCCCCCTGTTACCTGGATTTGGAGTCGGGCGGCATTCTCTAGCGATATGTCCCACCTTACCGCAGCGATAACAAGTCACAGGGGCATTTGTCCTTGCCACAACGGCGGCAAAGTGTCCCATCTTTTCTTCCTTCCTTGGCTTCCCACAATAGCAGACTCTCTGATGCTCGATGGTTATAGTCTCATCTTGTTCCTCTGTGGACACCGCATACGCTATCGTTGGCTTCCTTTCCGTGTACTGTTCCAATGCCGCTGCTTTCTGTAAGGCTTCCTCCAAATTGCGTGGAGATGCATACGCCACTAGCTTGCTGGAGTCACCCCGTAGCCCTGCTACGAATGTAGCTACTACTCTCTTTTCCAATTCCTTGGCCCTCCACATTCTCTCTGTCACATCTGCAGCCGGCGGCATGGTCTTCTGCCCCAGAGCCAAGACACGGTCGGCGAATCCCTTCACCGTTTCCCCCGGTACCTGTCTCGCCTGTCCTAGCGCCCTCAGATAATAGTCTTGGGTGGCCGAATCTTCAAACCTATCTTTCAGCCTTGTCACCAGGTCCTGGTAAGCGTTGCCTCCTTCTCGCAGCTCGGGGTGGGCTTGTACAAAGACTGCTGCCGTACCTGCGAGTGGGTCCTCTACCGCACTCATATTCAGTCTCTGTTTGGTATCGTCCAACTCTTCCTTCATAGCCTGGGATGCCACCCGCTCTTGCCTCAACGTCCTCTCCAGCTCTGCTTCTTTCTCCTTATAGCGACGGTTGGCCTCGGTGGCCTCGTCGAGCTTTTTCCTCAATTCGTCTGCTGACATTTTATGCCTGGATTATAATACATTAGAAACACCTGTACCTTCGCGTAACAGATTCAACTGTTATGAAATGATGATGATGAATGAAATGAAAACCGGTTCATGAAATGGTTCTACAGTTCTTATGAACGGTTCCACCATTCCGATTCATTTACCCTGTTCATCTTAATTTTAACTATTCCTTTTAATTTGGCAATTAAGGTTCAAAAAATTTTTTTTAAAGTTATCAGATATATGCCCTACCCAGATGATCACAAATTTCGGCTATTTTCGCCCTCCGATCAACCGTTCGCCCAAAACCGCACGGCCCATCAATTCTATTAGCGTCAGCAATTTACTCTGCCCTCGCGCCGGCAGGCTCTTCCCCTCCTACTATCCTCTCTGGTTCGACTGTGGTATTCTTGCATCCACCCCACACCTGACACCAATTTGTACCCGCCCCGCCTCGGATCTCAGGAATCTTAGGAGAAAGTAGGAAGGGTAACCATTTAAAAGGAATAACAAGTTTAAAATTAAAGGGTGCTTTAATGAACAAAAATATAAGATTACCAGCTCTCACACAACTACGAAAGCTACTAATTAAAATAAAATGTCATTCAATTCTATTTTCCATTACAAAATTTAAAGAGTAAAGTCGGGATTTGACAGTCAGCCACATGCTCCATTTAGCTGGCAACTATGTTACAGACGGAAAAGAAAAGTCCACATACCTTTGATCAAGTCCGGTATCCACATTACCCCTACAATATGAATGGTTTGTCTCTCACTCAACCTCTTCCAACCACCCAGAAACACGGACTGACTGCTTTTTTATTACTATCGCCCTACTCGCGTGCGACCAGGGCGTGGTCGTCGTAAGTAGGGATGACTAAGGGCCAATAAACAAGGTTTGTTCAGGGTCGGGCCATGTTCCCACGGTTAAGTTCGTAGAACAAATAGGAGAGTGCTATTAACTATCAGTTGTCTTCCGAGAACATCTTAGCACGTGCAGTCTCCTATTCCGCTTCATCACCAGGCCCTGAAGGCAAACGGTCGTCTGTTGGTTTCGTTATTCACCTTTCACAATCTAACAGTCCCAACAGACGCCGATCCTTACAGTATATATTTAGGTGCATAAAGTGTTTTTTTTTAGCTCTCAAACTTGTAAAAATAGGATGTGGGAAAAATAAAGGAAAATTATTTTGGGCTAATGAGTGCCTTTCACTAAGGGGAGTCCCCCATTTGAAGGATGTATGAGAAGGATATAGGGTGTGGAATGCCTAAAGGAGGCGGGTGGATTCGGGAAGGTAGTGAGAGTCTACCGAGGATGGAGCCTAGGCATAAAGTGTCTATTATTTAAGGATTATGAAGAGTATAAAGTTTTGTGGGTTGAATGGGTAAAGAGTATTCTTTCGGTCACTTTAATCAAAATCACATATTGATAATTATTAGTTGTGTGCATGCCTACTACTGTAAATTTGTTTAATAGTTGGAACAGTTTAATTAAATGGAGAAAAAGCAGTAGCAATGTCAGGATTCAAACCAGGGATGTTCTGATCACCGACTATGTAAACGTAAGGGGGGTTTTGGGTACCCGCGACTACTGTCTCTCATCGGACACTGTTAATTGTTATAATGTTTATTTAATAATAGTTATAAAAATTTACATTTGGGGATTAAATACTATAACTATAAAGATACGTCCAATTCATCATCACAAGTTTCAAGCGCTTTCAGCCAATGCTACCAGTGCCAGAATGTTGGTTTCGTTGCCTGACTTGCTATTCATAGGATAGGGCCAATATCAACAAAATTTTGAGAACTTGATAACGGCTGCCAAAAGCGCTTGTGAATAAGAAATAAATGACTTGTGGGGAGGCAATGATTTTTATACTTACTCCAAGTCCACAGCCAGCAATTAAACCATAAAAATACATAGGCATGAGTGTTTGTTGGGATATCGGGATCATATCATCGTTGATAAAAGAATAAAGTTGTCATCAAACTTCAGTTTGATAAGTAATAAGTTTTCTTCGAAATCTTTAAGAACTGCTTTTACATAAATAAACTGTTTAGGCGGTTTTTTATTAAAAAAAAAAAAAAGATAAACTTTTTATTTTCATAAGTATTTTTTATATTTAAATAATAAATAAAATTATATTTGATCCATGCCCGGGACATCCTTTCTGGAAGAATTCCTATTCTCACAATAGCCCCTTAATCAGTTTAGTTGTACGGGTGGTTTCACATATTTTTAAGGGAGACATTTTTGGGATAAAGTATTTTTCATTTATTTCAACACTTTCAAGCGTCTTAAGTTCTCTCCAACAGTGTCTCACATACTATAAAAATATTTCAAACACCAAACAGCTGGGCCGAAAAAGCAACAAAAAAAAAAAGTTAAAATGTCATCACTCTGCTCAATAGAAATTCTCGGTGTTACACAAAAATAAATTGTGAGCATAAAAATATATAATGTGCATTATGCTTTTGTAACAATCACAAATCGCTTTGTAAAATTATTAAAAACTGTTTAAAATGTAGCCAAGGTAAAGGACATATAATGGCCTACTGTAAATAGATTCATTTATTATTATTAGAATATACACTGATTTCCGTAATTAATAATAAAAAGGGAGCGGAGCATAAAAATTCCATTCGGAAACAACTCTTTGAATCTAAAATTTCACTATTCCTGAGCGGAGATTTAAGAATTGTTTAAAGTTCACAGTTTTAAACTTAGTTGTTTTTCCCTTAGTTCACGTGTCTGCATTTAAGCCTAGAATCAGCTTATTTCGATCTTTTATGGAATATAGGATTTAAATTTCAGATTGATTTATTTATTACCGCTATAGTGGAATGTACATACATGTAAACGAAATACCCCCCTCCCTATGTACCTGAACGAAAGCAGAGCATCTCTCTTCGGGCTAAGCAGCAATGTTAGCACAAAAATATTCGAAAGAAAAAAAATCCGTTTACGTGTTCACTCCTCGATATCTACCCGGCCATAACGGAACATTTCAGACTCACCGCTCAGGTCGTGATGTGCCAAGTTCAGCTACTTTCCTTCAACTGGGTACAAGATGCTACCTGAGTGGGGACATCCCTGCTGGTGTATTGCGCATCCGTCATGCTCGCCTCGTAATAGCCTGTTTATTAACCGGTCTTAATGGGGCCATTTTTGAGATAAAATAAAACCATTCCAATTTTAAATTGAAAGTCACTTCGTATCAATTTAATTGTGTTACTATCACATTATAACACCACTACAACGTTTACAACATGTCTTGGTGCCAAAATGAAGAACTCTTTTGTGTAGCTGTCCGAAGGTACAATAAAAAAATATATTCGAATGTTGCATACTTAACTTAAAACTCAATTACACCTTTCCTGTTACAACTCGCAGGTCACACTGTCTTCAAAGATCTCGGGAAATCGTTGACTAGATGAAAAGTTACACAAGCGCTGCCTATGGTTGGCTATTGGAGTTACACTTTTATAGTTTCTATAAAACAATAGAAAGGAATAAAAAAAAAACTTTGGAGCGATATTTATATGTCCTTATCTTAAACTGGCTATAAATAATTAATTTTGTATATCTTCTACAGATGTGTAAAAATATGTTATTTCGTTTTTGAATAAACCCCTAAAACGTCTAATATAGTCTATAATAATAGACCTTGACTTGTTGCCAGTGCTACACCGGAGCAATATGCAATAGGTAATACGTAAGTAAATTTTATTACAGCACTTGTTTTTAAAAATATGTATAAACAGAATAAAGTTATAATGCATGAACGATATTGAGTGATGTGGAAGTTTTGATTCATCACTCTGAGCTCGCCATGAGCTTCTCATAAACTTATTAAACAATAGTACTGATCATAACCTAAAATATTTTGTTTTATTTGTTACATTTAATTAGTTCAAACAAAAAAATATATAAGTAGCTAAAATTTTGAAAACAAAACAAATGAAATCTGAAATAAACAGTATTCTATAGATTCAAAACTGTATTTCTGGAAAAGTATCTTAAAGAAGAATGGAAACTTCCAAGATGCAGGCCAGTAAATTTTCCAAACCCCTATTTTAAACATGCAACCTTCATTTTGGCTTTGTACGTTAGATTTTCAACATATTATCCGAATTAGCTCTCACTGGTCAAACTTTAGCTTTACATCTAAACTTACGAACAAAAGAAAAAATAATCATGGAAGTCTAAGGTAGAACCCGTGCCTAAGTGAATAGTCATCAGTTTTATAATACTAAGAACAATTAAAAGGGGCTTGAGCAGAACTGTATACTTGCCTCGTGACTTCATGGAAGTCACTGGTGGTTTCCTGTTATTTTTAAGTAAGCAATCCCTCCAAAAGCTCCCTACATCCCAGAATCTTATCCTTTTCTTATACATATATGTCTCAGCATTAGCCCCAGACCCGACTCGTCCCTAGACGTGCCACATAGTATGTAGTAAGGTAATTTTTAATATTTTTGTATACCAGTGGTTTGCTTGTACTTCATAATAAAGCTTTTCTTTTAAAAGACTCTCCTCTACAAAGATTATTTAACTTACGATGATTGTAAAAATGATTCAATCAATCTTAAATTCTATGAAATGTACAGTACTCCGTGAAGCACACTGGACTGGCCTCTCTCCATAACCCACATCTGAAATCCACCCTCAGGGTTGAAAAAAGGAACGCACTTGTTCCTGAAAGAAACCAAAATGAACGAACTAGTTACAAGGAGCGTGAGATGTAGTAGATTAGGAAATATATTAATACACTGCAGTTAACTTCTCTAATAATTACACTAGGAGCGAGCAACGTCGTTGGCCAGAAGAAGAGAAGCCAGTCAAAGGTACCTCAAGAAGCGCCCCCGCCAGAAATTTGAAGCCTTCAGTCTCTTTTGCTGATGCCGTTCGGAACAGAGAGCAGTCACAGGCATTGCCTACTCCTCGTCCGCAAGTTTTTCATCCCAGCAACCAGCAAACTCAATCCCATCCTCAACCACACATCTTGCATATCTCACCACCTTCAAGCTCTTCAGATCTCACCAGCCTTTTAACCTCATTCCTTACAGAGTTCAGAACCCTAATTACCCCTCTCATTTCCCTTCTTACAAATCTTGTCTCCTACCTTATCCCCGTTAAACAAAATCCATAAGTGGATCCTCCTGACTCCTTAGCCATTCTCCTTTGGAATGCGAATGGTGTTCGCACCCACACTAACGAAATGACGGCACTACTCCACGACAAGAACATCGACGTAGCTCTTATTACTGAAACAAGACTTACGAGTAAACGACCATTTACCGTTCGACAGTACAAGACTTATCGAACTGATCACCCAGATGGAAGAGATGGCAGGTACCGCTGTCATTGTCCATAACTCCATATCCCATCACATAGTTCCTTTGGTAGCACATGATTTCCTTCAATCCACTGCAGTGTCAATCACCACCCTCACTTTTCCCCTTACTCTAGCATCAGTGTGCTGCCCTCCCAATAAATCCATTTCTGATGATAACATTTATCTCAATTACTTATTGCCTAATAAAAGGCAGATTGTAATTTTATCTTAATAAAAATTGTTGTTGATAAAAAAAAAAAATTTCACCGAGGCGTTAAATAAATGTGACGGGGCCTAAAGCTGAAATACTAAAAGGAGATCGGTTCACACCCATACCAATGAAAAAGTAACCGTTTGTTTTTCTGTTTGTACTGGTGGAAATGTTTTCCAGCCATTTTGTTGACTTGTTCAATTGCGAGATCACACTCCGGATCCACTGCGGAATTCAATGAAAAGCGCAGTTCCCAAACGGTTTATTTAATTAAAAACGTTTCTCGAATACAAGTTGCCTCCTGGGACCCGCTGTAATTTTATTCTTAGGGAAATAATTCAAACTTTTGTTCTTATAGTTTTTAATAAACTCACAGTTGATTTAAAGTTGTTTCGATGGTTCGAACCCCCGGAGCCCTTGGCTGTTTCAATTAAGTGTCTCCTGCACATGTGTGCGCCTAAGTCAATCAAGGTTGGCTGCCCTTTGACACTGCGGTTATGTGGTTTGCTTTGCGTCCTTGCTCTTATGCCTCGTATTTAATTGCGCTTATTTTGATTTTTGTGGTCAATTTTAATTTATCATTTTGTGTATGCGATCGTATAATGATTTATTACAAAATAATTTAAATATATATCCCCCCTTAATTGTATTTCGTCTGGAAATTTATTTTTGACAACCCTGAGGATGGCCTACAGACCTAATTCGCCAGTTTTTGATTAGAGGAGCACAATTTCTGTGTGATGCTTGTCATAAGATAAGATAAGTAAAACATAGATGTTCTAGAAATATCCGTCAATCAACCAGGAACTTTATCATGAAGGGGAATTTATGAAACCGGCCACATTTGTAGAAGTCACGTTGTAAAATGTAAACCCAATACTTGGTTTTCGTAGTCTAAACTGTCAATTGTTTCCAGAAATAGATGGCAACAAAGGCAAAATATACACTATGGGGATAGAGTTTTCAAAATAAGGTTGACAGACTTTATTACGTTACTAACTACGTGAAGTAACAAGGATGGAAAACGGCAGGGCAGTCTGGAATACTAAAGATGGAATAGGGAACAACATTTAAAAAACATCACTATAAAGTAGATTGAGAAAACTGTTTTTTGGTAGCTATGACCCAGTAAACTGGTTAAAGGGATTTCTTGTAAATAAATGAACCATTAAAGATGACTGAAATTATGTACTGTATTGTATTATACTGATTTGTTTATAATCGATGTAGCAAAGTTATTTCTAAAACCTGTTTCATACAATTTAACCTCGGATGAAATAGCTCTGGAGAAATGATAAATAAGCTAGTTGTATATTGGTGTTTTCTGTTAATTATACATGTTCTTTCGTTGACAGTTCACATTTGCACCACAGTTATCATGCATGTTTATCTCTATTAAAATTAATTATGATCTTTTTCTAAACATCATACCAAATTATATTTCTTCGTCATACTATTATAGCGATATCGGTTAAATTATCTCTCAATGTATGTTAAATTATCTCAAATTTCTGACATTAAAAGAAGAAATGAATAGTGGGGAACTATATTCGATGAGAAACTTACTGACAATTCTAAATTACGTCTTGGGTTAAATGGAAACAATCGTTCTATCAAAATACAAATTTATTACGAAATCAGCCTTTTACACAGAAGTGGGTTATATAATTTACCAGTGGTGACCATGAGCACCCAAGCCATGACCAGCCCATCCGGCGGAAAGAGATCCAGCAGCGCTCGCAGCAGCGTGTATGGAACCGGCAGCAACTGGTGCTGCGACGACAGAACCTGCAGCAGTTGGTGCAGCGGCAATAGAACCTGCAGCAGTAGGTGCAGCATAGATTGAACCTGCAGCAGTTGGTGCAGCAACGATAGAACCTGCAGCAGTTGGTGCAGCAACGATAGAACCGGCAGCACTTGGTGCAGCATACAAAGATCCAGCAGCAGTTGGTGCAGCATACAAAGATCCAGCAGCGGTTGGAGCGGCATACAAAGATCCAGCAGCGGTTGGTGCAGCATACAAAGATCCAGCAGCGGTTGGAGCAGCATACAGAGATCCAGCAGCAGTTGGTGCAGCGTACAGAGATCCAGCAGCAGTTGGTGCAGCGTACAGAGAACCTGCGGCACTAGCTGGGGCGATGAGTCCTGGAGCTGCGACTGGAGGCACGACCAGACTTGGAGCAGCCACCGCTGGAGCGATCAGTCCTGCTGCTGCTACGGCTGGAGCCAAAAGACCATGTCCAGCTAATCCTGGAGCCCAAGCACCATGCCCATAGAGACTTCTTCTATAGCGAGTTTCTTGTTCGTAGGCAACAACGACTCCAGCAAGAAACAGGCAAACCTTTAAATAAACAGAGATTTTATTATAATAATTGATGAACTTCATTTCATCCTGTGAAATACTTTTAATAAAACTGCTTGGAACAATTTGTTCATTCTAGATTTTAATCAAAGTAATTTATTCTTTTTAAAAATAAAAATAAACGTCATTTTTAAACAAATTGATACTAAACATTATATGTTACTTACTAAGAAGGACTTCATGGCTACTGATCTAGTTCACTTGCTGCAGGTAACAATAATTTAAAGGCGGTACTAACTGCTTTTATACCAGCTACGGTCCTTGAAAATCCGGAAGGTCCACTTTTCTAATGCATTAATAAGGTGACTCCCAACGGTTGCCTACCAGTTTTTTTTTTTTTTAGTAAATGAAAACTTTTCTTGGAATATATTATATTTGTTCATAGTGTTAAATATAATTATAACATAGCAAAGAAAAACGATATACACTTTGAAAATGGTTTGTGTTGGAATAATGTTTGAATCTTACTCAAATTAGTATTTAACAAGTAGTTCCTAAGTTAGTAATGCCAATTGTTTCTTTTCCTGTGGTGATTTTGTGATCTGATTATAAAAAATTACCCATATTTTGGCTTAAGCAGACTTTTTTTTATTTAACGTTCTATTTGGTTGACACTCGAGGTATGTTTACGAGGTATGTACTTCATGTAATTACCTTGACAAAATGGCTTTCATTTACACTGGATATGTCATAGTACCATTATTTAATTTACAGACCATTATGATAAACTTTATTTATACTCAAATCGAAGTTTTCAGTAGTAATTACTAGATCAACATTCAACGTTTTTTTCAATTTTTAGACCCATTGTAGTATAAAAGTTTTCTAGATGCATTTTTTAATACCTTCATAACTAAATAAGGTATGGGACACTCTTGGCAGGCACATAAATATCAAATATTTCTGTATATTTAAAAAATAATAATAATTTGCTTTAGAATACGACTAAACATAATTGAGAAGGTAATCCAGTCTATTCCATATTGTTCCCATAATTAATTTAATTTATGCATTGGGAAATTTCAAATGCGCTTCTGGTAAACAGACGCAGGAAACACCCGGACGACATAGCATTTATCAAACCAATTCCATTGTTGTCTGCGGAGGAAAATAATTCATTAAACTCTGCCTATGCTCAAATCCTCCACTTCAAAGTAATCAATTATGCTTTACCCCATAAACTAATTCTTCGGAAGCCATTCATAAGTGCTTTTAGCTCAATCGAAAACAATCACAGAACCCGCCCTACTAATTCTGGTTAACATAAAAGAGGCATTTGATAGTGCCCATCGGGTTTAAACCCATTAAAACAGCTTAAGCCCCGCCGAACTCTTTACATACTAATGATTTACTATTGATGAGTAATACACACCACAATAAGTAACACATAATAAACAACCGGTTCTTAAATATAATCGAATACATATATTCTATTATTATCATATATTACTATTATTGAAATCACAATCAACTTAAACTAAAGAAAGCTTTCAGCGAAGAAATTATCATATTGATTAAATCCAAAATTCTTTTGATACATATACAACAGTATAGTCTTCGTAAAAGTCAAGGTTAAAGAATGAATTTTTTAAATGCCACTTCAATCTTAAAGTTTTAAAAATGCCAAGTTTTACGAGCAATGACCGAATACTTAATAGCCAAACATTTCTGAAAAAAAAGTTTTTTATCACATAGTTAGGAGTTACCATTGACAAATAATTAAACTTCAATTGACACACTAGTAACGTAGACAGGCTAATGAAACAGATGAAATTAAAACGAACAACCAAATACCGTGGATTAATGGTTTGAAAAATTGTATCCGATTATGTCTTAACTTTCTCAGAAAAGCAGGCTGCCTTTAGTATTTGACAGTGAAAGTCGACAGACAGAATGTCTAACTTTTTAAATTATTAGTTATTTTACTATACGCGTATTCCTAATGTAAAATTTTTTTTTGCGAATTTCCGCGGTTCCTTGCTTTGACCAAAAAAAAAAAATTAATAAGAATTACTAAGTAATTGTTATTCAACAAAGACAAAAAATTGTCTTAATAGGAAATTCAGGTATGAATAAGCACATTTATTAAATAATCAGTCTTTGACATCGAAGAAATGGTCAAAATTTACAAATGGATGCTTCGTAAGCTCTCAGAGCTGACCGACTCAACCTGTTGTGAGAGATCCAGTACCTGATGGAGTACTGGCGGTAGACCCTGCTATTGAAGGTGCAGCATAGAGTCATCTGAAGATGGAGCGGAGGCAATAGGACCTAATGTTGATGGTTAAACAAAGACGGACCCGGCTGTTGATGGTGGACCATATTTGGATCCAGATGAAGATGGAGCGGAGGCAATAGGACCTGATGTTGATGGTTAAACAAAGACGGACCCGGCTGTTGATGGTGGAGCATATTTGGATCCAGATGAAGATGGAGCGGAGGCAATAGGACCTGATGTTGATGGTTAATCAAAGACGGACCCGGCTGTTGATGGTGGAGCATATTTGGATCCAGATGAAGATGGAGCGGAGGCAATAGGACCTGATGTTGATGGTTAAACAAAGACGGACCCGGCTGTTGATGGTGGAGCATATTTGGATCCAGATGAAGATGGAGCGGAGGCAATAGGACCTGATGTTGATGGTTAAACAAAGACGGACCCGGCTATTGATGGTGGAGCATATTTGGATCCAGATGAAGATGGAGCGGAGGCAATAGGACCTGATGTTGATGGTTAAACAAAGACGGACCCGGCTGTTGATGGTGGAGCATATTTGGATCCAGATGAAGATGGAGCGGAGGCAATAGGACCTGATGTTGATGGTTAAACAAAGACGGACCCGGCTGTTGATGGTGGAGCATATTTGGATCCAGATGAAGATGGAGCGGAGGCAATAGGACCTGATGTTGATGGTTAAACAAAGACGGACCCGGCTATTGATGGTGGAGCATATTTGGATCCAGATGAAGATGGAGCGGAGGCAATAGGACCTGATGTTGATGGTTAAACAAAGACGGACCCGGCTGTTGATGGTGGAGCATATTTGGATCCAGATGAAGATGGAGCGGAGGCAATAGGACCTGATGTTGATGGTTAAACAAAGACGGACCCGGCTGTTGATGGTGGAGCATATTTGGATCCAGATGAAGATGGAGCGGAGGCAATAGGACCTGATGTTGATGGTTAAACAAAGACGGACCCGGCTGTTGATGGTGGAGAATATTTGGATCCAGATGAAGATGGAGTACTGGCGGTAGGCCCTGCTACTGAAGGTGCAGCATAGAGTCGGCTGAAGATGGAGCGGAGGCAATAGGACCAGGAAAGTGCAGATCTGACAGAATCTGCTGCAGTTGGTCCTGCGATTTAAGACCCCGCTGCAGTCGGTGCTGCTACCAAGGAACCTGTGATACTAACCTTGGCGATCAGTCCTGAGGCTGTGATTGGAGGCACAACTAGACTTGGTGCAGTCACAGCTGGAGTGACTAGTCATGGCACTGCTACTGCTGGTGTAAGAAGACCATGTCCTGTTATCGCATAAGCGTAAACGCTCCTTGGGACACTTACTTCTGTTTCGTAGGTGACGATGACACCAGCAAGAAATAGACAAACCTGAAAATTGTTGGCATACGTTTTAAAATGTGAATTAAACATTTAATTAAATTGTTTTGATAGTTCATTACCATTTATTTATATATTGAAACCCGGTATTTACTCTAACGGGTACCAAGCCATTTTAAGTCTAATAGAAAAATAATAAGTACCACATGCTGAAATTTATACAAATAAAATACACAAGAACCCATTAACGAAATCAATAAAAATAATGTATAACATAAGTCTTTATGTATACCAATTTTCAGTATTTTTTCCACTTTGGTGCCTAAGCACATATCTAAAACTGTTTCTATCGTTAGACCAATATCTTGACTTCACTCTTTATAGGGTGGAAATTATTTTATGACTTGCCATTCTATTTCGTGTATCTTCCATAGGGGGGGGGGGGGGTCAGCTGATAAGATCAAGCCCCAACAACAGATACGCATGCGAAAAGACTATCCCGTCATATCATTTCTTTTCTAGGTTTCCACATTGAAGAAGATACTGACTTACAATCTGATACAATATGAAATATGATAATTGTCGAATATTTCGTACTTTTTTTTTAATATTTAATTTTACCATCACATATTTCTTTCAGGTTATTTTATGTTTTGTTTGGTGTTATAACCACAGCAACATTTTTTTTATCTATTATATTTATTTATTTTTATTTTATTTATTTATTTGCTAAGCCATGTTTATTTATGCACGAGCTCGCTTGACGGGCGCCCTTCATCAGATGTTTTGGCTGGTTCTGGTTTTTATTTAAACTATGAAAATATGTCTTATTTTCCTGTGTAAGTTCTGTCCCTGTCAATGTAAGGTGCTGATTCGTCTTCAGTCACTGAGTAGGCTGTTTTCGCTTCGCTGTCAAGTTTTTTCTATTATACCGCAATGCGAAGGTCGATGCTATGTCGCACTATTCCAATAAGTTATTTTGAAATTGAAAATTATGTGTTGTTGTTTTTTAATAATATTTATTACATTTACGCTGTATATTACTTACTAAGACAGCCTTCATCTCTGGTTATCAGGTTCCCTTGTTGGGTATCTATGATCTTAGTACTTACAGTTTATATAGTATAGTCCTTAAGAGTCAGGAAGGTTGTCTTTTCAAGTCCATCAAGAATGGTTATTCTGAAGTAATGTCTTACTATTACTCTTAATATTAATATCCTATCCTGTATTTGTTTCATGCATTTTCTCTGAATTTTTGATAGTTTTGACTATTTAGCTTTATATTGATGATCAGGAAGGTTGTCTTTTCAAGTCAGTAAAAAATCAACCAACACTCGTACGATGACGAAACGCAATATCAGCCGAAAACATTGCCGGTGTTCGTGAGAGTGTGCAGGAGAATCCGAGAAGGTCGATTTCGCCTTGCTCACAAGAACTCGTTTTTTCGCAGCCTACAACTTGGCGAATTTTGCGTCGTGACTTGGGCCTGCAACCGTAAAAAACTCAACTGACCCAGGAGCTGAAGCTAAACGACCATAGACTACGACGTGGGTTCACTGAATGGGCCCTGGAGCAGTTGGAAACTGACCCTAATTTTCATCGAAAAATCATCTTCAGCTATGAGGCCCATTCATCCAGAAATCAACGTTCTGGATAAACGGGTACGTCAACAAACAAAATTGTCGAATTTTGGACATTCACCACATGGGCCAATCCACATGGAGATCCAAGAGCGTCCAATGCATCCCGAAAAGTCACTGTTTGGTGTAGATTTTGGGCTGTCGGCGTCATCGGTCCGTATTTATTTGAGAACGACGTTGGCCAGGCCAGTTATATAATGATCATTATATCTTAAATGTTTAGTAGAAATGTGTACCTCAGTTGAGACTTATGGTCCCCTTGTTTTCTTTTGTAAGTAACCATTTTCCTCCCCTAAAATCCATCCCATTGTTACCTGCTTAGTAGGGCCAAGACACCCTCACACTTCTGCCTAAGCCTTCACTAAAGTATGTTCTAACGCTGTAACTGATTAATATATTTAATCAAAATTTAATATATATTTGTATCCATATACCAGTGTTTTCATTGTTATTCAGAATAAACTTTTTTAAAAGACTCTCCACTACAAGATTATATAACTGGCCATCACCGTCAACGGGGAGCGCTATAGGTCGATGATTATCCACTTCTTTTGGTCTGAATTGGATGATATGGACACCAACGACATGTGGTTTCAACAGGACGGCGCTACGTGCCACACAGCTCATGTCACATTGGACATTCTGCTCGAGCGATTTGAGGGCATGGTCATCTCACGTGGAGTTGATGCGAACTGGCCACCGAGATCGTACGATCTGACCCCGTTAGACTTTTTCTTGTGGGGTTTTCTTAAGCCGCAGGTCTATGCAAATAAGCCACAAATCACAGCGGTCCTCAAAGCCAAAATAACCCATGCCATTGGTCAAATTCAGCATGATTTATGCGCCAGAGTCATGGAAAATTGGACATTTGGGATGCGCGCCACCCAGCGAAGCCGCGGCGGACATTTGCACGATGTTATATTCCGTACATAATGGCATCGATAGGCCTTTCAAACGAATAGAACTTTTGATGATATCTTACACATATTTTGCTTTATTTAAATTTAAAGATAGGAAGCGCTTAATGAAAGACCCTTTATTACAATAATATGCAGGCATAAGTATGTCAGATGAAGAATTGCCTAATGAATTATGAAGTTAGTTAAACGGAAAAAAGTTAATACGTTAAAAAATATTATCAGTTAAACCTAAATAAACACTCGTTTTAAACATCAATGTTCGTTTCAGTTTGTAAGATTTTCTTTTATTAGTTTCACATAGGTTGTAGTGGTAGACAGAGCACTGGATAGCGCCTAATGCCGGATGCCCACCGGGCGTGAATCACGAACGTGATTGATAGACTTAATACGTATTAAGGAAATTAATTACATTAAAATTGAACCATTCGTACGATTTGGCTTACCACACGAATTTTAAAGACAGAATTAATTTGAATCTAATTTATTTCCTTATTCCGCATTAAGAGTATCAATAATACTCTCTTTCGTGATGCGCACCCCGTGGGAACCACAGGCGTGACCTGTTTAAAGTCTTAGAAAAAAAAAAGTTTTGAAGAAACCGAAGATTTAGTTTAGACTGCAGTCCTGCGAATCAAAGTCTATGAAGCAAAATGTTCCCACATCACCTTATCTTTCGCGAGTCCACTAGTTTTTTTTTTTCATTCCTCTTCCTGTATCCGAGACAGAAAGGTATTTAGGTTTCCATTTCGTCAAAAGACTGACATGGAACCCACATACGAGACTAAAAAGACAAGATCTAAACAGACGCTTTGGACAACTGTGCAGACTAATCCAAAGGAAATCCCATCTCTCAATAGATAATAAATTAATAATCTACAAAGTTATACTCAAGCCAATCTGGACATACGAAATAGAGCTATGGGGGCAGCAAAATAGTCTAACATCAAACTTATCCAATCCTTTTAATACAAAGTCCTGAGATCATAGTAAAAGCCCCTTATTACGTCAGTAAATGCCCCTAATAGTAAATAGTAAATTATGCCCCAGGAAATAGTAAATGCCCCTTTTTACGTCATAAACAAAACCCTTCATAACGCTCTTAATATACCCAACATTCTTGAACTCATCTAAGTTCTTAAAATTCCATAGTAACCTATCCAACCACCCTAATTCCCTAGCACAGTCATTACACTGCGCCACTCATCCCTATAGACCTGCTATAAACACGCGTCAGTGGGGTCCTGGCAATGGGCAGTTTCTCCAATCTTGTCCTGAGTGTCTGTGGCTCTCGCACTCTTGGTCAGCCTCCACTGGCTCGTATCCAGTGACGTGGCTGATGGAGGAGAGTGGGGGACCCAAGACTTCGCTTCCTCTTTAGCATGCGAGGGATGTTTGGGAGATCCATGTTTCCAACCAAGGTTGGATTTGGGAGTTCTCTGGACTGTTTGTAAATATGGTATGAATGTAAACATTTATCACAATTAGTTATTGCCCAATAAGGCAGATTTTGTTCTTTTCACAATAAAGAAGTGTCTCTATACAACTCCGAAGTGTTTATGATTTTCATACATTACAATGAATGTCTGCCTGTAAATGTCTTTGTCTATTATTTAATTGCCCTAACGTGAAATTGTCTGTTTAAAACATTCTTCGGAACTAATAATTAATAGGTTTCTCAGAAAAATCAATAATTACAATTATGATAAGGAAGGATTTATGCCTAGTAAATAACAAGCTTGAGCATGGAATTTCAGAATGTGATTTCCAAACTGCTGCTTTAGGCTGTGATAAAGAAAACATTGAACATATTCAACATACATACTCGTTCATGAACTCACTGTAAACTGATTACCCTTATTGATGTTACTAGCTTCACATCTTCAATCAACCGGTATTAATGGCAGCTACTTAAGAAAATAACAACTAAAGTAAATATTATGAGGCAAAGTAAAAATATTAAGATTACATAGCTCACCTATTGACTGTTGTAAACTAAATATTTTATCTAAGAATTAAAAACCTTTCCTTAACTTATGGACTTTTTGGTTTGAATGTAGGAAAACATGATTTAAAGAAAATATACATTTATTAAACAATCATCGTTTACACGAAACTGGGGAGCATAATTTACCAGTGGTGACCATGAGCACCCAAACCATGACCAGCCCATCCGGCGGCAAGAGATCCAGCAGCGCTCGCAGCAGCGTGTATGGAACCGGCAGCAACTGGTGCTGCGACGACAGAACCTGCAGCAGTTGGTGCAGCGGCAATAGAACCAGCAGCAGTTGGTGCAGCATAGATTGAGCCTGCAGCAGTTGGTGCAGCAACGATAGAACCGGCAGCACTTGGTGCAGCATACAAAGATCCAGCAGCAGTTGGTGCAGCATACAATGACCCAGCAGCGGTTGGAGCGGCATACAAAGATCCAGCAGCAGTTGGTGCAGCATACAAAGACCCAGCAGCGCTTGGAGCGGCATACAAAGATCCAGCAGCAGTTGGTGCAGCGTACAGAGATCCAGCAGCAGTTGGTGCAGCGTACAGAGAACCTGCGGCACTAGCTGGGGCGATGAGTCCTGGAGCTGCGACTGGAGGCACGACCAGACTTGGAGCTGCCACCGCTGGAGCGATCAGTCCTGCTGCTGCTACGGCTGGAGCCAAAAGACCATGTCCAGCTAATCCTGGAGCCCAAGCACCATGCCCATAGAGACTTCTTCTATAGCGAGTTTCTTGTTCGTAGGCAACAACGACTCCAGCAAGAAACAGACAAACCTGAAATTTACACTATGTAATAATTACGTATATAAATGAAATTTGTAATTATTAACGCACTGTCGTTTTCATCTGCCTCATATAATCGTGTGGGCATTTATTCTAACTTTTCTTCTATTAATTCTTTTGTCCCGCAATAATAACATTTCTCTTTAATTGGCATTAACATATAATTCATTTGATTATTTGGATAATACTATATATATATATATATATAAGTTAAGGTTCGGACGTCGTAGGCAGCCAGCCTAATCCTTAAGTCATCGGGATGTAAACATCCCGAATGTATTTAGAGAGGCTTTAAAAGCTCAAATAAAAACAGTCTTGTGACAACTCTCGTTCAGTAACTACATTCAACCTCTTTCCTTTTTCTTCTCGTTTTTCGTTGACGATCGTTAACTGGTGCCGAAACCCGGGAGCGGAGTGGGTTCGAGTCATTAACGTGCGAGTTGGTTTTTGTTTTTTTTTTCCTTCTTATTCACTTTCGTGTGATTTAATTAAAGTAGGTAATGGTGGAACTGCGGCCGGCAGCGTTTGAAGTTCCACAGTTACCTAAAGAAACCATGGCTGAAGCCCATGCGAACACACTGGCGTGGATGAAGGTGCGGGCAGTGACGTCACAGGACATGAGGAAAATGATCTCAGACCTCGAAAAATTTTCTGGGGAAATAGGTGAGTTAAATCATTTTCTCAAAGGTGGAGATAGGATTATGGAGAGGATACAAGCCAAGATGGACGAAGGGTTACTCGACCCAGGTGACGCTAAGTCAATAAAGGCAGACCTGGTGTGCAGGGTGAAAAGGAAGGTGCTGAACCTGATACAGGCGGACGAGGAAACCCCGTGGGAGATAGTAAAGACGAGACTGAAAAAAGCATATGGGGGGGGACGATGGACCCCAGAGGAGGATATATTCCAAATGTTTCGAGAAATGAAATCTCCGAGACAGAATAGTGGACAGTATGCTGCAGTCCTGGTTGTCCGCTACAATAAAATAAATGAGAAAATGAGGGAGACAACTAGCGCCGATGAAGTGGAGGGCAGGATGGGATTCCTGTCAACAATCTTAAAGGTACAATTAGCGAAGGAGACGGGAAGGAAGGAAGGGTTCCCTAATGAGCGATCGTTCCTCGAATGCG
The DNA here is from genome assembly GCA_930367205.1 of Acanthosoma haemorrhoidale. Taxonomy (NCBI): domain Eukaryota; kingdom Metazoa; phylum Arthropoda; class Insecta; order Hemiptera; family Acanthosomatidae; genus Acanthosoma; species Acanthosoma haemorrhoidale. The sequence goes on along the minus strand of OV884015.1, from coordinate 71,899,973 downwards.
CCCAGGCGATGATAGATGCTAGCGCAAGGGAAGAAGAAGTAAAAATGAACGAAGATGACAACGATTGGAGCCAGATCCCATATAGGAGAAACAGGACCCCAAAAGCAGTGTGGAGGAGACAGGAAACGCCGTTTGCCGGTAGAGACAGGGGAGCGACAAGAGAGAGAAGATTGGGAGTGACGAGGCCTAGGTACGCACCTCGGAAAGAAGAAAGGAAATGTCATGGTTGTGGAAAGACGGGCCATCTGGTAGCTCAGTGCCCTCGCACTAAGTGCTTTGAGTGTGGGGAAGAAGGACACATAGCAAGACAATGTCCAAACCCGGCAAAACACACCATTTATTCGTGGGCAACGAGACTGTGTGGGACAAAATTAAAAAGCTGTGGCAGAAAGAGCTGTTGGGGGTGGATCGCTCGTTCATTCGGTGTCTTTCCGTGGTCCAAACCCTGCGGGACGAGGAGCAGCAACGCGAGGTAACACTGGCGTATCACCAAGGAAAAACCAACCACCGCGGTGGGCAGGAGACGGCACAAGCACTACGAAGGCGCTATTTTTGGTGGGGGATGCAGCGGACTATTCAGGAGGTAATCGGAGCATGCGAAGTTTGTCAGAAGACGAAATATGATAGACATCCCCCGCAGGGACTCCAGGAGGAATCACCCACGGCAGAAGCACCACTGACGGAGATTCAAGTGGACACCTTCACGTGGCGGGGTTTTAAGTGGGTCACTATCATCGACCCATTTAGCAAAGTGGCTATGGCCTACGCGGTGGGAGACAAGTCATCAGATTCCATATTACAAGCCCTCAACACATGGTTTCAGTTCTACGGCATACCAGAGAGGATCTCGTCGGACGGGGGACGGGAGTTTGACAATGCAACCGTGAGAGCCGAAATGCAAAAACGGGATGTGGTATGGCATTTTAATACCCCCGGGCATCCCAAGAGCAGGGGAACCATCGAAAGGTTACACAGCACCCTCAGCGACCACTTACGCGTGTACCAGGTGGATAAAGGCCTGTCGGCGAACGTAGCGATGCCAATGGCGGTGGCGGCATACAACCACTCGATACATGCCACGACGGGGTTAGCACCCTTCGAAATATTGTTTGGATTACGAGTGAGACCGAGGAACTGGCCAGAGACGGTGGCGGATGAGGGAATGGTGGCACAGCTCCATAACACCCACATACAGCTCGGAAAGATGTGGTACAAAGTACGCGATAAGATTATGCGCGAAAAATCCAAGCGCGTGGCACGGGCAAATTTGAAGGTGCGTGATCGCATAGGAGCAATATCGATTGGGACCGTTGTGTACAGAAAAGTCGTGTCAAATCGTAGTAAGGAACTTGTTCGGTATGAGGGGCCCTTTAAGGTCATCATAATTCGGGAACATAATCTCGTGACCATCGAGAGTATGACCACCCCAAAGAAGAGGCGAACCGTTCACATTGAACAGTTGAAACTCCCAACACAGGGGGGAGGGTGTTGAATGTGCGTAAGATGGTGTGCCCTCGATCCGATACGGAGCAACTGATCCGGAATCATATGTTTCACATGTTCACATTCACATGTGCTGCTCAGAGAGAGTTTTTGTTTTCATTATTTATATTGTGGATGTTCCATTTTTTTTTACCTGGCAGCCACCGGGTCCAGGGCGAATGTATTATTTTTTGTTATTATTATTTTTGTTTTATTTCTGTATTATCTCTTTTCTTTGTTTTTTTGTGAGGACTATGAATATATTAGACCGTAAACGTGATGTAAGGGATTACAGGCTGTGTGCTGAGTGCGGCGGACCTTGGAGTTTACGAAGAGATATGCGTAAACTGGCAGGGGGGAGTTAAGGTTCGGACGTCGTAGGCAGCCAGCCTAATCCTTAAGTCATCGGGATGTAAACATCCCGAATGTATTTAGAGAGGCTTTAAAAGCTCAAATAAAAACAGTCTTGTGACAACTCTCGTTCAGTAACTACATTCAACCTCTTTCCTTTTTCTTCTCGTTTTTCGTTGACGATCGTTAACTTATATATATATATATATATATATATATATATATATATATATATATATATATATATATATATATATATATATATATATATTCCATATATTTTCCTCTTTATTGTTCCCTTATTCCTCATTTTCAAGTTTAAGAGCTTAGGGAAAAAAAAAATTCCAGCGCTCCACCTTTATTCATCGAAATGACACAAAAGTCGAAAAAAAAAAAATTACAATTATTTAGTTTCCAAGAAATATATTAGAATATATTGTTGGTTTATCACTTACTAAGAAGGACTTCATGGCTAGTGATCAGGTTCCTTTGCTGCAGGTAACTGTACTCCAGAGCCCATATTAACTGCTTTTATACCAACTACGGTCCTTGAGAATCAGGGAGGTTCACTTTTCTAATGCACCTAGACCGGCAACGCCCAAGTACAATTGGTTATAACGGAGCGGTTTTTTTTTTTAAATAATTGTAATTAATGTGATTAACTGTGAACTATAGGATAATTCAAATTTGAAAATTTTAATTAAGACTTCTCAAATATGTTATTTTTCATACGCCAAGCCAAAATTGTTTTGTTTCATTCATGACAAATGAATTGCCGAGGCAAAAAATGTCACAACCTCTTCGTATTGTTTTTAGTTTACCGCTTTGTGACAAATAGTATGATCCTTTGTATACTACGTCTATGTATGTTGTGCCACTAATTGTGTTTTCTGAATTTGGTGTTATTTTTTTACCATTAGGGTGTGGTCAGGTGGCTATTAGAGTTATTTGTAATTAGTAATAAATAACAAATCATGTAGAAACTTTTTTGTTAAATAGTGAAATATTCTATAATGTTTCGTAGCTTATCCATGAAAAGCTGTGCGAAAAACATTTGTTTTTCTACTATGTGTTTTTTTTAATATATCAATAACTTACTGCACTATTAATATTTGTTTCTAATTTTATGGTTTGTTTTAGGTAAGGAGGAAATTTTTCTCGCAATGCTGGGACCTTTTATTTTAATGGAGTTCATTCGGTAAGTTACTCTACATGAAATCTCTATTATTTATTTCCATTTAAGTATTAAAGGACTACTCTTCAAAAAATTAAAAAATAAGAAAAGTTGAGATATCTTTTAAAATTGTCATCTGTACACAACATAAAGCTCATATTATTCCTGAAATAAATTTTAGTAACCGAATAGCATTTCAACATGATATTGTTTGAGCACATCATTTTTAAATATTCGCTGTCTCGACTTTGATGTGCTAAGTCTGGTCCTCGGCCTAATATAAATAAGGTACACAAAACCTGGATTTCACTTGTAATTGTAAGACTTATAGTGAGGACTTGATCTGTTTCTATTTTAAATCTCAACGATCTTGCGCAAAATTAAAATATTTACAGTATAATTATTGGAATTCAAAACGCTATACCTTTTTTTAATTTTCGATTTTTATAATCGTTTGACAACGTTATTGACGGGTGAAAAATAAATCACTGTATTAAATATCACAAATGTGCACAATCTCCTTCCATTTCGATTTTTTATTATAACTTCATAGAATAATTGCAACGATACTACCATCCAAAAAAAATATTTTTATGTATTGGCAATTATTTATTAACTGTTTCAATTTTATAATTTATTTTTTAATGTAGAACAACACTACACGTGACTATGAAATATCGTTTTAAAAAAAAAAAATTAAACGAAGCGTTATTGTAATATAAAAACTGTGTCAGTATTTTTCTTCTTTAAGTGTAAGGATTGCTTGATGATGGACTGAATTAGTCCGAAACGTTGCAATTGTATGAACTTAGGTACAAAAAAAGTCGATACTGAATGATACAATAACCGTAATATTTTTAGATATACATAGGCATCCTTCAAAATAACAAATATTGCGAAATCAATATAATTTAATATCTAAGGGTAAAGGGTTAGGAATATTAATTCAATACTTACTTATCCTCCCTAAACATCATACGGTATAATGTCCCAGGTAGTGGATTTTTGTAAGTGTTTTCTACTCTGTAACCAATTTGACGATCTTTTATATTTTGCAGAAAGTTACCAATTTAAATATGACAAATCTATAATGAAGTTATTTATTGTAATTACTATTCACAGGTTTGTGGTATTACTTGTTTGGATGGTAGCAATCTTTATTTCGAAAGAGGCTCCCATTTTATTTTCACTAGTAATTGAATAAATTTTAGTCCGGAAAATGCAGGAATATATAAAACGACGTTGAAAAAAATAAAGATAGGAAAACTAAGGAAGCTATTGGCTCAATTATGAACTTGTTATCCAAAATTATAACACGTTCATTAATTTGTCAGTATGGTCATTTCCTAATCAATATAGGACATTTACTGACCTGGATATTTACCTTCCTAATTCTAAAAGCGGATATTTTATTTTGTAATTGTTACAAGGATCTGTAAAATCCGTTTCAACTCAGAAGAACTTGATGTAGGGCATAGTTTGACCTCGTCAAATGGAATTAACGTGAAAAATCCACTATCTTCTAAAAAAGTACAAAAATGAAATGTCCTGTTACATTCAAAATAGCTGTTTAACTTTTTTATTTTGGTTTATATATGTAAAAACCATTATCTACTTTAAGTTGAAGTTCTTGTGATCTAAACGAACTTTAACAGTATAAAGTGTTTTAAATTCTGATACATGGAAGGTATATTATTTAGTTCATTCGGTTCATAGTGGGATGGCTAACTCGCATGTCTTCATTTAAAGCCGTTGACTTATTTCGGTATGGCTCCAGAATTAATTATTCTATAATAACCATTAAAGGGCTGCCTCATTAATATAGTATATAATGGAGTGCTATGAATATTGGACAAGAGTCATTATAATATAGTCATGTTTTGTGTTTGCATATCAGGGATAAATTTAAAGAGATTTATTTTTATTCAAAGACTGTAAATAATTTTTATGAAAGTCTAACATAAATCTACCTTCAACTTAAGCTGAATCCCAACAAATGCATCCACACATACCTAAGTTTCGCCATAGTGTAGTGACTTGAACATTTCATAGTTTAGATATGGGAGAGCTCAAGTGAGTTTCTGAGGATAACTTATGGTTTGAAATAAAATTTATGCATTGTTATTAAGAGGTGATTATAAAATATACATTTATTATATTATCAGACTTTTCTATGTAAATGAAGTTATTCTATAGTTCACCAATGGTGACCATGTACTGCTAATCCATGCCCGGCATATCCAGTTGCTGCGTGAATGGCACCAGCAGTTGATGCAGCAGCTTGAATGGCACCAGCAGTTGATGCAGCAGCGTGAATGGCACCAGCAGCTGATGCAGCAGCATGAATGGCACCAGCAGCTGATGCAGCAGCGTGGATGGAACCTGCAGCAGACGGAGCAGCATATATTGAGCCAGCAGCGGATGGGGCCGCGATGACAGATCCAGCACTGGTTGGAGCGGCGTATACGGAGCCGGCAGAGCTAGGTGCGGCGATCAGAGAACCAGCTGCTACAGCTGGAACAATCAGACCGGGAGCTGCTCTAGGTGGAACGATCAGTCCTGGTGCGGCTCTTGGTGGAACGATCAGTCCTGGTGCGGCTCTTGGTGGAACGATCAGTCCTGGAGCGGCTCTTGGTGGGACGAACAGTCCTGGAGCGGCTCTTGGTGGGACGAACAGTCCTGGAGCGGCTCTTGGTGGGACGATCAGTCCTGGAGCTGCAACTGGAGGAACAACCAGACTTGGCGCAGCAACAGCTGGTGCGATGAGACTTGCTGCTGCTACTCCTGGAGCTAGCCCATAACTTGCTAATCCTGGAGCCAAAAGACTAGAACCTGCTAATCCTGAACCCAAAAGACCATGACCTGCTAATCCTGGAGCCAAAAGACCATGACCTGCTAATCCTGGAGCCAAAAGACCATGACCTGCTAATCCTGGAGCCAAAAGACCATGACCAGAGATGCTCCTCTTATAGCGTACTTCTGGTTCGTAGGCAGCGGCTGCTCCAGCCAGAAACAGGCAAACCTGAAATTTAAAAAAAAATTCAAAGCTTATGAAACTACCTATGCTTTATTTTAGTTTTATAATCGCAGAAAAGCTGATAATTGGTTCAGTACAAATAGTGTAGCACAAGAGGGTGCACTAGATTTGCTATTTAGCGTAAATTAGGCTGGTTAATGTTTCAGAAGTGTATTTATCGATTCATTAACTTTTCAAAGGAAAATTCAAGCCTAACACTAGAAATAAATTACAGTTTCAATAAACATATTGCAAAGGAAGTCTTTACTCCTCCTATCCATTACAATATTAGATATAATTTTATTGGGTCGTTTATTCTACTTGCATAATACATAATTTTACTTTTGATTTGGTTGTAGGTACTTAGTTCAAATTCGGAGAGCCCATAACTAGCCTAACATACCATATTTTCTATATTTTAGTTTTGTTATAGCTTTGACTTAGATAATTTTTGAGTTTCGAAATTATTAAACATGGAAATGTATTTGAAAGAACATACGATACTTGAATAATAATTAAATTTGTATCAACTACGTTGGTTGTGAACATCATTAGATTTTAACTTATTAAAGTTTATATTTTGAATTATCTTTGATATTAAATAAAACAGCAAGAAAACTCAAAGAATTAATAATCATTTAGGCATTTATTAGTAATTTTCTGATTGTCTTTACTTTACCGAACGATAAATGTATTTCGTGTTTTGCCTATTTAAGTTTTTGACCTCATTATTATTATTATTAGTTCACGTCGGTCGAGATTGTGATTTATTAAGTTACTACTTACTAATACGGTCTTCATGTCGGCTGTGCTGGTCTCCTGATCGCTGCTGACTGGCCTAGCTCTATTAGAAACTAGTTTATATACCAGCTACGGGGTCCTTGAATACAAGGAACTGCTACTCCAGTAATCCTACACCTGGAAACGGTACGCCCACCAGTAAATTTTCATTTATGAAAATTTGAATTAAAATCGACGTCTCTCTTTATCTTGTTTTCCAACTAGTTTGATTTTTAAATCCGTTAAGCTGCAGTAGACTTAATTCGGATTTCCATTACCGAAAAAAAGTTAGTGTAAAAATTTAGTTGTGAGCAGTATCACACAAAGAAGGGTTTTCATGAAGTTTTATTGAATTATTTTTATTAGCATAGCCCCATTGATGATTAGTATTCATGCGAATTAATTACGTTTTCCTTGACCAATTATTATAAATATTTAAAACAATTATTTATTTATATATTTCTTTAAAAAGCGCTTTCAACGACAGCTCTAAGCAGACATCTTTTGATATCTAATTGATTATTTGGGATATTTAAAACGATTAATATTACTTTCTGGCATTAATCATTAATCTTTGTAAATTATTTTTTGTTTTTTTTTGTAATTATAGTCCACTTTTATTATTATTGCAATTATATAACTTTTATTTAATACTCTACATAATGCTCTTGGAAAAACATTATTAGGAATTAGTTAACTTATTTATGGTAAATATTATTTCTGATGATTAAAATTAAAGTTTTAATTTATTTTTCGCGTCATCCGAGTATCGAAGGAAACCGATAAAAAATCACACGAGATCTTTAATTTAATATCCTCATGATAGGAAATTATTTGTTTAATTTTCAACAAATATGCAAGTTATAACAATGCAATTTACCTTAAGGCTGGTTTTATTCTTAGTACAATTAAATGAGAATAAAGTGAAGAATACCACCTTTCTTTACCTGATAATATTACCTGATTGCAGGTCGAGTTAAAATTATGAACACGATTATAACTACTTGATAGATAATTTATTTTTATTTCTAGTAATTAATGAACCGTAATTGTGTTTTACGGAACTGAAAATATTTTTCATCTTGTTGAGTCATAAAATAATCTTGATAGAAATACCTATAAAAATTTCATATTCACTTGTCAATCGAAAAAGTCACTTTTATAAAGACAGGCCGACAGGACTGTCGTACTAATGAAAACGAGGGTTTCTGATTTTGAAAAAAAATCCTTTCAAAGCTAAAAATCAGCAATCTACATTTTTTTTTGTGTGTGTTAAGATATTCACTAAACTAATTTTTTTTTTTCCTTAGCTCTCTAATTATAAGTTTAAGGATGAGGAAAAATTAAAAGAATATTTGGGTTGAGCGGATCCTTGTACTAGGAGTACCTGCTTGAAGGTGGTGTGAGGGAATTAAGGAGTGTGGGAAGCCTCGGTAGAGGTTGATTGTTACGGTACAGTGGTGAGAGTCCACTGGTGGCTGGGCCTAGAGTCCCTCAAGGCATGTAAAGCAGTCTTATTTAGTTGGATAGCAGTGTTGGGTGCCCGTCAGAGGCTTGTTGTTGGTGGGCCGAGCGCCGTGATGTCCGCCATTTGGTCTGTTTTACCACATCTTGAGAGTAGCCATCTTGCTGGTAGCGGTGGGGGTGTCATGTCTTGGAACAGTGGGTTTTGACTATGTTTCATCGAGTCAAAGAACTTGATGTGTCTTCTTTTGATGGCTTCGGTGATGGTGGGGACTTCGAACTATTCATGGATGTCTGGTGCCTTCATATCACGAAAAGAGGTATGCCATAGTGCCGTGCGCAGGATTTTGTTCCGGAAGCTCTGGAGTCAAGTTATTGTTCTAGTGTGTAGGAATCGGAAGAGTGGTGTCCCAAACAGTAGAGCTGGCCTCAGGACGCTCTTGTATATTAACAGTTTCAGCCGAAGGGATATAGCCGGGCTTGTGATGAGATGCTGGAGAGAGTAGTAAGTTCTACGTACTCTTTTCAACTTCTTTTGCAGGTGTGTGCAGAACGTCATGTGTCAGCCTAGGTTGATGCCTAGGTAGCGTATGCTGTTGGAAAGTTTGCATTCAGTCCCGTCTATGGTGAAGCTGGGTGGACGCTTCCGTTTTCCATGCTGGAAGGAGAAGACGATCCCTTGAGTTTTGGCCGGGTTCACTTGAATGTGGACAGCTCGTAGCCTGTCGGTGATTAACTGACTGGCGCCCTCGGCAGCCTTTAGCGCTTTCATTTGGTTGAGGCTGGTGCTGTAGATCCCTATATCGTCCGCATATGCTGCTACCTCACAATTGGAGTATGATGCTCCTACTATGTGCGCGGTGTAGATGTTGAAGAGTAGGGGTCCCAGCACCGACCCTTGGGGAACTCCGACGACGAAATCTCTTCTGGTGGTTGATATGGCTCCTATTCGCACAGAAAAGGTTCTGCCTGCTAGATAGGAAGTCATGATGTTCTGGAGTTGCGCAGGAAATTCGTGCTCGTTCAGGCGTCGCAGGAGTGTATGATGATCTACTGAGTCGAATGCTTTCATACAGTCAAGGGAGATCATCGCAGTGACTCTGTTGTTTCGCATGTTCGTTGCAACGTGCCGCTGCAGTTTCACTAGATTGGAGTCCGAACTGAGTCCTTAACTGAAGCCGGTCTGTTGAGGTGTTATAATGTTTTGAGCGTCACAGTGCCTGGTGAGATGGTGGTAGAGAATCCTCTCTTATATTTTTGATAATTGGGTCAGCAGACTGATGGGCCTGTAGTGATCTGGCTCATTTCCATTCTTGGCCGGTTTCAATAGTGGGACGACGACGGCGTGCTTCCACGTCTGGGGAAAGTAGTGTAGTCTCAGTGAAGAGTTGAGGATGTTCACTATGTGAGGTATCCCCTTCCGCGGAGCTGCTTCAGAAGGATGTTTTGGATGTTATCATCCCCTGGTGCTCTGTTGCCTCTGGTGTGACGAATGATTGCTGTAACCTGGTGGCAATAGGCGAAATCATTCACTTCATTAATGGGAACCAAGTCACTGAACGTTGTATGCTTCTTGACTGCTTAGCCCAAAAGCTTCTTGCAATTACTAGGCATAAGGTCCCTTGTATCAATACAAGACTACAGATTGAATCATATGCCCATTTTGACTTTGGTTAATAATTTATTTCTTAAGTAATTACTACTGGAATGACGCCATCCTTCAGATCTTATTATGGGGATTAATGCCATACTTTATTAATTATATAAGACTACGATTAACAATAACAAAAAGACTAACTATATATCATAACAAAGGTAATAATGCAATAATGTAGGAGAGGAGCATCTTGCTTCATATAGCAGATCTATAAATAAACTGTGCAGACGTGAATGATTTCCACTACCAAACTGTGAGTATCCTTGATTTTATTTCCATGGTGCTTCAAATTTCATATTTAGTTTTAATTCTTACTAAATATGATAATGCATATATATATTTCATATATAATAATTTATTTTCATTTATATGTCATTATTGAACCGTGGGTCAATAGCATCGTGTCGGTTAAAACCATATTTAAACATGATTTCATGTATTATATTTAACATAAGCGTCTAATCGCAGAAGGGAACAGGTTTGAATCAATTCCTTAGTACAAGGAATACTCCAGTCGTGAGCACTATAAAACAAAAAGATACCGTTTCTAGGCAGGGCCGGTGAGAACGGTCGCGGGGGGGGGGTATACATTCCACCCATGTTACTAAACTTCTTGTCACTTTTTAATTAGGTACTTGGGACAGAAGCTAACTGGAAACGAATGGTACAACTCACCTTGAATTCCTTACCAGATTTTTGAAGCGTTAAACTGACTTAGTGTTAAATAGTACATGTCGCTAGTGAAAACAGTACAGCTCAAAATTACGTGAAATTCACTACTCACTAGCATTTTATTCTGTTTAGATACGTTAAATTTTCTTTATTCCGCTATGTCTTCTTTTGATAGTCATCTAGAAAGTTTATTAAAATATGGGGTCGAACTATTTGTATTTAGGTCAGCATAGTTATTATATTTAAATTTTCTGAACATGAACATATGTAATGATGTAATAGTTAGTGTGGATAGTGCTAATAAATTTAAAAAAATATGTTCTATGTAATATGCTCTTATATGTGTGGTAAATAACTTAGAATAGAATCCTTAACATGGGATGCAGCAGTGATGAAAATTAAAAAAAAAACAAAGTAACAAAATCGGTACAGGATCGGTTTGGAAGTACGATATTTAAATAACGTGAAAATAAAATAAAAACAGAATTAAAAAAAATTTTGTTTATTTTAACAACCAATATTTGTATAATTTATTAAAAGTCAATGAAATTATCTCTATCCATGGTAAGCACCATGTCCGTGTCCGTATCCATATCCAAGACCAAATGGAGAAGCCAATCCAGGAGCTACCAAGGGGGCAACTGGAGAAATGATACCTCCATATAAACCGTGTCCGGCAACAACAGATCCGGCATGGCTAGGAGCAACAGCGATGGATCCAGCATGGCTAGGAGCAACAGCGATTGAACCAGCGTGACTTGGAGCGACAGCGATGGAACCAGCGTGACTTGGAGCGACAGCGATGGAACCAGCGGAAGATGGAGCTACAGCGATGGAACCAGCCGAAGATGGAGCGGCGTAGATGGAGCCAGCAGCAGATGGAGCGGCGTAGATGGAGCCAGCAGCAGATGGAGCGGCGTAGATGGAGCCAGCAGCAGATGGAGCGGCAACAACTGATCCAGCAGCAGATGGAGCGGCGTAGAGGGAACCAGCAGCAGATGGAGCGGCGTAGATGGAGCCAGCAGCGGTTGGAGCAGCGTATACAGAGCCAGCTGCGACAGCAGGTGCTACCAGGCTACCAGCGGCAACTGCGGGTGCTACCAGGCTACCTGCGGCAACAGCAGGAGCATACAGACCGTGAGCGGCAACTGCTGGGGCAACTAGTCCATGGGTGCCATAGTAGCTTCTCTTGTTCCTCACTTCGGAGCTTGGGTAGGCGAGAGCCACTCCAGCGAGAAAAATGCAGGCCTGCAAAAAAAACTTTTTATTTAATATAGTATTGAAGTATCACATTCTGTAACAATTTAAGTATCTAATTTCGTCTGATAATTTATCTTAATATCATACTTAACTATATAACTAGAAAATTTGCTATCAGCAATCGTTAATATTGAATTTAAATAGAGTATTTCCTAGATTTCTTAAATAGTTTTCCGTTTCCAAAATCACGCATACAACTAGAACTGTTTTTCTTAATTTTAAGAATTTTAGGTGACAATTCCACCTTGTACTTTGGAGGCAGTACTATTGATGAACTCCAAATTCATTTCGGCCATTCTCTCATTTACTTTTGTTATGCACACATTTGCAATGAGATTTAGGTTTTACGCGCACAATTATCCTAACATCTTATTATTAATTATTAGTTATTTTTGGTTACTATTAATACCGGTTTTTGTTTTCAGAAAGTACCTTTCAACAGTTAATAAATTTGAAAAAATCATTGAAAAATTTAAAATTCATCGGTCAGGTGATTTCCATTTATGTTATTTTTTGGGATTAGTCTAATTGAACTGTAACCAGCTAACCCTGAATTATCCGTAAATGTTATTTGTTCAAAAATTAAGATGTGGAATAGGTGTCCGTTCACTGAGCAAATTACTACTTACTAATACGGTCTTCATGTTGTCTGTGCTGGTCCGCTGATTGCTGCTGACTGACCTAGCTCTATTCCAAACAGCATTATATACCAGCCTAGGTCCTTGAGAATAAGGAACTGCCTCCAGTAATCTTTCTCATGGAAGGGTGGGTAAAAAGGGGCATATTATTTTTGTGAATAAAAATTTGATAACGTTAATGTACAATATATTTTACTACTATATTTTTTTTCAATTTCACTTACAAATTGATGATGGATCATATTATAATAAATTTCCGCCTGTTCCTCTTAATCGACATTACCGATTGACACATTTTATCTAATTTTAGCTTTAATTTTTTTCATACACTAGACAAATCATAAATAACCTAGTATAATACCGTATTACAGTACCTAATGTCATAAAATTAATAAGAAGAGGATTTAATTCAAAAGTAGCATTAATATTGATAGTTGAATTAAATATAACTAAATCCCACTAAGTTTTCATAGAATTGGTATATTTGTTTAACAATTAAACAAAAGTTTTTTATATTTTCCCGCTAGTGTATACATAAAATCTTATTTAGAGATAAAATAGTTTAGTGGATGCCAAAATGATAAATCTTAAATGCTTGGTACTTGTTGTTTTCAATCAGAAACACAAAGTTTAATTATTCCGTAAATTTCCTAATATATATTTTAATCCGTTAAAATTATGAGTACAATATAATATATATGCTAGTAAACACAATTCAATAGGAAAAAAAAATTTGAAAAAGCTGTATTCTATAAGCCTTAGGCCAATCTTCCTTGAGTTAAAGGACCATCATTTAGAATTTTTTAATTTCCTTCAAGTTGAATTTATTTTATATATATAATAATAATTAACTTTTTAATCTATAATAATATTATTACAATAATCAATCAATTATTATAATAATTAAGAATATAATTAATGTGCTCAGTGAAGGATTTATATTTATCTTTTATTAGGCATACGATGGCGATTGGTCAGTAGTTGATTGGCAGTACAAAGGATATTAAACCTAAAATCAGTGCAGTTGAAATTGTTTAGCACAGCATACAAGTATACAACCGTTGTAAAAATACATGTTGTTTTCATAAAATTGTTACCACTAGATTTACAGCAAATGAGTTTACGGTGTTATATTTCTCATCTGTGCCATATAAATCTCTGCTTTAGTTATGACTAACGATATTGCGCAAGCCCAGTTTGCTTTATGTTAAATTCATTGTATCCCCTACCGGAATTAAAAGCCCGAATACAATTTTTTTTTTTTCATTTTCTAGAGATAAAAATATATACTAGAGATTGTATCAATTTTAACAACTATTCTACAACTGGATACTGATTATTCTGAGTAAAAGTATAACAATAACTTTGATATCTCTGTAAACGTTTACAAAGATACTAAGAGGATACCTTATATCTAAATTATTAATGTTTCATTTAATGTGTATAAACAATTATTTAACATGTAATTTGATAAGAAGTGTCTGATGTAAACACGCATCCTGAAATGATTTACAGAAGTTATTTTTAGGATTACTTGTGTTGAAAGTATTGTTAGGAGAACGGCTTTGGTCAACCGGCATTGTTAGATTTTTATCAGTTGTATTCATGGACAACGTTTCGGCAAAGTGTGCAAAGCCTGCATCAGATCCGTTTAAAGAGGAAGCTGGTGTGAACTGTTCAAAAGATTGGCCGAACCGCCTCATAGTCCGGTTGGTATGTCGAGATACTGTGTATTGATAAACGGGATGAAAACCTAGCAACTCTTTTTCATCTTTCCAAGCCAATCTCTGAACCAAAACTGTCTCAATTATTCATATACTCAATGCTAACAATGACCTCCCAGCATGATTATTTCACTTACTGTTTACAGCATGATTACTTACTTTTAAAACAGAAATATTATGTTTACACTCGTGTGTAGACAGTCTGTCCCGGTCATAGGAAGTCCCCTGTTTAAGATACATGCAATTTTATCTAAAGGTCCCATCTTGACATGAGAAAGAGATGGAACGTAAAGAAATCTATAGAACATGATAAATTGTCAATAAGTAATTAATTGATATTTTGGAATGATCTACCTTAGATCTCCACATCTTGATTAGGAATTTGACAATCGTGTTTTATTTACTATACGTGTTTTAATTAGAAGTATATAGTAATATTACTTCCATATAAAAGTTTTCTAGAAAACAAAACTATATTTTCTTCAGAAGCACAGTATTCTGCATGAAATTTGATGCGCCACTGATCCTATTAAACTCAACAGGATAACGTATTCAAGATTATGATTTCCTAATTAATAATATGCATCTATGTTGGAATTTCAATGGAGTATAGCTACATAAAGTTATTAGCATCGTGTTAGCAACTATTACTCAACCCTTGTTTTATGTAGACATCTTATTTTGTTTGGTATTTCCATTTGGTCCTTCGATAATGTTAAGAATAAAAACAGCCCTACAAAAATAATTAATAATTATAAATTAATTTATTTGGCATTAAACAAATAAATATTTGTTTAACAAAAGGAGAAGGAATTCAGGTCCTGTACTTATTATTGAATTGTAAACTGTGAAAGTACTTCAGTGCTCTATAATTGTATATAAAGTCCATTTTGTTATTTAGTTGGGTTTTGTTAGCTTTTCCAACATTAAAAATTAAGTTCTTGGACCACTCATCAATATAATGGTGAAAATTGTATTACTCCATTGTATTATTGGAATACATAAATATATAATATTTATATATTGTTCTTTTAGAAAGCAATAGAGATTGTTACGACTATAACTTATATTCATGTTGTACTATATACTGTTTATACTTGGTTTTAACACCCGTAATAATAACCCTAATTGTGAAATTCGGTCTAATGATGGATTCAAACAAAGACTTTTCCTTTGTATTTAAAAATAAAGTGTAATCTCTTGACGTATTTCTAAAGTATTATCTTGTGGATTTTTTTTTTGGAAGCAGAGTAATTTAGAAATAAATTTAAAACAACTTATTTCCTTTTTAAGAAAACAATTTCTATTATCATCATTTTCATTGATAAATGTTCGCAGTATCATTTAGTAGTAGTCAAATACTGATATTCTTCCGCTTGATAAAATTGTATTAATGAAGATTATAATATTAACAAACCGTACAGAACTAAATTCACTACTCACTAGCATTTTAATCTGTTTAGATACGTTAAATTTTCTTTATTCCGCTATGTCTTCTTTGATAGTCATCTAGAAAGTTTGTAAAAATATGGGGTCGAACTATTTGTATTTAGGTCAGTCTAGTTATTATATTTAAATAAAAGGTTTGGAAGTACGATATTTAAATAACGATAAAATAAAATAAAAACAGAATTAAAAAAAATTATGTTTATTTTAACAACCAATATTTGTATGATTTATTAAAAGTCAATGAAATTATCTCTATCCATGGTAAGCACCATGTCCGTGTCCGTATCCATATCCAAGACCAAATGGAGAAGCCAATCCAGGAGCTACCAAGGGGGCAACTGGAGAAATGATACCTCCATATAAACCGTGTCCGGCAACAACAGATCCGGCATGGCTAGGAGCAACAGCGATGGATCCAGCATGGCTAGGAGCAACAGCGATTGAACCAGCGTGACTTGGAGCGACAGCGATGGAACCAGCGTGACTTGGAGCGACAGCGATGGAACCAGCGGAAGATGGAGCTACAGCGATGGAACCAGCGGAAGATGGAGCTACAGCGATGGAACCAGCCGAAGATGGAGCGGCGTAGATGGAGCCAGCAGCAGATGGAGCGGCAACAACTGATCCAGCTGCAGATGGTGCGGCGTAGATGGAGCCAGCAGCAGATGGAGCGGCGTAGAGGGAACCAGCAGCGGTCGGTGCAGCGTAGAGGGAGCCAGCAGCGGTTGGAGCAGCGTATACAGAGCCAGCTGCGACAGCAGGTGCTACCAGGCTACCAGCGGCAACTGCGGGTGCTACCAGGCTACCTGCGGCAACAGCAGGAGCATACAGACCGTGAGCGGCAACTGCTGGGGCAACTAGTCCATGGGCGCCATAGTAGCTTCTCTTGTTCCTCACTTCGGAGCTTGGGTAGGCGAGAGCCACTCCAGCGAGAAAAATGCAGGCCTGCAAAAAAAACTTTTTATTTTATATAGTATTGAAGTATCACATTCTGTAACAATTTAAGTATCTAATTTCGTCTGATAATTTATCTTAATATCATACTTAACTATATAACTAAAAAATTTGCTATCAGCAATCGTTAATATAGAATTTAAATAGAGTATTTCCTGGATTTCTTAAATAGTTTTCCGTTTCCAAAATCACGCATACAACTAGAACTGTTTTTATTAATTTTAAGAATTTTTGGTGACAATTCCACCTTGTACTTTGGAGGCAGTACTATTGATGAACTCCAAATTCATTTCGGCCATTCTCTCATTTACTTTTGTTATGCACACATTTGCAATGAGATTTAGGTTTTACGCGCACAATTATCCTAACATCTTATTATTAATTATTAGTTATTTTTGGTTACTATTAATACCGGTTTTTGTTTTCAGAAAGTACCTTTCAACAGTTAATAAATTTGAAAAAATCATTGAAAAATTTAAAATTCATCGGTCAGGTGATTTCCACTTATGTTATTTTTTGGGATTAGTCTAATTGATCTGTAGCCAGCTAACCCTGAATTATCCGCAAATGTTATTTGTTCAAAAATTAAGATGTGGAATAGGTGTCCGTTCACTGAGCAAATTACTACTTACTAATACGGTCTTCATGTTGTCTGTGCTGGTCCGCTGATTGCTGCTGACTGACCTAGCTCTATTCCAAACAGCATTATATACCAGCCTAGGTCCTTGAGAATAAGGAACTGCCTCCAGTAATCTTTCTCATGGAAGGGTGGGTAAAAAGGGGGCATATTATTTTTGTGAATAAAAATTTGATAACGTTAATGTACAATATATTTTACTACTATATTTTTTTAATTTCACTTACAAATTGACGATGGATCATATTATAATAAATTTCCACCTGTTCCTCTTAATCGACATTACCGATTGACACATTTTATCTAATTTTAGCTTTAATTTTTTTCATACACTAGACAAATCATAAATAACCTAGTATAATACCGTATTACAGTAGCTAATGTCATAAAAGTAATAAAAAGAGGATTTAATTCAAAAGTAGCATTAATATTGATAGTTGAATTAAATATAACTAAATCCCACTAAGTTTTCATAGAATTGGTATATTTGTTTAACAATTAAACAAAAGTTTTTTATATTTTCCCGCTAGTGTATACATAAAATCTTATTTAGAGATAAAATAGTTTAGTGGATGCCAAAATGATAAATCTTAAATGCTTGGTACTTGTTGTTTTCAATCAGAAACACAAAGTCTAATTATTCCTAAAATTTCTTAATATATTTTTTTTTCCGTTAAAATTATGAGTGGTTTTAGTACAATATAATATATATGCTAGTAAACACAATTCAATAGGAAAAAAAAATTTGAAAATGCTGTATTCTATAAGCCTTAGGCCAATCTTCCTTGAGTTAAAGGACCATCATTTAGAATTTTTTAATTTCCTTCAAGTTGAATTTATTTTATATATATAATAATAATTAACTTTTTAACCTATAATAATATTATTACAATAATTAATCAATTATTATAATAATTAATAATATAATCGTATAATTTTGTATTAAAATATGTTCGGTAATTTTTAGAAGAATGTTAATTTCCTTTTTAATTTAATTTAATCAAGATTAAGGTACTTACAATTAAGAGATTTATGGGCAGAAAACGGCAGAATTTATTTATTAATATGAACAGCCTACAATAATCTTCCAAACAAATATAAGCTATTTTTGCTCCGATTGAAAGGATTAAACAGTGACGAACTGTAAAAAAAAAAAAAAAAAATTAATCATCCAATAGTTTTAATGTGCTCAGTGAAGGATTTATATTTATCTTTTATTAGGCATACGATGGCGATTGGTCAGTAGTTGATTGGCAGTACAAAGGATATTAAACCTAAAATCAGTGCAGTTGAAATTGTTTAGCACAGCATACAAGTATACAACCGTTGTAAAAATACGTGTTGTTTTCATAAAATTGTTACCCTAGATTTACAGCAAATGAGTTTACGGTGTTATATTTCTCATCTGTGCCATATAAATCCCTGCTTTAGTTATGACTAACGATATTGAGCAAGCCCAGTTTGCTTTATATTAAATTCATTGTATCCTCTCCCGGAATTAAAAGCCCGAATACAATTTTTTTTTTTTCATTTTCTAGAGATAACAATATATTCTAGAGATTATATCAATTTCAACAACTATTCTACAACTGGATACTGATTATTCTGAGTAAAAGTATAACTATAACTCTGATATCTCTGTAAACTTTTACAAAGATACTAAGAGGATACCTTATATCTAAATTAGTAATGTTTCTTTTAATGTGTATAAACAATTATTTAATATGTAATTTGACAAGAAGTGTCTGATGAAAACACGCATCCTGAAGTGATTTACAGAAGTTATTTTTAGGATTACTTGTGTTGAATGTATTGTTAGGAGTTTGGCTTGGGTCAACCGGCATTGTTAGATTTTTATCAGGTGTATTCATGGACAACGTTTCGGCAAAGTGTGCAAAGCCTGCATCAGATCCGTTTAAAGAGGAAGCTGGTGTGAACTGTTCAAAAGATTGGCCGAACCGCCTCATAGTCCGGTTGGTATGTCGAGATACTGTGTATTGATAAACGGGATGAAAACCTATCAACTCTTTTTCATCTTTCCAAGCCAATCTCTGAACCAAAACTGTCTCAATTATTCATATACTCAATGCTAACAATGACCTCACAGCATGATTATTTCACTTACTGTTTACAGTATGGTTACTTACTTTTAAAACAGAAATATTATGTTTACACTCGTGTGTTGACAGTCTGTCCCGGTCATAGGAAGTCCCCTGTTTATGATACATGCAATTTTATCTAAAGGTCCCATCTTGACATGAGGAAGAGATGGAACGTAAAGAAATCTATAGAACATGATAAATTGTCAATAAGTAATTAATTGATATTTTGGAATAATCTACCTTAGGCCTCCACATCTTGGGTAGCAATTTGACAATCGTGTTTTATTTACTATACGTGTTTTAATTAGAAGTAGATAGTAATATTACTTCCATATAAAAATTTTCTAGAAAACAAAACTATGTTTTCTTCAGAAGCACAGTATTCTGCATGAAATTTGATGCGCCACTGATCCTATTAAACTCAACAGGATAACGTATTCAAGATTATGATTTTCTAATTAATAATATGCATATATGTTGGAATTTCAATGGAGTATAGCTACATAAAGTTATTTGCATCGTGTTAGCAACTATTACTCAACCCTTGTTTTATGTAGACGTCTAATTTTGTTTGGTATTTCCATTTGGTCCTTCGATGATGTTAAGAATAAAAACAGCCTTACAAAAATAATTAATAATCATAAATTAATTTATTTGTCACTAAACAAATAAATATTTGTTTAACTAAAGGATAAGAGAATCAGATCTTGTTCTTATCATTGAATTGTAAACTGTGAAAGGATTTCAGTGTTCTATAATTATATATAAAGTTCATTTTGTTATTTAGTTGGGTTTTGTTAGCTTTTCCAACATTAAAAATTATGTTCTTGGACCACTCATCAATATAATAGTGAGAATTGTATTACTCCATTGTATTATTGGAATACATAAATATATTATATTTATATATTGTTCTTTTAGAAAGCAATAGAGATTGTTACGACTATAAACTTATATTCATGCTGTACTATATACTGTTTATACTTGGTTTTAACACCCGTAATAATAACCCTAATTGTGAAATTCGGTCTAATGATGGATTCAAACAAAGTCTTTTCCTTTGTATTTAAAAATAAAGTGTAATCTCTTGACGTATTTCTAAAGTATTATCTTGTAGATTTTTTTTTTTGGAAGGAGAGTCATTTAGACATAAATTTAAAACAACTTCTTTCCTTTTTAAGAAAACAATTTCTATTATCATCATTTTCATTGATAAATGTTCGCAGTATCATTTAGTAGTAGTCAAATACTGATATTCTTCCGCTTGATAAAATTGTATTAATGAAGATTATAATATTAACAAACCGTACAGAACTAAATTCACTACTCACTAGCATTTTAATCTGTTTAGATACGTTAAATTTTCTTTATTCCGCTATGTCTTCTTTTGATAGTCATCTAGAAAGTTTGTAAAAATATGGGGTTGAACTATTTGTATTTAGGTCAGTCTAGTTATTATATTTAAATTTTCCGAACATGAACATATGTAATGATGTATTAATTAGTGTGGATGCTGCTAATAAATTTAAAACAATATGTTCTATGTAATATGCTCCTATATGTGTGGTAAATAACTTAGAATAGAATCCTTAACATGGGATGCAGCAGTGATGAAAATTAAAAAAAAAACAAAGTCCCAAAACCGGTACAGGATCGGTTTGGAAGTACGATATTTAAATAACGAGAAAATAAAATAAAAACAGAATTAAAAAAAATTATGTTTATTTTAACAACCAATATTTGTATAATTTATTAAAAGTCAATGAAATTATCTCTATCCATGGTAAGCACCATGTCCGTGTCCGTATCCATATCCAAGACCAAATGGAGAAGCCAATCCAGGAGCTACCAAGGGGGCAACTGGAGAAATGATACCTCCATATAAACCGTGTCCGGCAACAACAGATCCGGCATGGCTAGGAGCAACAGCGATGGATCCAGCATGGCTAGGAGCAACAGCGATTGAACCAGCGTGACTTGGAGCGACAGCGATGGAACCAGCGTGACTTGGAGCGACAGCGATGGAACCAGCGGAAGATGGAGCGGCGTAGATGGAGCCAGCAGCAGATGGTGCGGCGTAGATGGAGCCAGCAGCAGATGGAGCGGCGTAGATGGAGCCAGCAGCAGATGGAGCGGCAACAACTGATCCAGCTGCAGATGGTGCGGCGTAGATGGAGCCAGCAGCAGATGGAGCGGCAACAACTGATCCAGCAGCAGATGGAGCGGCGTAGAGGGAACCAGCAGCGGTCGGTGCAGCGTAGAGGGAACCAGCAGCGGTTGGAGCAGCGTATACAGAGCCAGCTGCGACAGCAGGTGCTACCAGGCTACCAGCGGCAACTGCGGGTGCTACCAGGCTACCTGCGGCAACAGCAGGAGCATACAGACCGTGAGCGGCAACTGCTGGGGCAACTAGTCCATGGGTGCCATAGTAGCTTCTCTTGTTCCTCACTTCGGAGCTTGGGTAGGCGAGAGCCACTCCAGCGAGAAAAATGCAGGCCTGCAAAAAAAACTTTTTATTTAATATAGTATTGAAGTATCACATTCTGTAACAATTTAAGTATCTAATTTCGTCTGATAATTTATCTTAATATCATACTTAACTATATAACTAGAAAATTTGCTATCAGCAATCGTTAATATAGAATTTAAATAGAGTATTTCCTAGATTTCTTAAATAGTTTTCCGTTTCCAAAATCACGCATACAACTAGAACTGTTTTTATGAATTTTAAGAATTTTTGGTGACAATTCCACCTTGTACTTTGGAGGCAGTACTATTGATGAACTCCAAATTCATTTCGGCCAGTCTCTCATTTACTTTTGTTATGCACACATTTGCAATGGGATTTAGGTTTTACGCGCACAATTATCCTAACATCTTATTATTAATTATTAGTTATTTTTGGTTACTATTAATACCGGTTTTTGTTTTCAGAAAGTACCTTTCAACTGTTAATAAATTTGAAAAAATCATTGATAAATTTAAAATTCATCGGTCAGGTGATTTCCACTTATGTTATTTTTTGGGATTAGTCTAATTGATCTGTAGCCAGCTAACCCTGAATTATCCGCAAATGTTATTTGTTCAAAAATTAAGATGTGGAATAGGTGTCCGTTCACTGAGCAAATTACTACTTACTAATACGGTCTTCATGTTGTCTGTGCTGGTCCGCTGATTGCTGCTGACTGACCTAGCTCTATTCCAAACAGCATTATATACCAGCCTAGGTCCTTGAGAATAAGGAACTGCCTCCAGTAATCTTTCTCATGGAAGGGTGGGTAAAAAGGGGGCATATTATTTTTGTGAATAAAAATTTGATAACGTTAATGTACAATATATTTTACTACTATATTTTTTTAATTTCACTTACAAATTGACGATGGATCATATTATAATAAATTTCCACCTGTTCCTCTTAATCGACATTACCGATTGACACATTTTATCTAATTTTAGCTTTAATTTTTTTCATACACTAGACAAATCATAAATAACCTAGTATAATACCGTATTACAGTAGCTAATGTCATAAAAGTAATAAAAAGAGGATTTAATTCAAAAGTAGCATTAATATTGATAGTTGAATTAAATATAACTAAATCCCACTAAGTTTTCATAGAATTGGTATATTTGTTTAACAATTAAACAAAAGTTTTTTATATTTTCCCGCTAGTGTATACATAAAATCTTATTTAGAGATAAAATAGTTTAGTGGATGCCAAAATGATAAATCTTAAATGCTTGGTACTTGTTGTTTTCAATCAGAAACACAAAGTCTAATTATTCCTAAAATTTCTTAATATATTTTTTTTTCCGTTAAAATTATGAGTGGTTTTAGTACAATATAATATATATGCTAGTAAACACAATTCAATAGGAAAAAAAAATTTGAAAATGCTGTATTCTATAAGCCTTAGGCCAATCTTCCTTGAGTTAAAGGACCATCATTTAGAATTTTTTAATTTCCTTCAAGTTGAATTTATTTTATATATATAATAATAATTAACTTTTTAACCTATAATAATATTATTACAATAATTAATCAATTATTATAATAATTAATAATATAATCGTATAATTTTGTATTAAAATATGTTCGGTAATTTTTAGAAGAATGTTAATTTCCTTTTTAATTTAATTTAATCAAGATTAAGGTACTTACAATTAAGAGATTTATGGGCAGAAAACGGCAGAATTTATTTATTAATATGAACAGCCTACAATAATCTTCCAAACAAATATAAGCTATTTTTGCTCCGATTGAAAGGATTAAACAGTGACGAACTGTAAAAAAAAAAAAAAAAATTAATCATCCAATAGTTTTAATGTGCTCAGTGAAGGATTTATATTTATCTTTTATTAGGCATACGATGGCGATTGGTCAGTAGTTGATTGGCAGTACAAAGGATATTAAACCTAAAATCAGTGCAGTTGAAATTGTTTAGCACAGCATACAAGTATACAACCGTTGTAAAAATACGTGTTGTTTTCATAAAATTGTTACCACTAGATTTACAGCAAATGAGTTTACGGTGTTATATTTCTCATCTGTGCCATATAAATCCCTGCTTTAGTTATGACTAACGATATTGAGCAAGCCCAGTTTGCTTTATATTAAATTCATTGTATCCTCTCCCGGAATTAAAAGCCCGAATACAATTTTTTTTTTTTCATTTTCTAGAGATAACAATATATTCTAGAGATTATATCAATTTCAACAACTATTCTACAACTGGATACTGATTATTCTGAGTAAAAGTATAACTATAACTCTGATATCTCTGTAAACTTTTACAAAGATACTAAGAGGATACCTTATATCTAAATTAGTAATGTTTCTTTTAATGTGTATAAACAATTATTTAATATGTAATTTGACAAGAAGTGTCTGATGAAAACACGCATCCTGAAGTGATTTACAGAAGTTATTTTTAGGATTACTTGTGTTGAATGTATTGTTAGGAGTTTGGCTTGGGTCAACCGGCATTGTTAGATTTTTATCAGGTGTATTCATGGACAACGTTTCGGCAAAGTGTGCAAAGCCTGCATCAGATCCGTTTAAAGAGGAAGCTGGTGTGAACTGTTCAAAAGATTGGCCGAACCGCCTCATAGTCCGGTTGGTATGTCGAGATACTGTGTATTGATAAACGGGATGAAAACCTATCAACTCTTTTTCATCTTTCCAAGCCAATCTCTGAACCAAAACTGTCTCAATTATTCATATACTCAATGCTAACAATGACCTCACAGCATGATTATTTCACTTACTGTTTACAGTATGGTTACTTACTTTTAAAACAGAAATATTATGTTTACACTCGTGTGTTGACAGTCTGTCCCGGTCATAGGAAGTCCCCTGTTTATGATACATGCAATTTTATCTAAAGGTCCCATCTTGACATGAGGAAGAGATGGAACGTAAAGAAATCTATAGAACATGATAAATTGTCAATAAGTAATTAATTGATATTTTGGAATAATCTACCTTAGGCCTCCACATCTTGGGTAGCAATTTGACAATCGTGTTTTATTTACTATACGTGTTTTAATTAGAAGTAGATAGTAATATTACTTCCATATAAAAATTTTCTAGAAAACAAAACTATGTTTTCTTCAGAAGCACAGTATTCTGCATGAAATTTGATGCGCCACTGATCCTATTAAACTCAACAGGATAACGTATTCAAGATTATGATTTTCTAATTAATAATATGCATATATGTTGGAATTTCAATGGAGTATAGCTACATAAAGTTATTTGCATCGTGTTAGCAACTATTACTCAACCCTTGTTTTATGTAGACGTCTAATTTTGTTTGGTATTTCCATTTGGTCCTTCGATGATGTTAAGAATAAAAACAGCCTTACAAAAATAATTAATAATCATAAATTAATTTATTTGTCACTAAACAAATAAATATTTGTTTAACTAAAGGATAAGAGAATCAGATCTTGTTCTTATCATTGAATTGTAAACTGTGAAAGGATTTCAGTGTTCTATAATTATATATAAAGTTCATTTTGTTATTTAGTTGGGTTTTGTTAGCTTTTCCAACATTAAAAATTATGTTCTTGGACCACTCATCAATATAATAGTGAGAATTGTATTACTCCATTGTATTATTGGAATACATAAATATATTATATTTATATATTGTTCTTTTAGAAAGCAATAGAGATTGTTACGACTATAAACTTATATTCATGCTGTACTATATACTGTTTATACTTGGTTTTAACACCCGTAATAATAACCCTAATTGTGAAATTCGGTCTAATGATGGATTCAAACAAAGTCTTTTCCTTTGTATTTAAAAATAAAGTGTAATCTCTTGACGTATTTCTAAAGTATTATCTTGTAGATTTTTTTTTTTGGAAGGAGAGTCATTTAGACATAAATTTAAAACAACTTCTTTCCTTTTTAAGAAAACAATTTCTATTATCATCATTTTCATTGATAAATGTTCGCAGTATCATTTAGTAGTAGTCAAATACTGATATTCTTCCGCTTGATAAAATTGTATTAATGAAGATTATAATATTAACAAACCGTACAGAACTAAATTCACTACTCACTAGCATTTTAATCTGTTTAGATACGTTAAATTTTCTTTATTCCGCTATGTCTTCTTTTGATAGTCATCTAGAAAGTTTGTAAAAATATGGGGTTGAACTATTTGTATTTAGGTCAGTCTAGTTATTATATTTAAATTTTCCGAACATGAACATATGTAATGATGTATTAATTAGTGTGGATGCTGCTAATAAATTTAAAACAATATGTTCTATGTAATATGCTCCTATATGTGTGGTAAATAACTTAGAATAGAATCCTTAACATGGGATGCAGCAGTGATGAAAATTAAAAAAAAAACAAAGTCCCAAAACCGGTACAGGATCGGTTTGGAAGTACGATATTTAAATAACGAGAAAATAAAATAAAAACAGAATTAAAAAAAATTATGTTTATTTTAACAACCAATATTTGTATAATTTATTAAAAGTCAATGAAATTATCTCTATCCATGGTAAGCACCATGTCCGTGTCCGTATCTATATCCAAGACCAAATGGAGAAGCCAATCCAGGAGCTACCAAGGGGGCAACTGGAGAAATGATACCTCCATATAAACCGTGTCCGGCAACAACAGATCCGGCATGGCTAGGAGCAACAGCGATGGATCCAGCATGGCTAGGAGCAACAGCGATTGAACCAGCGTGACTTGGAGCGACAGCGATGGAACCAGCGTGACTTGGAGCGACAGCGATGGAACCAGCGGAAGATGGAGCGGCGTAGATGGAGCCAGCAGCAGATGGTGCGGCGTAGATGGAGCCAGCAGCAGATGGAGCGGCGTAGATGGAGCCAGCAGCAGATGGAGCGGCAACAACTGATCCAGCTGCAGATGGTGCGGCGTAGATGGAGCCAGCAGCAGATGGAGCGGCAACAACTGATCCAGCAGCAGATGGAGCGGCGTAGAGGGAACCAGCAGCGGTCGGTGCAGCGTAGAGGGAACCAGCAGCGGTTGGAGCAGCGTATACAGAGCCAGCTGCGACAGCAGGTGCTACCAGGCTACCAGCGGCAACTGCGGGTGCTACCAGGCTACCTGCGGCAACAGCAGGAGCATACAGACCGTGAGCGGCAACTGCTGGGGCAACTAGTCCATGGGTGCCATAGTAGCTTCTCTTGTTCCTCACTTCGGAGCTTGGGTAGGCGAGAGCCACTCCAGCGAGAAAAATGCAGGCCTGCAAAAAAAACTTTTTATTTAATATAGTATTGAAGTATCACATTCTGTAACAATTTAAGTATCTAATTTCGTCTGATAATTTATCTTAATATCATACTTAACTATATAACTAGAAAATTTGCTATCAGCAATCGTTAATATAGAATTTAAATAGAGTATTTCCTAGATTTCTTAAATAGTTTTCCGTTTCCAAAATCACGCATACAACTAGAACTGTTTTTATGAATTTTAAGAATTTTTGGTGACAATTCCACCTTGTACTTTGGAGGCAGTACTATTGATGAACTCCAAATTCATTTCGGCCAGTCTCTCATTTACTTTTGTTATGCACACATTTGCAATGGGATTTAGGTTTTACGCGCACAATTATCCTAACATCTTATTATTAATTATTAGTTATTTTTGGTTACTATTAATACCGGTTTTTGTTTTCAGAAAGTACCTTTCAACTGTTAATAAATTTGAAAAAATCATTGATAAATTTAAAATTCATCGGTCAGGTGATTTCCACTTATGTTATTTTTTGGGATTAGTCTAATTGATCTGTAGCCAGCTAACCCTGAATTATCCGCAAATGTTATTTGTTCAAAAATTAAGATGTGGAATAGGTGTCCGTTCACTGAGCAAATTACTACTTACTAATACGGTCTTCATGTTGTCTGTGCTGGTCCGCTGATTGCTGCTGACTGACCTAGCTCTATTCCAAACAGCATTATATACCAGCCTAGGTCCTTGAGAATAAGGAACTGCCTCCAGTAATCTTTCTCATGGAAGGGTATACATTTACCGACTATTTTCTGTTATCCCAGATTGTGAATCATAATTTATAAAGTTTCTGTCATTAATGGTCTGCGTTTAATACCAGGTTTAATGTTGGACCATTTTAAGTCTTCGTAGATTAGCTATAAACTGTCACCCCGGTACAGGATTATAGCCTATAATTAAAGATATGAATGGGCCATTGTAAATATGAAACGCTAAAATTTAAAACGGCATATGCATAAGTGTTTCGAAAGTATTTATGCTTTCGATTAAACAATACTTATTTAGTTCATTTCTCTAAGGAGCTAATGCATATTGTAACTGAAATCATCCTTCGTCTAAATTGATTACGGATTGTATTTTTTTTCCTAAGGAATCCTAGAGGAGCAATAAGAAATAGTTTGAATTTCGGAAGTACAGCTCGTTTTTATTTATTTCATCCAATTTTAATAGTAAATAGTAATTTACAAGCATATGCTCATTGCAGCAGTACCTGTTAGATGGATCGTTGGTGTAGTGCGAAAAGTGACCAAGTCAAAAATGAAGAGAAAATAGTCCCCTAATACTTTTTTATGAAGGATAAATCTATATATAAAAAAGAGAGTCGAAATCGATACGTAAATATAAAAATACTTGCAAAAACTATGCAACATCAAGGTCATATTAAATCTTGATTTTTTATGCTGATCGGAATGTGATTTGACTTGTTCATTTTTGGGAGCATACAAACGATATATGCACGTGGCATTGCCCTTGTTTTTAACCTCTTGTTGCATTTCATACTGATAGCTGGACTTATTTTTTCTCCTCTTTCTATTTTATATGTATGGTCATACAAAGCTCTGCAAATAAAGTCATCATACTTCATCATCTTACTGATTTTAGTCAATCTATATGATAATTAATAATTTAGATTATTTGAAATAATTGTGATGGCCGTGTATTAAGACACATTGATGATATGTCATATTTGAGATTCATTTTTACTCCGTTTTTTCTACTATGTATGCAACAAACCGCCTAAAAAGTAAACATAATACAGTTTAACTTATCAACGTAAAATAGTTTTTATCGAAGGGGTATTGAGAGGAAAACCATCATGACAAATCGTCTCATAGGGAATGTTTGTTGAAAGCTAGGTAAGTGACCTACTTTAGCGTGTTTCATTTTAAGTTTGGCATTTTGTTGTTGCCAATTATACTTTAACGTTGTCAGATCAGAATTGTTTAAGAGAAATGAAGTCGGGGAATCAATAAATGTTCTCTTAAAACTTTGACAGCTATAAAATTCTTTTATTTTATGCCATAAAAAGAAAGATGGTCAGTAACTGCTCTTCGTTGCGATTTTCAGTTTGTAAATTGTATAATATAGATTTGGGATTCCGACTGCAATACATTTAAAATATAGGTTTGATAAATAAAAAGATAAAGGTTTGCCAACTTCAAAAATTAATGATACCGTTCAAACAGATATATAAAGATTACAAATAAGTACGATGAAATAAAATAGTTAAAATTGATAATTACTTGTTTGGTCTATCAACGTCATATATTACCAACATAAATGAACGTTTTAAACTGCGATCCCTCAGGGCTACAAAATGATTAAATTTTAGCACTTTATCATTATCTCTTAAAATTATGTCATTCTTTTATTATATGTCATAAAAAGAAAGAAGGCTAGTAACTGCTCTTCGATGCGACTTTTAGTTTATAAATTATATTATATAGATTTTGGATTACAAATGTAATTTACATAGCTTTTATACGTTAAATGCCGTCCAAAAAAAAAAAAACAGTAGTTATTTTAGAGGGATGAGCTGGAACAAATTATATAAATACAACTAAGCTGATAAATATGCTGGTGGGTTTAATATAACTCACAAAAGTAGTTAAAAAATGTCAAAATTATTACTTATGTAAATTTATAAGTAGTAGCCCTAAATATGATTATAGTGTTGCATAAATAGAAAATCGGATTACAATTTGTTTTGTTCGAATAAAATGAATTTATTTCCCAAATTTGTATAATTAAAAATAATCTTGTGCCTTATTAAATGAATTTAGCCTTAAAAATTTTTTTATCATAATCGCTTTTGATTATGAATGGTTATTTTTAATAAAGAACATATATTTTAACATATATAGGATTTTAAATGGGCCTGGTAGTCCCCCCTTCTTTTCTCTTATATCCCCTTCTTACAAAATCATTACATAATTCAATATAGATCCTACAAATTAATCTATTTACAATAGGTCAAAACATTTCCTGTAGCTTGGCTATATTTTATACAATTTCTGAGTATTTGTACACATTGTGATCTGTGCTTATGCAAAAGTATAATGATGTACAATATACATTAATTTATTGAAAATATTTAAAAGTTATAGGGTCACCTTATTTATCGCCTGGTGCATTATAATTAAGTGAATGCAATTAAATCAAAAACTTTACTGGATGAATGAGAGAGCGCTTGTGACATTGTATAAACCATATATGAGTGACACGACCTATTACGATTTCCCACCATCATATTAGGGCAGATTATAATTTTATTCTAATGGATGTTCTCAAAAAATTATGCCGTTTAGATTTTAGAACTATGTGATTTAGATGATAGATACTAACATTAAAGATCTCTCTCACTCCCTCTCTCTCCCCCTCTCTCTCTCTCCCTCCCTCTCTCTCTCTCTCTCTCTCTCTCTCTCTCTCTCTCTCTCTCTCTCTCTCTCTCTCTCTCTCTCTCTCTCTCTCTCTCTCTCTCTCTCTCTCTCTCTCTCTCTCTCTCTCTCTCTCTCTCTCTCTCTCTCACTCACTTACTCTCTCACATTAGATTTTGTCACTAAAATGCTTGGAAAGAAATTTGTTAACGTGTATTGAGGAACTAAATATCTTTTGTACCCTAGTGAGCACGATAGTAAGACAAAAAGCACCACTATTACAATAGTCCGGTAGGAAGGACATGTATTCCCATTTTAAGTATTCAAGGACAAATCGGATAACGTGAGTTAAAAGCATGTTGCCGACCAATATTTCGTGCATCAGTACAGTCTTCTGATGTTTACATAGTTGTGATGTTCATGGATATTTCCAAGCCTGGACTAGTGGCCCCAAGATGGACTCCCTCAGGTTCACACCGGTAGAATTAACGACTCTGTACTAGAAAATGAGTATTATTTTAAATGAAAACAGAAAAAAATATAATAAAACCAAATAAACTTGAGTAAAACATTATAAAACTTTGACGAACGAATGTTAAGAAAGAATGTCCTGTATGCCTGTAAAAAGCGATAATGTAATCGAGTACGAGCTTGAATGAATGTAGATTAAATGGACGGAAAAACTTGAAAGTATGCTAATTCTGCAAAGTTAATATTTATCTGTTTAGCGCACCACTAATCCAAATTTACTAATGCAATTATACCATATCATCATATCATTTTTTATTTGGGTTTGTAAAGAGCTGGTAGTGAGGTTTATGATGTTCCACGATATCCTCGAAAGTAATAGAATGTTGACCATAGGGATAACAAAAAAAAAATTTTTTTTAATAGTATTTATATTTCAACAGCCTAAGTTTGTATGTTATGTGACATCACCATGATGCTTAACCATGATAAACACCATGTCCGTGTCCGTATCCATATCCAAGACCAATTGGGGCAGCCAATCCTGGAGCTAACAAGGGAGCAACTGGAGAAATGATGCCTCCGTATAAACCGTGTCCCGCGGCTATTGATCCGGCGTGGCTAGGAGCTACGGCGATGGAGCCGGTGTAAGATGCGCCAACGGCGATGGAACCAGCGGAAGATGGAGCGACAGCGATGGAACCAGCGGAAGATGGAGCGACAGCGATGGATCCAGCGTGGCTAGGAGCAACAGCAATGGAACCGGCGGAAGATGGAGCTACAGCGATGGAACCAGCCGAAGATGGAGCGGCGTAGATGGATCCAGCAGCAGATGGAGCGGCGTAGATGGAGCCAGCAGCAGATGGAGCAGCAACAACTGATCCAGCTGCAGATGGTGCGGCGTAGATGGATCCAGCAGCAGATGGAGCGGCGTAGATGGAGCCAGCAGCAGATGGAGCAGCAACAACTGATCCAGCTGCAGATGGTGCGGCGTAGATGGAGCCAGCAGCAGATGGAGCGGCGTAGAGGGAACCAGCAGCGGTCGGTGCAGCGTAGAGGGAACCAGCAGCGGTTGGAGCAGCGTATACAGAGCCAGCTGCGACAGCAGGTGCCACCAGGCTACCAGCGGCAACAGCAGGAGCATACAGACCGTGAGCGGCAACTGCTGGGGCAACTAGTCCATGGGCGCCATAGTAGCTTCTCTTGTTCCTCACTTCGGAGGTTGGGAAGGCGAGAGCCACTCCAGCGAGAAAAATGCAGGCCTGGAATAAAGAAGAATTTATGTTAATTTGCTTCAGAATTTTTTAATACAATTTTATCATGTGTAAAATTTTACGGATTCTGACACTTGAGATTTATGTCATTGAGGTGTTTGTAAGCACAAGCGAAGGAGGGGAAGAATAAGATTTAATATCTTATTCGAGCTATAGTTATAGGCAACTATTCAGTTTGTCTATAAAACGCCTAAAAAGTATCATCTCTTTGATTATTTGAAGTCTCTGGGAACAAGTTTCAGTCTATTGGTCCTTGGACTTTATGCTAAAACGAAAATGTGGATTTACTACTTACTAATACGGTCTTCATGTTGTCTGTGCTGGTCCACTGATTGCTGCTGACTGGCCTAGCTCTATTAGAAACTAGTTTATATACCAGCCTTGGTCCTTGAGAATAAGGAACTCCCTCCAGTAATCTTTTTCATGGAAGGGTACATATTCGCCAACGGGTTTCTGTTATCACAGATGTGAATTGTAATTTAAAAGTTTCTCTCATTAAAGGTCTGTGCTTAACACCAGGTTTGATGATGTGCCAATTTAAGACCTTGTAGATTAACACTAAATTACTACTCGGATTGTGGGCTATTGTAAATATTATACGAATGGAATCTTACATTTAGTTTGAATAAAGATGCTGGATAACATTTTATGCTGTTGAACAATAAAAATAAAATTTTCGTAGTGAAGGAATAATTCTCTCTCTCTCTCTCTCTCTCTCTCTCTCTCTCTCTCTCTCTCTCTGCTCTTATCTATTTTTATATATCTATATTACGAAGTGTATGATTAATGCACAAACTATATTTGATTAGTTCTTTACAAATTTAAGGAAAGCGCTCAAATTATAAAACAGAATCTAAATAAGTAGGTATAAAATTATAAACAGAAAAGTAGTTTGAAAACGTTAAAACTCTTACTTACGCTAATATTTAAGTAAATATGTTTAGCTTGGTTAATAATGTATAAGTATTATGTATGTTGACTTTACTCAAAAACAATCCGTCATTAAACTATTGTTCGCAACTATTTTTCTCATATAAAATGAATTTTTTCTCAAATTTATATAATAAAAATAATTTTATGCCATTTGCTATGCATTGTGGCTAAATAAAATACTAATATAATCGCTCTTGATTATGAATGAATTTTTCATTAAAATGCATATATATTTTAACGTATAAAGGATTTTGAATAAGAATTAAGTGAATGAAATTAAATATACAACTTCACTGGATATATGAGAGAGTGATTGTGACATTGTGTATACCATATATGAGTGATATGACACGTTACACTTCTATTATGTACATCTAAACAGTTAATATCTCCCTCTCTCTCTCTCCCACTCCCAGAAACACCAACACAAAGTATTTGTGTGTAGTTTCATACTAAACACACATTATTGGTATCAATAAAAATCCACGAGGAAGAATGTAAATCGGTTCATAATTTTGTCCTGAAATTTGACTTGGCTATATAGATGTTGATTTATTATTAATATCAGAGATATTAATATTTGCGCATGCAGCTTCTCACTAATGGGATTGTCCCGAAACAATTACGGTTTCTAGAATTGGTTGGTTGAAACTACTGACGGTCCTTTCAGAGGGGATGATACTGTTCAGTATTATTTCTACTGAAAACGCTATTTTATTTTAATTTAATATTGCTGGTCCTATATCAACCGGTTTTACCGCACAATTTTGGTGTTAGTTGTACGACGAAACTAGATAAAACTCATATTTGTCTAGGAATTCAAAAATGATTTGATAGTTTAAGAGCTGTCTTAAAGCATTTCGTCCATTTTTTTAATCAAAGACACTTTTATTTCTGATATTAAAGAAATGAAACAAATCAAATATCTCCACTAAGTTTTCATTCGCTTAACAATTTAAAATGTTAAAACCGTCGTTCTAGATGCTTTTTTGTGTTTTTTTTTTAGGTAAGACAACCCCACGGGTCTTTGATACCTGCGTATAAACGATAATTTTCTTGTTTTTGGTTTTACAGAAGTGATTGTTTAATTATTTTAACTTGTATTATGTTGTAGTGCTAGGGAAGAAATTCGTTAACTTGTATTGAGATTTTAGTAATATTAAAAAGAACAACTATATATCTTATGGGTCCGAGCAGGCACGATAGTGAGCACAAAGAAGCAGGCATCTAAGACAGAACGTGCTTAAGCGGTGCCCCAATAGCAACTGACCACTGTCTGGTAAGCAAACGTGGATTCTCGTTTTAAGCATATGAGGGCAGATCAGAGGTTTTAGGCTAAAGCCATGATGCCTACCAATATTTCGTGCATCAGTACAGTCTACTGATCTTTACATAGTTGTGATGTTCACGGATAAGCCCAAATCCTATTCTGACCTTAGAGCTAAACGTGCTCCGTGAGACATGACATGCTACCAAAGGCCGGAGTAGTGGCTCCGAGATGCACTCTCCCAGGTTCACATCGGTAGAATGTACTGTTATTTTATAAATCTTTACCAGAAAATAAGAATTATTATATGAAATAAAAACAGAAAAAAATATAATAAAACCAAAGGAACTTAAACATAAACTTTAAGTGGAAAAGAACATTGGTACAGTATGTCTGTAACAAGAGAAAATGTAAAGGAGTACGAGGGAAATAAAAACATAAATAAAATGCTTTAATGAGCTTAGATTGAATATGTTGAAGTATTCTTTGAGAGTCTTAGAAGCTGAGTACTGCAGTTATTGTATGTTCAGAGTTGGCCCCGTACTTTAATAAAAACCATAGAGTGTAATAGTCAATTCGGTTAAAATAATTAAGAAATAGATGTTAATTGGTAGAAAATTGTTGTCAGTTCCATGGATTTCAGGGACCTGGAGTTCATTTTTCTCACCTACCTGTCTAAATGGGGTGGTTTGCAGTCTTTATTGCCTCGCATGTTTAAGTTCTAAGTGACAAAGAAAAATCTGGGTAGTTCTAGGTTCTGCGACTACAGTTTTAAAATTCACAACGGCCAGCTAATGCTCAATAAATCTCGGTATCCAATATCCTGTCCTCGCCCGGAAATCTTCTCTCTACTAGTTAATTTTTTTTCGGTCCCTTTTTATACCAGGAGCATTAATTGTCACGTTGTGAATGTGCTTCTTCCAAAGAACCAATCTGTAATTGGACATATTGATGCTTTATTTGAATTCTGATTAAATGGCATTCACAAAAACGACTGTAAACTCTTAAAAACAGTTGAGTTAGCATCCATCTTTTAACGCAACACTAATTTATCTTTTCTTATGGAATTAATATATTTTGACGTGTAGATACACCTGATAATGGTTGTGTTCTACAATCGCAAGTTGTTTTACCCCAGTCATTTTTTGTGAACAATAAAAGCCATTGATTTGCTAAGTATAAGATAATTCATCCTACGTTATAATTACCAATGCCAAATGAACAAATTGTAATTCTCTAATCAAGTCGTATGTAAAGAAAAAAACTTAAAAGTTACACATAGGGTTCTCGCTGTCTTCTTGAGGAAACATTGCTGCTGCTGAAAACTAATAGTGAAATACTGATACGGTTATAAATATTTTTTCGTCTTGTAGCTATCATAATTTATTATTTGGGTTTTGTTGAAGCAATGGTCGTGTGGTTTATAGTCAAGCTTGCACCACATATACCACGCTATCCTTAAAGGTAATAAAATCTTAAACATAGGGATAACATAAAAAAAATTTTTTTTTAATAGTATTTATTTCAACAGCCTAAGTTTGTATGTTATGTGAAGTCACCATGATGCTTAACCATGATAAACACCATGTCCGTGTCCGTATCCATATCCAAGACCAATTGGGGCAGCCAATCCTGGAGCTAACAAGGGAGCAACTGGAGAAATGATGCCTCCGTATAAACCGTGTCCCGCGGCTATTGATCCGGCGTGGCTAGGAGCTACGGCGATGGAGCCGGTGTAAGATGCGCCAACGGCGATGGAACCAGCGGAAGATGGAGCGACAGCGATGGAACCAGCGGAAGATGGAGCGACAGCGATGGATCCAGCGTGGCTAGGAGCAACAGCAATGGAACCGGCGGAAGATGGAGCTACAGCGATGGAACCAGCCGAAGATGGAGCGGCGTAGATGGATCCAGCAGCAGATGGAGCGGCGTAGATGGAGCCAGCAGCAGATGGAGCAGCAACAACTGATCCAGCTGCAGATGGTGCGGCGTAGATAGAGCCAGCAGCAGATGGAGCGGCGTAGAGGGAACCAGCAGCGGTCGGTGCAGCGTAGAGGGAACCAGCAGCGGTTGGAGCAGCGTATACAGAGCCAGCTGCGACAGAAGGTGCTACCAGGCTACCAGCGGCAACTGCGGGTGCTACCAGGCTACCAGCGGCAACAGCAGGAGCATACAGACCGTGAGCGGCAACTGCTGGGGCAACTAGTCCATGGGCGCCATAGTAGCTTCTCTTGTTCCTCACTTCGGAGCTTGGGTAGGCGAGAGCCACTCCAGCGAGAAAAATGCAGGCCTGGAATAAAGCAGAATGTATGTTAATTTGCTTAAGAGTTTTTTAATACATTTTTATTATGTGTAAAATTTTACGGCTTCTAACACTTAAGATTTATGTCAATGAGGTGTTTGTAAGCACAAGGGAAGGAGGGGAAGAATAAGATTTAATATCTGATTCGAGCTATGGTTATAGGCAACTATTCAGTTTGTTTATAAAACGCCTAAAAAGTATCATATCTTTGGTTATTCGAAGTCTTTGGGAACAAGTTTCAGTCTATTGGTCCTTGGACTTTATGCTAACACGAAAATGTGGATTTACTACTTACTAATACGGTCTTCATGTTGTCTGTGCTGGTCCACTGATTGCTGCTGACTGGCCTAGCTCTATTAGAAACTAGTTTATATACCAGCCTTGGTCCTTGAGAATAAGGAACTCCCTCCAGTAATCTTTCTCATGGAAGGGGTTGTAGTACCTATCATTTTCTGATTTTTTTTAACTCCCTGAGTATACAGTTATTACTGTTATTCATTTCGTGTCTGGAATATGTTTGGGTCGCATAACTGCACACAAGTATATTAATTATTTATTATTTTTCTCTGTCTTTTGCCCCTAAAAGTATACTATCTAAAATTTAAAAAACATGGAACACCTTTAATTCTCTTTTATAGCGTTTTAAATGTTATATGAATGTGTACCAAAATTTAAAGTTGAACAGTCATTTGATAAATCGCCTGTCTTAAGGCAGGTCCCTTGGTGTGTGGCTTGGTGAGTCTTTTATGAAGTTTGTCGTAGCTCATCCCGTGGGAGTGTACTTCGTGTTGCCTTGTTGTCTCCTTTGATAAGTTAGAAGTTGCTTTGAACAAGGCTTGTGGATCGGCAGATGACAATCCTTCCGTTCCTTTAACATGAATAATTTTGTGTAAGTCATTTTCAAGCAGTTCATTAGGGAGTGGAATAATGAAGTGGAATCTGAAACATCAAAAACATAAAGGTAGAAACCTGGTGCATGATAATGGAAAATATTATTAGTATGGACTATTTTGACTGGCTTATTATTAACTTTTTCTTTGATTTATTTCATTTATTTTTCAAGTCACTTTCCGATTCATAAACTTCATTCATTTGGAACAACGAAATAAATGAAATCAAAGAAGAAACGTCTGTAAATGGCGTATTGACGATAAGTTAAGATTTGCCAAACAACGTGTCTTAGGAACGGCGCTCTGCCAAAATTCGACTGACCACAAGTCCACAACCTAGAACAACTTGAGGGTTGCCATGCTACACGTCGTGGGATTTGCCACATGTATTTATTTATTCTGTTGTTCTTCCTAGTGCTATTGGGTTCATCTCGCCTGTGAAGAAATCATGGACACGCTAAGCTCAGGGAGACTGCCCTTTCATCCAAACGCTATTCAAGCTTAAACTTGGAAATATTATTAGTTACTAGTAAAAGGAAAATATGTTGGGTTGATTAGAACTTACACTTGTGAGGTCCCCAATATCGAAGGCCTACATGAGTAGACTTCTTCTCAAAATTTTTATTTTGAGGCTAATCTCTTGAAGTGACTTTCTGAACGGTGAAATTTTGTCTTTCCGATAGTTTTAATTTCTATTCTAATAGCGTTTACGTAAGTGTAACAAAAAAGTAAAATACAAATAAAAACTCGAGGGAAGACTAAATTTCACGTTATTTTCTCAATATCTTTATCCACAAAAAATATTTTTTGGGAGTTCGAATCCCTATCCGGCGAATATATATATATTTTTATCTGGCTAGAAATTATCGATAATAGTGGGATTTTTACCACGGCTCAAATTGAAATATCTAATTCTCTAATACATTTAAATTAATATTTTGTGGTATTGGCCCAACTACGACATATTATTCATAAATAACGATTCCAAGTCCTGCCAGCATATTTTTTCCTTGGGTGTTAATTATTAATTTTTTTATTTGGTATTGTAAGCTTTAATGTACACCCCTGGTCCGACTAAAAAATGCGATCCAGTCCTTATTTCGCGTGCCATATAGGGATTTGAACTGCTAACCTTCATGGGGGAGTCAGGTTATCCGAGACCCCTTATAAGAGCTCATTTATTATTTAGTAAGGTCTGGTTGCACTCAAGCTTACTAAAACTACGGTAAATATTTGCTGATATAATAGCATCGTGCTAATCGTTGTCTTGCCTTTTAACAGACGTACCTGGTATTTCGCCTTCTGCACCAATTATGGCCTTCGTCATCACGGGATAAAGCGATTTCCCAGACAGTACAGTATCACAGGGATAGTGATAGAATACATTATCCTACTTACATCCAGGCAGGTTGAAGGTCTTACAGATATCCTTGCTATATGACCATTTCCTGTTATGTGCACCATTATTGTTTTGAAAAACCCTCCAAATTAGAACTTACCATTGAAATCTAACAATCCATTTGATTCTCCCACACCTCTAAACTACCTTAGAGACTGCTCGTTCAACATGATAGGCCGTTGACAAAAACTTTGTCATTCTTAAGCAGGAAAAAAAAAAATCCGTATAGGAGTTATGCATTCGCCGGGCTGTCTCTGTGGACTGGTGATTTAATTTTTGAGTCGCTATACGTAAATGAGAAAAAACTTGCTATTCATGTTCTTAGCGTCTTTGGGTCTCCTTGCCTCTTACTTGTTTACTTCACATGCAGAACAGATTGAGGTGGGGGGACGTCGTTTTCCTGACTTTTCTACCATCGGATTTTTGGGGTTCCTGGGCTTTTTTTTATATACGTATTGGTATGAGTGTTAACTGCTCATATGAGTGTTAACTGCTGACGGAATTCCGCTTACACAATTCCGTATTATGCCTGAATAAGCTCTTAATTCACAATTACTGTAATTTTACAATAAGAATATTCTAAGAAAAAAATTAAATGTTCAACGATTCTAAGATAGTAATTTTTTATATATGCATGTATTAATATTTGTTAGTCTTCCGTTTATTATTATATAATAAAACCTCAGAGCTCTTTAAAGAAGTATTAAAATTCAAAAGTGGAAATTAATATCGTCTATTCCTTCCTTTTATGCTACTAGAATATGAATTTGAGAAAAGTTGATTTCTATTTACTTCTTTCCATCCCTAGTTTTTGGGACATGATTTTAAGACTTTTGCCGAATTTTTATTTCTAATAGATACTTTAATACTTCATTATTATTATTATTATTATTAAAGAAGAAAATGTTTCTCATATAGTTTCAATTATTTTCCGCAAAAAATGACGCTGTTAATTCATATTAATAATAATTATATTAAACTTCTAGGTTTTTAGATCATAGTGCTGAAGTACTTGTACTCATTTATTCCACCTATAACTCTGCATGGTTTACTATACGAAAATAAAAAAAATTCTTGACAAGATATCTATAATTACAATTAAATATTTGCTTCTATCACTGAGTAGTGAATCTTTTGCTTTGTACTGTTAATTTTAAATCAATGTGATTACCAAAGGAAAGGTTTTAAAGGGTATTGCATCTATTTAGAAAGATAAATATAAATA
This sequence comes from Acanthosoma haemorrhoidale, assembly GCA_930367205.1. Lineage (NCBI taxonomy): Eukaryota > Metazoa > Arthropoda > Insecta > Hemiptera > Acanthosomatidae > Acanthosoma > Acanthosoma haemorrhoidale. The sequence continues at coordinate 71,859,689 of OV884015.1, read as the reverse complement.
GTTTTTTAGTAAATTGTATTTATTTCAACAGCATACATTAATAAAACCTCGACCAGTCAACGCTTAGCCGTGATAAACACCATGACCATGTCCGTATCCGTATCCAAGACCAAATGGGGCAGCCAATCCTGGAGCTACCAAGGGGGCAACTGGAGAAATGATGCCTCCATATAAACCGTGTCCGGCAACGACTGATCCGGCGTAGCTAGGGGCAACTGCGATGGAACCTGCGGAAGAAGGAGCGACAGCGATGGAACCAGCGTGGCTGGGAGCGACAGCGATGGAACCGGCGGAAGATGGAGCTACAGCGATGGATCCAGCGTGGCTAGGAGCAACAGCAATGGAACCAGCGGAAGATGGAGCTACAGCGATGGAACCAGCCGAAGATGGAGCGGCATATATGGAGCCAGCAGCAGATGGAGCAGCAACGACTGACCCAGCAGCAGTTGGTGCGGCGTAGAGGGAACCAGCCGCAGTAGGTGCGGCGTACAGGGATCCAGCAGCGGTTGGAGCAGCATAGAGGGAGCCAGCAGCAACAGCAGGAGCTACCAGGCTACCAGCGGCAACAGCGGGAGCTACCAGGCTACCGGCGGCAACAGCAGGAGCATACAGACCGTGAGCGGCAACTGCTGGGGCAACTAGTCCATGGGCGCCGTAGTAGCTTCTTTTGTTCCTCACTTCGGCTGTTGGGAAGGCAAGAGCCACTCCAGCGAGAAGAAGACAAGCCTGGAATAAAAAAAATGTATACAGCATGCATTAAAACCACATTTTTTCCTAACACTGTCATTACTTCATGGCTAGTAAGACTTCAAGATTTAATTATTTATATTAGTTAACGCACTGAATTGTTTAATAGATTGAAATATATGACTAGGTTACTTACAAAGGCGGTTTTCATTTCGGTTGTGTTGGTTTCCTGGTCGGAGGTGAACTACAGCTCTAGGAGCCAACCAAGGTGTTTATATATCGCCCTCATCGCGGACCTTGAATCGTAGGAAAGTGCATTTTTACATTGCATGTGCCACGCCCAGTCCTGCACCTACCCACATAACGGTCCTGCGACTATTTCCTACTATCTATCTGTCCAGTGAGGGTCGTCTGGTCCAATTACTCCCTGACTAGTTTGCCTACATAGCGGATCTGACTGGTACGGAGTGATCTAGTCGATTCCCGTTTTTGTTCTATTCATTTCCCTTTTTTTAAATCAAGCACCCACGCAAAAGAATCGAGCAACAATAAACCTTAACTTAATCCGTCAGGATATGGGCATTTTTTTTCTTGATTCCCGTTTTACTTTTTTTTCATAAATATAATTTTTATAAGACTATTATATCCCTCATGCTTTTCAAATTTAGAAGAGAGCAGAAAGGGGAAAGGCTTAGCCTACTCATTATAAATTCTTTATAATGGAAGGATTATAGCAGGTAGAATAGGGATTTGAGCAAGAGCCGGGCCTAATATAATAGCCACCTATCTAGATTATTGCAAAGGGCAGAGTGAAAGAAATAAAATGAAGTGTGAAAAGCGAAATTGAAAAGACAGATAATTGATTTCTTTCTCCCTTTATTATCATTCTGCTCTCGCTTTTTTAAATATCCTCTTATTACTCCATCAACTTTTAAAATAAAAGTTAATTTAAACATTTTTTTATAATGTATGGTTCGTATTCATCGTTTTCGTTCGTAACAGCTTCAACATTTTAAAAATACTTCAATCTTTCTGAGTAGTTTTCGTCAAAGCTGCTTAAATTTTCATTATTACATATAGCTGTGAAGTCACGCGTTCAAGTTCCGGTTCCCTGATTTCTTTTTTCAAAACCCCTTCAAGGAATATTTTGAAACTGTAAAGATATAAATAAAATAAAATTCCACCTGGTGCTTTTATTTTATTGACGCATAATATCAACGAATTTATGTTATGCAAGTATTTTGATATTTTATCGTGATAGGGCTCAACCTAGTTTCCCTAAAGAAATTTATCTAAATTTTGCACGCCAGTGAGTATTCTATTAATTGTGAGCATAAAGAATTTGAATTTCGTGGCTATGTTTAATAGCTCATTCCTGACGAAGTTTAAAACTCTTAAACTGTCCTTTATAAGAGGCTTTATCTTAACTTTGTTTGATTAAACCACCTCTTTATTACTTTGTTAAGATCTTTTGTTTAACATGTAAAGTGATTTTAAAGGAGCAGTAAAACAAGTTTTTTACATAGGTCAAATTTGTAATTGTCGACGTCTTGAAAACGTGTTAAGTTTTCTCTTGCTTAGCTGAGTTTTTTTTTGTTTTTTTAAAATTTTTTTTATGATATTGTTAGTTTCATTTTTGTTGACTCTTTTATGTACTATTTCATGAGATATTATTGCCGTTGTCGGTATTACCTTATATCCTTTCATTAGGATAATTTATTTATATTTTTCTGATTTCTCAATGTACAGAACTAATCCTGAAAAGACAGTCAGTTTGCTTTTTTGGGGGTTTTATTCAGCGTAAAACCCTCAAATCATCAACAAAATTGTTCTCTACAAAACTCATTTTGAGGAGCCCACCGATGGGAGTCCGGAAGCAGAGCACAGGCACCTCGGAACCGGCGGGTACCCCAGTGGTTATAGATAATGTTTTGTAAGACACATGATCTGATTAGAGGATGTGGATAGTAACCAAGCATTCAACCAACCTGAATACATTTTGTCCACTGCTCTGACAGAAAGTTGTTAGTGTGACAAGTGTCAAGAGTATATGGAGAATCTTATACTCTCTGTCACTAGTTATGTTTTGAGAATCTCACATCTATTTCTCATCTTCTAAACACCTCATGGAATATAAGGATTATATCGAAACGTTGACAACATTTTTCATTTATCAATCCAAGCCGAATTGACAGCATACACACATCCTTCTATAATACTAGTAACAAACATACATTAATCCAATAATATACGTCCAATAAAACAGAAGTACTGTGTGAAGTGGTATAGTACGACGTGAACAAAAGTGCTATTCAGTAAAATTGTACGAGATGTAAAAAAAAAGAATCAAGATGAAAGGAAGAACGGGAGAAGGCGGGATTTGTGCAGTGTAATGCCAAAGAGTTGCCAAAAGAGGGAGAAATTGGGTCTCTGAGAGTAGAAGCACGCCCAAGGGCAAATCTCCCTCTCTTTTACCCTATCGTTACATACTTGCATTCAAAAGTATTATTTTTCTCTTTTATAATCGTTTTATTATTATTTCCTCTGTAAAAAAATAAACTCGTTATATTCGTCAATGAATGAATCATATTGATGAATATCAATGAATCGATGAACATTATTGATTTAAAAAAAAAAGTCTTATTCATAAAGAGCAAACTATTCAAGCACTTTCATTTTTATTTGCTCTGTATGAAAATTAGATTTTTCAAAAAAGCTTTTTAATCTCTCCGAATATTATTTCATTTTTTTACAAACATAAATTTGACTTTGACGATTTACAAATAGTACAAAAAGAACCCAACAAATCTAAAATAATATTTAGGGAAGCTCTTTTAAAATTACAGAAAATCTGTATTTTGAAGTCAACTATAACACGGATTGCGGGAACTTGAGCATTTTTTATGTAGAAATATTAACATATTAGGACAAACTAAGGGTCGTCGCTTGATATCTGGGATTGAAGGTTTTCAATGTTTTTAGTAATTATTTTATAAGGATCTTATAGACTTTTTATGAATTATATATATATTCCTTTATTGTGCTATAATTACAATCTGCCTATTATAAGGCAATAATAATACAGATAAATGATCTCATTCATACCATATTTACAGTTTATCATTCACTCGCTCATTCATACAATGCTTACAGACAGCCCAGAGACCTCCCAAATCCACATGCGAAGAGAAAGCGGAGTCTTGGGAAGTCCCCCACGCTCCTCCGTCAGCCGCGTCACCGGGTACTAGCTAGTGGAGGCTGACCAAGAGCGCGAGAGCCACAGACGCTCAGGACATGATTGGAAAAACTGGCCATTGCCAGGACTCCCACTGTCACGCGTTTATAGCAGGTCACGAGGCCACTGCCGTTTAAGTCTCCGAGGAGGATTATAGGGATGAGTGGCGCAGTGCAAAGACTGTGGTACAGGATTAGGGTGGTTGGAAAGGCTACTGTGGAATTTCATAAACTTGTAAGGGATGAGTTCTAGAATGTAAGGTATATTAAGGTCGTTATGAAGGATTTTGTTGCTGACATAATAAGGGGCATTTACTATTGTTCTCAGGACTTTGGATTGAAAGGATTGGATACGCTTGATGTTTGACTTTTTTGCTGTCCCCCATAGCTCTATTCCGTATGTCCAGATTGGTTTAAGTATAAATTTGTAGATTAGTAGTTTATTTTCTATTGAGAGATGGGATGTCCTTTGAAGTAGTCTGTACAGTTGTCCAAAGCGTCTGTTTAGTTCTTGTCTTTTTAGTCTCGTATGTGGGTTCCAGGTCAGTCGTTTGTCGAGATGGAAGCCTAAGTACCGTACTTTTATGAATGAAAAAAAAAAAAAAAAAAAATTTAAACACCTATTAACTATGGTCGTTCAAGGTTCAACTCATGTTCCTTTTAATTTAATTTTCCTTTAAGAGTTGGGATCGAAGAGGGGAAACATCGCGAAAGGATATCAGTAGTTAATTTTGGTAATATGTATGTCCCTACACTTTATTCCGAACACTTCCAACTGCCCTTATTGCAAACAGTAACGTTTAAGATGAAGGGAAGTCTAGGGACCCCCCCCCCCCGCACGCTCCTCTAGCATCCGCGTTACCGGATATGAGCCACCAAGAGTACGAGAGTCACAGACGTTAAGGACATAATTGAAGAAACTGGCCATTTCCAGGATTTCCACTATCACGTATTTTTAGCTGGTAACAAGGTCAATGCCGCTTTAGTCTCCAACGAGGTTAATAGGGACGTGTGACGCAGTGTAATGATTGGGCTAGGAGACTAGGGTGTTTCGATGGACTTTCATGAGCTTGGAAGGGATGAGTTCAAGAATGTAGGGTATATTAAGACCGTCATGAAGGGTTTTGTAGCTAATAAGGGGTATTGACTATTGTTCTTAGGATTTTTGATGGAAAGGATTGGATGCGCTTGATGTAACGTACCATTAAGACATAAAACATTAAATTTTAAAGGGAATGATCCTGGAAACTCTAACTATGGAATGTGCAAATGCTCACCTTTCAGGGAAGAAAAAAATCACTTGTTTTTGTGAATTAAAATTCAGCGTTATATTATGGATAGGTATTTGTTTAGTTTTGGGATCGGATTGGGCATTGTCAAGATTTCGTAGCGGATATTTGTTAATTAGACATTTTATTAAGGCAGGCTTGAAAAAGGTTTTTTAATCGGGTAATCAATTGCTATTATAATTCCAAGTGGTACGATATTCATTAACGGAGATAAAACGGTACGTTTGTTCCCGAAAAAATAATCCTGTAAGGAAAAAAAAAACTGTTTGGTTACTGGAGAGAAATATTGTTGGTTGTCCTGTCATGAGATATGGCCGTGGATGTGTTTGTACAAGGGACGAGGCAGGAAATTACCTGGCCGCCATCCTTTGCTCTGCTACAACTTCAGCATTGCCAATTCTCCACCCGCCGCTTGGCTTCGAATCCAGCCCGTGTACAGCAAATATTAACTGAGGATAATTATGTTAGAGTAAACTGTCCGCCCTTTGCGGGCTTAACTAAAACACTGTAGTGATCCAGTTAAAAGAAATAAAATTTGAATCGTTCAAATACTTAAGGCAGGTAATATTTAAAATACATTTAATGTAAAAAAAAATTTTTTTTTAATATCGTGCGTAATCTATTTTGTAAAAACAAATCGGTGTGTTCCAATGTGCATGGTTGATTTTTAGAAACGAAGTCGAAAGCTTAAATAATAAAATAATTCTACGGTTTTCTGTCGGAAGTTTGTGATCCGTTTAACACCACAATACCCCTTCTCCCTCAATTCCTTCTTTCTCCACCTCTTACTCCAAATGTTATCGTTTCAGTGATACTGCATCAGGTGTCGTCATTCCTTTGCTTAATTTTTATTCTATTTATTACATATAAGGTATATTTTTAGTGTTATGTACGTGTTTAAAAATCCTGTGATGGAAATACATGTGCTTTGATATTGATGTTATCAGGTTTATATTTTACCACCTCGTCACGTTTTTCTTTTTTACTTAATTGGTAACATTTTTGAGTATTCTGTGCTTTTATTTAAAAGATTAAAAAAACCTTTCAAGGAAGCTATTTATATTGATAAGAGTAAATTGTTTTATACGTTATTATATCTAAATGTTTTGAGCATTAATTCAGGTAAAAAAAAAGTAACTTTTATCTGAAACAGTTTTGTACTTGAAAAAGCCTATAAATAAGCAGAACATCTGCAACCGTTTAACTATTCATTACCGTCTAGTCATTTCACTAAACAATTTTTTAGTGTTTAGTAACAAACAGGCTATGGGTCCGTATTAATGCAATGACATATGCATGTTGATTTGTTCATAACACAGCCGAGATACCATAAGCACCGTTTTAATAAAACTCGTGATAAATATCAGTAGTAATTTTGTACTACACAAATCCTATTATCTTTTCGCTCTATATAAGTCTTTAGGTTTGTTAGTAGATATTTCATATAGACAAGTATATAATGCAAACGTCAGCCGAAGGCTTGGCCTGGATAACACTTAACCAGCTGAGACAAGACCTATTTCACTTGCAAACAATAAAACTGCCTTCCTGAGACTCACTTCACGCAGTAACACTCTCTCTTCCCGACTAGACGTAAAAGAGTAGTTAGTGAAACCGTTACCTCGTTATACTTGTGAATAAACTCTTCTTGAAAAATGTCTATCTGTATAAAAACTTCTTTAACTAGACAAAATATTTTATAATAATGTCAGCAAAATTTAAAGTGTAATAAAGTTACACAAATCGCTGATGTGCTGAGAACAAGGGCCCCAATGGGGGAGAAATCAACATACGTTTTTCTATGAACCAAAGAATTCCATTTTCCGTTTTTTTTTTTGTGAAAATTAGTTTAATCTTCAAAGGGCTGGGAGGAAGATGCTTTGCACATCTCTATTAATCTTCGTAGATCTTCTAGCAACTCCCTTAAACTGTAGAGAACTTAGAACACTTTTCTAAGAATTACGAAAAAATCACCTAGGCGTGTTGCCACCTCGCGCCTACATGATACCACTGGCATTGACTTTATTTATAGCGCAGTAAAAGAAAGCTTTTCAAGGTTTCTTGAAAATTTTTAAAGTAGCAACATTGATTTAGTAAAAAGTAGTACATAATTTTGGAGCTAGGAAGAATACGCATAAAAACATTAATTTTTTTATCCAGCCCACATTTTTTTATTTAACATTAGAAATGTCTTTTTGTTGTGTTTTTTTTAGACATTTTAGTTCCACGTATTAATTGTATTTTAATTTTAGTTTATAGGTGCTCTTACGTTGAGCATAGTAAACCCGTGTACAAAGAATGAAGAAACTCTCTCTAAAAAAAAAAAATCTTAATGTAACTATTGGTCAAGAAAGAGTACCTAATGTGGAGTTATGGTTTTAAAATATGGTTCAAATCTTTGAACGGTTTAATGGAAATCGTCTGAATTGTTAATCCGCTATTTCGCTGTGCACCCACCCTTGCCACGGCGTGGCCTCTAGCCGGTAGCATTCCTCATGAACTTACAGACAGGCCTTGGTTGTGCTTTGAATGTCAGGCTCTGTCCAGCGCTCTCGCTAATAGTCATCCGGCCCTGAACTCATGTGTTTCTTTGTACGTAGTCTTAAGGATTTCCAATTGTTCCCTCTTTCACTTTATAATTTACGCACACAATATTTTAAGTGCACAGAAAGGAATTCATTCCATTATCCCATAGGAAATGTGAACATAGCGACTGAGTAATCGAACCCGAAAACAATTAATTGAACAGGGTTCAAGCCTCAGACCACGCTAATTAAGGGTCATAGGAAAAGAACATGACTCAAAAGTCAACATAGTCCTCAATGTATTGGTCATCGAAACCCTTATGTACCACAACCTTTATGGTATACGTGGAATACAATGAAACAGTGGAACAATCTATATTGTGTACATACTCATGATACAATGCAGAATAATGATAACCGAAACACTCCATAGATATAGTAGGGAGAACATATGGACATGTACAATGAATTAAATTATATACACAAACACTTTATAACAAAGAATATGTAGTAAAGGAGTTAATAAATATTAATACTTACTATTTAGAAACAGCCCGTGTTCTGTTTAACCTGGTATGACATTACTTTAGTACGTAAAACTATTTACAATCCTATCTTAAACCTAAATAAACATATTATAGCATCGCTAACAGAGCTAATCTGCATCAAGACTAAATGTTAGCCTATGATGCCCCAAAGTAATTTTATACACAAAGCATTTAAATTATAGTCGATCCATTCTATTTTTATAAACTGCACAAATTTACATAACTTAACTATAGCTATAAATATCTCGGAAGACAACGGCAAACAAGGCTTCAAAAAAACAACAAGCTTTCTCAATAGTCCCCAAAAAACTCTCCACCTGTCACTAGGTTCCAAAACAAAGACTATTTTGAAGACTAGTAATTCTCACCCCATGTCGCAAGATGGTTAGTTGGTGGATTCAATTTATGGTGATCTTACTTTTTTTTTTATGCTGGTTATATTAATCCTCTACATTAGCGGGCATTGTGATTGTCAAGCCCTAAAATAAACAAAACAATCAACATTGAACCTCTCCTTGTCTTGCCTGTGTTTTCAAAGTTAAACTTATTGCATTTGTGTTATTCCTTCCAAATAATCATATCAATGGATGCGTTTCGATCAGCTATCTATAAAAAAACAACCAAGAACCCGTCTATGCCTTATCGTCTTTTGTTTTATTAATGACAGCCAATGTGCCTATTAGAAATTATGTCTGTGAAAAAAACTTAGCAATTAAAATGACATTCCTCAACACGCTGCTGGGAACTCATTAGGTACTGATATGAACGTCCAATTGTCTATAAGTGATCATTTTTATTTTATTTATTTTCATTTTTTATTATTTCTTTCGATGTAAATTTATTTTAATATCTTACAGTTTTGCTCCGAAGCACTTAGTTATTACATGCATTGATCACTGGAAACGTACAAATGTGTACACTGCAATCTTTTTTTCTGGTAATGTAATAATAATGCTAAATAAAATTAAGTTAAGAAGATATAAATGTAATTTAATGCTATTCCAACAGGATAGTATTGTGGGTTTGTGGGCGTATCTTTCGAGATAATTCTTACTGTAATTGCCTATTTCTATTACTGATGGGTTTTCTGACATACAAGTTAAAGTGATGCATTATTTCCTTTTATTTAAGACGCCGATTCAATTTTGACAAGGATTAGGGAAGGACCTTTGTTCATTTAGAGGAAAGTAAAAGCTCCTGTTTCTTTTACTTTCCTGGAGGGATAGAAAAATTAATAAAGTTCAAGAAGACGTGAAATAGTCGTTATAGAACTAAGGGCTGCCTACAGACGAAAGCAAATTAACTGAGTGGAACCTTTCTTGAGGAAGGCAGCTGACCCGTAGAGCGTTTATTTGCCCAGAACCAGGGGCCTTTGTGTCCCGGTATTTGATCTGGGCCTGGAGGGTCTAGAGGTCTCAAAGGTTATTGTTTTAATTAAACTAGAGCGGGTCACATAGACGTAATATGTACACAAGTTGGTGGCTAAACATCTGCTGTGTACGGGAAAGGTCGTAAAGAAAATGTATTCTAATTGTCATTAATATAACGATATATAGAATGGAAAAGCCAGAAAGCTAAACGAAAACCATAAGTTCTTTGGTATATGTATCTGTTGCTTCGAGTATTTAAAGATTTGTAAATTAACGATGCTAAATTTAAATTAAATAGACAAAATTAAGGTTGAGTATAGTGAAAAAGGAATTAAACAGAAGAGAGAGAGAGAGAGAGAGAGAGAGAGAGAGAGAGAGAGAGAGAGAGAGAGAGATGTACCTTGCTACTTCTAGTTTTCCCTTTCCGAATATTGTTCAACTAATAGCATAGTTATTTATTATTAAACCTAGGTTTGACTGGTTTCTCACAAACAAAAGTTCAATACCTGTGAAAAGAACGTTTGCTAACGTTTTAGACGCAAAAATAAATAAATCCATCATTATCAATCAGTGTACCATTGTAATTATTAAAGGTACAGTTTTGTTGTATCTTCATATTATGTTTAAATTCAAAATCTTTCTTGTGTTACAATTACAATCTACCTTATTGGGCAATAATTAATTGTAATCACTGGTCTCATTCATACAGTATTTACAAACAACCCAGTGACCTCCAAAATCCACATGGTTCTCACCAACTTGGCATGTGAAAGAGGAAGCGGATTTTTAGGAAGTTTTCCACGCTCCTCCGTCAGCTGCGTCGAAGGACGAGCCAGTGGAGGCTGACCAAGAGCGTAAGAACCACAGACGCTCAGGGTATGATGGGAGAAACTGGTCGTTTCCAGCACTCCCACTGTCACGTATTTATACCAGTTCACGAGGCCACTGCCTCTTTTCTTCATGGATGATTATAGGGGTGACAGTGTTAAAGGGTTAAGGTGGTTGGATTGGTTTCGGTGGAATTTCATGAACTTGAAAGTGATGAGTTCAAGAGTGTAGCATATTAAGATCGTATTTTCGAATTATTATTACTAATGTTAATTTTTCCTGCCACGAATATACATTTCGTACCATGGTAATTTGGCAAATAAATCCCCGTCCTCAGCGGCTACAATAACAAAACGTTTCACATAAACACTTAGGCATTTCTATGTAAGAATACAAATATTTTATGTTGTAATGTAATTAATATTTGTAATGCACTTATCGAACAATTCAACTCTTTACGATGAGAAAGGAAAATAGATATAATATTAAAAATGTCTTATTTATATACAGTGATTTATTAGATTGGAAGAGATCGTATAATTTTGGTTTTAAATAAATGATGTTCGTTTCTCTTCATAAGATTTTCTTTGTTTGATTGGCAAGCGCTTTCATCAGCGCACATCTGCTGTCATCAGGCGCTTCAAAGCAATCAACCACTACAACCTATGGATAAATAATTAAAGGAAATGAACTTTGGGGTTGTTCAAAACCTCTATTTATGTAATGTTAACTTATAATTAACTTTATTATGTCAATAAAACTTTATCATTGTAGGTGATTGGCTTTTTACATAAATGTATGTGTAGTAGATATTCACAATTTTTAACGTATACTGTTAGGCTTGCCTCGATGTATTTGTGAAACCGATCGTTGTTTGTTAAGTAGCAGCGAGTTGGGATTTACAAAGCACTATTGTGTGAAATAAATATCTGTGGTAAGACAAAACTCATTTCATCATAGTTTTGTTGAGATTAATTCCCAGTCGCTTGTTTCACTAAATGAATTTTTCCTTCCTCCTTTAATTAAATATCCCTTGTTACCGCCACTCTCAATTTATAACTAAATTCTTGCGTCGTTGCTATACCTTATATAATTCATTTCCTTTGTTTGAACCCACTTCAAAGTATATTCAAATGGGTTTGAAAACCTATTCCGTGAAAGCTGTCTAATTAGCCTACAAAGATCCCTTTTTACTCAGTGGCAGTGAAGTTCACCCCTTAGAGGAACCGATTGCTTTATTCATTGCATAATAAGACATTTCTTACGAACACTAGAAGATGAAAGTTAATGTACAGTGTTAGAATAAAATATAACGTCCAGAAAATTGAAATAGAGGAGAATTTAAAATTGCGAAACCCGCTTTAGACAACGCTGGGAACTGGGCAGAACTATTCACGCCACGGTATGAATAACAATAATGTTAAAACTTACAAGTTCTTTATTTGTAAAGTTGTAATTAGCATATCGAACATTAGTAATTGTGTTTTAAGAGTTGGTTCTTACGCTTTATGTACACGCATATAAACTCATATAATGTATTCATCTGCACAAACTCCCCTGTATCTCAGAGTTGCTGACAACGAAGTTTTCCGTCTCGCTCTCTGATCGTTTCGCTGCGTTGAAAACCAGCAAGAAAGTGAGAGAGCCACAGAAGCTCATGTCATCCATGCCGATATTGGCCAGTACAGCATGGAATGTCTGTTTGCAATAGATAGTGAGTGCACGAAATGGAATCAGCGTCATAGAGGAAGCATGTGGATAAATGTTACTGCATAAGGAGGAATTACTACCAGTTGTGATCAAAAAGTAACTAGAATTTTTTTTATCTTAAATATTTTTTATTTATTTATCGATAGAAATTTAGTTCCCTTAAACGTAGTCTCCCCTCAGATATAAAACACTTGTCTTAGCTCTTTTCCCGATATTCGAAGCACTTTTCACACTCACTTGTCGATATAGCTCTTGGCTCCTTCAGCGATTCTTCTTTTATCTCAACGAAGGTGTCAAAAATTCGTTCATTCGACGTTTTTTTCAACTTCGGGAACAAAAAGAAGTCGCAGTGAGCCATGCCCGGCGAATACGGTGGCTGAGGTAGAGAAAACATCAGTGTTGTTTTTATGCTAAAAACTTACGAACAATCAGTGAGGTGTGAGCGAGAACGTTATCGTGACGCAATTGTCACGAATGTTTTTGCCACAGTTAAGGTCGGATCGCTTTACGTAAATGGGACATTACTTCCAAGTAATATGCTTCATTATAATTTTCTCGTTTTGATCAAACCTCGTATTTAATGTGTTTATTCATTAAAAATCTGTAATTGTGGTTATTTTGTAATATTTAGTGATACCTGATTCCAATTTATCATGCATTCCGGATTTATATGATTTTCTTTATTGGCAATTGGTGGGTGCCTGAATTTCCTAGTAGTGGTAGAATAAATAAAAAAATGAAAAATGTTTCTGTTGGATATGAGTTAAGTTATCAAAAACAGCATTATATATTCTTGGATTCCAAAACAAACAGAGTTAGTTTTTATTCAGTCTCAGTTCAATTACTTCAATTAAGGTACATTTTCCCAGCTCTAAAATATTTGGATTTTTCACCACTCCATTCAAAGAACCTCCCACTCCCTTTAAAGAAACTCCCACTCCCTACATTTGCATCAGAGAACCGCTCAATGATTCCAGCCGTGCTTTGTCTTCATTATCATTCCGAGATTCATAACACGTACCTTCCACACTCGCTACTTCGTGCTCTGGCCCTTACTCAGTGATGAACAGCCTAACTTTAAGCCGTCTAACGCAGAGAAATGTCCAGGAACCATTGTGAAATACACGCACACCTTGTAGTCTGTAAATATTGCTACTCGCTTCATATAACTCTATCTTTGTTGTTTCCTATTTATAATTGACAATACTGCTATTTAATTCTTGAGTGATCCTATGCATTCTTCAAAGACTTAGTGTTCTAATATAATTTTATTGTTAGCATTTTTAATTTGACTTCATGTCGGTTCTTGATGTGTAGTTTTTCATATACGATTCGTTAAGGACTTTAGTTAGTAGATGTGCTATTTAATGAGGAGATGGGTTATAATATGTCTAACCAAATACGAACTAAAAATTGTTTGCGCCTTTCTACAAACAGCTCATAACATTTACATAGTTTATAATTAGCGAAAACATTATAAACCATTCAAACCATATGTAAATATTTCATGCAATCGCTCATATCCATTATAAAATATCCAGTTATAATAAATATTGCAAACGTGCGCAATATTCTTCTTTATCTATTTTTATTATACATTTATACAATATTGCGACTTGTTTATTCCATCATCAATCCATATGTTGTCCAACTGAAAACTACTGGAGAGATACTCGAACCTCCGAAATATATGGAGTTCGATCCCTCCACGCACTCAATAACACTGGGTGTTAATTATTTTAATAATAAATATTGATTAATAATATTGCAGCCAAGACGACAATACAAATCAGTATAGTTACGAATAGGATTGATCCTTAATTGATCATTAGGGTAGTAACCCTCGCTACATAAAAATGACCAATATGATCAAAGACTTACACAACCCTCCATAATTTAAGAATTTATTTGTTATCAAATGAAAATTTTCTTTAATAAAACAATAGCTTATGAAAATCCACTAATTCGGAAAATTGGTAACCACAGCAAAAATTCTCTCAAATAACATATTACATTCATTAAACAGTTGTTTAGTTGGTAAATTAAAAATTATCTTTGTTAATTTTACGTGGCATGTATAGTACGGATTCCACAATCCAAGTATGAAATAGGTTAAATATAGTTTGGGCACCAAAACAAAAAACAAACTTCTGAGGTGTAAATATAAATCATTATTATGATTACCTTAGTTTAATTTGTAAATATTTTTATTATATTTTATACAGTCTTATTTAACTTCTAACATTTTCATTTAATTTGTAAATGCTGTTTTTGTGAGATACTTTTTTCGTGAGTAGGTTTTTATTTTATTTTTCCTACTTTTTAAAAATTTGTGTTTAAATATATCATCTGAATCTATCCATATATTATTTATATGGTGATCACATAATTTAAAAGTTATATTTATTTTTGTTGTCTTCTCGACCTTTTTACTTTTTCCTATTGGCTATCCTATGGGACAGTGTCCCAGTCATGTCATTTCATAGTTTTTAAATAAATATTACTTCGAAAACGAATACTTAGAAAACTATCCAACGTGAAGGGATAAAGGTCCGTATTCTTAACTAAAACAATATCGCAGCCTTCGGGGTCGGCCGTGTTAAGAAGTTAAGACTGGAGTTTCATCCCGATTCGACCGGGAAGTTTATCACTATCCTGGAATGAGTCCAGGACCGCCCCTCATACAATATACAATAGGCTGTCCTAGAGAGCCTGTCCCGAATCGGGAAAAAGTTCCCGGAGATTCCCAGTTAGTTCACTTCGGGGATCCTCTACGGCGCTGCCAGCCCGGAGATCGCCCGTGTAATGCCGGTCTCGTATCCGGCACCCGTTCTCGACCTCCCTCAATGAAAACTTCTAAATCCCCTCCTTCCGAGTCACTATTGTTTCCCCCGTACCGTTGCTCGCCATCATGCCTAAGTTACCTTAGTGATATTAAAATTAATAGTTAACAATTCAATAACAAAACCTACAATATTTACGAAACGCCACCCATTAATCAACATAAACAGACAATGTTCAATAACGAAATTACTGAGTGGGAACCAAACATCGCTTATTTATGGCTGACGCTGGATAGAGGTCTAACTATTTATTTACATACATTGAAATATACTTAATACTATACACACAATATACCCACGTTTTTTTTTCTAAGCTCTCTAGTTAGTAATTCAGGATGAGGGAAAAATATAGAATATTTAGGTATACCCACGTTACAACAATTAACTCCTTATACATCAGTAACGTATAAGTCGGGTTCATTGTGCCTATATCGTATAGCATAGGAGGGCAAGAGAACTCACCAGATTTCTCAACGCAGTATCTGGGTATAAAAATGGATAGGCATCTCCGTTTCTCTACTCATTTTAGTAATAAAATAGAAAAAGTACGACAAAGGTCTTACCGGCTATCGCACTTGCTAACTTCACCTAACCTGTCGCTTCGTCTTAAATTGATGATATATAAATGTGTCCTCCGGCCAGCTCGTCTGTACGGCCCCACTATTTACCAACTTGACTGACAATACAGACAAATGCTTCCAACATTTCCAGAATGGGATCATGTCAAAAGTGGTCCGACATACCTTTCTCGAGAGGTTGAAGAACGCTGACCTGCACCCGTTGCTTGGTGTGTCGTCGGTAGGTGAGGGAGTTCATCCACCGGAGACACATCAAGTTTTTTTACTCGTTCCAGCACCTAACCAACCTACCTTCATCCCACACTCCATATCCTTCTCATACTTCCTTCAAATGGGACTCCGTTAAAGGCACCCATCATCCCAAATAATTTTTCCTTTATTTTTCCTACATCCTATATTTCCAAGTTTTAGAGCTAAGGGGGGGACAAAAAAAAAAACGTGTATATAATGTAGCGATGCTACAGGAAATACAAAAATAATTTGTAAATCGATTCGCCTGAGGATCTATAATTATATATAATTATCTGTAAATTGAAAGGGGCTATAAAAGAAAAAGACTTACGTTGTTAGGCATTGTTAGTTACAAAAAAACTTCCAGCCCTCCAAAAGCAGATAACAGGAGACTATTTACATTAATATTGTTATTAATTAATAATATTATGAACATTAATCATTGGCGTGTCAAACCCCCTAAATACAAATAAACAACCTACACAAATTTAATGTTTCGAGTCGAATGATGTCTACTGTGGCTCATTTAATTGTTTTTTGGAATATAAACGAAATTCCTTTTGCACTACCATCTTTAGTATGTTCTTATTCAGCAGGAAAATGCAAAAAATCCTTAAATAGTGAAATGTTCACAGATGAACTGTCATTTTTAAAAATCTCCCTTAAATAAGTGGTTAAGGGTTTCGTGAACGGGACTTTTCGCATACTCACTGGTATTATGCTCTAATCAAAATATACAAATAACAAAGCCCTAGGCACCCCTGAGACCGACCGGGGCACATGTGGCACCGTGGTAGGCAGGACGCAACTCTCATTACAAGGGATAAAGGGCTGAATGATGTAGGCAAAAACTATGTTGCCCACCCATAATAAATCTTTAACAGCGATTTTTGTTGTCAATTGTTGATTAAATGATGTCGAATCGGAATTAACTTGTGATATATATATGATAGGACGTGCATATACATGAGAGTAAACAGGAGCACTCGTATTATTGAATCGACACCAACACTGTACAACATGTGGGTATTGCATTAACTGATTCCATCTGAGGTATGTATGCTACCTGGATACCGGGCATAATGAATATTAGCGGTGCCTGTTCCTTGTTAATTGCGAGAGAGATGCTTTCCATTTCATGAAGGCAGGTAATAATTATGCTATAATATTGCCACTTTAATAATTAATTACTTTTCCCCCATTATAAAAAATAAAAATTTTTTTCGTCCTTTACGTGCGATGCCCTCTATGACAAATTACATATTGAGCAGCTGTAAATATTTGTTTTTTATCCTACAATATGATAGCAGACAGAGGCTTGATATTACTGGAGAATCGGAGGATTATTATAGCCCCGGGCAAGAAACAGAGTCGGAAAGAAGATAAGAAGAGACCTGTCTTCTGGAGAAACCTTAAGTATCCAAATTCAAATCACACATTTGTCCCTAGCTTAACCAACTTGTCGTATTTCAAGGGATAATTTCCTTAACAAAAAATTTTAAAAACAGATTTTGGTTGCTTGTTCATTTTCTTAGTGGCTCTTTGTCCTGATCGTCTGTGGCTCTCTTGTTCTGCCTCCACTGCCTCGTAACTGGTGACGCGGTTGATAAAGGAGCGTGGTGGACTTCCAAACGCCCCGTTTCCTTTTTCACACGCGAGGGAGTTGACAACCATGTGGATTTGTGAGGTCGCTGGGCTGTATGTAAATACTGTTGGAATGAGCGAGTGAAAGAAGAACTGTAAATATGGTATGAATGCGAATATTTATCAGTTACGTATTGCCTAATAAAAGGCAGATTATACTTTTATCGCAATAAAGATTGTTAAATTTAAGAAAGGCTCTTTAACATGGGAATCTTGATAACATTTAGAACAGTGTTAATTAGAATTTTTCCAATTACATCCGAATTTTCCGGATCGTATCTAGTTTACAAATAATTATTAAAACTCACTTGGAATTATTTACCGCAACTTTTTTTGTTTTTTAATGGAGCAAGTTTTTCATTTGAAAAAATACGATTTGTTTTATGTTTGTAAATATTGTATGAATGTGCGAACGAATGATGAATTGTAAATATGGTATGAATGAAAACACTTATCTCAATTATTTATTGCCTATTAAGTAAAGGCAGATTGTAATTTTATCATAATAAAGTTGTTATTGAATGTTTATCCAGGATAGATAATTGTTAATGTAAGAGTTTATTTATATCTTATACACTTATATTGACTTATTAAGATTATTATATAGTTCACACTTATATCAAAATTCGTACATACGTACGTACAATGTCCTGGAGCTCGCTCCATAGCCCCCGAGGATTTCCCAGCGGAGTTAGCTGAAGGATCGGGGACAGAAACTCAATCTCCGAACGATTCGCCATGTTGCAAAAAACAAGACTTATTAATTTTATTGTAGATATAAGGCTTATTGAAGCCGTTGGTAGTAACTTATGACATATTTATATATTTCGTTTTTTTTTGTATATATGGTTTAACCATCATCAGACAACCTCCGCTTTATGCTTCAAGGAGAACTGCATGGATGAGTGTTACTGCATAAGGACGAATTGACTATAGGATTTAGATGTGCGGATAAATTTTCACAGAATTTGGTAAATCTTGGGTCTTTAATCTTATTAACTGTAGATACATTGAGATTAGCAGGCAACAATAAATATATATTCGATTATTTACAAAATGATAATAGTTTTATGATAAATTTTTTTCATGCTTGCTGGTCTCTTTCTGAGAATGTCGCATACAATCCCACCGACAACAAGGTTGGTAACCAAAAAGCCTTCTTAAGCCTAAAATTTGTGGGTGCTTATAATAATTATCATTGTTGTTAAATAACTAGCACTGAAACATTTTGTGAAGTCATTTATGGAAAATAAAAATAACCATCCGGTTCCGTGATTAAAGCCCACATTCCCCTACACGCGTATTATATGTAAATCTATTTTCTGCAAAAAAAAAGAATTGAAAGAAACTTTTCCTTATGTAATTCGATGACGAAGTGACTGCCTGCAGACCCGTTGTCCTTGGTTTGAGGTTGTTCTCTTGTTGCTCTGAGAAATAACAGCCCTGTGGTTAGATAACCCGTACGAATATTATCCAGAATTCACCGCTCATGATTTTACAATGGTTTTTAAAAAGTTCGCTTTATGGTGAATTTGTTTAGTTAGGAAGATCATAGCGCTGCTAAACAATTAGGTACTAAAACTATTTATCCTGTCGCTAAAAATTATTTTGATTAATACCGTGAATCTTGTGAACATGGACTTTTCAAAACCATTACTGGTATTGAAATGAGTTTTTTTTTTTATCCACTAATTTCCGTATAAAGATTAAATATTATCTCTAAATACATAAAGGTCGTCAATTAACATTTCTGCACTGATTTAACACGATAGAGAGTATTTAAATACTTACTGCTGTTTTGTTAAAAAATAAATTAAATGTGATGAACTTCATATTATTTCCTCCAGGATCCAGTGGAATTTTAATTTTGTAGAACATTCACAAAAATTATTATATTGTGTACAGGAAAAGAAACTTCAGTTTCGTTTTTTTTTCGTGGAGAAATACCAAGATCATTAAATAAATTACGTAGGTGAAATTTAAACTATGATTTATTCTCAAAATTTCTGTCTGCATCAGGAGTGTATGTTGCGGCGTTGTTCTCTTTATCATGCGCACTTGGATATGTAAGAAGTAAAGTAAAGTAACAACATTTTACTTTAATAGTGCGAAACCTTGAAAAATAACACGTTAACAAATTTCTTCCAAAGTACTGTAAAAAAATAATAACAGTTAAAATAATTAAAATCTAGCTGTTGTAAAACCAAAATAAAGAAAACGATCTTGTGGGTGAATGCCCTAAAACAAAAATATACAAAATCGTTGTATTTGTTGCATATTGACTAAAACAGATTTCCCGAACTTATTAGCAAATATAATTATTTCAAAATTTATTATATATTGTAACATTCATGATATTTGAGAATATCATGGCCTGCAACCCTTCCAGCTGGTAAGCATCATCCCTTTGTGCTCTTAGGAGTGGGGATGAGATGAAGGGTGAGTCTTAGTCAGTCTTAGCCTAACAGCCAGAGGGCGAACAAGAGCAAGACCCCGACTTGGCGGTATCCAACAGAAGAAGAGGAGAAGAAGAAGAAGAAGAAGAAGAAGAAGAGGAGATCAACAGTAACGTTGATTGGATTAAACGGAGATCATCGATTGGGTGATATAGATATTGTTTTTTTATTATTATGGATCCATTAAAAAGAGATTGAGCTCAATTTTCATTTTTTTTTATAATTAATTAGTAGTAACTATCCTTGTTCAAAAGGAAATGAATATGTTTTTATATAATTTTTGTCAGCACTATTTATAATTATAAGTATTTGTTATAACCATTTTACTTGTATATATTTCACAATTCCCAGTTTCTCAATTTATTAATAACTATAACATTAGCCTTGAGATCGGGCGATTCAATCGGGATAATTTCCTATGTCGAAGACATAAAAACAAGTTGAATTAAAGATCTCATGACGGACCTACCAAATTAGTTAAGGTCAATTGATATAATAGATTAGAAAATAAAATGGTAAAATATGAGGTAGGTTTCAATATATAGTTATTTTTTTTTTTGCTTGTAACTAGTGTGTGCTTATTTTCATCACCTATGCAATATTTTAACTGAGTGTCAAAATGTAATACATGGAGAATATCTGTTTGTGTGTGAACATCACATAAATTAAAAAAAAAACATTAAATGTGTTTGAACATTAAAAAAAAAAATGCTGTCTCAGTCTTCGTTACCAAAGCCTTTGATCTTTTATAGTAAGTAAATAAATAATCGAATTTCAATCGGATTATGTTCAGGCTACCTCACCGGATCAACGGCATCTTTGCAGTGGTCTAGTGAGTCCCTAAAAAATGTTTTAACAGACTCCGTTACTTTCATGCTCCAAAGGAAATACTTAAAACAAGCATTATTTATGTAAGAGCTCTTCCGCCCCGTGGACAGAAAAGCCGAACTTGTTTTGGCTGGAGATGGAACAGCTATAACACTTTGAATCCAAACCCAGGCAGCAAAGCACTTGAAAGGTTTCATCAAGATGTGGAAATCTAGCGAGAGACATTGTAAATGATGGGCTGTCATGTGTCGAATGAAATGTAACATACTATTATGTTTAAACGAGATTTATTTATATTGTTATAATATTATTATGATCAATTTAAATTTATTTATTAGAGCTAGGTTGAATTTAAGAAGGAGAGTTTTCGGCTGAAATCTGTAGCGACTATTTATGACCCGATCAGGTACCCCTTGGAACTTTTGGATAAACCGCTTTTATTATGGTGTGTGTATGCTGCAAGTAGATATCAGACTGGCACAACAGAGGCAGAGCTGTTAAAAGCTTCGTCAAAGCAACACATAGTGTACTTTCAGTGCGTGTTTTATTAGAGCGTGGTTTTCAGATGTCAGTTTATAATCCGCCTTCGATACTTTTTTTTTCATATCCCCTTGGTATTAAAAATTATGGAGTTTAATATAGATTGTGTATAAATGAATCTATTTACAATATATCAATATTATGTCCTGTAGCTTGGCTACAATTTTACAATGTAATTTGCGGTTATTACAAAGGCATAATGTACATTGTCTATACATGTTTAAAAGGTGATGGGTCTCTCCTTATGAACAATAAGACTTAAATAACTTACATTCAACAAACAAAAAGCGTCAAACATTGGGTTTGTCAGATGCTGCAACGATTCAAAAAACGTGATGAGTCTCTGGTGGATGAACTCACCCACGGACGGCACAAAGTGTGCAGGTGGTCGGCGTACTTTAAACCCTCGAAAGAGTATATTTGATTACTTTCCTCATGATCCCATGCTAAAATTTCTTGAGACTTGGAGCTGTAGTGCCAGTCAAGTGAGTATGTAGTGGGACACCGTACAGCAGAGCACAACTGTATCAGCCTTCGATACTTTTTTTTTTCTCAGCTCTCAAACTTTGAAAATGTGGGATAAGGGAAAAATAAATGAAAATTTATTTGGTGTGAACGGATAGGAGGTCCTATTTGGAGGTTGAGTGAAGTAATTAAGTAGTGTGGGATACCTCGGGAGTGGTGTAAATATCGCGGTGCAGTGGGGAGAGTCCACTGATGGGTGAGCCTAGAATGTGTCGTAACTATGTAGTGCAGGCTCATTCAGTTGGATTGCAGTGGTGGGTGCCAGTCAGGGACTTGTTGGTTGGCCAAGGGCTGCAATGTCCACCATCTTGCCTGTTTTACCAGACCTAGTGAGTTGTCATATTGCCGGTAGTCATGTCATTTCTACCTAATAATTTCGACGAGCAGGAGATTAAAGGGAGGCACTGGATTATACGATTTATACCTGTTTAATAGGTAATATTTTATATTAAAAATTAAAAAATTTAATACATGTCACATACACCTAACATTTTCAAAGTTTGTTCCTCGATCCGCTGATAAAAGGGCTCGCCCCTAGCCTTATTGTTCCATTGGAGTAAGTAAGAGGGGTGTCCTCTTCTTCAGGGTGGTTGTACCCTTATCCCTTTCACCTCAACAAAAGTCCTGCCGGCTTTTGTCCTTACTAAGGTCTTTCGTTATTATTTCCGCTCCTTTCTCGAATGAATTTAATGGTGCATTTTTTTTTTATCCCATTCTTTGTCACTATTACTATCGTTTGTAATTTGCCCATTCTTTTTTATCTAATCCGTATTATTCATTGTTAATGCGAATGCGAAATTATTGAAAAACTATTTTGTCTTCCCACAACTTATTGATTTCTAATCCATCTAAATTGTCATTCTCAAGTGCTCAGAATGTATCTAATGATAACGGCGTTGGACTTGTACACCATGCGAGTAAGTCCTTCAGTAGAGTAGTATGTCAGACAATGCTATCATTATTAAGGACAATATAGGCTGCTGAAAGCGATTGTGAATAAGAAACTAGTGAACAAGAATAACCTGTGGTAAGATAATAATAGGATGTTGTTTACTTAATCCAAAGCCACGACCAGCAATTAAACCACAATATTTGAGAAAAGAAATATTATAGAATGAAAAATAACTGTACTCGGGAAAGGGTTGTCCAAAAGGATTGATTGGCAGCGGGGATACGAAACCGGAAAACCGAAGGACAACTTCGTCTCTGGTCTGCCGCTTTGGGACCTGAACCATCCCTGCGAACACTTAAGTCTAGTAAATTTCTAATTTCATGGAAAAAAAGTTTTAATATAGTTTTTACATTCAATTTAAATGCAAGTTAATATCACCGCATACTTAAGTTATTCAACCCAATAATGTACAATTATTTATTATTTATACTAATGTTTCTGTTTCAGGTGAGTTCATACCGACGATGAAGTATAGCATTACTCTAGTAAGTAGTTAGAGTTTAATTATTTAAATATTATATATAGGCAACTCAGTGTCCAAACGCAACGCATTGTGATCAGCACAACGGCAATAGTTACCTGATTTCTATTGTTCGAATTCAAGTCCCTTTAGGTCCAATATTTACATAAAGAAATCTTATGCTAATATGCAATTATGCCTAGTCTAAAAACAAAACAAAAGACTTACGTCATCGCTCTCGATTATATATAGTCTAGTGATATAATGAAGTACACATAATTTTTAAATAGGAAAAAATACAAATAAAAATCCCAATGATCAACTTCTATTGTTGCATCCCAAAATGTTTTTTTTTCTTCAGAAAACATAACTTCAACAACAGCTTTTAAAAGGGGGGCGCGAGATCGATTAAGCTTACTTGATCGTAATTTGAAGGAAATACATTTTTTTCATTTCATTTTTTTTCACTCAGGTATATCCCGTCCAAAAGTTATGAAGCGTAAACTGAGGCTTTAACAAATTTTTTCAAAAAAATTAAGTACGATCTCCCAATCATTACCGATAACATAGAACACATTATAATCCATTCCTATTACTGTATTTTTTATTTCCCGCTTTTCTTTTTTTTTTATGACCGCTATTGTAGAACATAAGGGAAACCAAAAAAACTTTCTACTGTACGTTCCCTTCTGGTTTAGCCATAAATTAATGATACCTATAAAAATATTCAAGACTTAAGATTTAAGCTAATTTTTAGTAAATCTTATGAAGTGTATTGTAAATTATGTAAAGTTGGCGAAATATATTAAAGATGAAGCGCTTTCCTAATTTTTATCTCAAATTCAAATTATTTAAATAATAATAGAAGGCAAAACTTTCTCATGTAAAATGCCTTGGATTCTCCACTTCATTATGTCCCTACTTCTAAAAGGATAAGCTTCCTCTTTCTTCCTGCTGGAATATAAATTATCCCCTACTTGGGTTTCCTCTTCTCTGGAATTCTTCTGGGGACACCTAGAAAAAAAAAATTACAAACAGAATCACGATGAAAAATAAGTGTCCGGCAATCAGAGCTCTGGTAATGTTTCTAAATTGTATTTGATTAGCATTATGTTATGATATCCACTAAAGAAAAGATAATTATAATCCTGATCGTCTAATACTGAACACTTCTAAAAAATATTTATTTCCCACCCCCCAAAAAAAAGTTTTTCAATATAATTAATCAACTTTGATTTCGTACAATAGTATATATTTCGATGAAATTGGTTCATTTGGCTGCCCACGCTCCGATTACCTTTGATTATAAAATATTTCAGTGGTATTATTGAATGTAAGCTAATTAGAACCAACAGCGAATTACTTTAAATACATATTACACGTCAGTGACATAAAAGTTACCCATGATTAACTTACTAGCCTAAAAAAAATTGTTTTAATCCATCTTATAATTAACTGAGCAGTGAGTAATAATGAAAATGTCACTAGTCCTGTCCTGCATTTGAAAGATATTAACACGTTCATATCATTCAATTTAAACACTTTTATGAAAGTTCTTCGAAATATTGCAAACATATACATAATCTATTGAGGAATAAAACATGATGCTGTATTTTCATCGACATCTTGGGATAATGTCATGAGTGACCTGAAACAATTTCAATTTAACTTACCGAAATTGAGCTTACCAAAATCAACTGTGATTTGGAGGGCATACATATTCTATTCTTATTTTGTAACTTTCTTTCTTTTAAACGCTCACATTGAATCATCTCTTAAGTTTTTAGTGACTCGAAGTTTCTCAGTAAGGGGTCAAAAATGGAAATAATTAGTCTGAAATCAAATAAAAATGTTTTTTTTATAATTTTGTGTAGGGACATTAAATCTTCCAATTCCGATTGATACCCCAATAATGATAAAAATACAATCAACACAGTAAAAATTGATTAGTATTTAAACAATAAATATTTGTAGTGTATCAAGTTATATAAATCTCGCCCTGATTAGTAGTATGTTATATGTGCAGGGGACAAAGAAAACTATAATTAGGTAGCTTCATTAAAACTCGACTTTGTCATAGAGGGATGAAATCTTCCATGACAGTTATAATTGATAACGCAAAAATGCTAAAACTAAAAGCAGACATGAAAAACAATAAAGGGTAAATTATCACTCGATGATATGTTATAAAAAATCAATATTTCGTATCATATAAAGTACAGTAAAGCGTCCTCTTATGGCAGTATGCATCGGGACTTAGTAAACTATTACTACAAAAAGTCATTAATATCATTTTCGGAAGCATACAAAAACTTTTCATTGTGTTATGAATCACGCTTTACTTCAAAATATTTTTTTTTTTTCACACAAACTCTGAACTTGGAAGAAACTCTAAACTCTGAAGAATTAAGACATAAAACACCTTTTGTATCTTCTCAGCGTTAATAATATCTACCTGGACGATTCCGGATAAAGTCATCCTCAAGGATCCATCCTGATGGTAAGTCTTAATACGTGTTTTGTCAGCGAACCCAACAAGTACTCAGAGTTTGCGTATTAATCAATAAACCCGAGTAAATACAAAAAGTGTTTTATTCCTTCATATACCCACTCCACCCCATTTGTTAACAAATTTTCTTCTTATAATTAAGAAAGACTAAATTGAAAAATGCGCTAAGCAAATGCGGAAAAGTACATCTCGAGTGTTTGGTTCGGCGCTAAGTGCGCTCCGGAACGCGACAACAAAGGCCGGTACAGGCGGTGTTCCGGGACCCGCTCAAATCCGACACGGTCGATTTCACCTTCGCCTTTGATCCAATTCCTCACGCACTTTTACACAGGCGGCCTAGCATTAGTTACACTTTCCAAGTATCAGAGTACACGGAGAGGCCAGTATCCAATCAACAATGGCGCCCTAGGGAGAGTTCATTATGTCATTTTGAGATCTGATCAACATTGAGTGAGGTCATGAAATCCATTTTCAAACCCCATGTGATAGAGTCGGGTTAAAATAACTTCAGAACGATAAATGTATGAAATTGAAATAATGTTTACAGATTTCACCTTGGTATTAGAAATGAACTCTAAAACATGCATTGTTATTATTGTTATGTTGTTGTTCTTCTACTATATATATATACATTTCATTTTATACTACTAATCCTAAAATATCCACTTGTGTTGACCAACAGTACAATAAAGGCAACTAAAATACTAATTACTAGTGGTCCTTAACAACAAAATGAATTTCTTTATGTATTTTTTCCTAGTTGATTCATTTTGCACAACATTTTTTTACTGAATTTATTGTTACGCGCGCTAGTTTGATCTATAAAATGATCGATACAACAATACGTGCAACTACAACTGACAATATATGTTAATAACTGACATAAAAAAAATTGGTGTCGCTTACCTTGAAATCTAGAAATCCTCTCCTCACCTCTTTCACAACCCACATGTTACTTGATGCCAATGCCTAGACTCTAGACCTCTTTATGTTCCAGTGTTAACTGCCTTAATATCAACGAGAATTTCGGCCGCATGGGCGAAGTCTATCTACTCACCACTCATGTCAATACTCTTTTCTTCCCGAGACAGTATAATCCTACTTCTGGCAGTAAATGGACAGGATTTTTAGGATGACAAGGTGATGAGTATTAAAAATAGGACGAGACAAACGTTTCTAATGTCTGAAAACCACTGTTAACATCAACACAATGTCTAACTCGTGGCTTGTGGAGAACATAATAGTTTCTCGATAGAGTTCTGGATAGTTTAAACGCTCCTTGCTTGTCGACGGAAGATCCGTCCTCGAGCAAGTTCCTGTTGTATAGGATTATACTATACTACGATAAATTGGTGTAGGTATCCTTATCGTCCAGAATACATGCTTACGCCCAATAAAAACCCTCTACAGTGACTTTCGCCAAATATCCCTAAACCCTACTATCTACTTACTTAAAACATATAATATAGTTTCATTCTAAAATCTCGTTACAATACATATATAATGTGACTGCACTACATGCCTAGGGGGACTCTAGACCCAGCCACAAGTGGACTCTTACCACTATACCGCAACAATCAACCTCTACCGAGGCTTTCCACACTCCTTAATTCCCTCACACCACCTTCAAGCAGGTACTCCTAGTACAAGGATACGCTCAACCCGAATATTCCTCTATTTTTCCCTCATCCTTAATCTTATAATTAGAGAGCTAAGGGAAAAAAAAAATATAATGTGACTGTTAAATCATCAAGAAACCTATTATTGCTTAATTTTACTATGCTATTCTTTTACTATAAATAATCCCAACGTCAGTGTTATCGTCTATTCGGGAGATTGTAATACTAGGTGAATTTGAAAATAAAATGTAATAGGATAATATGTGAGTCTTTCAGGGAAATGGAAATGCACGATTTGCTTGTGACAGTTGTTTACAATGTTTACAAAGTTCAAGATAAAGAAAAACACCTTGCAAGTACGCAGCGTTCCTTCTGTTAGGCAAGCTCAAGTCGAACCAAAGATTGAGGATGAAGCCATACTACATTATGTATTTGGAAATAAGGATGAAGGAGAACAGGTCCTGTGAATTTCAAGATAATCAGACCTAACCAAATACTGGAATCGCATATATTACAGAGACGAATCCGCTGTGATGCCTAACGTAAGTCTTGACTGTGACGATCGATATAAAGCTAGAGTGGATGGAATGAAACGTAGAAAAAGAATAAGGAGAAGCTTTCAAAAGACGAAGGTTGGGTGGAGACAGGAGTGTGCTGTACAAAGATACATGGAAGCAGCTCTACAAAGGACTCTAGACCCCACAAAAGTGTCAAAGGAAGTGTCGACTAACGAACAAGAGAAATGTTTTTTAATTTTAATTTCAATCCAGGACGATTTTTTTCAACGATTGAATATTTTATGGTTTTTCGCAATATTATTATTCAATTTGTAACAAACAAGCTATGTGAGTTTAACATAAAAAAAAAAAAAATCGAATAAATTGTCGAGAACACACGAAGCGACAGTTTTTCTTGCATATGAGAAATTTTTTGGCATTTATAATCCCAGTTAATTTATCTTATAGGAGTTGACTCATCAAAGGCTCTACATTCTTAAAACAATCAACATATTCTAAAGGTTTCTCATCATAAACCAAGGGTTGATGTTTTTACCCCACAAATTGTTATTTAGTAGTTTTTGGCAATACTGCTTTAGTTTCAAGTGCCTCGTGCCGAATACTTCGTTTCAATATTTGTATAATGTAAAGTTTGTTCTCTATGATTGGTGCATCGTCGGAATAGGACTTGGGAAAGAAATGCATTGGAGTAAATGCGCATCAGATAACCACTTAAGTCGATCAAAGGAGGACTCACTTTAATTTTCCGAACGAGAGGAAGCCCCCCCCCCCCTCCGAAAGAGAGTTGAATAATGAAGGACTGGCGAAGGTAAGTTATCTGAGTCGGAGTAGGCAGATCGTGGAAGTAATAGTCCCTCCCCCCACCACCCACCCAGCAGGGGCAAGAGACAGAGGGTATTCAAGTCCGCCTATCCGGTTACCGGAATGGATTTAGGGGTGAGGGGGAAATTGAGAAAATGTGATCAAATTTGCATGAATCACAATGTCTCCCCCTATTCCATACCTCATCTCATTGGAAAACCTTCTTTTTTTTTTTTATAAAGACCCCTTTTCCTCCAAACATTTGCAAAGGTTG
This sequence comes from Acanthosoma haemorrhoidale, assembly GCA_930367205.1. Taxonomy (NCBI): domain Eukaryota; kingdom Metazoa; phylum Arthropoda; class Insecta; order Hemiptera; family Acanthosomatidae; genus Acanthosoma; species Acanthosoma haemorrhoidale. Next base: position 71,830,720 of record OV884015.1, on the reverse strand, counting down.
GTAAGTTTACAGACTTTTAATAATCTCTTCTTTATGAAATCCTGTTTCTTGCAGAGGCGGTTACATCTATATTTTCTCCCTACCGTAATCTGATTAATTTATTTTAAGGTTCCTTTATCGAGATACATGATTCATACATATACACATCCCTTGTCAAAACCTGGATTATTGTACATTGTGTGTTTGCGGTGTGTTATATTCCTTCCCTTAAGAACTAGATTTCATGTTGGACTAAAAATAATAATATATTCATTACCCCTCTCTCTAATCTTGCCATAAAACGGTGATTTAATAGATTTAGCCTTAACTAATTCAGAGCTAATTCATTAAGCACATTATTTTGGTAGTAAGTTTTTAGCATCATGACTTCTATCTGTGGCAGCCGGGTTCGATCCCCGCCTCTCCCTAGAATATTTTTCTTTGGAAGACGGGTCTTGTTGTGGCTAACTAATCCTCGGTTAGTAAGTCCGATTACGAACACAGAATTTAAGATAGACTAGAACTTAACGCCACCTGTAGATAGAGTCACAGTAGACTCTCCCATATCCGGATTAATATGGGTGGGGGTGTCCGGCAGCTTTTCCAAAGGTTAAAAATTCAAATTTAGAGAAATACGTCATATATGTAAAATTTACAATATTCATTATATGCATCAGAGTTATAGGAAATTAAACAACAGCCACAGTCCAATAGAACACCCCATGAAGAACTACCTAAAATGGCAAAGGATTTAAGTGGGATAAATATAGGACGCCAGTATACATAGCCTGAAAATTATCATTTAATTTTTATAACTCGTGATATTGTTGTATTATAATTCAATTTGTATGCTAGTTTGTTACCAGATGCTGAAACTAATTAAAAGACTTACTTGATATACTTTTTAATATTTTATTATATATGTCGAAAAATAATTTATAGAGCCATTAAATCCCTAGAACAGACTGGATTTAATGGATTCAGTTCAAAAAGGACTTTTGTTCGAGATCTACTTGATGGTTTATTGAAATGCTAAACGCCTCTGCAAATTTATGATTTTTTGGGTTTCAGTCTTATTAATTATACGGATTAATATTTAAGTACTATAATAAATGTAAGTAAATGACAGTATGCAAAATAAAATGACTTAATAAACTGAGCAACGATTTTATTGGTAAAACAAACAAATGAATATTCCAAATTAAATTCTACTTGTAGAGGCCATTGTGTTTACGTTGCGTGGTAAAATAGAGATATTCGACAGAATCCATACAGGATGCATTGAGTAGTTTCTAAAAATACACCGGGCTGAAAGTGGACAGGTAAGTAAGTAGTTGTGCCCACCTGTTGCCGGCTGACGGCGACTGAACTAAAACGGAAGGACTTGGCTACTCCACGGTCAAAGGCAGGGAATTCCCTTTTCCCCTCACCTAAAGATCACTTGAAACAACAGCCATTTTTGTTACGGTGTGGATTCCGCTAAATCAATTTTAGAACATATGATATGCAATGAGGTGTTAGAATGGTAGATTTGGTATTATTGAGGTTTTAAATGACACCTGATATTAATTTCTCATCAAAACATTTTTTTATTGGCAAGGACTTCCGGCAGCCTATTTATCTTGAAGCTATAACAATTAAACAAGAAAACGCCAGTCTTTAAAACATTAAACCCGTTAAAAATTAATATATCAAAGCATAAATAATGAAATGAAAATTCAAATTTAGAGAAATACAATCTCATATGTGTAAAACTTACACAAATAATTATATACGCCGGAGTTAAAAAAATTAAACACCCGCAGTTCAATAAAAGACCCTATGAAGGACTGTCTAAGATGGCAAAGAAATTAGGTGGGGGTAAATCTATAACGCCAGTACACAGAACCTGAAAATCATCACTTATTCAATATCAACATTTTTATTACTGGTAATATTGCTTTATTATATCTTCATGCTCTCAAGTATCAACGTTATAAAGTCTTTTCCCCATTCTTGTATCATTTTTATCTCTCCCTGGTTTTTGTTTTTTTATGATATTTAGTGACCAGGTGCTGAAACTATTTATTTTTTCTTTATATACTTTTAAATATTTTATTTATATACACGAAGAAAATAAATTCCGTGGTGGAATGTAATGATTTGAGGATTCCTTGTGTTTATATTTCATATAGTCCAGTATAGTTTAGCGGTTGAAAATTGGATATAACTCATTCAACAGGGCGGAGAGAGTAATTACATCACGAACTATTGGCTACTGTACAACACAACGGCCATAAATTGGCTATTAATCGCTACCATGTTAATTAACACATAAAGGAATAACGGTCAGAACTGTATCAGGGAAACAATTCTGTTGTCTTTGTGTTAATGTCTAACAGTTAGTATTCTAAATAACTAAAAAGTCGATTTGAAGCGAAGAGATTTTATAAGTTAGCAAAATGAGCTCGGTTTTTTACGTTTAATTTTTCTTCCATGCAAGCGAAAATTAATTAGCAAAGTCAGAGGTTATGTACCAAGAAATTTCAGATGTAACAACTCTTGTCATCAAGACAAACCCAATACTTATTAAGAAGCTCTTGACACATTATCTCACAGTCACAGCTCTTTTTTATTAGTTGGGATGATATGGGTTGTTTCATTATAAAATACATTTCCATAATTAATCGAAAAGACTTTCATCCCCTAAGTATTGTAAGGTATATAGAAAACTGTCATGGATGTAGTAGAATGGCCCTTAATCATGATGATATTTATCAATTTGCGATGCTGCCTTGTTGGATTAATCACCAAATAGGAGCTATTAATTTGCAGGATGAGTTGGCCTGATCTTCTCGTAGGTGAGATATTTTTGCTAGTAAAATCTACCTTTGCGAAACGCAATCGTGTTTTGTTGTTAATTAGAACAGTATCCTCCCGATTAAAATTGTGTGATTTTTCTCTGAATTCAAGCAGACACCTCGTGGAAAATAAGAATTAAAAACACATTTAGAATTGATATACATGTCCACGGTTGCAAGCTGAAGGTGAGCCTCATCACCTAGTGAGTGTATGTGTATTGGACTTCTTAACAACAATCTGAAAGTATTATATTTTATGCACTCCTTCGAATGCATCTGCGAATGCAGCACGAGAAGACAGCTGTAATTCCAAATTTATTTTTGTCATTGTATATATATTATCAATAAAGAGGTTTTGAAAGAAAAAAAAATTGATATACTCATTGCCGGGCTCAGATATGTGAATCCCCAAGGTAGGGCGGAGACGCCCGCCGCGGGCTAAGGTCGCTACAACCTCTTAGCCGCCTGACTCCATAAGATCTTCGAACGTGTGCCCCGGCAAAGCACTATGTTCTGGAGAAGAGGAACAGGGTAGGTTTATAGGTAGTTTATGTGGTCTTGGAATGACCACGAATTCACACTCAGTGTCTAAGGGTAGGCGAAAACCGTCCGGATCCCTAAGGTAAGTGTGAACCGGAGAGAAGCAGGCTGGATTGCCGTGGGAGACGCTAATGGTAAGTTTGTAGGCCCACGGCAACCGTCGTCCGCGAGGGAGAGGTCTCGTCCAAGGAGGTGCTAGTTTTAGCAAGACGAAGGGAGAGATTCCCATTAGGAAGGTGTGGGGTCTGACAACGCTGGACTAAAACATAGCGAGGTTAGGAGAGAGAGATGCAGAGGTAATTGAATGAGAAGACCATGGTTTTGAGTAGAGCAGCAAGCGCCAGTGCAGAGAGGGGAGAAAGTAGTGTTCCAAGTGACGTCCTGTTCGTTATGCTAATTCGGTCTAATGCCGACGCTTATATAGGGCGCCCAGCTGTGGTGGGGATGGGTTCCCAACTGCGGCTGTTTACCCCACTAGCTCATTCCCCCACTCTCACTGACGTCATAACCTTTATTAACAACAAATATGTAAACATAGATAGGTACAATATGATCCGAGAAGAGGGAAACTTCTAATTATTCGTAATTAAGAGGTGGCCACAACACTCATAAACCTAGCGAAGGATTTGCTTCGCTGATTGAAAATGTTACTAACTAAATGTCTACACGATAAGAACAAATTTTGCAAGGCTGTGCTGAAAAATCCTCCGGGAATAGAGATTTCAGTGTAAATTAATTGTAGACTTTTTTGTAAATAAAAACGAAAATCGTAAATTTTCGCTATCAAAATGCGGTAAGACCATAGAATTATTCTTGTACCTTGTAATCTTTATATTTTATTTCTTATGAGGTTCTTATTTGTTATGCACTGATGTTTGTGAGGCAAGTATGTCGACTGATTCTGGGACTCATCTGAGTTTTTTGCTGGTCGGGGTTCACTCACCGTCGTGAAGATAAAGGAGTAGACACTTGAACAAAAAAGCCTTTATTAATTTAATTTAAATAATAACGTATATCTATAATATTAGTATTATATGTTTAAATAATAATCACGCTACTGACCTCAGCGCTCCATAACATCTACGAATATAGAATATTTTATGTTCCATAGCCTTACCCCTCTCTGAGTGGATTAATTATTTATTTATTGATAACGGTTTTTGATTGGTGGTTTACTTTGTGTATTTCCATTAGGAAAGGTGGGGCATTCACGAATCCTTTACTCAAACCACCTTGAAGTGACGGAGCTTCAAGTAAAAAAAATACCTAAGTGCTTCATCACTTTAACTACACAATTACATATACACGAATCGTTGGAAAAAGTTAGGTAATCACTAATGGTGTCTATTTACAAGAACAAATGGGACATAACCTTTTGCTTTAATTTGAAATACGCAAGGGGCTTCCAACCTGAACAAAAATAAATAAATGCAATATTTAATTTCAAAGTTCATTCGGTCTGCTTGCTGAGCTTTTCATCAAAATTTCATTTCCTGCTTCATCTTGATGAGTTTTTTTATTCTAAGCCTATTTTTATTATTATTCAAAAAGGCCTTAGTTCTTTTTTTTAGAAAAGTTTAAGCAATAAAACAAGTGACATTATTAAACTTGCTGTAATGATTAATACTGCGGAGGATTCCTTTTTCCGCCCAAGACCGGCCTGCTAAATTAAATATGGAAGGCCTTTGAAAGTCTAAATACCTTTTAAGCTGTCACGACAAAGAAGAACATGGTCGTACTGCTAATTAGTTGAGAAAGCCGCTCTCCTAACACAAACCAGATCCTTGTGCATTTTTTCCTCTCTTTTGTATTATTAAAATTTTTGTTTTCAACAACATTTTTGTAGGAACACTCTTGGATAATTAGTCAGAGAGAGAAGAACTAATCATAACACCGTGTTCCTGTGTATCGCATCTCTACTCCGAGTTAAGGTGGCTCCTTAGACAATACTTCATTGGTCCATACCTTTTCCAAACTATTCAGTATCACATCCCCCGTAATATTTACAATATAATGCATTTTAAATCCTCAGTCTATTATTCCTGGGACACAAGTTCTTTCAGACTTTTACACCCCGCGGAAACGCAGCATTCGACCGCACCTTTCTTGTTGGTTTAACAACTCTCTGGAATTCTCTCAATATCCGCCATGCTTCATCCTTACGCTCTTATTCCAACACCTTCATACCACCCAAACAAACGCTTGCTAACCTGGGATCTTTATATACTTTTTTAGTATTATTATCTTATTTTATTACTATTTTTTAAAATGTATACAATTACTATCGTTTAACTGTACTGTTAAAAAACCAGTATTGACAAGTTCCGAAGTGGTCAAATCAGACATGATGGATGCCAATTGTGCTGACTAGATTAATGCCAGAATTCATAATATCCTTGCAGGAGCATATTATGAGACTGATATTTAATTTCCTCACTATTATATGTCCCTCTATTTTTTATTTTAATTTAATTATATAATAATACTTTATTATTTTGCTTTTTATTCCGACGATTTCTTGAATGGTATTTGTTAATTTGAGGATTAACTCTTACTTAATATTATTAGATTTTCTCCCCTAAGTGCAGAGGAGCAATATTTATTTATGAAATGTTATCATTCATAGGGGGATTGTTGCCAGAAATAATACCTCTTTCTTTCTTTTCTATTTTATTCTAAAAAACCATTATGAGTTGGAAATTTTCAGGCGAATGATCAGAAAAGTACCAAAATATGTACTTAATATGATTACAGCCAGGATGAAACAGTTCAATACTGGTTCATGGATTGAAAGACATCATCTAAGAATTATCTGAATAGCAAATTAACTTAATAAATGACATTAGTATAGAATGGACTGCTGTTTCACAACACTCCGGCAATTAAAGTCACAGACGAGTTCCGATGCGGACAGAGCAGGAATAATGGACACCACATGTGCTGACTAGATTAATGCAAGATATGAATTGATAACATCCCTGCTGGATCACTTACGGACCATGTTGTGAACAACTTGATGAAATGAAGGCCATCAACTGAAATGAATGTTTGCATCAGAACCTCATAGTAAAAAAATACTTTACAAGTCTGTAGGATAGTAATATTATTCATGATACGAAATTGTAGCAGTGATGAGTATAACATATAAAATAATTAATTCGATATTACCAACTATTAACAAATAAAGTTCTAATGAATGTACGCCTCTCTCTGGCCTTCCTACAATATATTTTATAATAATTACTGATATAAGCGCTTTCAGCTGCTACACAATCATTTCCAAATATCTTACATTAAATTTGTCAGAATAGGAAATGAAAGATATATATAGTAAATTCTAACAAATACAATCATTTCTATTACAGTAACAGATGTGACTGTGTAAGAAGTAAGTTTTTCATTTTTATTTTCAATTCTATAAATTTAATTATAGGATACTTGAGAATAGTAGGATTGTAGCTGAAAGCATTTATATTAGAATAAAATAAATTATAGGTATTTTTTCTTTCAATTTACTAACATAAGATATAATCTATCTAAACAAATTAGTTTTCCAAGTTATAAATAAGTAGATACTTCAGTTTTTCTCACGAAAAAATTAAAAAAGTTAAATTGCACACACATTATCCCGTGAATTTAACGTGTAGACCGAATTCACTGAAATAGGTCAAAGAACAATAATTCAATAACTACTTATTATACCTTGCAATTAACCTTTTCCTTATATAGGTAACTAATCGTAAGTACACAAAAACGTATCAAATCTTATTTATCGAATTAAGGCACCTGATGTAAGAAAAGGAAAAACTGATACATTATAGAATTGTGTGATTTGCTTTAATTGTATTATTATTCACTTGTGTATGCTCTTCTCCGATAGACAAATAATATGTTTTTAAATTAGCAATACATTCAAAATTAGACATACGTATGTAAGTTTTCATGTCAAATAATCATGGAGGCGGAATGGTGTGGGCGTTGGCAGCAGTAGAGAAATAATATCCATTCACCCCACTTTTTTTTCTCGAAAGTTTATTAAAAAATTGGCAATATGAAATATCAGTATATGTAATTAAATTTTATTAGTAAAACATCCATTTTTATTTCGTTTAAGATTTATTTTTAGTATTTTCGTTTTAATGAAACTGACGTTGTAACATTCGGAGAAATGTATTGGAAAAATCTTTCATCAGCTAAAAGTTGTGTGAAAGGAGTCCAATATCCTACTCCCTGTCGACGTCATCGATTTGCTTTTTGTTCTGATAACTACTCTTTTATTTGTTAAATTATACAAAAAAAATTACGTTTGAGCGTTTCACTTAAAAAAAAAATACCATCATGAGAGTATTTATACAATTTAATTGAAAATTCGATGTATGAGTTTTAACAAATCCTTGTGTAGCATGGTGCAATATTTTTAAAACGCCTGCAATTGCTGTTGCATACATCAACCTTTAAAATAAATTGTGGGGTGTGCTCTTAACAAATCTCAATCCTACATTATTATACTCTAATTCAAATTCTTGCTTGAGATATATTATTATTGCTTTATTGTCAGTTTCCTATAAAGCGCAATAATAAAGTTATGTCATACCAAGTTTATGTCAACTGAATCCCCCTTGAGTTGAGCGAATCAATGCAGTTTAATAATAATGACATCAGCAATGGACTGACCAGTACAGAAGTGTCGAAACAGTCAACCTTTTCCTGAAAGTAGAGTTATATGTTTTAAGTTTAATTCATTATCTGCCCTGATAATGATGAAATAATACGAAAATCCCATACAAAATAATTGATTACGGATTAATTAATACAACAAATATTAATGATTACCAGCAAATGTAATAATGACATTCAATTTCTAGGCTCAAACCAAGATCTAGTTGGGCCTCTACCAAATATTCTATCCACACTTAAGTGACGACTTTCACAATTTGAATAATCTTCGGCACGGAGGTAACACGGAGTCACCACTTAATTATCCAAGAGCAGTTTACAAAATTTAAGGCATTATGTGAAAATATCAGAAATATTTTAACACACAGTTTTTTTACAGTATTTACGACAGTATGGCAAAACGGAATTCATATTGGGAAGGCTGTCGTTTGAGACAGGGTAGCTCGGTTGGTCTAGCCCCGACTTTTGCCATGTGGGTGAAACGATTTGTTGGGACTTTTTTTAAAAATTTGTGCTCAGAACGTATGTACAGGCATGCGGTTTCATGTAAAACCTCCACTTCATAGTGTGATAAACAAAAAATATTTAGGTATCTTCTTTTAATTAATCACGTAATGATAGGAATAAATCAAATATGGAATGGTGAACGTTGTTTTGATACTTATTATCTCATATTTTGATAATCTGTAAGGTTATATTACATATAAAAGGGAATTTCGGACAATCCCAGTTTAAGTTAATTATAAGCTTGTCTGAGCCTAATCTGAACTGTGTGCTTCCTTTAAGCCGTAGTCACGTCCGGTGAAAGTTAAGAGGCTCCGTGCAAATAGAGTGCTATTTGCCTCTTGTTAGACAAACTTTTCTCTCTCATATACCACCATCTGTATTCAGGTCACCAGTGGGCGCAGCCCGATGTATTTTATCTGCTGTATTACTTTGTCCCGCCGAGTATACAAAGTTTGTTGTCATCAGCACGCTGCCGAGGGCAGTATCTTCTTTCTCGAGGTGGAAAATTCACACAATAGAACCATTTTAACAACTTCCCATGCGGGTTATTCACAGGAGAACTATCTGGTTTAAATTTATTACGTTTCAAATGAGTCTAACGATATTAGCTCAGAACGTACAACAAAGGATAACATTATTTTTTTAAAACTTATTTAGACAAAAAAGAAGGGTTGAAGATTATAAGAGATTAAATACTTTTTTGGAGGCAAATACAAGGCCTTAACTATGTGACGAGTCACTCTTGCCATGAATTTTCAAAACATCGTCACGTTTTCTCCCATGTAATATATATGTATACGTGTCATTGCACATCTCAGACATATAATTTTACATGGAGTTTTCATCTAATGTGCCAATGATGTAATCATATTGGTTAACAATACGAAAGGATCCTTTGTAGGCTACATTTTAACCTTACGCCAGTCGCATGTACCTTATTAGTCTCACAGGTGCAGGTCATCAATATTCCTGTTTTTCTCCATTTGTTCTTCTGGGGTCTCATTTTTTTCTCGAATAAACAAGAACATTAAAAAAATAATAACTTATTAATAAACATTAAACATAATTTTAATGAACAATAAAAATAATTTAATGCTCATTGTACAGTAGTCAGTATTGGTTTTAAACGGTTCGCCTTTATAGAATAACGAAAATACCATAGAATCCAAACCGGTTTGTAATTATACTATGACGTCTTTCATAAAAAAAGTCACCCCCCCCCAAAAAATGACAATTCATCAGAACTAAACATAATCGCACTTTAATATATAATATTTTCTTTGACGTCATGATTCTAGAATAAAAATTTGTGTAAAAGTGCTTAGACTGTAAAATATAACCCGTAGAAAGAAAGAAAAAACTTGTGCCATGCACCTCAAAAGGTGCATCTCAAAATTATGTTTTGAGAGAAGAAGTTAAGAATTATACAAGTCAATTGGATGGATAATAGTAATAACAAACAAAATGAAGAAAATAAGCTAGGAAAAAAAATGTATTTACACGAATGTTTGGATGTACCCTACAAGTGAAATCGTGCCCCCACGACGAGGTGATTCGCGGGACAATAGCTAAAGGAAAACTGAGTAAAGTGGAAACGGAAGTTAGGAGGCTACCTATAAGAGCATCTCAGAAACATGCGACTGACAAAAGGTTAAGGAAGTCTTACAATCTAACGAAGTTGTATTACGGTAAAAAGGAACTGTACAATACCAACAGGAGAAGGTGATGGAGCTAAACTTTAAGTTATCTAACAAACTGAGCGACTCGAAACCCGAAGATACCGGAAAACGTGCTGAGTGAAAGAGGTCCCACTAACGAGAAATGTCCTGGGACGGGAGAAGATGGGTGACTTCCGACCGAGAACTGTACGTCTGGGCACAACGAGAGTCATTACACCACAGTTACTTCAGTAAAAGGGGATATAGGTCATTCTCATGGAAATGGCCAATTACAGTTCTGAAATTTTGCATACATTACCATACAGTTATTCTTCCAAAAATAATTCGTATTTATACCATATTTACAATGGCTCATTCACTCGCGCAATCATACAGTATTTACAAACATCCAAGAGACCTCCCAAATCCATATGATTGTCAACTCAATATGCATACAAAAGAGTAAGCGGACACAGAGGGCGAGAGCCACAAACGCTCAGAACATGTTTGGAGAAACTGGCCATTGCCAGGACTCCCACCGTCACGCAATTATAGCAGGTCACGAGGCCACTGCCGTTTTAGTCTCCGAGGATGATAATAGGGATGTGCGGTGCAGTGTTATATCTAGGGGATTTGACTGGTTTGGATAAGTCACTATGCAATTTCACGAACTTGGAAGGGATGAGTTCGAGAATTTAGGGTATATTAAGATCGTTATAAAGGGTTTTGTTGCTGACGTAAAAAGGGGTATTTCATAGAGATTCTTTGTGTATGTAATAGTAAATATATTATGAACGCAGCTCAGCTGCATTATTATTTCTTGAATGGGAAATTAACAAAATCTTCCATGAGGTAATGAACACATTAGTGAGGGAATGGAAAAGGTTGAAAGAGGACAAACGAATGGAGCTAACACGTTGAGTAAAGTTATCAAATGTTTTTTTTAACAATAAACAAAAAATTAAATCTAAAATGAAAAACAAATGTCTTTTCACTATAATTTGTAGCATAATTTTCGGAAAAAATGGCAGTGCATCGTCTGGATATTTCCAACAATTTATTAGACGCCCGTTGGTAAAATATGTTGCCTTTATGGGAAAGGGGAGAGATTTATGAGGAAAGAGAGGTGAGGGTGTGAAAAAACAATTGAAAATGGTTGGCAACTCTAGACCTCACTGAACATGCTCGAGCATGGCTCTCCTTACTTTGGAAATAGCCATTCCTACAGCCGTATTTGAATTCACCGCTACACCTCAAATATCTACCTGATATGGGGATGAAACACAAATCTAGGATACGCTTTTGACGGTATCTTTACAAATCTAGATTAAAGAATTTTAGAATCTTTTAACATTTCCTTATCAGCCCTAAAAAAACTGAACCTAAAACATTGCCCATTGTGACTTAGTATTTTTATTTTAAAACGTGGGTTAGAACAGAGTAAGATGGTGAAACATTTAATGTCCAAAAAAGTTTTTGTTTCTCAAATCTTAATAATTTTTTGTTGTTCACAATTACTCTACTATTCATACCTTTACTCATAAAAAAATGTCTCGCATTTTCCATTTCTAGAAAAACACTAAAGGCGAGGTAAAAACGATTCGCCCTTTCTTGGAGAATGACCTAAATAGCCTTTTTAATCTGTCTAATATGTTATTATAAATTTATACAGGTTTTTCTAATGCAATATGATCTACTATTGTTTTATGTGTTTCGTACCACATGAATTGTAATATTGCCAAAAGCGCTTCTGCGTTAAATACACGCTATTTGTGGTTAGAATCCTATAAGTGGCATTCAACTTGTCAATCATCATATTTATTCATAAATAAAAGTATGATTCGTAGAGTAATTGTTAATAACCAAAATAACGCTATTATATAAATTTTACAGATTAGTTTATTTGTCCCGCATACAATTAAAAAACAGAATCTGTAGGTAACAAAATGTAAAAGTATAGTGAATTAAGTTTCTAAAAACGGTACAAAATACAAGTATATTACAAAATATAATATCTACAGTAATAAAAGTATTAAGTATACAATATAAAACAATAAAAACCTCATCTGCATGGGAGAGTAATTTTACCAAAGAATACAAGCATCACCACGGTGTCAGCCCATTCTTATTGCGGATATTAAATATAAAATAAAATGAAGTCACGCCATATCTGTATTACGGTACTGTAAGAATTGCACCTCTCGCAATCGAAAAGGCTATATAACTCCAAGGGCGTGGGTTTGTATCCAGCGCCTACACCACCGATAAAGCATTGGAATGTTTCAAGATAGAATAAAATCCATTAAACTTATCATTTCTTATGCATAGGTATATTTAAGACAATCCCACTTTTAATATGTAATGGGAACCATTCCTAACATGGGGAGAACCTTATGCAGTGCCTACTAAATTCAGGATGATTTACAATTACAATACTATTTTATAGTGTTTTATAGTAAATGGATAATGATTGTTATTGCCGGATATCGAGACAGACACCTTCTGAACTCTAATCATGGGCTTTACCCGCTAAGCCATCCCTGCCAGCCCATAACCTAGTCGATTTCCAATCCTTCTAGCAGACCTTGAAAAATCCTAAAAAGTCCTTGTGACCACGTTTCATTAAAGTAATCACAGTCTCTAAAGGAGGGCTTGATGTAGTCACTCTTACGTCAAATTACTCTAACGTTATTGTCCGACTAGACATCGGGTAGAGGGATTAATAATGGGAGATAGAATCCATCTTGCGGGATTGCGCATGCGAACCGCTGAGCTCAAGAAAAACACTTGACAGAAAAATAAGATACCGTATCTTTAAATTATGAATCTTAATACAATTAGTTAAAAATAATCTCATTAATATTTTATTTCTATTCATTGTCGTCCAACATTTTACCATACTAAAACTTAACCAATGTAATGCAAGACACCTAAGTAATTACATTTAATATTAAATTAATTGGAATTTTAATATAATTCCTTTTTATCACTTTTTTTCTGATTAGCAAGTCATCGTTATGTAAGTAACCAAAAAATAATTTAGGTAAAGCAGTATTCCTGTTTTATTTTCGTTGGTGACATTTCATACTACGCTCAACAAGTTCATAATAATCCTCTTCGGAGACTAAAGCGGAAGTTGCCTCGAGACCTGCTATAAATACGTGACAGTGGTAGTCCTGGAAATGTCCAGTTTCTCCAATCATATCCTGAGCGTCTGTGGCTCTCGGACTGTAGGTCAGCCGCCACTGGCTCCTATCCGGTGACGCGGCTCATGGAGGAGCGTGGGGGTCTTCCCACGACTCTTTCGCATGCGAGGGAGGTGACAGCCATGTGGATTTGGGAGGCTGTTATTGTAAATTGTAAATATTGTATGAACGAGCGAGTGAATGAAGAATTGAAAATGTGGTATGAATGAGAATATCGATCGCAATTACTTATAATCCAATAAGGTTGATTGTAAATTTATCACAATAAAGAATTTTGAAAATGTTTGAACAAGTTTAAATGTGAAAGCAAACAAAAAAAATTTATGTTTATACTACTTTAGATAAAGTAAAGTATCTTGTTCTCAATTTCTACAAACGATTAATCAGAATTACATTGAACTGGTATTTACTGAATGGGAGCATTTATGAAATAAACTTACTTTTGTCCAGGGTTACTAGAGAAAGAGGGGTTACAAAACCAACATTGAACCTATATAAATAATATATATGAAAGAATATAATAAAATATGTTTCTTCTTAGCTATATAATGTAATCTTTACTGTACACACGACGGAAATGACGTAAGTTTGGAATTGCTGATTTCTGATAAAACTTAAAGTATTTTAGGATTCCCATCGCTCCAGTTCTGAATTTTTATGACAGTTCTGTCTCACAACATACTAAAAACAACCCCATGCAGAAATTTGAATATCTTTTCCCTTAGCAAGCACAAAAATGACACAGACAACGGGTTGCAAACACGAGAATCCTATTACTCTGCCTTTCCACTATCCCTGAAAACAGAATTGGAAATCCCTGTAGAGGTAATGAATGGGTCTTGCTATTCCTTTTTACTACAGACCATTCCGCATAAAATTTTTATCTTGTCTGTAATTTTTAGAATCAACTTTGATTGAGAACCATCGAGTGTGATTATTATTCTATACGCACATTATTTATTTGGTTGATAGCAATATCACGTTTACCATTTGTTCTGGATGTGATTTATTTCATAAAGAGTTTATAATATAATTACATTTCAATTTATATGTTTGTTTGTTTTTTCTTTGAATTGTTGGTCTTGTGGACAAAACGACCTATTAGGCCTTTCCAACAAAATATATTTCTGAATTGTTCATTCTGCCTGAATGAAATGTTCCCTTCAGATAATGGTGCCGAACATTTCAATGAGGTGTTCGTCATTAATTATAATGAACTGTTTTAAACAGATTGTGTTCAGTAACAATCTAGTGGTGTCCCTTTGTGCGTGACATAATGAAGTCTGTTCAACTTCGTTCAAATGTCAATGACACCGAGTGTTTTACTGCTGCATCAATCCTGCAAGGTTTCGTGTTTACAGAAGCTGTGCAGTGTCATTCGATCATTTATAACAATAAATGTTAATTTCAACAATTAAATAACTAATTTTAAGGGAATTTCAAGCGAGTAATTTCAGGCAGGTTCTTGGAGTTTTCTGAGAATGTTTTACCGAATGTTTGATATGATCGTTTCTTTTAATTATTTACCTTTTCAAGTAGTCTCTTCTGCGTTGGAAATGGCACTATGATCGTGTTCCGCCCAGAATCAATTAGCGTATGTATTTCGGCTTAAGGCGATGAAATATGTTGGATTTTTATCAAATTTGTTAATGGATAACATTTCTACTGACTATAAAGAAAAGGCGGGTAGGTGTTAAAATAAGTGAAACTGTAGCTACTTTCAAGAGATTGATATGTGAATAGTTATAGAAATAAATAAATACATAATGATACATAAATCGCTTATGAAATGATACAAACATAAATAATTGGTTTGCATTAAAAAAAAACATAAAAAATATGAGTAACAGTTACAATTGATTTTTGTAAGAACAAAACTATAACGAATATATCCAATGTTGTTGTACTAATTAGTTAAATAATGTATATATATATATATATATATATATATATATATATATATATATATATATATATATTTATATACCAGTCTAGGTACATTGGGAGAAAATATCTAAAAAGAGGTCATGTGATAACTATTGTGTGTTAAACAAAGTTTTGATATATATATATCATAATAATCAATGAATAATACAAAATAATGATTCATAATTGTACTTCATGTAAGATGGGAGTAAAATAGAGTAATTTTTTAACAGCTAAATGTTATGAATGCAGTGATAACAAACATAAAATAAGTTATTAAAGTTGATAAATTTAAGTTAATATGTAGTTATACTAACTGCCCATGAATTTTAAATAAATAGAAATCAATGTTATGAGGTAATGATCTAGTAATGAACCCGCTAGAAGGCCTTTTAAACGGATTTAATTTAATTGTTTAATTTCAGAAAGGTTTATTTCAATTATTTTCTTTTTTTTTTATAAAAAATGCTTTTTGTTTTAAATGTGTACGTTTCAATTAATTTTAACATCGATTCAATTACTATAATTGAAACAAAATAACTCCCAGTTTATTTTTCCCGATTTAATTTTTCTCAAACGAAAAATATATATTCACAGGTGGAACATTCCACCTAGTTAAAAAATGGCACTAATTTTCTGAATCGGTACAGATAATTTATTTTTTAGAGAGATTATTCTTAGCATATATTATGCGATAGCTCCCCTAGCTTGATCTGAATGAACCACTCTTTTATGCATTCACATTTTTAGTGTCATAAAGTTAATGTAACCTCAAGGACTAATAGCTTCAATCGATCAGTTTTCCTTTCCCTTAATCAGACCTGTGTTCTTAAGTTAAAACTAATGACAGGATAATTTTTTTGAAGGTAGCAGTGATCTTTCAGCTGGCAGGGTTTTTTAATATTGACCATGTGATGGATTTAAGTTTATTGCTTTGACATTTCGCGTATCGCCTTGTGTGCAATTACCTTGAAGGGAAACAAGAATTCGTACGTACCAGTGGATTAAATAATGCAACACCGTCGAGTTGATTTTTCCTTCAACTCGTTTTCAAAGAACTATATTGCCTAACTTGTTGTGAAGGAAAGGATTCATTTGAAAACAAAGGAATAGTGCACATCTCTCTCTCTCTCTCTCTCTCTCTCTCTCTCTCTCTCTCTCTCTCTCTCTCTCTCTCTCTCTCTCTCTCTCTCTCTCTCTCTCTCTCTCTCTCTCTCTCTCTCTCTCTCTCTCTCTCTCTCTCTCTCTCTCTCTCTCTCTCTCTCTCTCTCAGGATTAGAAAATAAAATTGAGGAAAATAAAATATCAAATGAGTAAAATTTACAAAAATCATGATATACACCGATGTGAAGATTATTAGACGACACTCACCTCCACATGATTAGTTCACTACAACACATTATGCATGACTAGCTAAAACGCAAAGAATTTAGGTGTGGGTAAATCTAGCATGCCAGTATACTATAGTTTTTAAATGTTATATCATGTTGTATAGCTTTCAGTTTGTTTTATTTATATTTTTTTAAAAGTCAATTTCGAATTAAGCTCTCTGTTGTCAAGCACTATAACCCGGCACTAACTCTCGACCGTTGCAAGCGCAAAGATGACAATTTAATCCACATTATGGCTAAACTTACCAAGTACACGACAGCTCGGCGACTCCAACATTCCAAAACGGTATACTGATGAAAGTGGTCAGACATACTTTATTCGAGCAGCGGAACAACAGTGAGCTTCATGAGATCTTTGAGCTGCCTATGGTGGATGAATTCATTCAACGTAGACATATCAAATTTTTCGACTCCCTACAATAATTGACAAACCCGGTGTTGACAAACACGATAACCCCCGCTCCGTTCCCCCATCGATGGCAGGCCTCAGTCGAGGCAGGAACGCTTTAGTCTTAGGTTTTAGTTTTTAGTTTCCCACATTGTAAAAAGGTGAGCCCCATCACCTAGTCTTGTAAATATTTATTTTGACCTTTTAACTTCAAACAGATATTGTGTTGTAATTCTACCCTCCTTCGAATGCATCTGTTCATCTATTTGTAAATATGTTAATAAATAAAGGGGTTTTGAAATTAAAAAATATGACAATGACATGAAACTATGTGTACCTAAATATATGCATAACTAAGGCGAACGTGTCAGTGCGCAAGCTGATAGTAAAATGTTCGTGATCATCACTTGAATGAAATACATTGTATTTATAATTATAGACTGTAAGGTTGGTTCACACTGTGCCCCCTCCCTCTCGCAATCATTGTATGACATAAATTAACAAACTGCCAAACTTCCCCCTAACTTTTTTCATTTCTTTATGCCACCAGTGGACTCTCACCACTGCACCGAAACAACCAACCTCCGCCGAGGCTTCCCACACCCCTTAATCCTCTCACACCACCTTCAAGTAGCCTTCCTTACTCATAGTATAAGGATCCGATTAACCTAAATATTCTATATTTTTCCCTCATTCTGAATTTATAACTTGAGAGCTTAGGGGAAAAAAAAACAAAAAAAAAAACTTTTTTCATTAGACTAATGATATATATATATGATGACAAAACGGTATACTGATGAAAGTGGTCAGGGGTACTTCATTCGAGCAGCGGAGCAACAGAGAGCTTCATGAGATATTTGAGCTGCCTATGGTGGATGAATTCATTCAACGTAGACATATCAAATTTTTCGACTCCCTACTATACTTGACAAACCCGGTGTTAAACACGATAACCCCCGCTCCGTTCCCCCATCGATCGCAGGCCACAGTCGAGGCAGGAACGCTTTAGTCTTAGGTTCTAGGTATAGGTTAGAGTTTTTGAGTGTTTAGTGTTTTCACGATAATAAGCTGAAGGTGAGCCTCATCACCTAGTGTTGTGGATGTGTTTATGACTTTTTTACTACAGATTGAAATGTATCATATTTATGCCCTCCTTCGAATGTATCAGCGCATCGCAGTACAAGGAGCAAATAGTAACCCAATAAATTTTTTTGTTCATTGTATTACTTATCAATAAAAGAGGTTTTGTATTTTAAAAAACAAACAAAAAAACTTTTTTCCATCTGAGCTTAGCAGAATGAGGAGAAAATTTGTCGATTATTATGTTCATATTTTTACATATTGTATAAAAATTTAAAGGGGTTAAAAAAAAACAAACTTTTTTCCCCTCTTCTTAACCCTTAAATTAGGGGTTAAGAAGGAAAAAGCTTAGCGGAACGGACTTATACGCTGATACTGCATTTATGTGAAGCAAGATTATCTTTACCACTACACCAATTGTAAGCGAGATATAGCCATCAAAGCAGACAGTAGATGTCTTAAACCCCTCTTCTGACTGTTTGCTCTCTCATGACAAAATCCCGCTGAAGAATCTATACGAGTTCCGGGTGAAGTAATGCGGGAGTAGACACCGCATTGAAGATTCCTTTCAGCGGGTAAATAATATCTACCCTTTGGTAGGCCCCTCTCGCCGTGTTCTTTCTCATCTTTCAATCACTTCTCCACCATTTTCTATTTATGTAACATCCCACACGTTTTAGTTTTCACTAAGACATTGTTCGCAGACTATTGCTACATCCTCCGGCCATTCGATTGGCTCTTCTCTCATTCGAAGAAAGATTCCTATCTGGGATTTTATTTCTCCGGTATATCAAGTCAGTTTACGTTACAATTAATAATCGGTAATAATAATTTGTCAAACCACAAAGTAGCTTTCTGGGCGTGGGGATATGCTCTGGTCTTAATGCATCAGTCTATTAAAAAGAATACATGTATTTTTTTATGATCAACTGTGAATAAGGCAATGTGTCGAAATTGACTGACATCAATGCGGTTGTTATCCTGGTTGACTCGATCAATGTTATCGTATTTTTTTCCATTACATTCAAGAATTATTATGAATTGTTGTCTGTCACCATTTCGTTAAATAAATCAAACCCGAATTTTTACCGGACATTTTTAACCGCAAATAATTATTGTGCTCTGGTGTATCATACATAAAGTGTTTCTACTTCATTTCGTCTCTCTTTTTTGTCATGAAATACTTCGGTAATAAATTTAAAACGAGAATACTATAACTTGTTTTTTTAATTTGATCGCGTTATTCATTTTTACGTTTTCTTATTTAGTGTAATTTATTTTCTTCCTACTAACACTGAATTATTCTCTTATCGATTTCAGTGTCCTGATAAATACCGCTAAATTTTTCATATTTTCTCATCCATCAATATTAACACAAATAAATCTCATTTGTCAGCTGAACCACCTAACTACCCTTTTTGAATTAATTAATTATTATTATTTTTTTTTTTTTAGCTCTCTAGTTAGAAATTTAGGATGAGGGAGAAATATAGAATATATAGGTTAATCGGATCCTTATACTAGGAGGACCTGCTTGAAGGTGGTGTGAGAAGGTTAAGGGGTGTGGGAAGCCTCGGTGGAGGTTGGTTGTTTCGGTACAGTGGTGAGAGTCCACTGGTGGCTGGGCCTAGAGTCACTCTAGGCATGTAGTGCATTTTTATTTAGTCTGATTTCAGTGATGGGTGCCCCTTAGAGGCTTGTTGTTGGCGGACCTATTGCCGTGATGCCCACCAATTCCTCTGCTTTACTCGATCTTGTGAGTTGCCATCGTGCCGGTAGTGGTGGTGGTGTCATGTCATTAAATAGAGGGTTTAGACTGTGTTTAATCGAGTCGAAGAACTTGATGTGTTTTCTTTTGATGACGTCGGTGATGGTAGGGAGCTCGAACTTTTCGTGCATGTCGGAAGCCTTCATTTCACGAAAGGGGGTTTGCCAGAGTGCCGTTCGCAGGATTTTGTTCTGGAAGCTCTGGAGTCGAGTTATGGTGCTGGCATGTAGGAATCTTATTAATTTAGCTTTATTACTTTGAACTATTGATTCTAGGAACTTTCTTTGGGAACAAGGCACTCTTGTAATGGCCAAATTCAATCTAAAATATTTATTGATTGTTTTATTTATACTACGTTGAAAGGTGGGAAATTAATGTTTTGCCTGAAAAAAAGGAAGCTTTTTTGGTCTATTGGTTTCTATTGAAAATTAATTTTATTCTGAAATACTTATATAGAGAGAGATCAGTCATCCATTAAAAAAAATATATATTAAAAATAAAATAAAATAAGTTGCGGAAAAAACGTCTTGCTAAAGGTAAAATACCTTTACGTTTAGAGTACAAATTGGTTAACTAAGCGTGAGTTCATTAACAGTGCTCAAGCCCGTTTTTATTAAATATTCTCGATCCAGCTACGAAATTTCAATATTTGAGCTCAGTAATGCTTATCTGTTCCGTGTTCTTTGTTGTTCGTTTTTTTGTCTTGCCGCTCTCACAAAGCTTCTAATGAAAAAAAATAAGTTATTATAATTGACATTACTCTTACCCAACATCCAAATTTCATTTGAACAGCTTGAAATTTGAATAAAGTTATTTTTTTATGGAAGACGTGGAGTTGTATGGTGCTCGAGACATAATCCGAAAAAAAATTAAAAGTAATTATTTCTAGCCCATTATGTTTTGCTCTTAGTAACATTTTTTAGTATTATCCAGTGAGATTATACAACTAATGATCAATTATAAAAGTTAGTTCAAAACTGTACAGGCAGATGGAATAATAATTTATTCATTGCATTAAATTAACTTTATATAGAGTAATTGAACTCTTTGCGGTATTTATTTGCTAATCATTGTATTAAGTTTATTATTCTTTTTACGTTTATAAGGAGTATTATAAAGTTGTTTATGTCAATTGTTTAGACATTTTGGAATCGTTTTTTATTTGTTATTGTTAATGTCAATCAAAGAGATGCTCTGGAAAAGAAACAGAAATTTATAAGAATTTATAAAGTTTTTTGTTTTGTTTTTTTAATAAAGCCACAACTCCAGGCCGAATTCTCTCGATATTGCTTCAATGGTTCTATTTAGTTAACAACAGATATACAAAATAACTTTGATCTAATAGCGAACATAGTTAGGCCATTAATTAGTAGCTGTCCATTTGAGTTTAATCGAATAGATTCTATGCTTTCAATTAATTTTGCATAGCTATCATCAGTGTAAACAAAATAAATTTAATTGCCTAATTTCCAATACTGAGATAATAAAACTTATTTGGTAATAGTGCATCTAGCCCAAAAGAAAATAATAACATCATTCCTCTTGGTTTTAAAAAAATATTTTTTCTTGTAAAATTCAAGTAAAATTGTAATAGAGAAATATAGCCTGGGAATTCAGTATAGAAATTATATTGATAAATCGTTTTAGGAGAGTCAGCTGATTTTCCGGTTGTTTATACTTGGTTTATATGTGGTGTGAATCACACCTCAAGGTGCTTAACAACATGCTTCAACTCTAACTCATTATTCCTAAATACTATTTTATGTACAATTTTTGATTTTATGTTATTGGCAAGTTTTACTTCAGGTTTGTTGAAATTGGTTTTTGAAATTCACTAAAATAAATACTTATATAAAAAATGCTCCAGCCTATTCAAAATTGTGTCGTCCCCCAAAACTAAAAGAAACTATAACGATATGCCGTTTTGGTTTTAAATATTTAATCATTGACAATGCAAAACTTTCTGAATTGAGATGTCCCAAACACACCAACCGAAGAATTCTTCGTTCCGAAACATACATCGATGTCTCACTTCCAGGTGTTTTCTGGAGCGGTAGGTATTTAACATGTGGCCTGGAGTTATAGAGTAGGAGCATTCAATAAAGGGCGTGAGTGCCCTCAAACCGGGAGTCGCTGAGCCCAGAGATTCCCTAGCTTAGTGATATTAGTTCCTTCTCCCTAACACCCGGGACCGACCCTTCGTTCAATCCTGGACTCGCGCCATCTTCCCTGTGAACACGCCTCTCTGCGAGCCGATATGGCAGAAGAAATGCGCTTTTCCTCATCACGTACGTCAACATCGAAGAAACTCATCCGTCTCAAGTTTAAACATTTTCCTGAAAGCGCCTACCTATGCTCATCAAAGTTGGTATGTAACTTGGATACCCTTTAACATAGTTCTTGGTGAGTTTCCAAATACTTCTCGCAAAACTTGAAGGTGTACACAGGTAACACTTTATAACAGTTTAAATATCAAACTCTGATGGGAAAGAAATGCTCATCGTTTTTCCGAGAATCGAACAACAAAGTAGACATGTCTATCTGATATTCCACCAATTACAAACCAGAGGACCTCACCAACGTTTTGCGTCGTTATAATAAAAATCTACATATACTATAAATAATCACTGTAAAGTTTCTCTTCTTTTCAGGAGAATTTATGCTTAATATTATCACTGTATGTTGATTGTTAGGTTTTTTCTAAGTCAAAGAATGCTGCAACCAATCTAAGAACTGTATACTACTATGAAGTGAGAATCGGACATACCTCCACAAAATGGATTCTTGTCCACGTTGCAAAAAAAATCAGTAGTTAAATTCAACTTACAAATGATTATTAAAATTCATCGATTTGCTTCTGGCTTGACTTGGTAGATTAGTGAGCTGAATATAAAAGTCTAGTAGAACTTAGGGATGTAAAAATTTTGAAAAACAATAAACAAGATGCTGGGATCTGCTAGGTCTATATCAAGCCTCATACTCAATCGGACCACCATACCAAAACTATCGCATCTTTGTTTTATTAGTTATGAGATAATCTATCTCAGCCCTCAGAACAATATTTTGAGGGTGTTGGGTAAGGTTAGTACTTTTTGTTAACGTATTGAACCCTATCAACTTACCATATAATTGTTTAGAAATCTTTTCAGAGATAAATGTGGCTTTAGAATAATACAGTAATTTCAATCTTTCATTTTTTGTCAAAACCAGAATCTCTTCTATATCCACACATTTGTTTATCGGTCTCATTATTATAATGACTGTGGAAACTCATAATGACCTAGAGAGATATCGTTTTACACAAAGGTTCCATTTGTTATCTCGGGGACATGAAAATTACTATGTAATATGTTTTGTTTCATTATCGGACCATACTAACAAAAACGCTCTTATTGACATCAAAATATCTACTACTTTTCTCAACCAGTGTATAACGTACCTAGTGACACCATATTTAGCATGTTAGTACCTATTGATCACTGAAGATGTTGAACATACAACCGGGACTACAAAGGAACCTTCATTATTGGTTCGTTAAATAATATATTTCTTAGTAATAATTAAGGGATGAACCTGTAGTACGAATTCGGAGAGCATACGACAGCAGCTGCTGTAGTAATCAGCTGTACTCATAACAGTGCGGTCTCGTATCAGTAACCTACATCTGCTAAAGATAGGGCTTATCTGTTTCAGCGATTGAAATTTGTAATTAAGGTAATATTTCCAGGCAGGATTCCTGTATATTATCCCTAAAACATGTTTTCCTTAAATTGAAATTCATGTTTACTTCAATGAAAGCTTTATTCGATGGTGTTTTATCTAGTGTTTTTTTTTTAGACTAGAAACATTGCATATTAGTATAAGACTATTTTTATTAGGTATGTATTAAATTCCTAATGCCTATATCAGTTCCATACGAAAGGATTTCTGTTAATTTCGATTGGTAGAAGTTCAGTAGAAATAATATTGTTACTTTTTAGAACTCCTATGCGATTCAATTTAGGGAGCGACTGGGTGGACTGCGTGTTCTTGGAATGATCACGAGTTCACATTCAGTATCTGAGGGTAGGCGAAAACCGTCTAAATCCCAAAGAGGAGCGTGAACAGGAAAGAAGCAGAGAAGACATAGCTGGAGTAGACGCTACTAGTTACATGTAGGGCCCCAGAGGCCTCGTATGCATGGAAGAGATTCCTTCCAGGGATATGTTAGTTTAGTGGGGTAAGGCCAGGGGGATCTCCACTAGGAAGATCGTGGAGGTTGACAGTGCCGAACGAAAGCTAGGAAGGATATGAACGAGAGGTGGAGAGGTAATTAAATAAGAAATCCAAGGCTCGAGCAGAGCAGGAAACGCTGAGAGAAAGAGCAGTGTTCACTTCAAGTGTCTGATTCCGACTTTGTAAAAAACCTCAGAATTTCTGCCTTATATAGGCAGGTCGTTCCTGCGCCCAGCAAATAAGGGAACAGTTAATTTTGGCCAATTAGGGGCTGCGAGTGAGTTCTCGTGGTCTCGGGATCGTGAGCTAGTCCCCTATCTCTATACTGACGCCGAAGATTTATTGATAAAACATGGAAAGCTAGGCGGCTGTTTTCTGGTCCGTGAAAAGGGATACTACAGCACTAGTGTGAGACATATTATCTTGTTATTTGCATTTGTTTTAATTGGAAATATAATAACTAAAAAGACCGCAAATACGCTTGAAATGTATCACCTAGATATATTTTTTGTTAAGTGGTGGTTGTGCTAAATTGGATTTTTTTATCCCCCTAATGAAGGGCTACGAACAAATATGTTTACTACCCCTTATGTTTTTATTTCCCTACCGGAAACTTTTTCATGTAATTAGTGCTGGAGTTCCACTTATACAAATACGGTCATAAATTGTGTATTCCATCACAATCTATCTTCTATTCTGCTGGGCACATAATTGACTCATCTCTCAGTGCCAAAATGTTTTTCTTTGGTTTTCATTGATTTCGTGTTAACGTACCTCATGGTCCCAATCTTATATACATTGGGACGTTACTAAATCACAAGATGGACAAACTAATGATAACATTCTCAGGAAAATGGATTCTTCCAAGTAGTTCTAAAATCAAAAAGAGACTGTTATCTTGGACAGGTCATTAACCTCTATTTATATTTATATTATACTGAAATAAAATAAATTTTTTAGTTTGTGGACTTCAACCAAGAACCTTCATATCATCAAGAGGTTAAGCTGACCACTACAACATATGATATATACGCTATTTCTTACTGTTATGGATTTCGTCTAAAAGTATTTACCCCTAAAATACATTTTTTTCCACAATTTTTTTGTCTTCTCGTTAAAATCGCCTGTGAATAAATTTCCCCGTTCGAAGATTACGATGGCAAATATGATATTCTGTGGAAAATCTGGCTTATTATAAAAAGGTACAGGTTTTCGTTGGAAATCATTCAAGGAAGTTAAATAAAATAAAAAACTATGCGAAAGTAATGGACGATAAACAAACCAATTCAGTTTCAAACGTTATGATTTTATTGGTGGTAGTTGTAGAAATATTAAAAAGTCAGCGAACTCTGTAAGTGAGACTAACTATAGAGTCACAGGTTTCATGCATTGTCTAACATGGCATATGCATATGTCTAAGCAATTATACATGCATTACTGCTAAAATACACCGTACAGGAATAAAAATATTAAAATGTAATTTGTATTGTATTTTTGAAGCTGTAGGAAGTCTATGCGTGTAAAGTGGTGAACCATGGTGACAAGCAAAATAGTGGCCAGTGACATACAGGGTATTTGGAGTTCGATAATATCTAGGAGGGTTGATGTGATTAGTCGATGATGGTAAGTCATAAGTGGCTTACACACGCTATCTGTTGTTTAGGGAGCCAATTCATCAATTGATTTGCACGTAACCGTAACATAAAAGTAAGCCCCATTCCCAACAACCTTTAGGAGCTAACGATTCGTCTGTCCACATCAAGAGATTTTTTAATAATTAAAAAGTGAACTAGTACCTTTTTTAAAGAACATAATACTAAATATGGGACAAAAGTGGAGTAAGCAAAAGGGGGAAATTTCGAGGAGAAAGAGAGGAAATGCCCAAATAAGTCCGGAAGAAGAAACAATGCTGAAAACAGAATATGCCAAAAAGAAAAGAGTGAAACAGAAGACTCGACTGAAAGATGCGAAGAGAAATTACTGACAATAATGGCTGGATCATACGTCGTCTTCCTCCTCAGCGGGTGGTAATCTACAACAAATTACTTTCCATACCATAGATTCCGAAACCTTTCAATTTTCTAATGGAATCAATATTTCGAGAATTCACCATGTGAAAAGAAGGCGTAAGTCAAATATTCGGGAATCTTCTTCTCGTATCTATAAACATAATAAAAAAATAAATAAATAAATGAAAACATCCTTGGTCTTACACCTCCTGAAATAGTAAGGGCCAAAAAAGGTTTTCACCATAGTGGCGCTTCAGTGTGGTTAGCACTAGGTGTTACCTCTTAACCTTGAGGCAAAAAACGCCTCATTTATCCTCAAGAGGCTGAGTTAACCCTGGCCGAACTCTCCCAAGTAAAAACTTGGAACTCCGTTCTGAGATGTTAGTATGCCAACCACTCGGCTACGAAAGTGGTCGCAGCCGTTAAGTAAAATAACTGTGCAATATTTATTCTTGTCGCATTTTATTGGAAACATCTGCCGTTTTATTTAGCTTAGATAATACAGAAATATAAAGGCCATTTGCGGGGTTGAGGAAAACCAAAAAGCAGCAAAACCACCCACAAGGCTCTAAATAGTATGGTTTCACTGACATGAAAATGACACATAACAAAAAAAATGACTAAGTGACTAGTTCTAACCTTAAAAGAGCAATCGACCAATAAAACAGAAAAATATTTAAGTAAATAACTATTTTGTGTATCCACGCGATGGAATAATGCTTCACTAGCCCTTTCATTCAGTAATTGTGTTCAAAGTTCTCATTCATACTATATTTACGATTTTCATTCACTTGCTCATTCATACAGTATTTAAAAACCGCCCAGAGATCTCCAAATTCACATGATTGTCACCTCCCTCGCATGCGAAAGAGGAAGTGGAGTCTTGGGAAGTCCCCCACGCTACCCCATCAGCTGCGTCACCGGATACGAGCCAGTGGAGGCTGACCTAAAGACCGAGAGCCACAGACGCTATTTATAGCAGCTTTATTCTCCGAGGAGGATTATAGGGATGTGAGGCGCAGTGTAACGATTGTGCTAGTGAATTAGGGTGGTTGGATAGGTTTCGATACAATTTCATGAACTTGGAAGGGATGAGTTCAAGAATGTAGGCTATATTAAGATCGTTATGAAGGGTTTTGTTGCTGACGTAATAAGGGGCATCGACTATTGTTCTTAGGACTTATGATTAAAAGAATTGGATGTGCTTGATATTCGACTTTTTGGTCCAGATTGCCTTTAGTACAACTTTGTAAATTAATAATTTATTTTCTATTGAGAAATGGGATGTCCTTTGAAGAAAAATCTCAAATGTTCTTCAGACATAACCGTTTTTTGTAGACATCGATTGATACTAATACAACTCCAGTCGTGATTAGAAAGCTTGTTGTTTGAGTTCGATGGAGAACGGAGGGGGGGGGGTAAAGGGAAATGAGATATGTATTCCATAGGTAGGTTTTAGTCCATCAGGGGCACCATAATACAAACAAGGGCTCCTGCTTCATATTCATGTCCTCCACAACTCGTGGTCACAGCCAAACATCGACTGCCTTCCCTTTAAATACACATAATCGACTGGCTCATTAAATGTTTTGAGTAGATTTGATGTTTTACTTAATTATCAGTTGTTGTTTTTAGCGTTTTTCTAATATTCATCAACAATGTCTTCCAGTATATTTTATTGTAACACGCTTTAAACACCTCGCACCGTCATTTTCTTGGTTTACAGCTTACAGTTAAAATGTTCCAATGATATGTAATGTCATTGCAAGAAAACGATCGCCTAACGATTCTTCCAATATGTATTTATTTACATACATGTTTTTAATTTAGCGAAATATACATTTGGAGAAAAGAGTTTTCCATTAAAGCTTTATTTGATTCTTTTGCTACTAATGAATCTTCACGAATAAAGAAGAAATTCATGGCTCATGAATAAAGAGTGCCACATAATCAAAAAGTGAGATCGTAATCATTGGATTAAGAGTGCCTTGATCGCGAGGTGTAGAACAACCGACCGGTGACTCGCAAGAAACCATGTAACTCTCTTTGGTGTGACTTAATACTCAAAGATCGCCTTGACCACTAATTGACAAGGAGTGTACAATTAGGAACACAGCGATCACAAAAAGGCTCAACACGGAGGCTTACCTAACTGTGAGCTCTGTAATTCACTGTATTAACTTGTTTCCCGTCAGAAAACATTCTAATACGCGCTCTGGTGACGAAATTCTCAACCCCGAAAGTCTACAAAAGTTCACCTGGAATGATTCTCTAGAAATAAGAAGTAATATACCGATTTCATTGACATTATGATATATATATTGTTATAAATGCCAACTTAACTTTCAAAAATCACACGTATTCTAGTTTAACACTTATATTCGTTATCCTGTCTGTCTGGTCTTGGTGAGAAACGTGAAACGTTTTATGTGCATCGTCTTGACAATGGCCAGATATGGGATATAAGTCTAAATTGCCTGAATTACGCTGGTTAGTTTGAATTACGATGTTTTTGCAATAAGAGCAACGAAAAAAAAAATAGCTCAATTTATCGAGAATTTTATTTGTTAATGTTTTAGGAATAAAAAAAAACCAAAGTATAATAGTATCTAATAATATTATCTAAACATTATCGAATGTAAACAATAGTTTTCATATCTTATATTATTTGTTATCTTGTATTTTTTTCAATTGTTTGCAATTGTAATTGTTTTCTTATTAGTGAATACAGATTTAACGTTAATGAAATTATTAAAATTGTAAAATGACAATTAGAATTGGTCAAACCAATAAGTATTTTCCCTTGACATACATACTATTTGTATAAGTAATACAAAAACTAGTTTTTTATGATCTTGAGATTAAAAGCCTTCTAGAGGGAAATTCGATTTTTTTCTAAGAAATAGTATATAAAGGAGTTGCCATTGATATCGCTGTTGTAAATTTTATTTAAATTTAATATATTTCATTTGTTGAAATTTGAGACGAGGTGTATTTAAACCCTGGTCTTGGAAAATAACAACGTACTGTCTAACTAACTGGATTTTTGTCTGTCGAGGCAACAATGGAAAGACCAAGATCTGGAAAAAAATAGTTAAGTTACATCAGGCGAGATATTTTAGTATTGAAAATGTAATTTTGTCCTGCGTCCTTAAAGGGTATGTTAGTCGCTATACGAAATGTCGTTTTATTAATTGTTTTTATTCTAGTCTTCCATATTGTTTATATAAAACTGTATATAGTACAGATTCTGGGATCCCGAAAATATTTATCAGCCAATATTATGTTCAAGAGTTTAGGAACGTTTAGAAAAGTTATGAATATTTGTACAAGAAGTATTCTGAATTAGTTAAACATTGAAAATTGATTGTCATTCTTTTTTATTATATAATTCCACTAATTTATTCCGCTAACATGTTATGCATAGTCATCTGCATAGAAATTTAACTAACATTTAAAATATTTCTTTTATCAGCTATACAAATTCAGTGTCGCAAATTTACCTGTACGGAATGTAGCTTTTTGTATGAGAATGTACCAATGCACATTGGAATTCTGGATCTTGGCTATCTACACATGCGTACAAGTACCTTACTAATAAGGTTAAGGTATTTTGTCTGATGTATGATAAAAAAACAAAAATCATGTGTTCCATATGTCAGGTGCACAGAACTGCCGTCTCTTCACTGTGACCTCGCAGAATTTGAGAATTATGCAGCACATTACCAAATTATACTGGCTAATTTCAAAGGTCAGTGGTTTTATAATTTGTCGAGAGTAACTACTGCTACATGGCCTTCACTAGTTGGATACTTTGTTGCCACTTATTTTGATAATTTGCTAGTTTTTACTTTTACCATCGAGATTTTCTAAACTCACCAAAACCCTTTCTACTCATCCAAATCCCTTGGTCAACTCCATATCTGCCGAAACTCGTCCATTAAATGTTCTTTGTTGCGGCGGTGGCCTCGCGATCTAATGTTAATGGATATCAATGTCATAGGGTCCTGTCACTGGCCGTCACCCCTAATCGTGTCCTGAGAGTCTGTGGCTATCTTGCCCTCACTCTGGCTTTAGGGTTATCACTTCCGACCCTTGCAATAGCTTGCTGAAGGTACTACCTTGAAAATGGTGAAGGAGGGGGAGCTCTTGGGCAGAATGTGCTCCTATGAATGGAAATTGTACATGTATATATTCTTACATCCCAATCATTAATGCTGTATAAGCGAGTTGTATTTTTCTGATAAAGATCATATAGTTTTTACTTTGTGCTAAATTATCAATGCTGTCACTTTCAGCATTTAGCTTTGTGTTCTTCATGACACGGTGGCGTGACCCATTTTTAATTTTAGCTCCCATCGGACGGGTGTGGTGGCGGGTCACGCTAGTCTGATGGGGTCTCTCCGACCCTGCCAAGGCAAATAAACCACCAAACATTTCTTGTTATGATTAAATATTTTTCCTAAAAAAAGTTTAAGATATTTGCTTTGTTGAAATTCGAGACGAGATCACTGACAACACGCCTTGATAAAATAACAATGTGCTGTTAGTACATACATTTTTTAATAGTGGCTTTATTAACTATGAGAAGACAAAAATATATCCACACCCGACAATTGGTCCTAAGAAAACCTATTGTAGGAATGAGTTAGAACAATCGTACATCAGGAGATATATATATAAATAATTAAAAAAATGATCATGATTAGCATTGGTGCGTAGTTAAAGCCTACGTCAGGAATTTCGTTTTATTAATTTTTCTTTTTATATGAGACTTCCAGGTTAAACACCAGTCCAAGTACAGTACTAGGTATTTTCTGGATGTCTACTGGATTGTTCCTTAGGAGAATTTGGGATGAAGTATATCGTAATATAATAATAAAAAACAACTTTATTATGATAAAATTACAATCTGTCTCATTGGGCAATAAGTAATTGTGATAAATGTTTTCATTCATACCACATTTACAATTCACTCGCTCATTAATACAGTATTTACAAACAGCCCAGGGACCTCCAAAACCCACATGGTTGTCACCTCCCTTGCATGTGAAAGAAAAAGCGGAGTCTTGGGAATTCCCCCACGCTCCTCCGTCAGCCGTGTAACCGGATACGAGGTAGTAGAGGCGAAGAGCGCGAGAGCCCCCATATCGTAATATAAAAATTACCTTTAACCATTGAACAAATAAGTATATGCTATTAAATTGAGTACGTACGTATGTGTATGGTGTTGAGTTGTTAATGAGAAAAAAAGATGTCGATACCATCTGTATATATGGCTGTCAGTTTGTCGGGGTGTAGCGGTATGTCATATGTGTACATGGAGTAAAGGGAAGGATTCAAACTGCTCCTTTGGAAAACTTCAATTAAGAAATTACTCTATAAAAATTAGAATAAGAAAAACAAAACAAGGTATGACTTTTCTGGTTAATACTAACCTTGACGAATCCGGTAAAAAAGATATTAATAGGGCTCTGAAATGCAGATTTTGGGAGGAATAGAGGAATTAGAAAATACGAGAAAGGACTTCATATCAAACGTATTGTGAGCTGTTAGCATAACACACACTCATTAGAAGGAAACTTTAAAGAGGTAACCGACGCTTCAACATCCCCGAGATCAAGGTCAATCAAGCACGGGAACAGCCAGCCTATCAGAAACTAGTTGATTCAATGCCTCTACAATTCGTGCATTATGTTATACAGTCCCCTTACCTACCGGGGGGAAACTTTCAAATTTAAAAATACCAAACAAATATAACTGGCAAAGCTCCACAACCCATATGGATGTGTTAACATTCTGCCTGGATGATCGAAAACAAGGTGATACCTCCGTTGAATTGTTTCAGTTTATTGAATTACCTCAATTCTTGCCTTGTAAGTATACAAACAATTTATGCGTTATTGTTATAAAAGTTTCATACGCTAAGAAGAACGGAAATAAAACGACAGAGTATCCGAGGGGGGGACGTCTAAACATAAAACTGGATAATTACTAGCCATAGAAAAAATACAATCGCTCCCCTTTGTAAGCATACATTCAGTGGAGCGAAGAATCCGCCATCTTTCGATGAAATGATCGCCAAGTCGCACAATACCATTTCCGCTCGACGGCACCTTCCTCTCCTTCGCACTGCCATCCAAATACCAGAGAAGTAAGCACAAAAACTAGAATGGATGCCAGCTTCTGAATAATATTCTCATCATTTACCCTTTATTTATTAATATGTTTACCTATTTCCTTTCAGCCAGTTTCATTTTGAGGTCGATGCGTTGGAATTTCATTACCACCCTCCTATCTACTGCAGTCCGATTGTTCTGTTTGTATACGATTGGTAGTTATAAATATAATTTAACGGATGTATGATCAAAGCTGATTTTAATCATGCATGTTCCAGGAAAACTGCTATAAAAACGTTTCAATCGAGCTGAAATATTAAAGATTTAATCCACAACTCGAAAAACCCTGATAAATAGGTAAATCATAAAGTAACTGTGGATGGAAAGAACATAAAAGGGAATTTTAAATTCATCAAAATAATTTTTCAGATTTCAGATTCAATAATTCATTTTTATTTATTTATTGTTTAACCGTATACGATTTTTTTTCTGTCGATAAATGCAACCTTTTAAAATAGTAACAACCAATATTTATGTATTTAATTTTATTATTATTTTTTTCCCTCCAATTGTTTTCAAATAATTTAATTGTGTATTATACTTGCTATTTGATGAATTCTTTCTTATTTGTTGGCCTGTATTTATTTATGGATTATTATTATTAGGTGATAAAGTCTCAATATAAAGATTTTTTCCTTAAAAAAAAAAACTATAAACCAATTATTTAGTCCAAATGAAATATACAAATGAGGTCATCTTGCCATCGTGATTGTGAAATTTTTAAACTTAATTATTTAAGTAGGCTATTATTTATTACTAGAAAAAAAAAATTAAAAATATCAATTATAAACTTTGGGGCTAATGGGACTTAAAACTGATTTAAATTATGGTTGCAGATATTGTTGCAAACGGTCTCTATTGTACTGGTGGCGAAGATACAGAAATCGACAGTAATGAGATGGTTGGGGTATTGGTAAGTAGCTGGGGTCCCCAACCTTTTTATAACGCGTGCTACAACCAAGGGTTGGTTCCCTCATACTGAGGGTTGTACCCCCTCCAATGTACCCTGTGATCTTCTTGATTATTTTTATATAGTGTACGCGCTTGTTTTTAAAAATATTTGTTCCCTTATATACCTAGATATACCTACATACTGAAAACAGTTAATAATTATTATTCATACAATAAAAATGTATGTGAGAAGTAAACGCGCAAAACTTACTTGCTAATCGTTAATTCAGACTGACTTGAAGTTATTTCAGCCTTTCAGAAAATTCCTATTATTGCAAAATTATTTTCGTTTTTTCTTTCTATTAAGGAAATCACGGTATTTAAAATATTCAAAAAATGTGCAATTTCGGTAAATGTATTGCGTACAAATATTTTTGTTTTTTTAATAACAAATTGAAAAATTAAAAACTTACTGACCCGCCGCATGCCTTGGATAGGGCGCCCCTGGTATTTGTAAGTAAAGCTAAGTAGAGGCCTTCATTCTAACTTTTTCTTGGACAGCACAGGATACTTCCTAGCTAGCGAAGTTTTCGAATTTAAGTTTCACTTCGCCAACATTGGTCAAACCTTCTATAGAACTCGGTAAGCAGCATTAAGTAACAGGCCTGGCTTTTGCCAAAGTCAGTTTGGATATCTTCTACTGTATCTTCTCTAGCCACGGCCTTCTCAATCCACTGTATCACTGCACTTCACACCCAGAATAAACGTTTAACCATGTTGCACTGATCAAATACATTTGACATTACTATTCAGAGTAATACTCAAAAAGAGACACCTCCATATCGATCTTTACATCGTTTGAATATTAGTTTTTCGAAAAGTCTGAAGTCGCTCCCAAAATATATTCCGTTATGGATATTACGTCAATAGTATTCGTATTTTCAGGTATCCTTAGGACCAAAATTGAAACAATAAACATAAATGTACATACATAAAGAATAATTGCAAAGAAAAACACTAAAAGTAATAAATAATAGTACTAGCAAATCAAAACAATAAAACAACACACCAAAGGATAATCTTTAAAATCATATTAATTAATTATCATTTTTGGACTTTGGTTACTAACATATTAAATAAAATAAATTAAAACAAATTAGCCATAGTTTCTTAGATACATATAAAACAAAGCATCGAAAATCTGCCCCTTTCAATACTAGCTACCATGTGTTTTTACATTTTGATTGCTCTTACCAATATCCAACCCTTTCAAGGGACATCATTTTGCATTTATAAAACATTTATTATATTCCATGGAGCCTTACAGCACCACGGGTGAGCGAACCATAAAGGACAGCGTAGTTAGGAAAATAATGGAGGATCGGTTGCAAACCATGGAATTATTTCTTTCTCGTCTCTATTCGTAAGAACCTGCAGAATTGAACGAGGAAACAAGCATCCAAAAAAAACAATAGCATCTCCTTGGAAATATGGATGAGTATATTACGAAATTCATGTTAGGCGCTTCTAACACAGTTCCATAACGAAAATATACTTTCATAATTAATTTTAAAAAATATATTTTTAACTACTACTATCAACAGAATACCTGTTTAACTAGCCTGCATGAAAAGAGGCTAGTTTTCAATATCTCTGTCTCTATGTGTATAAAAAACAATTCTGGTACAGAATGCATACTATTTCAAAACGGAGAGATTTCAATTTGATAAACTATTCAGAAATATATGTTTTTTTTAATACTAATTAATTAATTAAAGGCTGGAACGTAATAATGTGGTAAAAACATAACGATTTCTGGTTTTGAAAAAAAGTTAAAACTCTAGAAATCCTATATTTAGACTAGCAAAATTTGCCAAGAAGTCTCCTTCGGGGACTATCCTGACTTCACTAGTTAATGAAATACTTTACTTAATTTTTTTTTATTAAGATTCTTTTGTTGTTTATGTGATTATTTACATAGATTATAAACTTAATTGTATCTATGATGTAATTAATACCTTTTGTTATTAAAGATTAGGTTATTAACTACATCATATATGTTTCAAGAAATCTAGAGAATCTATGATGTAATTATTACCTTTTGTTATTAAACATTAACTAGTGAAGTCAGGATAGTCCCCGAAGCAGACTTCTTGGCAAATTTTGCTAGTCTAAATATAGGATTTCTAGAGTCTTAACTTTTTTTTCAAAACCAGAAACCGTTATTACATTATTACGTTCCAGTCTTTAATTAATTAATTAGTATTTAAAAACACATATATTTCTGAATAGTTTATCAAATTAAAATCTCTCCATTTTGAAATAGTATGCATTCTGTACCAGAATATTTTTTTAGACTATAACTCCTTAGCTCTTAACTTAATTATAACTTAATTTAAACAGTTTTCGCTTTCCTATGTTGGATGTAACGCGATATAAATGCCAAGAGATACCTAAACGAATCTCTTTGAGTTTCTTTGATGTTTATTAAATCTTTGGGTAAAAACTATTTTGTATTATTCACCAAAAATTTACTGTGCTAAATAAACCATAACTCTCACCAAAACTAAAAATTGTTTACACTTTCTCAAAAAAAAATACAAATATGTGAAAAATTCGAAGCCGAAGGGAGTTGTGTAAGGGTAATGATAATGATGTGAATAAGCGTTTCATAATCTTAATTTAATTTTATTTTTTTATTGAACTATGTTGACATGAATCGAGCTATTCTGGAAATTTTCAGTCACCGATGTCACATTGCGTAGAAAATAATAAAAATTAAAAAAAAAACGGTTGTAACGCGATGTATTAACGACTGTA
Source organism: Acanthosoma haemorrhoidale (assembly GCA_930367205.1). Taxonomy (NCBI): domain Eukaryota; kingdom Metazoa; phylum Arthropoda; class Insecta; order Hemiptera; family Acanthosomatidae; genus Acanthosoma; species Acanthosoma haemorrhoidale. Next base: position 71,794,646 of record OV884015.1, on the reverse strand, counting down.
AACGCGTGTCCCATCGCAGCCAAACAAACCGACTTCGGTCGACTGTGTACAGTTTGCTATGCAGATCTGAACAAAGTTCTGTTAATTACCTCGTTACTGATTCAGCCCCCTTCGACCACGTTTCTGCACAGCTGTCTGTGAGGTGTGTGAGCGTGTCAGTCTTCACCAACTCCATCAATGGACTCGCGCTCGTCTATCTAACTAACTTAATGACCACGTTTGATAATAATTTTATAGAGCAGTTAAAAGCGTACGTATGCTAATGAATACTTTTGTGTGCATAAACAGTGTTTTATTCACTAAACAAATTACCTACACAATAGCTAAATCGTATTTTCAATGTAAATACCTAGGGATGTCTAAAAGACTCTATAAGTTTCTTTAATATTTATTAAATATTTAGGTAAAATCTATTTTGTTTTTCTGATCAAAAATTTACTGAGCTTATTAAACTATAACTATAACCAAATCTGTGGAAAATTGACGTATAGTAGATATTGTCAGCCGACGTGACGACCAAAAACATAAATATATGTTGATTGATTCGATTAAATTATTAATATTCGCTCACATCATAATGACAATTCTTGTTAATTATATTGCAATTTTATAAATAAAGGGATATAAATTAATGGACAAATATATACGTTTTGATAATTTAAGCTACGATATTAAACTAATAGTTTCGAGGTTCTGATCAAAAACTAGCGTTAGATTATGGGACTTTAGCTGATTATAATTACATAGTACAATTTCCATTATATTTGTAATAACATCTCAGTAGGGCATCAAATTGATGGTAGCAACGTTCTGATCAATAACATAAATTAACACCAAAGTACAAACTACATAATTTACATTTTTTAAGGTCACTTGATGACATAACGTCCTGTCACATGACTTTGGTCAATTTGACCCAGCTAACGTATGTGATAGAACATGAATTCATTAGAAATCTCAAAAATCGTATATTTACAAAATCTTTAATCTAGTTGTCGAATGTGAGGATCCCCAAGGTGGGGAGGCGACGCCCGCCCTGGGCTATGGTTGCTACAACCTCTAGCCACCGTCCGGCGAGCGCCTAGAAAGAGATAATATGAGGTAGACCTGTGGTCTTTCACCCTTGTTGGCGGCCTAGTCGGCGGGCAGCTTAATTCGTTTTGATCTGACTCCATAAGATCTTATAAGGTGTGCCCCGGCAAAGCACTATGTTCAGGGGAAGAGGGACAGGGTAGGTTTATAGGTAGTTTATGTGGTCTTGGAATGACCACGAATTCACACTCGGTATCTAAGGGTAGGCAAAAACCGTCCGGATCCCAAAGGCGAGTGTAAACCGGAGAGAAGCGGACTGGATTGCCATAGGACACACTGCTAGGTAAATTTGCAGGGTCACGGCAACCGTCGTCCGCGAAGGAGAGGTCTCTCCTAAGGAGGTGGTAGTCTTAGTGAGACGAAGGCAGAGATTCCCACTAGGAAGGTGCGGGGTCTGACAACGCCGGACTAAAACATAGTGAGGCAAGGAGAGAGAGATGCAGAGGTAGTTGAATGAGAAGGCCATGGTTTGAGTAGAGCAGCAAGAGCCAGTGCAGAGAGAGAGAGCAGTGTTCAAAGTGCCGGTTCTGTACGTTCTGAAAACTGCCCTAAGACGGCCCGGTTATATAGGCAGGCCAGCCGTGGTGGGGGCGGGTGTTCCCCCACCTGTGGCTGTTTCCCCCACTAGCTTTCCCCCCTCTATTACTGACATCCTAAGCTTTATAATTAAAATATGATAACTTAAGTAGATATTTTCTGGACCGAGAAGAGGGGAACTTCTAATTATTCGTAATTAAGAGGTTGCCACGACACTAGTCAAATCTTAGATCAAGTCTTTTGGACGGAGTTGTCTATTTTGTATCTCATAATGCTGGCAGGTGTGTGCAGGTTCCATAATTTACATCCCTTCTCAATGACTCTCTCTCTAACTGAGCATCCTTTATTGTAGCCGTTGAGATATTTTTCATGTTGACTCGTCTCTTTTTTACTATAATTTTGAGTCTTATTTGTTGTGATCCTAAAATAAATAAAAGGTAAGCCAGGGACCCACAACAAACCATGTCAAGTTGACGTAACACTATTGCAAGTGTTCTGATATTAGGGCAGATGCAGCATACTCCTAAAAGCTATTAGAATAAATGACTGGAAATTCCTTGGTCTCTTTTCCAACATTGTCCGTCTGCTTCAACGTCAATCCCAGATGCCCTTTTTTTTTTCTCAATCCCTTTAATGAGGGATATCGATTGATCATATAAAAGTCTCTCGAACAGATAAAGGATAGGCTCTAAGGACATCTTCCTATAACACCCGGACGATGTTAATGATTTCGGTTTATCAACGATAGCGTTCTATGGTAATTTGCCCGATAAATTCACCTGGACTCAGTTGTTGAATTTCCCCAGGGAGTGGGAGAATGGGGTACTTGTTGATTACTGTTCGGGTACGATAGGAGATAGTAATGGCAGTGACGGACGGCGTTGGGTGCTTTGCTGTGACCACTTCCTTCATTATTCCGACGTGGCCTTCCTTAATAAACGCTCTGCTCGGACGTGTGGTGTTATGCGCCATTTCCCGTTCAACCTCCTTATTATGCACTGTGCTCTCATTTCAACTCTTGTTTTCAGCGTCAGGGTACTCAAGAAAGTTCATTGATTGCCATCCGATTGTTGTATTCGACAAAAATTCAAGCCGATGGTAACTGCTCAATCTGGTCAGATTATCGACTTTTGAGGCTGACGGCATAGTCAGGTCGAAACGTTTGGGAACTATTTCTCAGAAGAAACACTCCACACCGGGGCCATAATTAAAGTGCTTACACAGTTGACTATGAATTTTAACAACTCTACAGCACACTACAGTTTCTGTTATCGAACCAATCGCGTAAAATAATCACCGGGATGATCCAACACACCCCAAATAATATCCCACTTTTCCACTCGGTTGGCTACCAAACCATTTTAGTCACGCGTAGTGAGTTGGAAACGCTATCGAGACAGAACTCCATCTCCTGTTCCAATTGAGGAAATTCAGATGGAAATTTGAAAAGGCAGCTGACCTTGTTTTCAATTAATGACATTCCGGAGAGGTTTAGAAAAGTAGAAAACATTTTCAAATTCCTCACATATAAATTGTCATATAGTTAACTGTTTGATTCGACATCTAGTTAACGTTGAATCAGTTGATTTTTTTCCTTTCATAGCCCCTTTAAATTTACTGACAATTATATATAAATATAGATCCTCGGGCGAATCTATTCACAAATTATTTTTGTATTTCCTGTAGCATCACTACATTATATACAAGTTTTGTTATTTTATAAAAATTATATAATAAATAAACAAGTATAATGATATACATTATACACGACTGGACTAAACTGACTACCTTTTTTGATCACCTTTTTGATCAACCTTAAAAGTAACTTACATACTAACTCTTAACCTAATTTTTCCCCGACAGTCTGTTGCCATCGATGCGGGAGGGGTGATGGGGTCATAGTGTTAAACACTGGGTTTGTTTTAAGGAATCAGTTTTGCCATGAACATGTTTTCAGATTAACTCAGATGTAACTATTTCAACGAGACGAAAAGCACACTGTGCATTTTTACAAGCATATTATTAAGAGAAACCATGGATATCTCAAGTAGAAATAAACGGCAATTCAAATGTGTAGGCGCTAGTTGAGAATTACTTTTCCAACTAGTTACATCCAACAGTTACATATTTCATAATTTATTGGCTCACATTGTTGCCTAAAGCTCTACTTTAATCTCCTACAGGTAGTAATCATTGCATAGGAGGATTTTCAGGAAACAAGAAGGTTCAATTAAAGGAGAATTCGACGTTTCTGATAACCATTATAAAATAAAACAATAAAAGCAAACTAGCACTTAGAGCACACAAAGGTTTGGTAAATTTCATTATCCTTTTTTTTAAATGTGTATTTAGTTGCTTTTTAAATGTCTTTGTGTAAATACAAATTACAATCTGCCTTAGAAGGCTTAGATGGATATTTGTGATGATAGACTACGTTCGTACCATATTTACAAATTTAGATTTAATCATCGATTCAAACCATATTTACAATAAACATTCAGTCAGGGCACAAGAAGAGAAAGTTCCTGTCTTTTAATTCTCGAATGAGCGTTCCAGGTTAATCTTTCGTCCAGGTGGGATCCAAGGTACTGTGTCTGAAGTGGGAGGAGGACTGGTGGACAGGATCGGTGTCGGATGGTAAATGTAATGCTGGTACTATTTTCTTCGATTTTTATTATATTTCGTTTACTTCAATCGTCCATCGGTTGCACCAATACTCAATTTCGGAGATGTGAATTTGTAGGTTTTGGGATGCCTTGTCGGAGTCATGATGGAAGGACAACTCTGTCATCAGCAAAGGTGGCAATGAAAGAGTCCTCAATGTCAGCGGTAAGGAAAGTTTTAACTTAAAAATATCTACGCAGCCGATGGGGGAGTTCTGGCGCAGTGCAAAAAATAGTGCCTCTAGTCAGAATGTTTTCAGGCATACAGGTCCTGGTGGCTCCTTTACCAGTAGGTAAATAAAAAAAAATGGGATGCATGATCACCAAGTAATTTATTAATTATCCTTCAGTATTTTACACAAAAAATATAAGAAAATTTTCAGCATCATCGTGGCGTTAAATTTAACTAACAAGAAAAATGTCATGCTAAAAAACAACATTGGTGAAATCGCGAACAGGATGATAATGGCCATTTTAATTTGAAAAAACAAAATACACATAGAATACACAAGTAAAAACATAAATAATTCCGATTTTGATAAAAAAAATCAATGAAACCATAATACCGATACCATATATATACTATCTTGCAACATGGGAAAATTATTAAGAAATCTTCCAAGATGAATGAATGGAAAAAAAATTGTGAGAGGGTGAATTGCTGAGAAAAGCTTTATTAAGGGGGACACTTTTAAATAATTAAAATTATACTTATCTTTTCATTTAACAGGATGAAATTTGTTATCACTTCTGAAACGTTTTTCGAATTGCCAGGCTTCGATCGGGAGCAATCAGAATTCTTAATTACGCTATCCATTAATAACTATGCTATAATGGTCTATAAATAAATTATATCTACTAAAATATTTTATTATTCGCTTAGAATGCTTGTTAAAATCAAACTTTCGTGAATTCAATATACTCGAAAATGGGGAATCCACTCTGAATAATTTCATTTCAGTAGTAGACATTTTTCACTGAATTCAGCGGAACTTTAGTTCCGTTATTTTAATTGAAGGGTATATTTTCATTTATTGACCCTGGTTATTTATAAGTTATCTGTACAGCTCTTATCGAAATGCAAAATTATTGTCTATTATCTCACTAAACCAGTGGGCTTAAATGAATTATTTAAATGGTGATATTTTATTTGTACGTCTTAATGATTACTATTATTTGTTTGCTCTAACTATCGAATAATACTAATCCAGGCTCTATTGATGTAGTAAAGTACTCTCATTTACTCCTGTGTATTAGTTAATGTGTTTAAATCCCCAGGGATTACGCCCCCTAGAACCATACTAAGCGAGGGAGTGAAACGAAGTTAGCATTCAAACTTTAAAGCTCATAGCAAACTTATCTTAGATGTTTTGTATTATCAATATACATATTCTTCATTATTTTGACTCTCCGCCAGTCATATGTTAAAAAAAGAATTATATTAAACGAGTTTTATCACTGTGAAATTTTAATTAGAAAAACAATTAGTCATCGCTAATCGGAGGAAGAAGATCAAGACTTGTCTATTTTGCGTGAATGTGAAAATTTATTCTTGATACTAGAAAGTTAGGGACCAAGGCCTTTGAAAAAGTGAAAATGTGAGAATTACTCTTTTCGAAATTGTGAATAGCTAAAACATAGACAAATTACAACATGCAACTGAACTCTGTTCTGAATATCACCCAACTGAATAACATTTTCTGAAATCGGCTGTTAGTTCCAACACTTATATATTCTGGAATACCTTTGATTTTTTTCTAAGCGTTACTGTCTCCTCTTCTCAAACAGCTACTTGAGAAAGCTTCAAAGACAGGGTGAATTGTTTTTTATCATTTTTTTTACTGCTTAATCCATTATAGTTTTTCCAAAATACTATTATGTTGAGTCTTAAAATTAATGTTTGTAACACTGACTTTTGAATCTGGAACGTACATTTGTATATCTACTTAATCTTTGAGCGAACTTCCATATATATGAAGTCTTATTTTTAATAATATCAAAAAAGTAAATTTTCCCTTGCCACTGAATCTTTTCTGTTCCATAAAAAAAATCCTGACTAGCAAATTGTTTAGAAAACAACACGTTGAGTTTATTTATAGTTGTTGTAGTGTCACCACCAATTTAGAAAAGGTATAATTTATAATATGACTTTTTTAACTTTAGTTTGCTTTCTGGTACGAAACTATCATTTATTATTACTTCTCAACCAATGGTTTATCGGCACTATTCATGGTTGTCCGAACTATAAATTTGAAATTTCAGATAAAATTGTAACAATTTTATGGGCTCTTCTGTAACACAAATTGCTCTGCACGTGTTTCTTTAGTCCTTGGTTATGATTTGGCCTTTCGTATAGGAGGGAAACGGGGGGCTGTCAAGTAATATTTTTAAATTAAAAAAAATCTCAAAGGTTTCATATTAATATCATTTGGTCTAACGTGGAGAATTAATTAATATGACTTCATAAAATTAAAATTAAATCGAGAAAAGGCTTCCTCTGGAAACTTTTTTTCTACGAAGAGCCGAAGTTAAAAAGGATGTCATAAAGTTTGAAAATACCCCCGACCCTTTCTTTCATTCTCTCTCTCTCTCTCTCTCTCTCTCTCTCTCTCTCACTCACTCTCTTCCTCTCACCCACTCGCCTTCTCTCCCACTCTCCCCTTCTCTCAGTTCTTCCCTGCTTAGAGAAGCGTTCCGGGGTGTCGCCACGTCGTATCACAAAAGTTACTTCTCAACATTAAACCTATTTCGACCCTGAAACAAAAAGAAATTAGAGTAATATATCGTCATCAGACCTAATAAAGTCTAAATACATAAATAAAGTAGGACTGGCATGAGAAGCCTGATGAAACAAATTAAGACCCTTGCGTCTTTCAAGTTGTCCAATATTGCACATCAGATTGTGTATTAATTTAGGCTTTAATACCTACAATCATTGAAGTCTTCCACAAGTTGATGTCCAGGATAGCTGTTACGTGGTGACGAGGCTGCAGTAAGCGGCTAGTAGCAGTAAGTAAAGAAAATCATTGAAGCGAAGTGAACTATTTGTCTCATTTAAACAAATATCATGTCATATCTTCAGATCTAGCGCCTCAATTATATATGTGTGTATTTATTGCTGTTTAAAATGATAACATTTTATTCTCGTTGATAATTATGTATATCAATAGTATTAAAAATCCTGATACAAGGATGCAAGCATTCGATTTTGTTTGCGAGTCTTTGTATGAACTACTTTTTTAGAAAGAAGAGACAATCAGACCTTGTTGCATTTTCTCAGATACCAACAGACTGAGAAGCTCTTTATTTATTGACAAAGTGGTGTTTTCCGACAATATTAGATTGTTACAGCATACTTATCAGGCCTAAAAACAAAGGTTGTTAAAGTCCTCCGGCCAACTCTGCTGTACGGTGCCCCGCTATTTACCCACTTGACTGACAATACAGCCAAATGTCTCCAACATTTCCAGAATGGGATCATGCGAAAAGTGGTCCGACATACTTCTCTCGAGAGGTTGAAGAACGCTGACCTGCACCCGTTGCTTGGTGTGCCGTCGGTGGGTGAGTTCATCCGCCGGAGTCATTAAGTTTTTTGACTCGTTGCACCACCTGACCAATCCAGTGTTTAACACTATGACCCCACCACCCCTCCCGCATCGATGGCAACAGACTGTCGGGTGAAAATTAGGTTAAGAATTAGTATGTAAGTTAGTTTTAAGGTTGATCAAAAAGGTGAGCCCCATCACCTTTATTAGTCAGTTTTGTCCAGTCACGTATAATGTGTATCATAATAAAAATAAATAAATAAAAGCTATAATAAAAATAACTAGTTTGAACTAAAGATGTGCTGATGTATGAACAGTCATCGTTTCTGTGAGAGCCACTATATCCTAGAAGCATATTTTTAAATGGTTCATCTGGCGCCAAAACCAGAGACCTCTCTCTATTGGAGATGTTCATTTATTTGCCTTACGTACCTATAAGTTTACTTCGACCTTATTTTAGGGTTAAAATACTGGTCCTCCTATCGTCATCCAGGCAATTCGATTTATGTGAATGAAATAAATTCACTTCCCAATAACCAATTTCAACCTAGGACCTTTGTATCATTAAGAAGTCATTCTTTACACTACACCAGATGATCAGTGCTTTCCATGTGTCATGGGAGAACATATATATCACACAAAGTAGAACACCAAATTGATGAACATTAGCAAATACGCGAATCAACTATAATATCTCTCCCTCAAAGGTGGTTGCCCTCACTCGACAAATTCTAGGCCACGCTAACTTGGACTTCACGATCATCATTGTTGCACTTCAATCTATAATTCATCCTCAACAACAAATTAACCTTTAATTGTCTGTGTAAATGGTGTAGCAGCCCAGTCAGGTTGTGCCTACGTTCACGAACAACTCGGTCAGGAATTGTCTAGGGCTGTTATAAGTGCGTCTGTCGAAATGCAATCACTCACTGAGTGGATGAGGCTATTGAACGGCTGCATTGGTAAAAAATTTCACTTTTTTACGGAATTTTTTTATATATGTCTTATGCTTATCGCGGTGCGTTTTTTTTACTGTGTCGTCACTAATAGAAGATTAAATTTCAATCAACTGAATATGAATATGGTGTTATTTTTTTTATCCACCAAAACTCATAAAATTTATTTATTTACATTTTCCGCATTTACCTATTAATAATGTTAATTAAATTTACTAGTTACTATTTTTCAGAATTTTTAATTAACATAGTTTTTACAAGGAATCAAAAATTTTATTTGACTGTTACAATAATTTCGAATTAATTAATTAATTACAATTATAGGTTTTATTGTCTTCTTATTATTTGTGTAGTTTAGCGTCAGATTATGATGTGTTACTCTATTCGTGATCCACTCATTTAGATTTATGTAAATTTAATAAAATAAATTTCATGGAAGCCATAACCTTTAAGTCCCCCAAATACTACACTGTATATTTATCGTTGCTGCACGTTACGCAAAGAAGTGGTTCCAGATTTCCCATCAAGCAGGACAGCCTATATGTTGCATCCCGTTTGGGGTGGTCAACATTGACTTGGACTCACATTACACTCAAACAAGTTTCATTCCTAAACAAATCAGTCATCGGATATTTTCCATTTTAGTGGTAAAAAATCTTATAAAACCAGTCTGAAACGACAGACGCTTGAACAATATTTCTTCCAAACAAATCTTTCTTAGTCTAAGTTTTAAAAACAATCTGTCACCTTTTCAGAAACCTTGCTCCCGAACTTTCAAGTATCAATACTCAAATCCTCGCTGTGTAAGTCTTTTCAGTCCTTTTAATTCTACACGAAGTCTTCCAGCTTTAAACTTTAGTGTTGAAAATATAACGCATAATTTGGAAAAAAATTAAATTAAAAAAGTTAGTTGTAATAACTGCTATGTCGGATTATTCAATTTTTCGATTCTATGCAAAGGTGAATTGACTTATCTTCAGGCAGATATTCGGAGAAATTGATTTAAATTTTTCCCATGCCCCGATTTAATTGATTCGAAGGCCCTTCTTATGTGTGGAAGGGATATGTGAGCTCCCTAAGGAGCTCAAAGAAAATTTTAGTTCTTACCACGATAACCCTATTTCTGTTTTTAATTGCTATTCATAGAAATAGTGTATGTTGTCCTTCCACGACTTTATCTCGTTATCTTTCTTGGAACAAAAAGAACTTTCATTTCCACCCTCTCGACGTAGTTCTTTCACTAAAGCTCTACCGCTATATAGTTTGTATGTAGTTATGTTTATATTATTTCTTTTTGCAAGTACCGATTTTTTACAGGATGGACAGTATGGAAAAACCTGCATTACCTAATTACCTACAGAGACGATGCTCCGTCCTTTCCCTGTAGACAGGAGTGGCTATTTAAAGTGAATAACATAGTACTTGATTCCATATCCTGCAGAACTCCCTCTAACGTTATTCACATTTGGCGTTCGGGGGTGGCCATTTGGGAAGTTTTAGCCCAAACACGCTGGTCAATACTTCGGAGTGTTTGTTGTCCAATCGGCTGGAAATGTTCGTCAGTTAATTGAAAAGTTCGTTCGGAATTGGAAACTGGCGGTGTGAGTGGCTTCTCTTGCGTGTGGATTTTCGGTATTAAATATTTTTTGGAGTGTACTTATTTGTTCGTATGACCTTATACGGACCAATGGTAGTAAAAAAACCATGGTTTTGTTATAAATATTAAGAAATGTGCCTACGAAAATTATTTAATAATAATATCCGTAATAATTACTTGATATGTATAATCTCACTGGTTTCGTAATTATTACCCAAATAAGAAAAAGGGTTGGCAGATTTAGGATTCAAGCTCGGGACATCTAAATCTTCGGTCAGGCGCTCTGCCAACTGGTCGCTACCTACACAGTTCTGCATAAAGCATAGAAATAAAAAATGGCTAAGCTGGGTATTCTAAAACCGGTGCTTTCAAAGTTTTGTTTATGCTAATAATGAAAGAAACATTTTATTTTACTTATTTATTTATAAGGGTTAAGCAATTAATATTGTTTGACGTTGTAGAAAGCATGTAGTTCTATCGGAAAAAAACAGCCTTTATGATATATGGAAATGTTTATTAGTAATTTGTAGTAAAAGATCATAGTAAACAAAACTCGACCTATAAAACATATCAGTACTACATTTTATATTATAATATATTTCCCATAACTTGTAACATTAACTTTGCGGCTATTACATCAAACTTCTGAGGTCACAAATTGTTTTCCCCCGAGCTCCGTTGTAAAATATAACCAAACTTACGTGGTCCAGAAAAATTTAACCTATATGAGAATGCTGGTTCAAAAGCGTAAATATAGCAAACATGGTATACAGTTTTTGTTTACTTTTCCCCCATAAATTTCTTATCTAAAATGGTTCTCGCCAATGATTTTTTTTTTTTTAACTTGAGCATAAACAACAACTTGGAACTATAAAGTAGGTGATTGGGTATCATGGGTCACATGTCGGGTAATTCGGGTTCTAAAAGGAATTATTCGTAATACAAAGACCTTCACTCAATATCCGGGATATCCACTTGTGGCCAGCACAAGGTTATGTTCTATTCGACACATTACATAATCTCAAGTACATATTGCGGTCGCGTATGCATATCTCGTTGAATTTTCGCATAGAACCATCATTAAAATCTCGTTTTGTTGATTGTTTTCGGTGGAATGCTACTAACGAAACTGTTTTATTTAGGTTACGAACCCGCACTGAATTCGCTGTGTGGTTGTTTTCCTCGAAATATTTATATTAAATGCACCGGGTGTTTGTTCATATTTACTCACTGTCGGTGCTATAGGTGTGTTGGGGAAATTAAATGGTTCTTGTGTAGTGCTAAAATATTTTTATTTTTTCTTTGTTTATTAACTCTTCATTCGTTTGTATGTTCTATAAACATATTAAAAATGGGTGACATGAAGGCAGCGGACATCCAGTCATATCTCACCTATAGTTTTGAAGCTAAGTTTAAGGTTATTCTGTTGTTATAAATTTAGAATATCTCTATTTCAAAGTCTCCTCAGTCGTCATTGTATCTTACGAAGTACAGACGTGTACAGTCGTAAAACTTTTGATTGAATGATTTGATAGTTTTTACGTCAGCCTTCTTAGTGCAGCCGTAAATTTACGTCTTAAAAGTTGGAATTGATTTCAGTAGAAGTTTGCTTGTAAATAATTAAGTATTTAACTATGCCAATTTGTGTCAAAGGTTGGTTGTCAAAAATTGACAAACTAACGTCATTTGTAAGGGTTTTTCAGTACTAATTTTAATTTTCCAGGTCGCTCACAATGAGTCGAAATCCGCCAAGTAATTTTATATTGTTAGATAAGCTTTAGTTTGGTCTTAGTGCGTGCAGTATCGTCTGCGTATATCGATGTGATGAGATGGGAGATTTCTCAGAGTTAAATATTATGTAACCTAGTGGAGCAAGTATTGAGCCTGCTTTGCCAAGCCTTAGTGAGGAGGGCGCCGAATTTTCAGTTCTGCAAAAAAGGGGTACTCCAAGTAAAATTTCAGTATTAAGAAGCTTGTTTGTGCAAGTATCGGTTGTAGATTAAAGAGAAGTCCTGCATGCCAAACTTCAAATATAAATTAAAATAGCAGTGACAATTGGACACATTTATGTACTTTTATATTACTTCATTCATTTGTATTTAATTTAACTTATTTTTTTTTTAAATAATGGCATTATGTTCATGTATTTTTGGTTCATTTTACCATGAAATTTAATTCTCCCATGTGAAGTCTATGGGAGGCCATTATATTCAGTGGTTAGTATTATAATACTCCTGCTCTAACGGTGACTCCAGCTATTAACTAACTTCACGCATTTATAAGTAATTATATTTTATTATTGATTAGTCTTATTCATTTTAATGCATACTTTTTTTATTGTTTCAGGTATGTTGTTTGTAGTCAATTCTCAATTAAGCAGGTATTGTTTATTTTATTTACAATTTGTTATACAAAAATTGTTATAAACTATTACTGTGAATAGTATAGGAGTCCCTATGTTCCCTTATGGCAGCAATTAAATTTAGTTGAAATGTAATAGTTATTGATGGGCTGACAAATTTTACTATAATTGATGTTTCATAATAGTTTGTTATATGACATCTATAATAATTAGTTTTAAAGTGCTGTAGCGTATATAAAATTATCTGCTATTGGCTCATTTTTTTTAAAAAAAGGAATACTTGTTATTACATAAAATGTTATTATTTCATTATTAATTCATCAGTTCTAACCTGCCTATTCGTTTAATGTTAGTATGATAGATTGTACAAAAAAAAAAAAAAAGATGAAACAAGAACTCTGAAACTTTTTAAATGACTAAATAAAACAATTTGTATAAGCGTGATCATTTTTGATCTTCTATATTCCCTACTGAGAAATCCTTATAAATAGGAGAACCAAAAAGGGGGAAAATAAAATAATTTACTTTCCAGTTCCAGATCAGTTGAGAAGAGCATAATGATATTAGGCTTACCTTGATGTATCTGGTAAATAATATGGTGAAAGAGCTGAAATGCAACATTCGGAAAGAAGTGAGGAATAGGCAAGAAGGTAAATGGGTAGGATACTTACAGATCGCTGTTGTAAACTAACGGAGGGGTGGGTCCCAAAGGGAAATTGTATTGTATAACTGTATAATAATTGTACTGGATAAAAGGTATAAATTAGATAGCTCAAAAAGAGGGACGTTTCCACTCAGAACGTGAACGATGAACAGACTTTACCAAGCTGCCTGTCCAACCTGGGGAACGGGAGAAAAAGTTTGAGTAGCAAACATCCGACAGAGCGAGCTGATAGTGAAGCTCTAATTCAAATATATAATATTATTGAACAGGATCTTTGCCATTCAGTGCGAATTATTCAAAATTTTCAAGAAATAAGAAACTATGTTATTTCAGCAATTGTTGTTAGTACTTTAATTATTATGAAGCAAATTTGATAATTTTCATTATGGAGCATAGAAATCAATGACTCCACCAATGCGGTCGTTCTTATCAAATCACTACACAAAGACTAAGTCGAAATTTTATTTATTTTTAATGAGAATTTATATCTTCTAGTTATTCTAGCCAAGTCGCAGTAGTGGTTTAACCGATCCACAGTTGTCATTCATTGACAGATAAATGCGAAATTCGACTCTTTACTATCCCACTGAAAATAATTGAATAATATCCGCGTCACGGGTGCTTTGGAAAACTCTATCATCATATCTCTCAATAGAAAATAATCTACCGATTTACAGTGTCATACTGACACAGACGGAGTTATGGGGCACGTCTAAACGGTCTAACATCAATCACATCCAATCTTTTCAGACGTTCCTGAAAAGACCAGTTAATGTGCCTTAAGTCAGCGACTGAAGCCTCCATAACTGTCTATAATTGCATAACTATACCCTGCATCGTTCATCTCATATCTTCACAGTTCACGAAATCTCACCAAAACTTATTCAATCATCCCAATGCCCCAGATTCGGCGACACATTTTTACACCTACTAACAGCCGAATAGCCGCGATCTCCTTTGTACAGCGAAGAGGAACGATCCCCATCATTTACCTAACTTTGGAGCGAAAGTCCCGTAACTTGGAAGGATCGCCGGAATGACAAATTTGCTGCTAATAATTTGCGATCTTACGTGCTTGAGGAAGGCAAGGCATTGTCCCAGAATGAATGCCCGTGTCAATGCCGAGTTATATTTCAGAGGCGATGAAGCCCGCCCCCCCCCCCTCCAACCCCTTCAGTTTGTAAGACATTTTTCTTAGTGGTGAAATATTAAGTATGAAATATCGCCCGTAAATCTCTTCACCTAAACCATTCGAAGGTTCTAAAGTATTCATTTCAGGGACTTCCATCCATCTCTGATTCTCTTCGAGTTTTTGTGAGCAAGAGAAAATTGTGAAATATGTATTACAAGATACCTGTATGTTTTTAATCTATGGGAGCTAATTTTTGTTATAAGTAATTTAATATGATAACGTAGGTGGAATAACACGACATTTAATGGACGAGCCCGAAATAAGATTATCTACTTTTATTCAGAAACGGGACGAGTCTTTCGTCTGTCCGTATAGTTCATTAATACTGCACATATACTTACTATAAGTATTACTGAAATATATGTAAAGAACACGTCTTGAGTCATCGTATTTCCTAATTTTAAAATCCGCCGCGCTCGGATGACCTACTGAAGTGAAATTTTGAGTCAAGGAAAGTTAAAGTTATGAATTATAGACTTATGTGGAGAAAGACCTGTATTTCGTTGTTGTTTATTTTTTTTTATTTTCTTTGTTTCTCTATGTGACGATTAACTCTAACCCGTAATAATCTTTTTATACTAGTGCAATAATTTTTACTAAGTTTAAATATTTTCATAAAAAATCACTATTTATATAATTGATTTGGGAAGAGTTGGCTGGTTATTATATAAAGAGACATTCTAAAACGATAAAATTTATTTGGAATATTGTTAGTGTCACTGATTATTTAACTGAGGCGCACTCTCTGGAGCAAATTAAATATATGATACCAAAATATTTTTGGTACCCGACATTTTGTGCCCGCGTCGTTTTTAGAGTCTACATCATCAAATAGAGCTTTCATTTGCATGAATATATAAGCATTGAGTAGATCGAATGGAACTTCAAAAAAAATAACTTCAAAGATATTCCAAAAGATGATTTGCCACACATCCATATAAAGCGCATTTTAATGAGTTGTATTCTGTCAATTTGTTTTCAAGATATTCCCAATTACTTTTATTGGTTGACAATAAGATTTCTATTAGGTTTAAAAAAAGAAAAGATATGTTTTTCATCAATATACTCACTATGTTTTTAAGAAAGATGACCCCGACCCGAATATAGTCCTTCGATATTATTTCTTAAGATATAACACACTCAGTTCCCAATAGGTATATTTAAAAAAATATAATTCAGTTTATAATTTATGTAAACAAATTTTTATTTGTAAAAAAAAATTAAAATATTTGATATTGCATGGCAACTAATCCCTAAAGCAAGTAGTCAATATAATATCTTGATGTAGGAAGTGGTTATAAGCCATTACGTTTTATATGAATGGGTGTATTTTTGGTATAAATGTATTAATGAATAACATTTTGACGTACTTTGTTTGTCTGCATTAGATCTTATCATCAGGTGGTTGCACGATAGAAGTGGGATGTATGGGTGCCATACTCATCGATCCATCCATTCTCTTAACCTTCTCATTCATCATCTAAAGCCTATGTTAACCACATCATCCATTCGTAATATTTTGATAATTGTAGTTTCTAAAGGTTTGTAGGTGTATGAATGAAATTGTATGAAATATTTATCCCAAGTGAAATTAACCACAGCGCAGAGAGTCGCCTAGTTCTAATCTTAAGAGAAACAAAAGTCAACTCAAAGAGTCGATTAATTGATAATCCAATGACAGTAGCAACACCCCATAAGTCACAATTCGAGGTAATAATTGTGACAAACATTCGTGACTAATACAAACATTCTAGAGCGATGATGCAGTGATAAGCTAATCCTATTTAACATTTTAGTAGAATGTTTGTATTGTTCATTTGTTTGTAAAATTTTTTTTGAAAAAAGGGGTTTTGAAATTAGAAAATAAAAAAAAAGTTTGTCGAATTGTGGCCTATGGGGTGTTGTTGTTGTCATGGGATTATCAATTAATCGACTGGCAATAACAACACCCCATAGGTCACAATTCGATGTAATAATTATGTCTTTTTTTTTATTAAATTCAAAACCCCTTTATTAAAAAAAAAATTTACAAACAAATTAAGAATACAAACATTCTAGAGCGATGATGGAGTGATAAGCTAATCCTATTTATGTGCAACTAAACTGTTCACAATGTAATTTTGCAGAGCTTTAAATTACATCTAATCAACACTAATAACAAATCTAACAAGATTTGAAGTGTAGAATATTACTGTTACTGATTCATTGTACTTTATATCATTTTTTTCATTTCATTTAAAATATGATTCAAATGATATAAAATATTTCTTATAATTGGTTTTGAAAAAACGCATAAAAATTATAATATTATTTTTACAATTTTTCAACTCTGCAGTTTTTTGTATCCACATGTATCCAGGCTAATTCTTTACTACTGTATAGCGACGTTCCTAAGGTGTACAATGAAACAATTTAATACCACTCCGATCCCACATCTTCGGATCGTGTGTGGTCACTTTCAAAAATGGAGTTATTTAAAGAATAATGGATAAATGAGAAACAAGAACGAAATTCTCGTTCAATGGATTTTATGATGCAAAAATTTAGTTTTATTGACGTGACTCCCAAGTCAGAGAGGGATGTACATCTAAAAATTTCAAGTTTTTCATAAAAATTCTCTGAAAAGTGGGTTGCAGCCCATATTATGATGGACCGTTTTTTAAATAAAAATAAAAGTTGGTTAGAGGGTGCCGTTGTAGAATTTAACTCAAGCATGCTTCAGCCCTGGGCTTATTCATCATCTGGAGGAAGTTGGTCTCTAGGTCGGCCCGAAAAGAACTTTGAACTCATCTTTTCATCCTCAAATCATAGGGTTGAAGATCGCAAAGTGCAATGAGTTGACCGCAACTGCTGAAATACCAAATCGTTTCTAGTCACAGAAACTTAGCTACTTAGAATAAGTTCGGGATCTTCAGGAAAAAGGAAATCTGGAGAGTTTTTTCGTGGTGGAAGGCAGTTGAATCGTGACGAGGTTATTAGCTTATTACGTAGACTCTAAATGCACCATTAACCCTGATAATTATTAGTCTTGAGTATTATTTGCTTATTTAATTTTGTGTTGTTTATTCATATAATCTAAATTATAATTAGTATGAGTAAATGTTTTTGCATAATTTATGGTGTGTTGAATTAGTGTACCTAATTTTAGCAATACCTATCTTTTTTCAAATACATTTTTTACTCCGTACTTAAGTTTAATATAAATATTCCCAAAACTTTTAAATTACCAAAAAAATTATTAAATAAAACAAATTATTATTCACCATAACCAGAACAATCAAATCGTATAATAAAATGTTTTTTTCCGCCTAAACATGAGGGACTTTGACTCACTGTGCGCCGCTTCGCCCGCAGGAGTCTCGATTTAGCTGCCCTTATGTTCCATGACAAGTATCAGGTGGAAATTTAATCAAAACTTTGGCAATCGCCACGAAATTGCTCCGGTTCCCTATATTTGATTCGGAGTAGGGGAGCGTTCACATATAGCCATTGAATAGCAACTAAACCTCTCTGTGACTGAACAAATAAGGTTTGAACATTATTAACTTCGAAAAGACCACCTGATATGAAAAAAAAAATTAACTTTACGCCATATTTTTATGCATAAAATAAATAAACTATATAGTTACATATTAAAGAGGTGTTTATTAGCCACTCGGCTCATTCGAGCATCATCATCATGATGCGAAAAGTGGTCCGACATACTTCTCTCGAGAGGTTGAGGAACGCTGACCTGCACCCGTTGCTTGGTGTGCCGTCGGTTCATCCGCTGGAGACACAAGTTTTTTGACTCGTTGCAGCACCTAACCAACCCAGTGTTTAACACTTTAACCCCACCACCCCTCCCCAATCGATGGCAACAGACTGTCGGGGAAAATTAGGTTAAGAATTAGTATGTAAGTTAGTTTTAAGTTTGATCAAAAAGGTGAGCCCTATAACCTTTATTATTCATTTTAGTCCAGTCACGTATAATGTATATCATTATACTTGTTTATTCATTATATAATTTTTATAAAATAACAAAACCTGTATATAATGTATACGATGCTACAGGAAATACAAAAATAATTTGTAAATATTGCCTGAGGATCTATAATTGTATATAATTATCTGTAAATTTAAAGGGGCTATAAAAGAAAAGAAGGGGGAAGTAAAAAAAAAAGAAAAATTGGCTCATATACATAATTTAGTTTTAAATTTTGAAAGAAAGCATGAATAGTCTAAAAATGTCAACAAAAGATAAGGGAAATATGCTTTTAAAAAAATGAAATGATTTGAGGTGAACAGTATAAACGTGAATAAGATCGATTTTACTTTTAAAATTTATAATAGAGAGATATAAAAAATCTATGGGAATACATTCCTTTTCAAAATGACATCGATATTTAGTTATATAGCTATTTATAATTGAAGAGCTTATTGAATGAAGATGAGGCAAATAAGTGAAATCGTGAAAATCACCTGTAAGGTTGTTAGTTTGCTCTGTTTTTCTACTTCATACAATAAGCGGTTTTCTGAAAATAACCTTAATTGAAGAGCTTTTAAAAAGGAGAAAGATCCTATGTTATAAGAGAATGTTGATCCACGCGAAAATCTCAAGTTTTTTTTCAAAAATGTCACTTAACATGTTCATCCATTAACCCCTTCAATTAAAATCAGCGCCTTCTGTGTTCATGGCATTCGACAATATAACAGCATGGGGATCAAACGTATTTTGTTTAAAAAAAGTTGATAATACATTTTTTTATCGTTGTAAGCTGCGTATCAAATATTTGGCTCCTTATGCAAAATGTACTGTTTGATATTTTTGTGTGTTCGAGAGGGTGATTAATAGTAAAATTCTAGTTGAATTCCTGGCCACCTTTTGAGGGTTGATAAGGATAGCAACAGAGCGCTTCTCGGACGCTTTTCCCTATTACTGGTGGTCGATGTTCTGTTGTTTGTATGCGCCTGTGGTCAAGGCGTTGTTCGTAGTCAGGCCAAATAGAGTCGTCGCGTCGTTTGGTGAGTGACCGATTGTTTTTTTTTTTTTTCCTTAGCTCTCGAATTATAAGATAAGGATGATGGAAAAGTAAAGGAATATTTGGATTGAGCGGATCCTTGTACTAGGAGTACCTGCTTGAAGGTGGTGTGAGGGAATGAAGGAGTGCGGGAAGCCTCGGCAGAGATTGATAGTTGCGGTAAAGTGGTGAGAGTCCAATCGTGGCTGGGCCTAGAGTCCTTCTAGGCATGTAGTGCAGTCTTATTTCGTCGGATAGCAGTGTTGGGTGCCCCTTAGAAGCTTGTTGTTGGTGGGCCAAGCGCCGTTATGTCCACCATTTCTTCTGCTTTACTAGATCTAGTGAGTTGCCATCTCGCCGGTAGCGGTGTTTTCACACCTCAATAGCTTCTTATACGAGGGTGGTCTGAAAAGTTTCCGACCTAACAAAGATACAAGACGTTTTTTCAGATTTTTTTTTTCTTTTTCAACATAGTCTCCTTGTAACTCTACGCACTTCCCCCAGCGATGCTCCCATCTCTGTAATCTGTCCAAATAGTACTCGGCGTTTTTCTCTGCAAAATAATCGTTCATGAAGGTGATTGCCTCTTCATTTAACGAAAATCTCAGTCCTCCGAGCGCAATTTTTAGATGAGGGAACGAAAAGAAGTCGCTTGGGGCAAGATCTGGTGAGTAAGGCGGATGGTCAAGCAGTTTAAACCGTAATTCATGGATTTTCGCCATAGGAACCGCTGAGGTGTGAGACGGTGCGTTGATTTAGTGAAACAGGGTTTTCTTCAAATGCGGCCGTTTTTACGCAAGTTCTGGCTTCAGCTTGTCAAGTAATGATGCGTAGTATGCTCCTGTAATGGTTTTTTGTTTGTGAAGATAATCGATTAAAATAACTCCATGACTATCCCAAAAAACAGTCGCCATCACTTTCCCAGCCGAATAAACAGTTTTTGCTTTTTTTGGAGCCGGTTCCCCCTTTGCAGTCCACTGTTTGGACTGTATTTTTTTTTTGGGCGTATAAAGGTGTATCTAAGTTTCATCCACAGTAATTAATCGGAGCGAAAACTCGGATTTATTGCGCCTAAACTGCGCCTACAGAGCGTTAGAAATGTTCATTCTAAGACGTTTTTGGTCTAACGTGAGCAAACGCGGCACCCAACGCGCGGACAGCTTTCTCATCTCTAACTGTTGATTTAATATGTGACAAACACGTTCTTTTGACATGTTCATAACCTCCGCTATCTCTCTCACTTTAATTCGTCGGTCGTCTAGCAACATTTGGTGAACTTTGGCGATGTTTTCGTCGGTAGTTGCAGTTTTTGGACGTCATGAACGTTCATCGTGTCCCAAGCTCTTACGACCACTTTTGAATGCAGCTGCTCAAAATTTCACTGTGGTAAATGATGGTGCAGAATCCCCATACACAGAATCCAACCCATCTTTGATTTGCGTAGGCGTATTGCCTTTCAAAAACAAATATTTAATGACAGCTCGATACTCGATTTTGTCCATTTTCATAAAAACACTCACTCACGACTGTTACACAACAACTGCGCGTCCAAAATGGCTGAAACTTTGGTGAGTAACTATCAACAGATAACAACGAAATTCACTAGCTTTTATTTACGACTACAGCTATCTTCATGTTGAGGTCG
Source organism: Acanthosoma haemorrhoidale (assembly GCA_930367205.1). Lineage (NCBI taxonomy): Eukaryota > Metazoa > Arthropoda > Insecta > Hemiptera > Acanthosomatidae > Acanthosoma > Acanthosoma haemorrhoidale. The sequence continues at coordinate 71,773,393 of OV884015.1, read as the reverse complement.
GAAACTTTTCAGATCACCCTCGTACTTGGTGAAGATCCCAGATTTGGTTGTGCCGAAGCGCGCGTAGCAGAAACGAAACGAACGAATCTTTTCAATTCAAAATTATCCTCAAGCCTTTTACTTTCTGTTACAATACGTATTACACTTAGTTTCTCCTGGGCTCACCTGACAGTTCCCGTTTTTTTTATTTCCCTACCTTATGGGACTTACATGTACGTTATTGCAGCAGTAACAAAACTCCTTTTAAATAATGACATTTTGAATCTTTAATTTGAAATGTCTATTCAGGAAGAGTGAACAATCATATCCTGAACTACCCACTTTCACTGTATTTAGCTCCAAGTAAAGAAAAAAAACTTTTTTCCTGGAGCTCCAGGTATTTGAACCATAACCATTGGAAAATTACTTCAAAGAGCCAGTTAGTTGAAGAAGTGGCTGAATAAATATTCTGGGGATAAACAAACCTGTCCGTTTATTTATTTTATTTTTATGTAATTACATAAAAATAATTGAAGGAATCATGAAATGTTTGCTTTATTGAATAAAACACTCAATCTGCTCTTAACCCTTAGTGGATATCTTCGCCTGGGTACACACCGAAGAACAAAATTGAAAAAGTCCGGAATGAAAAAATCTGTACCGTAGACTCGCTCAGTCATTATTCTCAGAGAGCTTGTCTCCCTGGCAAAAACTTCGAGCACGTAAAAGCATCTCCCACGTCATTATTTCTTGAGTACGCTCGTTGGACGTATCCAACTGGCAAAAACTGAGAAGTCACTGACGATTCTAGAAATATCAAGCACGCCGACTTGAGTAAATCGCATAGGAGAATCAATCGTAAAGAAATTTTCACCATTTTGGATTTTGGTCAATCAATTGAATAATTAATCAGTGTGTATAATATAAGCAAGTAATTCTAGCCAAGTGCGACTGCGAATACTATTTGAATGACTTTTTTCTAATTATAATCTTCTTAAGTATAATAATGTTCCCACATTACCTTCACCCTCTGCTGCAATTCTTTCCACTAGTTTCTTTTAATTTCAACCTCTCCCTGTATCTGAGTTAGTACGGTACTTAGATTTCATCTCGAAAACGGGTGACCTGGCACCCACATACCAGGCTAAAAAGACAACAACTAAACACACGCTTTGGACAACTGTACAGACTACTTCAAAGGATATCCCTTCTCCCAATAGAAAACTAATTACTAATTTACAAAGGTATACTTATGCCAATTTGGACATACGGAATAGAAATATGGGGGACAGCAAAAAAGTCGAACATCAAGTGTATCCAATCCTTTCAATCAAAAGTCCTGAAAACAATAGTAAACGTCCCTTATTACGTCAGGAACAAAACCCTTCATAGCGATTTTAATATACCTTACATTCTCGAACACATCCCTTCCAAGTTCATGAAATTCCATAGTAACCTATACAACCGCTCTAATCCCCTAGCACAGTCATTGCACTGCACCACTCATCCGTCGGAGAATAAAACGGCAGTGGCCTCGTGATCTGCTATCAATGCCTAACAGGGGGAGTCCTGCCAATGGCCAGTTTCTCCAATCATGTTCTCAGCGTATGTGGCTCTCGCGCTCTTGTTCGGTCTCCACCGGCTTATATCGGGTGACGCGGCTGACAGAGGGCCGTGGGGGACTTTTCAAGACTCCGCTTCTTCTTTCGCCTGCGAGGGAGGTGACAACCATGTGGATTTGGGAGGCCTCTGGGCTGTTTGTAAATACTGTATGAGTGGGCGAGTGAATGAAAATTGTAAATATGGTATATGGTAAACATTAATCACAATTACTTATTTCCCAATGAGGCAGATTGTAATTTTATCATAATAAAGTTGTAATAGTTTCTTAAGTATAATAAATTTTTAGAAATTATTTTATTTTAACTTTTTTATTGAGATAAAATTACAATCTGCCTTATTGGACAATAAGTAAATGTGATAAATTTTCTCATTCATACTATATTTACAATTTTCGTTTACTCGCTCATTTATTCCGTATTTACAAACAGCCCAGAGACCTCCAAAATTCACATGATCGTCAGTCCCCTAGCATGCAAAAGAGGATGCGGAGTCTTGGGAAATCCCCCATGCTCTTCCGTCAGTCACGTCATTGGATACCAGCCAGTGGAGGCTGTCCAAGAGCGTAGGAGCCACAGACACTCAGGACATAAGTACAATCAATAATGAATATTTGTATAAATGAGTAAAATCACAAAGCGCCTGTGGGAGATCGGCATTGGTTGATGAAAAAGAGATGTTTCATCAAGTTTATTTACGGGCAACGTTTCGACGCATTATGTATGTCTGCATCAGGTCCTTGTCAGACACAGAGGTCTTGACTGTAGCTGCCTTATATAAGACAAATATAAGTGAACTAAAGCGCTCCAACTCATTTATATACTCATAGCTGACAATGTCACAACATATATTATATATATTCCATCACAATGTCGAGATCTTTCTTTTGATTCTCTACACTAAATGAAAGGAAAATTGTATTTCTTAATCAAATTTGATTGTATAATTAATGCCACTTCATTGTTTTTCATAAGGCAAATTTTAATCATGACATGAATTATGACATGTATGAAATGTAAAATAGCATAGCTCGATAAGTATCAATGGTTTTTGCGAACACAGTTTTGATGTCAGTTTTAATGAGTTAAGGGAATTATGACAAATGCATGTTATTTATTAATCATGGTGACGAGATCTTGAATGGTATGCCCTACTCAGTACTTATAGTTATAATTTAATTCATCATGGACCCTTAATATTTATAATAAGCATTATTTTATGTTTAGCTCCATCAATGCACTAAGCGAATTCTGCACTAGTGTTTCTAGTTATTAGTCAGGTTTGCTAACCTCCGGGTCACAGAGTGCATCATTCATGAAAATATACAATATTAAATATGCAAAAATATGTGAAACATATACAGTAGCCTCCCCGGACGTATAATATAAAAATAAACAATATATTAATTAAATATATCGCAATAAACAGAATCAATAATTATAATTATGGTTTGCAATTTAACCAAAATGTGTGATGCCTCGGTGGTCCCATTTGGCGTCGACATTTTTACGCTTAATCATTGAAAAAAGAAAACACATGGCTCCAAAGTAGGATTTAGCGAACATAAATATGCGTACCCTTTTGGTAATGTAACAATAACCACTCTTAATTTTGATTGACTTAGAAAGGGCGGGAATTGTGAACCGCCCCAAGTTGCAAAAAAAATGGGTTATGTGTTTGCTCTAGCGATATCAAAGAAACAAAAAATCTGGATAGATTTAAACTTGAAACAAGGCCTGTAGTCTTGAGAGTTCCGGCTGAAACGACCCCAGGCTGACATCCCTTTGAGAGATTTATTGTATTTTCTTTCCTAATGATTTCATTTATCTCGGCGAATTCAGAGTGACGTTGCCAACCAATTTTATTTCCCGTTATTCCTGTTTCAAACTTATAAATGACTGATGGTTGTTTCTTGAGCTGAACTTTGCAATTTTCCGCTGTTAGCCCACACCGTAGCTTGTATGATTGTATTATCTTGATCCGTAACGTGGATTAGCCGTATATAGTTTAAATGAATTATTTTTGGCTAAGAATATCATTTTACATCATTCTTATGGTTTTCACGCTATTTTAACAAATTAACCTGAGTGGCTTCGTACACAGTTATTGTTAAATCAACCGAAGTCACATAAATTTCCCTTATGCAGTGTCCGTTGCCGTATTTTTTCCCTTCACCTGCGGTTAGTTGAAACAAGCTCTGGTTATGCCGTATAGTATGTAGTGGCTTTACCATGCCACATAAAGCGTAGATCAGGATACCCCGGGCCAGTTGCGTAATTGTGGTGTGAATATACAAGCACATTAGGGATGGATGCTCTGACCATCGCAACCCGTTTTTATTTTTTCACGAAATTAATTCTTCGCAATGTATACATAAAAATGGTTGGAACTGCGATATTCCTGCCATGACATCTTATTTGGAATAGGAGCAGCTTAGTTCATCTACCCACCTGATTGTATGCAACCACGATATGGATTTGCGTGCTCCAACAGTTTTGGTTGGCCATCCCTATCATGGACTATGGTAGATTATTTGGCATTGAAAACACCTAAATCCTATTAATGAACCTATTAATGATGTTTGGCACTGATATACCCATTTTCAGGCAACATCTAAATAACAAAAAAACCATCACACAATAATAGATTAACGTCAAGTTACTAACTACTAAAGTTAAAAATATTGACTGAGAAAAATACATTTCATTGGTAAAACATATGTATCACTTAAGTTTAGTTTCATTAGAATAAAATAAAATGGAAATAAATCATTTTTTTTTTAATTCAATAATTTAACAAAATCTCTATCTAGGAAATAGTAGTTAAAAATTAACTATGTCTTTCTAGTATTTGCTTCTATAGGGCTGAACTGGGAGGTTTATTATTTTATTCTATTAAAAATACAAATTGCATGCCAAAAACAATAAGTCAAAAACAAAACTACCAAAGTACAATAATATATTTATAAATATCGTACACATGAATTGGTTATTAGTTTGTTATGAACATTATTCCTTGGATTAGGAAGTAACTTTATTCAATTACCACATCTAATAAACCTAAACTGCTTGTTAGCTTTTATTATGAATTTGTAACATTCTTTGTTTATTCGTATATTTGCCGTTATCTCAAAATGATTCGCAATGGAACTTCCAACTAACAGATTCATATACATTATTAATTATACGTATGAACATATTTTTTTCTATTTTGACGTAGACGTGCAATGTATCCAAACGTTGCCCACTAACAAACAAATGATTAATATTTGTTGTAGTATAAAATTACAATCTGCCTTAAATAATCATTGTGGTTAGTTCGCGGCCATTGATAAATATGATCAAAATTTAACATTCTTTTAAGACAAATTTACGATTTCTCTAGTCTAGAGTTTGTATAAGCATATCTGTGTTTGGTAAAGTGGAAGCTTCAGTCCATGACTCTAGAATTTAATACATCTACAGAAAATTAACAAGTCAAATTTATAATTGAGAGCTTACTAGATGAGCCGTACAAACTGGTAGGTATATGTGTTTTACCCATTGTCATCCAAGGACTGTTTAGATGACTCGATCTTATGAATAATGGATACTCGCAGTTGAATTGATGAAGATACGTTACCAAAGCCGCATTTTTCATCCTTTGGTTTGCTTAAAGGACAAGGATATGAGTGATTGCCGAGCCCAAAGGGGTTGAATCTCTTTTCGTTTAGGTTCAGGAACGGTCGACGTTTTTCTGTGCTTTATTTATTAGTAGTCGTAAAAAATAATAAATCGCTATAAGGATGCCAACCAATCCAAGGCGAGTTTGCGCAGTATCTGACCCTTGTAGAATAAAACAATAGATGGTCAGACACTTAGAAAAATGTTTGGACTTGCTGACAACTGACGTCAGTTGTTCGTACTGTTTGTATGAAAACGAATGATACAAGCACGCAAGTGGTAGTCTTGTTCGCTGTGTTTATTTAGTTGTCAAGGTGCCCACAAACCTTACAGTCCCGCAAACCTTTGAGCCTGTGGTCCGACCTAAGAGATTTGGCTCGTTTTTTTGTTGAGGGTCCAGAATGTTATTTTACACCTTGAGATCGAGTCGCTCTAATTCGATCTAGCCGGTTTTAGTATTTTCGGTTAGGCTTGTGGAGAAAATGAATAACCTATTATGTACGAAGTAACAAATCCTCGTGCAATCAAAATCGTCATAACCTTGTTCCCTTAACCCTACATACGTGGTTGATGTATGCAGACATTCTGTTACGTGTACTTATATTAATAGTATCTATTTTATTTTGTACACATGCTATATTTAAGTAGATTTTATGTAACATGATTTGTCATATGTTGTTATAGTCAATTCCACTTTATTTAATCTAATATAATTTAACACCTTCCAAACCATCCGAGGCTCTATATTAGTTTGTTAAATATCCGTCATTATGGAAAGTCTAAATATCTTTAATCCCCGTACGCGTGCACATCTCTACGACAAGGTTCCTATTTTGTATTTACCTGCCTTTCACCGTAAAGTTACATTTGTCCAATACTCTTTGGATTTGGAATGTTCTCTTTGGATAATATACAAAAGAATTATTGAAATTTCTAAATGATATTGACCAGAACAGACTATACGAAAAATACAGCTGACAATTACATACAAGGAAGACTGAGACCCGAACGAACAATCCACAAACAAACCAAAAAGAGGAAAGACCCATAACAGATTGTTATCAAGACCCAATTTAGCACTTTGAATATATTTGTTTAGTTTTATGTTATTTTCGCTCCAGTTAAGCTCGTATGGTTTCAACTTATTTTTGTGTAACTTAGCAAGGGGTTGGAACACACGCTTGCAAATACAACAGCATTAAGGAACTAGTAAGTGGGCAGTACAACTGAGATAAAGAAAGAATGGGTTATGAATTTATTAAATTATTTAATGTTTGAATTAAATAAACAAATCTCTCGATAATAATAGGCTAAATTTACATAGACAATAAAGACACTAACAAACTACAGCTATGATGAAAATGAATGTGACATAAATAAAAATTTAAATTCTCAGTTTCTTAAATATTTCGTTTCTTTTGACTTTAGGTTTTGTTTGTTTTCTTCCTGAAATGTTTGCCGTCGTTCGTGGTCCCGGTTCTCTGCAGCCAACTCGTATATTTGTTCTACTCGCTTATTGTAGAAGAATGAGCCAGGCGGTGAGACACTAAAGAAAACTCGTTCACTGCTACAATGAGCAACGTAGGCCTACGTTTTAAACAACTCTTTATGTGATTTTTTTCCGGCTTAAGTTTGTTTTTTTGTTGGCAGTACTCAATGATACAACTTTGTCCACTGTAATGAGTGTAGCCACTTTTAGACAGTCTATAGCAGCAGCGAAACTTATGCAGCCTTTTTTTTTTTTTTAATAAACTTAATAATTCACAGTAGTTATTTGTAGATCTGTTACCACGGTGGTTATCTTGGCGTGTAGCTGTTATGCCCACACTGGTGTCTTGAACAGCTTCCGATTTCCTGCAATTTGAAGTCTATTAGTTTTTTTCAGGGGTCAGCTTTGATTTTTGTGGAAATATGGTAACCTTTTACTAATGATATTTCTAGTTTTTTTTGCATTTATTGTGTATCTGGTTTGTGAATGAGAGCCTATTGTTACTCGTAATTAGTGAATGGGTGGGACCAGGTTAGTTGGTAATTGTATAAGGATAAATATTTGGTTAATATTTGGTGAATACTATTCTCACTGTTTTAAGTGGGTTAGGTTTAATTTTCCATATTTTGTAGTAGGCGTTAAGTTTTCCCATTTGTGGTTGTAATCATTTTGTTATTGTGTCTATTCTGAAAGAACCCATGTAGATTGATGTGTCATCGGCGTTCGACTTAAAAAAGAATTGAATATCGGATACGTATAGATTAAATAGAACCGGAGATAGATAAGAGCCTTGGGGAAGACCTGCAGCAACACTATTTTCATTATAATGTGGTTTGTTTTGTTGTTTTTTTGGGGGGGGGGTGCGCGTAGTATACAGATAGTTTGGAGTTGACATATAGGCTTCCTTCTATAGGAAAAACTGCTGAAAAAAAAAAAAAAAAGTCCCTTTACTTTAATGCACTAACGTGGAATAATAATACTGTTCCACTAACTCGAAAGCAGTTCATTTAATTCAGATCCTATTCGCTTTAGCCATCTTTAAGATACTCTCTGCCACGGGAAACTTTCTCACGAAGTTGAATAATGAACTAAATTAATTAGAAGCCTCGTCCTACTTATGGAGTTACTTGTTTTCGTTTGAATTTGTTCTTCGGTTTTGTTGAGAAGTGGGGGTTTCCCCTGAGTTCTCTTTTCGTTATTAACGTATTTCTCATATGGAAAATAATTGTGTCATCTATTTTGAACCAGAAGACGTTTATTAGAGACTTTTGCTAACATCAGGTAAAATAAAACTAAATAAATTGAAAATGACAAAATCGAGTATCGAGCTGTCATTAAATATTTGTTTTTGAAAGGCAATACGCCTACGAAAATCAAGATGAGTTGGATTCTGTGTATGGGGACTCTGCACCATCATTTACCACAGTGAAATTTTGGGCAGCTGAATTTAAACGTGGTCGTAAGAGCTTGGGAGACGATGAACGTTTGGGACGTCCAAAAACTGCAACTACCGACGAAAACATCACCAAAGTTCACCAAATAGTGCTAGACGACCGCCGAATCCTAGTGAGAGAGATAGCAGAGGTTATGAACATGTCAAAAGAACGTGTTTGTCACATATTAAATCAACATTTAGAGATGAGAAAGCCTTTCGCGCGTTGGGTGCCGCGTTTGCTCACATTTCGATGTTGTTTTTTTTCAAATAAAATCAATGTAGTTTTCACATTTATATAATAAAATAAAGTATAATATCCTAATATGCAATGGATCTAGTCTAAAAACAAAAACTAATATCATCGCTCTTTACTATCAACTAAGTCTATCCGTCTTAAATATAAATTTTGGAAAAATATAAAAAGTAACTAAGAAAAAATTTTTTTTTAACAAACAATAAAAGTAGATGCTTATAAAGCAATTCTTTGTAGTATCTTATGACCTTAACCTTATGTTTTGGTAATTCGTTTAATCAAATGAGGTAGTACTGTCAATTTTATTTTAAAACAACTTAAAAATATTATGAATCAAACGTATGCCAACATTTTCTTCTACTTATATTTTTAAAGCAGTGTTTGGTAAACTTCAATAAAGAAATGTATTTTTTAAATGGAAATTTATTGTACTTTACCAGGTATATCCTTTTTAATTATACAATCGGACGAGGGTGGAATAGCATGCCTATATCCTGTTTGTGCATATATATATACTTTATTATATATAAATATATGTATATATATACTTTACATTAGCGTTTCCAGTTTTCGCGGAGCTCTCAGACTTATTGGAAAAGTTTCAGGGTAGTTTGAACTTCGCAAATAGTCCTCCCCAACTTGTATCACAGTTCTTAAATAACTTTATTGTGACCCTAGCACATCTAACGTAAAGACTACTGTGTTAATTTATTAATTACTACATAATAAGCTTTTTTAGCTTTCTACTAATCTACAGCGATTGAAAGAGTTGAAACCAGTCACTTCAAGTAATTTGCAACGTAAATAGTAGAGATCTGGTAAACCATATTTCGTTGTGTATTAAAATATTTGGAATGTGTAATAACTGCGAACGTCAGGTACTTAGTACTTAGTTTATGAGTTCGCTTTTTTTTGGTCAGTTACTTACTGTGCTTATTTGTTCATTTTTCTTATTGTTAGGAGATACTGACACACGACGAATGTACACACTCATTGATACAATATTATTATTGTTAGGAGATACTGACACACGACGAATGTACACACTCATTGATACAATATTATTATTGTTAGGAGATACTGACACACGACGAATGTACACACTCATTGATACAATATTATTATTGTTAGGAGATACTGACACACGACGAATGTACACACTCATTGATACAATATTATTATTGTTAGGAGATACTGACACACGACGAATGTACACACTCATTGATACAATATTATTATTGTTAGGAGATACTGACACACGACGAATGTACACACTCATTGATACAATATTATTATTGTTAGGAGATACTGACACACGACGAATGTACACACTCATTGATACAATATTATTATTGTTAGGAGATACTGACACACGACGAATGTACACACTCATTGATACAATATTATTATTGTTAGGAGATACTGACACACGACGAATGTACACACTCATTGATACAATATTATTATTGTTAGGAGATACTGACACACGACGAATGTACACACTCATTGATACAATATTATTATTGTTAGGAGATACTGACACACGACGAATGTACACACTCATTGATACAATATTATTATTGTTAGGAGATACTGACACACGACGAATGTACACACTCATTGATACAATATGGTGTCATTTTAACTTTTTTATTTTCTCTTATGCACGCCACCTAAAGCAAGATGACTATGAGTGTATTTTCATAAATTTCCCACTTTATTTTGTAAATCAGGGCGCACATTACTTTTGAACTAATTGTACTATCGACAGCCAAATGGTAGATATAACTAATCATCAAACAATATTCTGTGCAACCTCTATTAAAACTGTTATGAATCTAAATCAAAATCTGATGTATGAATCAAATTAGTAATCGCTGTTATAGCAGCCAAATCACATTGTTATTTTTTTTTGTTCCTATAAGCTTGAGAATACATTTGATTACTTTTTCTGTTTGGTCTTAAATAGAGGTCCATCTCCTTCAAGGTGGATGTAAAATAATGAACGTAAGGAAGCAAAAATATTATACGATGAAGTAAAATTTGGCGATGAAACGATGGTGTGCTGTAATGGCAGATGAAGTGAGCATAAGAGAAAATCCTGAGACTTCAATAATGGTGGAACAGCATAAAATTGGTGACAAAACTTAACCTACGATTGACATGGATGCGTTATAAATATCCCACATCTACGTACAGGTTGGCCATTTATTAAGAAAGAAATACATCCACTGAAATGGGCGACCAATCCTAAAAACCAATTACACCTAATGTAAATGAGATATCCATTATGCATGAGACGGATCGGAAACATTCACAAATCCCTTTTTGATTACCGGTGGCTCCTCGGTAGGCCGGAGTATCGAGCGTCCAATTTGTATTCAACCTTTTTAATTGGCCTCCTTTCATTAGACATTTTATTTTAGCACTCTCTCCAATAGATCTTCCTGCTTGGGTTCTGTTAAAGTTGGGGAGGGGTGCAATTCATCCCGTATTTTCGATTTGAAACATACCTTGAAGGTTTCACGATCATTTTTGTGGGTCTCCCTTGACAACTGGAGTTCACAAATATTAATTGGACACGGCGGATTCTGTTCCAACCTGCAAAAATACTAGAGAGCTGTTGACCCACACCGTGGAGAAGAGGACTCCAGCGGAACATTTCGTGCGAGCCCTGGTACTCGCGAGAGTATGGCTGTCCTGGAGGACAAGGGCAAGCATGTACGAGTACCATCTGCCGTCGCTGGTCAATACAGAAGAGAGCTATGGTGGCTTTCTTCTCTTCATCCAATGGAAGGAGCTTCAGGGAAAGAGTTAATAGCTCATTATTCCTTGTAAATAGTATATAAGCAATTTTCATTTTTCAGAATAAAGAAGAAAAGTTAAGTGCGCTAACAATCCCAATTGCACTGTATTACGCGCACCACAGGCTACGAGCACTACGAGTCCGCTTGAGGGCAATTCCCGTTATGGGATATCGACCCCAGGACAGGGAAAAAAAAAATGAAATATGTAAAATGAGAGAAAACCATAAAATGTTGGGTCTTTTTGTTTGCATATTGAGTCCTTTTTAAGTCGTAGCTATAAGCAATTAATAAGTTGTTGATCCGAGAATCATTTTCCCCACAATGGTTCTATATTTGATTGACAAAGTTACTTTGTACGACAATGTCCAACTACTCGATATTCTTGGTCAAAAAAAAGAAATTGATTTTCTTCAAAAAAAAAGTTTAAAGTTTCTCCACAAACCGTTTATTAATTTTTAAATTAACATTCGACTTTTCGCCTATTCCATTACATTCAGTACTAAAAATCAAACACATTACATTTAAAACAATATCTAAATATTTAATTTATTTTTTTGATGCATGAAATAATAACATATAATAACAATTCAATGAATGAAACAACAGACCCATAAATAATAATATTTTTCGAACTAATTTTTCAACCATTGCTTACCGAAGTAGTAAGTTATATGCCAAGTTAAACAAAAATGTATCTGGAAATCAGTTCTTTTTCAAGTGAAAAAATGTAAAACTAGATAAAATATAGACATACCAAACATTTAATTGAATAAATTAATCAGGAATTGATTGAATTATTTCTAATAATTAACTATTAATTTTCAGTAATATTTTTAAATTTATTTTTTCGATAGTGTCTTTGATGAGTCTTTGACTCTTTAAACAAGAACTTTAAACCTTAAAAAGCTTCTGAGTGATTGAAATCTTAAAAGATCATCTAAACTCTACTGAATTTGTTTTACGTTTTGTTGTTGTTGTTTACTTGACTTTGAGTTATCGTATTTTAACTATCGAATAATCAGTACATTTCAAATAATTGTGGTGTATTGAATCACATTTACGACTGCTATCGTGGAACATCCAGATAAACACAGGTGAAAGGTGGCCTTCTTGTATATGGTTGAAAGTATAGCCTCTTCATTTGGGTATGACAACCGTAATTTATGGTCCGAGTAAATGGTTCAGTAAATATTAATCACTCAATCCCTCAAAATTGTTTGACAAATGGTACTTGCCTCATTTTTCTGGTGTTTCATTCCAAATTGAAGCTCGTTTGTAATGGAAAAAGTGTTGACATCAAATTGACAGCGGATTAGTCAATAAAAGTCGGGTTTGTCAAGTTAGACCCTCAAAGAAATGGGAGGGGCTGAGAAAGGGTGAATATCTCGCCTGCCTACTTCAAAAAGTGCAAAATGGAGAGGCGAAGCCACCCGTGAGATTGGCAGGCCTACTTGAAGCAATATTCACGTCGTGAGTGGAATATGAGAAATGTCGGAGCAGATTTTTCCAGATATAGCTTTCATGCGAATGTTTGATCCTGGATTTGGGTTCCCTCTTCTTGGGTAGAGAAAGGGGAAAGAGTCCAAGAAGTATTGCTTCATTCCCTTTCCCTCGATAAAAATTTCGATAATAAAACAACTTCGTACATCTTTTCGGTCGAGTTTACTAGCAGATCTTAGGATTAGGGTGCTTAATCGTTTTATTCGACAATTGTACGCATTTATATGGTCTATCCACAATTTACTATATGTTTTAATATCACCGTTATCAAGTATCTTATAATTAAAGCTTTAAAACAATAAATACAAGTTTAAAAAATTAAAATTAAAGTACTTAATATTTAGTGTAACAAATCTGATTCAGTTAGAATAGGAGATATCATTTAAACATTTTATTTTAATCATTATTTATGTAAATGTGTATACTTTATGCTAATTAGAAAATTCCCTATGTTTTTATAAGATACGTGAAAGTGATAGCATTGCCGCCGAAAGTGTTTGTATCATTACAAAATACATTGCGGATAGATAGAAGAGAGGTGCATATTAATTTGTTTCAATAGCCCACAACCAGCTTTCCAACATAATAAAATCATTTTTTTAAATTTACATACTTTTTAATGGCATTAAAATACCTCGTGAAGGTAAACTTGCAGGGCCAGGAGAGGACTTCAACAGAGGTTTGCAGATCGAGAGGGATGGAGTGGTTTTGTCAAAAAAGTATTCCTAGAAACAAATGTATATTTTGGTTTAAATCAAGAAATTAATTAGATTATCCCTTAGGCAATTTATAATATATAATAAAAAAAAAAATAACTGTGTAAAACCGAACTATTAAAAATACTTACCTTTTCCATGGTTTAGAAATACTATATCGACGGTTTAAAAGAGTCATTTTGTCTCTCTGGGCATCTTTTAGTTTTTTTCATTTTTCTATTTTCTCCTCCTATTGTTTGTTTTTTGTTGGTGTGAGCTGTTTTTATTTATTTGCGCATTGTTCTTATTCATAGGGAACATGGTGAATAATGATTTTTTTCTATTCTGTTCTATCACCTTGGTCGGTAATCACGGGGTGTTTATATCCCATAGCTCACTATCTTTTATTTATTTAAATTTTAGTGTTTTAATGGAAATCCTCTATCATAAGTGGACTGGGGAATTGGTGTTTTTTTTTTGTTTTATTATGAATCATAGAGATATTTATCATTTATTTGAATCTTATTTATTATATGACATTTCCCATTGTGTTTTCCATATTCTGTATTGGTGGACCGATCGCTTTGTAGCGCCTGAGGATGGCAAAGCGCTTACTAATTAAAGAAAAGCATAGGTAGAGAAATGAACATTTGGTGTTAATTAAAATCTAAATTATATCACTTTTTCCAATCTAATACCTCATTGTGTGGTAATACCTATGGGACTCGCTGCGGCACGCTTATTGCAGTGGTTGAGACGGTAAATTGAAAAGAAGAAAAAGAGGGGGAAAAAAGGGAAGAAAAATATATTGGTTCCATTTATTTTCTTCTAGCGTATCGGTCTAATGTAGGTGGGCAGATAAAGTAGCAAGCTTTTAGTGGTTGCGCCTTGCTTTAAGTATCCTGCTCTTCGGACTTTTCCGGATTTTTGATTCCAGAAAGGAGATATTGATATAAGATTTTCGTCATAGTAAAACTATATAGAACAGAAAAAAATAATTTGTTGACTATAACATCATAACGATGCACAAATAAGTCCAGCTTTTCTCAGCAAAAAAAACAAAAAAAAACAGTACATCTCATATAGGAAGAAAAAATAATTTTTTTGAATGCAAAATAAGTAAAAAGAAGTATAATACACAATTAAGAGGTAAATACAACAGTAAAAAAAACAACTAAATAAACATTAGATGTTAACGTCTTGCAGCTATAATTTTACTAACAGAACAGTTAAATTGCAGTTATCGTATACAGATAAAAAAAAAATAAGAGCATTAAAAAATGAATGATAAGATCGTAGGTTAGGTAGCGTCTGTTTGAGTGGGAAGGAGCTGTTAGAATTGGATGGTTTTAAAAGAAAGTAAGGCTGACGGATATTGGGATACAGAATGAATTCCAGATATTTTTGGAGCAAGCAAGAAAGTAGTGGCTAAAAATATGAAGTATTTTGTTGATCTGATTAATTATTCAAAATTGTTGGACTTTGCGGTGATTTTATGTTCATCCAACTTTTTTAAGCTTTGCATTATTTTTGAGTTGGGTTTTTGTGATAAATCGAGTTCATTCTTACAGAGTATTCTTATTCTTGTGATATAATCGCCCAAAACTATTTACAAAAGTTTAAACGTGCCTTAAGCGTTGATTGTTAAACATTGTTATCAATACATAAATAAATTAAATAATAAGTTTAATTTATATTAACGTTAATTATATTATTATAATTTAAATAAAAAAATTGAACGAATTCACCGCTTTAGATAAACAGAATACAGAAAAATAAGTTTATCTAGCTTTAGTAAATATAGGTTTTATCGTCAAAAGGTTTAAGGCATTGAATTCATAAATAATATTGATAATATTTATAGGTTTTCATCAGGCTAATCCTCCTCCCCCTCTCCCCATCTGGCTCTCATGAAAAATAAGCTATTCCAAAAGAAAAATGGAGAGGGTTGAATCCGTGTCTGAGCACCATGACCGTTCTTTATTTCTCATGAAAACGTCAGCGGGCGAGCGGGGAATAATTTATTCCCTGGGATACTAGGCGTATACCAGCTTTCCTCGATTTCTGGTCCCCTTATTCCCTTTATTTTCCCGGCCAACTTTTTAGTGGAGAGCTTTTCCCTTGGAGATCCTGTTCAGAGAAAAAAAAAAAAATGTAATTATAAAAACATCCGTTCCGAGCCGAGTAATCTTCTTGGTTTTTCTTATTTTTGTATTCAGATATATAGTGGTAAGCTATGTGTTCCTTTATGTGACCGTTTTAGGATGGCTTCCCCTTTTTTCAAACGGTGGGAGTCGATGGGAGAAAAAACCTGCAGTTCCTTTTGGAGGACTAGTTCACCGTGAGAAAACATTACGTTAGTAATGATTGATTTTGTTCTATAGAATACTATCTTGGTCGTACTTGTCAATGTAAATAATAAATAAAATATCAATTGGTGTCTGTTCCTTAAACACATGGTCTGGGAACTTAGTGAATGTACATTTACACATAAATATTTGCAAAAGATATAGTTCAGCCATGACCCTTACAGACCGAGGCTATTGACTCTAAGCACATATTTTGGAACACTGAGTACAAAAATAACTAGAGAGGCCTTGAGGAGCCGTGAGATGTGTCAACTTCCCCCTCTCTTTGGGCACCCGCAAGGTGTCAACTTTCCTCTTGTTTCGCTTGCTTACTCTTTATCGTCAGTCCTTTCCCTTCAATGCGTTAAGGAAAATACCACTGGGATACATTTTTACTGAGGGAATCACCAGTGAACATACTTATTCTCAATGCTTGCAACTTCTATCAGAGGTAACCATCAAAGTTTCCTCAATCACTTGTAATGGTACGTCATCCAATTCTTCTTCTTTGTTTGCTATTTGAAAGACCCGAACCAACACAATTCACAACTGGATCTCATGGTGTCAATATTTTTTTGGACCCATCCCGTAAGCTGAAGTTATATTAGTTATAAATTCCCTCTATGATTTGAAAGAACCCATGGATTTGGGTGGGAAAGTAATCAGTTGGACTTTTCTTTGGAAACTTATTGCAAGGGCAAGAAATCTAATTTATGATTCAGGTAATAAAATTCAAAAACAGCATGTCTGGTTCAAGTATCAAAAAATGAAAGTCAAGTTAGCAGCTCAACTACTAAGTAGAATCGCATTTATTACAACTTTTAATGGTTGATGAATCTGAATTCGAGAACTATTAGAAGAAAATATTTGAATCAAGCCTTCAATGAAATAAATGAAGTAAACCTTTTTCTCGTGCTGGTAAAGGCAAGAAATTATATGTGATGCTTAAAAGAAGAAAATGCTAGAATTTTATTATTCGGATTATTTAATTTTATAGAAAGAGAAAAAGAAAGTCCACCACTAGATTATAATTTTCTTAATGTAATTAATAAAATTGTGGTGGACAGACAATGTTTGTTTTTAATTTAGTGTAAAAAATAATGAACCAAGCAACTCAACAAAATAATATACATTATATGTGTAATTTTAAGCTTTTAATAAAGACAAATACTTGCTCGTTTCATTTTTTTTTGTGTGTTTTTATCCACCTCATTACCCATGTTATTAAACTTATGCGTTCACTTACGTAATTAACTTAAAAACTAACAAAAACAAATCCGAAATAATGGCGAAAAGAGGCAGCGAGTAAACAACTAAACAGAGAAAAAACTTCTGAGGTTGGGCTAGGCGATGAGGTGCCCAAGGGGTGGAGGGTGCAGAACACACGCCCGCCGGTGGTACCACCATGGGAAAGGCTCCTCTAGTTCTTTATACACTCACTCGGTGAACAATTATTACTCAGTTATCTACACCTCGGTCTTAGTAGAGTATAGTAGGGAGACTAGCGGGTACCTAACCAAAGGTGGCTTGCGTGTGTTGGAGGTCTGCAATACAAGTACTCTTGTCTCCGTGGTCAAACAACAGTACTTATGTCTAAGAAACATGAAGTTTTATTTATAATTAAATAAAACTAAGAAATTTGAGTGTGACATCCAACATCCAAACTTAAGGGAAAACTCTCTCCAACTCTACTGTTACTGGACTTCTGGACGCCGCCTGGGGGTCTCAATCTGTGGAGAATCATACTTGGCTATTTAAATCAATTATTTATTTAACAGCTGATTTTACTTACTAATATAATTAATTATTGGTTATTAATATGAATTCATTTGTTTCAGGTAAGTTTTAATGAGTGGTGATACCAACTGAATTTGTTTTTAATGTAAGTACTTATTTAAGTTTATTTAATAGGCATTTTTAGACTAATTTAACAAATTGTGCTTATGATACTGAATGTCGTAACTGCGCAATTATCTTAGGGTTAACGTTATATTGTGCTGTTGCTAAGTTAATAATTTTTACTTTCGGGGGTGTACTTAAGTAGTTGAAACCGTTTAGCTACGTTTCTTTAAAAAATCTTTTGTTGTCATTGCATTACGAATTAATATTTTGGATAGGGCGAATCTTATTATTCTGCATCAATTTCAACGACTGGAATTTTTCGACAAGACATAAATTCCTTTCAGACATTAATATGATATAATAATATGAAATATTCTCTCTTCATATTTCATATATATTTATGTTTACTCATCACCTGATACATTTTGCAGCTGGAAAAAAAGCAAAAATATAAATTATATTTGAAAATTTACAAAAAAAAATCTATAAATAAAAAAACAATGAGCCCCTCTATTTACTATCGAGCCCCACGTAGTTTATTTATTTATTTATAATAATATTTAAATAAAATAAATTGTAAATGGATTCACTTGTGGATCTATAATTGTATATAATTGTCTGTAAGTTTAAAGGGGCTATGAAGGGAAAAAAAAAAAAAAAAAAGTTTATTTATGTTAAAACGACGGTAATAAAAAAATGTTATTTTGTGATAGGAAAATAAAAACCGGGAACTAAAATGATTAAAATATGAAAAAAAAATAATACTACGGGAGCTGGAACAAAAGCAAAAATATAAATTATATTTTAAAATTTATTAAAAAAATCAGAAGTGTACTCACGTGGGTAGAGTCGTTCCAAGAATAACGGCTAGTTTTCATTCAGTCGATAGCGTTTCCGCTGGACCACTTCAGACAGCCTAAGACTCACGCAAGTATTTTACGGACCGTCCAAGAGTTCATCACTAAATGTACCTGTATGCCTCTACCACATTATTGTCTTATTGCATCCAAACAATTTAGCCCCTACATACAAGAACCAAACAAAATTAATATACACATACATATATATTATATATTTATGGGTTTACGCCAAAAACAAAATATTTTATACCATTTTTTTTTTTTAATATGGAAGAAAACTAAAAACTGTTATTAACAAAAATAAATATAAATTTAAATCCTAATTTTAAATGACAGAAGATTCCAGAGAAGAAATTGTTAGAGGCAATAGGGTGGACAATGGACATGAATAAAATCATGTCCCGAGATCACCAGACGAGAATTGATTTGGAAAATTCCCGTCACCCGACCCTTACACATCGTTGCCTGCAATTTAACTTTTATCGTCCGTTGTTTTTTTTAAATCTGATATTTTTTGACGTTCCAGTGGACAACATGTTTTTAAAATAGATGCACTGAACTGGCTATAGCACCCCCCATCAAGTGTGACAATATTAAAAGCTTTATTTAAAGATGAGAAGTACCCTTTTTATGGTAGCCAATAAAACTGGATTTTGCTCAATCTACAAAGTGTTAAAAAAATCAAAAAAAAAAATCATTATGATCGTTAGCTCTTCGGATAACTGCATTCTTCATGTTTTAACTCTGAATAATTTTTAGAGCCTATTTCATAGTATTAAACCATATGTAGTTGTGAATTATAACTAAAAGTTTAAGTAACTAAAACAAAATTAATTTAAATTAAAAATAGATCGGGAAATTTATTTCGCTTTCAAAATTAGAAATATGTCATCCCGGTTTCTATCTCCCATATTTTTTGCGCATAAGCTGCATTCGAAAGAACCAAATGAAGGTCCTACACAGGTATAGTGGATGCAGGGTTTGTGTATATCGATTTGCGTATATTCCTTCTTCTTGAAAGCTTATCTTGTCGTTATAAAACATTACGATTAGGCGATGTTTTGTACTGTTCAAATAGCATCAATCCAATTTTAATGGGCTAGTATTTAATATCAAATTGTTTTACGTTATCTCAACCTGATTCTCGATAATTCTTATAATAGCTATTTAATAACTATTTCTATGGATTCGAAATTCTACACGACTGTCCAGACAGGAAACACACGACAATTTAAACAAACGATATGACTGAAAGTTGGTTTGTTGGCTACTTTCGAAAATTTTGTTCTCCTGTTATCGCTGCACTCTAGCCCAGTTATCTCTACTGGCTGCCCTGTCCGGGGACACTAAACTTTCCGACGAAACTGCCCTCCCCCATCCGACGAGCCCGGAGCGAAGCAAACTTAGTATCTGATTATTTCCTGTCACTTTTTCTGTAGTCGTGGCTTACTCTAGCTATCTGAGTTTTACCTTCAACGCTATTTAGTTGTAGCTATGTCTCTATTTATTTTAACATGGTAAATTCTGTAAATAAATTCGCATACTTGCTCCGGTTTCATTAACATAATGAGTTCTTGTCAGCGATCTTCTTTAATCCTTTTCGTTCGGTGGTTAATTTTCGCGTTCAATTTTTCTCCAAGCTGGAGGATAGTAAACATGACTGTGTAAGAATAGTAGATATTATTCAAATAATTCATTTATATTCCATATTCTATACTTGAAAATAATGGTGTAGCTAAGCGGTATCATATTAAAATAGACTGTGGTCAGACGAAAAGGGAGTTTTTCATTTATTAATATGAATAGCCCACGACCAGCCTTCCGACATAATACAGTTTTATTATGAGAAATCCCAGAACTCCTCCCAGAAGTGTTTTCTATGGGAAATAGCTCATTTTTGAACTTGTGGTCCAGTTATAAAATGAGTTTGTACATCACTTTCCATAAATCAGTGGTAGAAACTCTTGTGAGAAAAGATGTAATTTACTGGGCGGAAAGGGGGGCGGAATTACCGAGGCAACCTATACCGAAACGAAGTTTTGAGTTAATCAGGAATTCAAAATTCATTTATTCTCCAATTTCTATTTTTTTTTTAACTGTGTTATTTGAAAAATTACAATTTATTTTCTAGCATTAATTATACAATATTCATACCTCATAGAAAATTCCACTCATATTAATTTATCGAAATATGGGCATGTCGAATTTCCAGCCTCCATTTTCTTCAAGAAATGGCATTTAAAAACCATTTTAATGACTGACCGGTAAATTTTAGCGTTATGCCGCTTTCCCCACTACCACCCTCTTACCCTTAACCACTCCTTACCTCCACCTATAGGAATATTGGCTAATAACTTACTCACTTAAACCTCCAAACTAATGTATTATCAATTATAACACCCAATTAGTATCAGCTGTACTAATTTAATATTAATATAAAACTTTACAAATTAAAGAGCCAGACAAACCAAATTGTCTACTCACTTCCTTTGCCTCCTTGGGAAATGAACAGAATCAGCCCAAGCACTTCGACACATCCTTCAACGGTCGACACTGCCACGCAGGTTATTTAATTCTTAATTCTTATTACTTTTTAATACTCGGAAATTTAATTCTCCCTGGTTCCTTTTCCATTTTCTTATAGCTAACAATGTTCTTAAAGTTTATTATCTAAAAATACATAAATCTCAAAAAATATAAAGTTTTATTAATTTTCCTTAAATCTACAAATAGTCATTTCTTCACTGACTCTACAGTAAGTTCTTTTGTTTGATACAAAATGAGAGATGGCTACATAAAACTAATATAAATCCTTCACCTGAAGGGTAATGGTGACATTTTAAATCAGGAGAATTAAGTGTTATTTTATTATGAAGCTCTTTTTTTATTTTTTTCGTTTGAACGAGTACTCGTTAAATTAACTACAGACTAGTTTCCTCTCGGGAAATTGCGAGCTTCTACTGTTTATTTTCCAAAGGGAGGGAGTGAAGGAGTAGTTACCGCAGTTGACGGCTAGTGCACAGATAAACCGGATGTCCTAGATTCAAACCCAACCCCTTCGAAACAATTTTTCTCTTAAAAATTAATTAGTTTGCCAGGTTGTGTTGATTGATTGTAAACTTAGCAGTAGCAGAGATTGACTCAGGTATTTTTATCATCCTATAGTACTGTGGATAAACCTTAATTTATTTCAAGCAATCACTAAAATTATTACTTGAGTACTATAATCAAGATGTTCCGAGCATTTTCTTCGTCATTCATGCAATCATGCTTATTTTCATGTACAGACTCAGATTCATAAATAATGTATGTATATACATACATATATATAGTATTTACTAATCCATCCAAACAACAACATGGACTACTTTATCAACCTTTTAGTAAACAAAATTTTAATGCCAGCCCCCCTTTACTTGTTTATCTATTTAAACTGAAGGTAGTCTTATTAAATTATTTATGTGAACAGTTTTGAAAGTGAAGTTAATTACTAATAAAGGAAATTAGTGGTCATTCCAAGACCACATAAACTATCTATAATACCTACCCTGTACCTCTTCTACTGAACATAGTGGGCAGTCGGGGTACACCTTCTAAGATCTTATGAAGTCAGGTCAATACGAAAAGCTCCCCACCGACTAGGCCGCCAGCAAAGGATCCGACAGTATGCAAAACGCCTTTTTTCTACTTTTATAAATAATAAATTGTATTTAGTATTTATTTGAAAGAAGAATGTCCAGTAAAATTAGAATATTTCTTGAGAATGAACGGAGTATTACATGTATACTACATAGACATAATATAATACAGTTTAAAAAGTGAAAATTAAATGTGTTCAGATTATAGACTCCTTGAAGTCAATTAAATATGTATTTCTTTAAGTGGAAATTAAAAATTAATGTCAATAAAACTGAAGCAATATTTTCAACCAAAGACCTAAAATTGCTAATATGATAGTATTTAGTAATAAATAATGAGAGTGGCAAGATATTATAAAATACCTTGGGGTTTATGTAGACCGCAGACTTACATAAAAACCATGCACAACCGGAAAATAAGCAATTTCTATTCTTTTCTTATTTTCGATTTGTCAGCGAAGCACATACTAACTTACGCAGCACCTAATTGAAGCTAAATACATACCAATATTAGCAAACGTAAAATAATCCTAAATGAGTTTCCAAGCACAGTATTTGACAAACCAAGATCCAGTAAAGTCAAGTCACACGGCGTCCAAAGCTGACTACATTCTAGATATTTTCTAATTGACGAATCCATTGTTTAAAAATATTGCTTAAGATGTGTCCACATTACCTTTATCCTCTGCCGCAAATCCTGTCCGCTATTTTTTTTTTTCATTACAACCCTCTGATATCCGAGACAGTACGGTCTTTAGGGTTTCATCTCGACAACAGCAGACATGGAACCCACACACGAGGTTAAAAAGACAAGAACTATACAGACTCTTTGGAGAACTGTACAAACTATTTCGAAGGACATCCCATCTCTCAATAGAAAATAAATTACTAATCTACAATGTGATACCTAAGCCAATCTGGACATGCGGAATAGAGCTATTGGGGACAACCAAAAAATTGAACATCAAGCTTATCCAATCCTCATCATCAATCTCCCAAAACTCATAACGATCTTAATATACCTTATATTCTTGAACTCAACCTTTATAAGTTCGTGAAATCCCATAGAAGCAGTCATTACACTGCGCCAGAAATCCCTGTAATCCTCCTCGGAGACTAAAGCGGTAGTGGCCCCTTGACCTGCTATAAATACGTGACAGTGGGAGTCCTGGCAATGGCCAGTTTCTCCAATCATGTCCTGAGCGTTTGTGGCTCTAACGTTCTTGGTCATCCACTACTGCCTAGTATCTGGTACCCAACGGAGGAGCGTGGGGGACTTTCAAGACACCATGCGGGGAGGGGACAATCATGTTGATCTGGACTGTTCGTAAATACTATATGAATGAAGTAGTTAATAAAGAATCGTAAATATGGTAATTTTATCACATTACAGATTTTCGAATTAAGACAATATTGCTTACACAGATAAATTAGCCAATATGCGGGCTTAGGGCATGATATATTACACAGAAAAGTTTTTCTATAAGCATCTAGTAGAATTTTTTTTTCGTTTTAGTCGTTACGATTTTTTATTACTAAATTAAGGTTTATTTGTACATCAATGATGACTCTTTTCATATTTGAGAGTGGTAATTAATTGTGCACTGCATATTATTATATGATTATTTTTATTATCTAAATATTGGGGGATAAAATCGGGTTCGTTATCGTGATGGATCTTGAATAGGATAGGGGTTATAGCACCCTTTCTTAGGATTTAATAGGGTTATTTTATAGTTCGGAGGTGAGATTCAGAAACAGGCCAAGTCTAGTCGCCAACGATAGCACGGACGACCTCTGAGATAAGAAAGATGACAGTTATTGTCGTCGCGGTGAAGCGGTGAGCGGTGATGAGCCCGATAGTATTAAAGCCACCACCGATGACGGCCCAGACTTTGACTCCTCAAGCACATTAAGAGGCCTAATTTCCTGTAAGGGCGGCTGTGCAATTTCCTTTCCTTATCGCCGTTTACAAGAGATTTGCTCCGCCTCCACTTCCGCAGGCAGACAAATCCCGACAGCCATAGTAATCTGGTTCAACTACTCTGGAAGCCACCGCTGTTCTGCAACCTTGAGTAACTGCTTCTGAAGAAAATCTAATTCAATTGTAGTTCATTTTTTTTTCTTAAATTCTCATGTTTTCGCTGGTTTGTCTGAATGCAGATGGTATGTCTACTATGTGTTTACGAGAGAAGAAGATTATCTGTAAATGGTAAGTACTATCTCTCTCAAGATAGTTGAGGTCCCGGGTTCAAGTCCCAATATATATATTTGGGCTATATTTTGTGTTCAATTAAGGTAATTTAAAGACAGCATTGTTCAAAGCTGTCAAAAAATCGTTATAACAAAACATCGTCAATCCACTGCCTTGAGCTCTCTTGTAGTTATGAAAGACATTTAATGTACGATAAAGAATTATTCAGTAAAAGCCACTCACAATTATTTGTGGTAATTTAAGCTGAGAATAAAGGATTGAGTAAAAGTGATTATGCCTAATTAGCAAGGCATCGTAAGTAAGCACACGATGATTAGTGGGCACGACAGGGGTTTCAAATGTAAACGCAAGTATTTTTTTTTAGTAATTCGGCATCAATGTCTGCCTACAAACTAGTATATTTATATACAGGCCTCAGTGCTTTTAATTGTTTGCGCTGTCATTCTCGAGTGATAACGATGCTCCAAATGTGTATGTTGTGTGATCTCTTACATCCTAGTGTACAGCGATTCCAATCTAGAGTGAATTTCCATGCTTCTACACGCTGGCGCACCCATATTAGATCATTCATTGAGCGTTAGTTACCAGGAGTGTATTTTGCCGGATTCTAACCCAGGATTTGAATGATCCTATCTTTTTTCGTGGGTTCGCACTTTAGATTACTTCGGCTATTGACTGACAAAGGGTCCACAGTGCTGTTATATAAATCAGGGGCCATACTCGGTACATGCCAAGTCCCGGCGGCCCGAGCTGCTCAGACGAAGAAAACAGCCCCTAGGAAACAGCTCACGGCCCTGCTATAAATATTTGGTCAGGCAGTCACCCTCGAGATAAAGCCCTTCTATTGGCTTCTATTTTCTGTTTACTGCCACTTCGTGCCGAGTTGAAACAATCATCTAGCCTTCGTTTGGGGTTTTCTGTTTAGTAGTTAGGGGTCAGGAAATAAATATTTCATAAATATAGAACTCTATATTTTAATGTTGGCTGCGTAAATGTCATTGGTCCAAGTCAATAGAGAAGACCTCAAAGTTTCCCAAGGAAAAACATCGCACATGTAAAGCAATTTTGAGATTAAAATGAGAAAGGTCCATTTATTATATACACAATATAAATATATATGTATTATATGAAATAAATTATTTACTTTAGACTTTCCTTGGGTTTTTATAAGATGCATCAAGAGTCAATACCCTGACTCCAACGGAGAGTACATTGAAGAAGATTAAAAGTTTTTTGAAAAAACAAAATAATAAATCGCTTTGTACAAAATTGTTCGGTTTCTTTTTTATACGCCACTCGGGAGTACTCTTGCTGGCAACACAATATTTTTAAAAAACCTTTACCGTATACCGGTTTAATCGGTAGGTCGTGATCATTAATTTAATACCCTATTCAAAATTGCGGAATAATACTTTACTGATTAGTTAATTACTTATTTGCTATCTTATTAATTAATAAACTTACATGTGTTCTTTTTTTTGGAGATGGCTATATTTTTCATGACTTTCCTTTATCAAATGGAATGGCGTGTGTTATGTGCGAACAAGGATACACAAACAGACAAACTGTACAGACAGATAGAGTGATAAACAGACAGACACGTGGGTAAAAGCATAAGGGTTTCTGTTTTTGAAGAATATCAACGAAAATAAAAAGGCTCATTGAAAAAGAATACTGTATAGATACTGAAAGGAAAGGTATAACAGAACATGATAAGCAAAAGAACCGGTATATGCAATATTTTTTTTTATTTTAAAAAACATATGAAGATCTAATGGCTCAAATTTACCTGCCGGGCCTTTTGAGGGTCTTTGCCATAGCTTCGGAGATGGGGCAGATTATGACACCCTTTGAGGTGGACTCGAAACCCAATTTGTCAAGCTTCCATTTATTTTTGTGAAAAAGGGTCCAAAGCTTTCAGATTCGTTTACATAATTAGAAAGTGGTTTCACTTCTGAAGTGTTTACTGAGGCTTCTCTGGCGTTGTAGCTTTTTAACGAGCTTTCAGTGCTTTAGTGCGGAGGCACTGATTAGAAGCTTCACTTCTAATTCTATATTGTCCCTTGCGAGAGGCTCATCGGCATTTTTAAAGTATTCGATCCTTTTTAAACATATAATAAACAAAATTTACTATTGAATGTGGTTTTTAATCTCACTGTTGCTAATTGCCGAAACTGAAATGCTCTAATTTCATTTAAGTACAGGAGGGGGGAATGAATTAATTATTAATAATAATTAATAAAACAAAATAAGTTTTTTGTTGAAAGTATCGTTCATTACCAAAATTTATGATTTCTCGAAGCCTGAATTTATTTAAAATGTACAGTTCAAATTTTGTTCTGTAGCTAAAGACAAATCAAATATACTCCCACTAGTATTTCCAAGCCAGTTTTAATAGGTTTTTGTATGGGAACGTTTGATACTTTTACAATTTTTATTAATTTGTTTAAAACTGAGCTGCTGTGAGCAAAAGACCGCATAAAAATAATGGAGTATTTTCAGTCAAAACACGTGAAGGTTTTTCACTAGATTTTAGTAAGCTTCTGAGGAGCTACCTCTTTTCGTTTTTCATATATTTCAATAAAAACAATTGAGTTTATAACTGAATTTGAAAAAAAAATGTGCTCTATAAAAATCATGAAATAATTAATTATTCAGTTTTAATTGTGGCCTTTCTACATTTAAACTGCTCTGTGCAGTCGCTATAAAGACCCAACTGATTTAATATTTTAATTATAATGAAATATGTAATAGAAGTAATATTCTATCAGACTAAAAAGTTTTATGATTTCATGATTGTTTTTAGCACCTAGTTTCAATTAACAGTATATTAAATATTTAACTGCATTTTAGTGCTTTATTATTTTAATTTCACTCGGTAATAAAAATGATCTCCGAGTTACGTCCCACTTAAAGTATGAAATCAAAATTTTTATTTGCTACTTTACTCTTTTTTTTTCTATAAATCTGGCTTGAAAGTTTAATATGCCTTAGTTAAAATAGGTGAGTAACCATATACATTTTATATTTCGTTTTACGTCAAAATATTCTTGGGCCATTAGCTCTCTTCCTCACTTGCCCTTCCAGCCACCTACATTCAAATAGATCTGTACCATTCTCACAATCTCCACTCATTTTCTCAACAAAACCTTTTGGAGAGGGCCAGCAGGTGCTAATTACTCAAGTGATTTCATTTGACTGACAAAGGGTCCACAGCGCTGTTATATAAATCAGGGGCCATACTCGGTACATGCCAAGTCCCGGCGGCCCGGATACTACCGTGAAAAAAATTTGTGAAACAAATGAGTTTTTATCATGGTTTCTTTAATATGAAGCTTTTATAGTCTAATAAACGAAGGACGATGTCTTTGAAAAATGATAAAAATTTGTAAATTCTGTTTTGATTGGACTTAACGAAACTTCTTTAACCATAATACCTTTAAAAGATTTATGGAGGTCCATTTCCATAGCTTTGTACCAAGCCTGTAATTTTCAAAAACTATGTCAACTTAGCGCAGCCTTTTCTCAAAACTACGCCACTTTGCATTCGACTCACTCTTCAATTTGAGACAGTTAGATTTTTGTTTGTGTTAACGCTGCGCGTATTTTATGTCTTGTAAGCTGGTGGGGTACAAATAAAATAAAATGAGATTTTAATTTTATGGGTTGTTTTCGAACAGGACGCTGACTTGTGATTAAGTAGTATACTTTGACGTTTATCGACTGAATCCTCGAACACGCCACTTCAAAACAGACACGCTCCAGGGGGTTAATTCAATGTTCAGCCTTGACCCACTCAATCTCAGCAAAACTTGATGTATAGCATGCAGATATGTTTATCAAAAGAAACAAAAGCGTGATAAATAGTGTGTGAAAAAAAAAAAATAGTTAGGCGTACAGTATCACGCAATTAACGGTTTCGTGGATCTTACTAATTATTTCCTCTTGATTTCCTAAGTTTTATTGAAGCATTTTTATTGACCGACACATGTTCGCATCACAAGCAGTTTATCGTACACGCACCATCGTTTGGCATTGTACATAGGAAATTTACACCGAGGCATCAGCTGTTTTTTTTAAATATATTACTTAAAAATGTGGTTATTAATCTGACATAATGTTTTTATATAATTATAGTCCTCCCCAAAAACATTATATTCTTAATATCTTTAATTTGATACACTACAGAACATCCTAGCAAAAACATATATAATTTTTTTCACTTCGCAGTAATTAGCTGATAATTGGCACTAATTATTTTTCATGGAATCCCTTTTATTTTTAGTAGCGTGCATGAATTTCACTGGAGTTTTAATTAACTTGTTTAATTACAGTTTAAAAATAAAAAATTCAATTTGATAGGAAATTATTTTTGCTTTATTACCAAGTAATTCATTAGCAACCTTTAATTACACTATATGGAGTTTTATGTATGTTTCATATCTTCGGGTAATCAAATGAAATCTGGATGTAAAATTTAATTTTTATAGTTCAATCGCCACGACAGACGCATTGGCCTGATTTTGAAAAAAAAAATCAACAAACCCTTAAAAATAGAAAATGTCACTGTTTTTTTATTAACATTTTTTATTCGAATCATTTTAGTGCATTTACCTGACCTCTCGTTCTTCTTTTTTTTGTTGGCAATCGTAAAGTATCTATATAACTTCTTTTTTTTTATTTTTTTTTTCTTAGCTGTCAAAGTTTTAAGATTATAGAGAAGGGAAAAATAAAGTAATATATAACTTTATATACATGTACCCTATATATACTTTTTCTATATTGTTGTCTATATTGTATTTATATATTGTTTATATACTACTATTTTATTCAATCAAAACGATTACTAACGACTAAAATTTATGTGTTTATAAATTATAAGAAACATATATCACTTTCAAACTAATGTGTCTAAAATGTATTCTATAGTAACATTTCTATTAGTTGAGTTGGTTTTAATAAGTACGTATAGCTACGAGTTAATATTTCAATACTTTACATTTCCTGAATGAAAAATCATTCTTGCCTAAGTTTATCCATATTCTCTTTAGGTTTTTTAATCCAAGTAAAAAAATGAAATGATTAAAGCAAAGTGTTTTATTACGGTTTGAGTTGTCTCACTTCTACGTATATTCAAATATTTCTCTAATAAAGTTTTCTCTACGGCTCAACTAATTTTATCTAGAAATGGATATTTTAGGTCATAGTAATATTATGTTATGAATATTTCTGACTGATCGCATTTCGTCTCCCTGTCTTTTTGTGTGTCGGGAGTAATTCTTTGACCAATCGACCTCAAAATTTATAAATATTATCAAGTAATCCCTGACTATGTCTTTATTTATATTTTTTGGCTGATAGTGGCTAGTATTTTAAAAACAATTTAAAGGAACAAATAACCTCATACCCTGTTTACTTACTAGCTTCTCTCTGATGTGTATAATTCAAAAGTCAGCTTTTAGAATCTGTTTCGGATTGAATGATCTAATTTTCCCTTGCGGTTAGAATTTCAAATGATCTGGTCGAAAGCACTGACCTACTTTAGTTCAGGTTTTAAAAAATTCCAATATTCGTTTGTCTTCATAGGTTTTTCTTTGATTGACAACAGCCTTAACTCCTCTTTTAAAACCTAAATGATACGACCTTTTCCAATCTAATACCTAATTGTACTTAAATATTCATGATTGTTCTCCATTGATTGCAGGGGTGAACTGACCATTGATGGGGTGTAGCGCCCGGGCCAATTAAAGAAAGCTTGTGAAGAGAAATGAGCATGGGCGTTTTTTAATACTTCAACTGTATCACCTCTTCCAATCTAATAGCTCGTTGTGTACTATTTTGATTTGTCGAAAAGGCAATCTTTAGTGATCAAGATAGTTTAATAAATAAAGTATTTTTGGCCAAAAATACCTAGTGAAACCATTTAAACAGTTTTTTAGAAACCGGCTTGTCCTTAACATCTTTCAATACATGCCCTTCATTTGTTAGGCGTTTAATTAAAATCTTCAATCTCGTGGGGAAACAAATTGAGAGGCAATCTATTGATCAATCAGTCGACGCCGTTTTCTGTACAATGCGGCATTTCATCTTTATATTGAGCGAAACACCGTGAAATATTAACACTGTGTTTTACCAGACCGTCACACATGGGATATGAGGGATGAGATGCGCCTTAAAGTCCCCAAGCGTGCTCGCATAACGATGAGATCTATAGCTTTCGAAAGCAGGGTACTTACCTAGGGCATGGCGTAGGGGGGGGGGGGCTTTGATAAAGATCTATAGCTAACCTTAACACATGATGCCTTCTAAACACGTCAGTTTTTTGCAGGATATGCGGCACGTTCCGGAACGAGTTCTTTATTCTTTCACGTCATTTTTTCTACTTGATGACTAGTAAAGTAGCCCTTATCCGTCTGATTTCATGTCAGGTGTGATGTACCAAACGATTAACATGGCAAGCAATAATGTTTATGTCAATTTTGGTAACTATATTTCACGAAAATCGCACCATTAGGTTTCGATAATGTCAAATAAATTGTTAAATATGTTTCAACCTTATCGATGTTTTGTCAACATATCTACTTTTAAGGATATAAATCACGATTTAATACCATGGACCTTAGGAATCTAGAATTAAGTAATCTTAGCTATAAAGAAAAAACCCCTCTTATAGTACATTTTATTATAGATAAAAAAATACGAAAAAAAAATTTGCTCTGTTGATGAAACTTAGTAAAAAATTTTGCTTTGTCATAAAATGAAGAATCATGAGTCCACAATGGGGAACTCACTGTGTCTTTTAGGAGGGGAGCTCTTTAGATCTCTTAGGAACTTGTTCACAATCAGCACAATAAATATAACATATTTTTGCCTGGTTATATGGTCTTGCTTTTGTTACCATTAGATCCAGTGTCTAAAAAATACTTAAAACACATGCGTCACTTGCCTAGGTTGTACCATAACTAATTTCAATCCCCACATTTCCCTCATTTCCTCCAACTTTCCCTCCGTCCCCTCAAAAAAAATATCCCATTTTAGCTGTACTATTTGGATAACCCGGCATGCCATTATCAATTGTTAAACTGTGAGGTAGTACCTGCTTGGACAATATCGACTAAAAGTACATTATAAGATCTCGTTTAAAGCTTATGACTATTTTTGTAAAGTCAAAATAAACGACCCTTGATAGCATGTCAGAGCATCACAATATTGTAAATTAATCCGCAATCGGTGACTTTAGGTGTTACACATGTTTTGTGCACAAGGCCGATAAATTATATTCAGTGTATAAGTAATTAAACACTCTAAAGTTATCACAGCTCTCATCCTGTCATTCCTATTTACTGAAGCTAAAAAAAAATATATTTCATAATATGTTCAGCTTGCATTTCGAGAATAAAAAATGTAATTATTAAAAGCAAGATCAATAAATAACAATCACAATTAATAAAATTTATATATATTAACACATATACCTCAATCAATTTGATGTGCAGTAGTTATAAATAAACTTGTAAACCATTTATAACAATTGCACATAAAATTTATTTAGGTTAATAAAGGAGCAGCTATGTACAGTAAAATACAACTTATCTAAGTAAAATATTAATCCTATGGCTATTTATCTAACTAGTGGTCTAAAATTTCAAAATCATGTAATCACTATTATTTGGACAGTAAAAAAAAGGTTGGTATAACTGACTTCAATCCACAACCGGCGTTATTACTGAGCTCACCATTTCCACTTTTCTATTAGCTAATGTTGCGTGAAGTGAGGGAAAATTTATCTCTATGCTTTTTGAGCTAATGATAATTTTTTTGTCGGTAGTATGTTCCACTTTATGCTGGGCATCCTGGCATTAATAGGAATAATAAAAACTATTCGAGAATAGCATAATAACAACAGTTCGAGTTTTTGTTTAATGTATTAAAGATTTTCGTTTTGTTTTGTTTTTTACTACTAAATTGTATGTTTATACTTAAGGCTAAATTCCCTTTATATTCTTTATCATCGGTCTTCACCACTGACCCACTCCCCCTTAAATATAATCCATATTACAAATTTCATATTTGAAGTCGGGACAATTAATTATTTAATGTTGAAAAGACATTGCAAGGACAACCGAATCATCCTAGTTTCTCCTGCTTCCCCAATCCTAGTGGTCACTAATTCCTTACTTTTTTTAGTTATATATTCTTTTATTGCTTATTATCATTTATTTGTTTATTGTATCAAGATAGCTACCACATTTGGGGACACCGAATATAACACATAATTTTCTGAACATTTGTAATAATACTAAGTGTTTGTATGTAGCTATAATTTCTCCCATATCAAAGATGCACCCGATGTTCAATGATCTGATATTCAAAAAACAGCAATATGAAAACACACAATTTTTCACTGGATGGCCTTGTAGGCTCTCCAAATTGTTTTTTTTTTTATAATATTTACATTATGTGTACGTTCCACCTAAATCAGGCATCCTCAGTAATAAAGTCCCATGTAAAACAACAATCTAATTAATTACAACTTACAACAATAATAAAATAAATAACAAACTTGGAGCCTGCATATGTTGTAGACAATTATCATCACTATCTGTTCACAAAATCTATGTACCGAATTCGTACTTTTCTTCAATTTTTTTTTTCAGTTAGCAACCGTATATTATAAATTAAGATACCTTTGTTGATTCTCAAGATCTGTTGCAAACCCTATAAATGTGAAAATTATTCAAAGATAGAAAATAAAACTAAATCAATTAATTATAAATAAATAAAATAAAAAATTAAATAGCAATAATAACAACAATTCGAATTTTTACTCGTTTAATATATTAAAGATTTTTGTTTTGTTTTTTACAACTAAATTGTATTTTTAAACTTAAGGCTGTAGAAAGTTTGAGTACAACATCTAAAGATGAAATTTGATTAAATTATTGTGAAATAACCACTTGGTGTTTTTGATCAATAACGCTTTTTTACGGATGAATGTCGTTTACAGTTCCGTAGTCTGTGTCATCATTTTAATCAAAAACTAATCATCATATTTCGTGGTGTAAAATTTTGATGTTTCACAAATCATAAAAAGGTTTCAGTCATCAAATCTTTTGTATATGTCAAACATAGTCAGTTTGAAAAATTATTTTTCTACAGCTATATATATAAAGTATAAAAAATATCCTTATTTGGCCTCATTTTTCAAGCATCTCTAATCAATATAAAAACTATCAAATAGATACAATTTCATGTACTTATAAACATATTAAAATAAATCAAAACTGTCTTGGTTTATAAACATTTTAAACTTACAAATCACTCTTATGAATGACGGTCTATCAAACTTAACACAGAATTTGGCCTCAGTAACGCATGTTTGGAAAAACCTACTAAAACCTGTACGTGCTCATATATTTAAAAAAAAAATTCCTCAAGTATTTTGGTTACGTGTTTTACATTCAATCATAACCAGTTCTAAAAAGTATTTATTCTGAAAAAATACAATCTGCCTTATTAGGCAATAAGTAATTGTGATAAATGTTCTCATTCATGCCATATTTACAATTTGTATTCACTCGCTCGTTCATACAGTATTTACAAACAGCCAGAGACCTCACAAATCCGCATGATAGTCACCCCCCCCTCGCATGCGAAAAAGGAAGGGGGGTCTTTGGAAGTCCCCTACGCTCCTTCGTCAGCCGCGTCACCGGATACGGGCCAGTAAAGGTTGATGAAGAGCGCGAGAGCCACATACGCTCAGGACATGATTGGAGAAACTGGCTATTGTCAGGACTCCCACTGTCACGAATTTATAGCAGGTCACGAGGCTACTCCCGCTTGGAAACTAATGGAAAATTTTCATGAAATTGGAATGGATGAGTTATTTCATAAGAATGTAAGGTATATTAAGTTCGTTATGAAGGGTTATAAGATTAATATTTTGAGACAGTTTATGCTTTGTTTCATTTAACTACAAAGCACTTAATAATTTTTTATTGGCTGACCCCCCTCCCTTAAATAGTGAAGTATCCATAAAAAATCAAGTTATTACCAGCACGACTTTGACAATTGTATTGTTATTATAAGTATTTGGAACTATTCACCCCTTGTGATGTGCATCGATATCCTGGAGCTATATTATCTCTCCCATATGCTTGCTTAAGGACATAACTGGCATCAAAGGGCAATCTAAACAAACATCAACATATGCGTACGACAATAATCCTCGCATGTTTGTTGAACTAATTGATTATCCCATATGAATGATGGACGTTATCCATCAATTGAAATATTTAGATTGGGCATGCTATTGTGTAGTTATGATCAATTAAATTAAAAATTGGTTATTTCCTTTGCTATGACTGAGTTGTGCATTCCTCGAAACTATCAAAGCAATCACTTCTAAACAGACGATGAGAGATTTATTTAAATTTCAGAAAATTGATTCAATTTTTGAATTCAAGCAATTCCGTTACAAGGAAAAAAGTAATTTTAGCCTTCAGAAATAAATTTCCATTAGTAATTCACTATTTCAATATGTACTGCATGCAGTTTCATAAATCAACAAAAGTTAAATTATTAATTTACGTATCTTTGTTTAGCTAGTATTAACATCTTACACCATGTTAAGTCTGATTTTAGTCTTGCATGATCCTTTGAAACTAAGTATATTTATTTCAGTTACAATCTATCATGAATTATATGATTAATCATTTTTCAAGCATCACTAATCAATACAAAAACTATCAAATAGATACAATTTCATGTACTTATAAACATATTAAAATAAATCAAAACTGTCTTGGGTTATAAACATTTTAAACTTTCAAATCACTCTTATGAATGACGGTCTATCAAACCTAACACAGTAAAATCACTCAATAAACAATCGATGACTCGATGAATCGATATTAATGTCAGGGCTATTAGTAAGTTTACAACTAATATCAATCAGGTGGCTACATTGTTTTAAATTAATAAAACGTCAATACTCTTTATAATTTATAACATATGTCAAACTAAAATTTGATTTAACAGTCAAACAGTCCTTCATTATTGGTGCTTTAGTAGTCAATTAACATTTAATTTAGAAATTTATAAATAGTAAACGCAGTAATCTGAGAACCTATGTTTAACGCTCGTACTAATTCATTTGTCTGACAACCAAAATGCGCTTTGCTAATTATGATAACTTTGTGGGGAAACAAGATATTTTATTTTTTAAACGTAGTTATTAAAATATCAAAACATTAGTCCATCCGCTGTTTTCGTTTCGCTCATTGGCTCTGACTTTAACCCAACATTTGTAAACACATGTGAATACTCAGAGTGCAGTCATTGCCACATCAATATTGTATTTCAAGACCGCATTTTATTTTTTCCAAAAATGTGTACAATTCAGCTTTGATTCACCCCGAGCGTTAATCCGTTTCATGTCACTCCAAAACCACATTGCGGATTGAGCAACAGTGACTGCATATTCACACTGTTCCTGACCAGATGCTAAAGTTTGTTTGGGGGTGGCAAAGAGAGAAATGATTCGGTTTGGTTCATTATACAGGTCTGGGTAGGGGATGATTCTGGAAGCGGTATGCAATGAGCTCGTTAATGAACCACCCCCCTCTCATGAATAAAACATTCGGTCTGATAATCGTTAGTTTTGGATTAAATTACTTTATAACAATAAATACGCAAGGATCAGATAGGTTTATTCTAAATTATCATTTCGATATTAGCAAACCGAAGGTCCTAGCTGAAGAGATGAGCTCTCCAATATTCAGGGTATGTAGGGTTAATTTCTGAATATCTGTGTGGCTTAAACCCTCTTTAAGGAATGACAGATTTGTAAATTTTTTGGGGGGAAAATGGCACGGTACCAAGGGGAAATTCCATATACTTTCAATCATGTCTGGGCTGATTGGCATTTGTTGGTGTATTAAATTTTCTTTTATGTCTGTGTATTCTATGACAGTTTCCATAGAAAATCATCGAACCGTTTTGATATTTCAAAGGAGCATTCAGTCATCTTAATATACCCAACATTCTTGAACTCATCCCTCCCAACTTCATGAAATTCTATCGAAAACTATCCAGCCACCCTAATCCCCTACCACAGTCATTACCCTCCGCCCCAAAGCTATAATCCTCCTTGGAGACTA
This sequence comes from Acanthosoma haemorrhoidale, assembly GCA_930367205.1. Lineage (NCBI taxonomy): Eukaryota > Metazoa > Arthropoda > Insecta > Hemiptera > Acanthosomatidae > Acanthosoma > Acanthosoma haemorrhoidale. The sequence continues at coordinate 71,736,889 of OV884015.1, read as the reverse complement.
AACCAACAGTGGCCTCGTGACCCGCTATAAATACCTGACAGCGGGAGTCCTGGCATAAAGTTTCCCGTTTGGTGCACTAGTATTTTTTTTTTAATCTATTCTTGAGTAGTAACAAACGTTTAAACCCAACAATGAATGAATTTTTGTCTGACATGGAGTACATCAGATCATTAAATTATTGATCATAACCTGATATAAATGCGTAACAGTGGGAGTCTTGGCAATGGCCAGTTTCTCCTCATGTCCTGAGCGGCTGTGGCTCTTGCGCTCATGGTCATCCTCCACAGGCGCTTATCCGGTGGCTCGTCTAACAGAGGAGCATGGGGGTTTTCCCAAGACTCCGCTTCCACTTTCGCATGTGAGGGGGGTGACTTTCATGTGGATTTGGGAGATCTCTATGCTGTTTGTAAATACTGTATGAATTAAGAATTGTAAGTATGGTATGAATGAGAGCATCTATCACAACTAGTTATTGCACAATGAGACAGATTGTAGTTTTATCACAATAAAGAACTTTCAATAAAAATAAAGTTTCAGGAGCTATTTTAGATTTTTTTTATTATTTCTGTTATTCAATTATTATTTTATGTGCCTGTATTGCAAAGATCGATTCGAAATATATAGTTATATTTACGAAATAGTTATATCGTTTCGGGAGCAAACAATAGTAATGGTGTATTTAATCAAGTCCGGGTCAATTTTACTTTTTTTTTTGTTATATTTACGTAAGCTATGATACTTATCTACTGATTTTCATTTTTTTTTTTCAATATTTTCAAAGTCATGTAACAAATAAAATAAAGTACTGTATTTTGAAGAAAGACTCCAAATTCAAATCAGATCGTAGAGCATCCGTGTATTGAGTCCAAATAAGGCTATATCCGAAACGAGAAACGTTTCTTATTTAGTGTATCGATTCGGCTGGACGTATTTATTATTTTCATAAAATGTATTTATAGGTCGTGTTTTACTTGTTATGTATCTCTTTCTATCACGTCCTTAAGATGATCTGGAAATTAGATTATACAGAACACAAAGGGCTTTTGTTTGAACTTTATGAGAACTTTACATACAGATGAAATCGTACACAACCGTTACATCTTGTCGGGTTAGATGTCGAATATCTCCAACGTGGGGGGAGAGGACGCCCGCCGCGGGCAAGGGTCGCTACAACCTTTAGCCGCTGTCCGGCGAGCGCCAAGAAAGAGATAAAACGGGTGGACCTGTTGTGTTTCACTCTTGCTGGCGGCCTAGTTGGCGGGCAGCTTAATTCGTTTTTGATCTGACTCCGTAAGATCTTAGAAGGGGTGCCCCGACAAAGCACTATGTTCAAGGGAAGAGGGACAGGGTAGGTATCATAGGTAGTTTATGTGGTCTTGGAATGACCACGAATTCACACTCGGTATCTAAGGGTAGGCGAAAACCGTCCGGATCCCAAAGGCGAGTGTAAACCGGAGATAAGCAGACTGGATTGCCATGGGAGACACTGCTAGGTAAATTTGCAGGGCCACGGCAACCGTCGTCCGCGAGGGAGAGGTATCTCCCAAGAAGGAGCTAGTTTTAGCGAGACGAAGGCAGAGATCCCCACTAGGAAGGTGCGGGGTCTGACAACGCCGGACTAAAACATAGCGAGGTTAGGAGAGAGAGATGCAGAGGTAGTTGAATAAGAAGGCCATGGTTTGAGTAGAGCAGCAAGTGCCAGTGGAGAGAGAGCAGTGTTCCAAGTGCCGGGGGGTTTCCCCACCTGCGTATATTTCCCCCACCAGCAGCTTCCCCTCTCTCCTACTGACGCCTTAAGTTTATTATTACAATATGGAAACATAAGTAAATATTTTCTGGACCGAGAATAGTGGAACTTCTAATAATTCGTAATTAAGAGGTTGACGCAACACATCTTATCTAGTGAATGGGCATAATAAGTACACATATGAATCACTGCTTGATTTAGCTATCAGTATATACATGCATGCATGTATGTATGTATATATGAATACATACATTTACATATGGATGTATATGTATTGGTGAAAGCACGATTTTGACTCATTGAGAGATAATATTAATATATTTTGGTAAAATATCCGATTGATAGACGGGTCCCATCTTACCCTGGAAACGACATGTTTCCGCATTATTTTTTTTTAATCAAGGGTTTACCGATTCGTTTACAGATGGAGTACGTACACTGTATTGTAGCTCCGGCAGGAAAGGGCAGAGAAAAAAAATGCTTGGCTAAGCACTTCAGCACATATTCAACGTATAACAAACGAATAAGCAATTCTGTTTGAACACTCTCATTCTAAACTGATCTCGAACAAGCGGATGTATTTGGCAATGCTCACAGTGGACAGCGAGAGGATTAAGGGTGGTAAATAACAAATATATCACTGGGATATAAAGGGTGGCGTTTTCATTTTGATGTGTTTTTTGGGGGGGGGGGTTTGTCGGTTTTGTTACTGTTCGTTATTTAACTGTATGTTAGTTGATCTTGTTGACTTGGAATTTGGCTGTACGATGGTCTCCAACACGACTTTGCGTTACCGACTTATCTCGGAGCTTATAGGCGCTACTTCACAAACCCAGTAAGGAACGAAATACTACTTCATGGGTTTAGCAAGTGTCACGTATCGCACTGTAAAACGTACGTTAGAACCGTAATTCTTTAACTTTCCCTTCCCTTCAATATATATAAATTGTGAGGCATGATACTAATTTCCGAATCTTCCATGGGGTTGACTATTGCAGGGTGAGACGTGACCATCACAAGTCTATAAAATTATATCATTGTATTACTTTTGATAATTCAGACTACTAAAATTACATTATTAATATTAGCATTATTAATTCGACTATTTCATTATTGTCGATTCCGGTGTCGTCATGCATTATGTAAGTAACCTATGTCAGAAGCAAAGGTATAAGAAAGAACATCTATATATTTTTGTAAAAATATTTTCCTTTTTTTCTATACAATTACATGATTTAAGATCATAAAAATCACTTTTTCCTTTTTGGAAAAAACATAATTAGATGAGGGGGGACTCCTGGCTCATAATGCCTCACTTGATTTGAGGTAGAACATAAAAGAAGAGATCGCTATACATTAAAAAGTATATGACGTCATCATATTTATCATAAGGTTAAAAAAACCTACAACGTACCTATTGACGACATTGTATGCCCGATTAAAATATTTAAGTAACTAGTTACAGACTTTTTTCAGTTAAAAGAGATAATATACACTAAGTATTTTAAGCGGTGGTTAGGACTTTTTTCTTATTCTGAAGAAGGGTGTTTTAGCCAAAACCACTTCATTTGACACTTTAACCACACATAGTTCAAAAGAATGCTAGTTGATTTCGCTCCACCTCAGGAGTTACTCTTGGTTGCCGGGGACGAGATTGGTGTACATATCATCGACATATGTATTAGCATGGCCAGGAGGTTGGATGTTTAAATCAGAAAGTCCAACACAAACGCAGAGTACGTACTGAGAGTACGTTGAAGACGTTTTATAACATGTTATACGATAGGTTCTGAAAGGTATATGCAAGTAGAGATCCATCTCACGTATGTATGTGCGAGATGGGCTTTATGATGTATGTATATTCAGCACTAGGAGCTCCATCCCAACTTTTAGAACTCCGTCCTTACTCCAATCACTGTTGACTTGATTCTTTCATTCTTCTGAAAAAAAAACATATCCAAATGACCATTATTATCAACTTTACGGCCTATTGTGTATGCGGAAGATTTATATTAATTTTAACCGAGAAAAAATTATTGTAGATTGTAACGATTTGGAGTGACTGAATCATAAGGAAGTATTGCATCATGCAAAAGCAACAAGACAACACATTACAAGTCAGCTCAGAGAGAAACAGGTTTTGCAAAGGAATAATTACCTCTGACATAATTTGATACCATGCTATTATCAATGTAACTCCACATATTTCTTTATCGGGTAAATACTGTTTTCTATTTATAAAACAAAAAAAACTTATTATCCGTTATTTAGTATATTTTTATCTCTTTCGCAGAACACATAACGATAACTTTTCCCTTTGATGTATTGAATGCTGATATAAAATAATAAAAAGACAAATATTTCTACGCTTGAATGATAGTCGTGTGATAATCATATTAATAAATTAGGGTATATCCAAAATTTATTTTGTGCTGATACAAGCGCTTTCTGTGGCTAATCCACCATTTTTGAGTATCTTATAATTGAATAACACCTATATGTCAGTTACTCCGGATCTGACTGAGCAAGATTAATGCACATTATTTAAGCTTCTATTTTTCACATTCTATTTATTTAATTATAAAATACGTGAGAATGATTGTACTATTATAAGTAATTGGGTAATAATAAGTAATTGGGTTCAATGGTCTCATTTATACGATATTTACAATTCTTCATTCACTCGCTCATTCATGCTGTATTTACAAACAACCCAGAGACCTCACAAATCTGCATGATAGTCACCTCCCTCGCTTGCGAAACTGGAAGCGGAGTCTTGGGAAGTCTTCCACGTTCCGCCATCAGCCGCGTCACCGGATATAAGACAAATGAGGCTGACCAAGAGCGCGAGAGCCACACACACGCTCAGGACATGATGGAAGAAACCGGCCTTTTCCAGGACTGTAGTCCACAGGAGTATGTGTGGCGGAGAGTAATGACTGTGATAGGGAATTAGGGTGGTTGAATAAGTTACTATGGAATTCAATGAACTTGGAAGAGATGAGTTCAAGAATGTAGGGTATATTAAGATCGTTAAGGAGGGTTTCGTCGCTGACGTAATAAGGGGCATTGACTATTGCTCTCAGGACTTTTCAATAAAAGTATTGGATGGGCTTGATGTTCGACTTTTTTGCTGTCCCTAATAGCTCTATTCCGTATGTCCAGATTGGCTTTAGTATAACTTTGTAAATTAGTAATTTGTTTTCTATTGAGAGATGGGGTGTCCTTTGAGGTATTCTGTACAGTTGTCCAAATCGTCTGTTTATGCTTGCCTCACGAGGCTACGTGGGTTCCATGTTAGGCTTTTGTCGAGATGAAACATGTGCTGGTTTAAAATAAATTGTTGGTATGCCAGAGTGATGTGAAATAATTGAAAAATATTACAGAACCATTTAAATTGATAAATTCTATGTATAAAGCACATTTAATGAGTTACCTTTTTTTTTAATTGATCACCCTTGAAAAGCCTAATGGAAAATGGTGCGATATAATATTATATAGTAATGATAAAACAGCTCATCTAATTAGTATATAATAACATTCACAATTCAACAACTAACAAAATAGGGCACATAACATCTTGACTAATGCTAATCTAGGCACATTTTTGAACAAATTAAACTGACTAATTCTCTAGAGTTTATGCCGCTGCCCTAATAAGAAAACTTTGCCCTGGGGCTTTAAGTACTCAGGTACACGGAACCATCATTAGTCGTACCCTTGGGGAGCGTACTTCAGCTGCGGTTCGTCCCCGACCTCCCTCACATCGGGGATAATTTCACTGCCCTTACCGGCTCGGTAGCCGAGTCACGTAGGGTACTGCTGCCCTTAATCTCTTCACTGGCCTACCTCAGCCCTAAGTGCCCTACTTAAGACTCTGCTAGCAGAGGTGGTAGTTGCCATACCTTGGCGTGGGCTGTCATCGATATGGTGATGAATGGTGTTCAGTATAGTTGTTAACCATCGCTGAAAAAACTAAAACAATTCTCGAAGGCTCTACGACAACATAAGAAACCTCCAAATCAACTCTAAATAATCCACATCAAAACATTGTCGAATCGAAATTGATCTATGTAATCAATTTCAACTCACACACAGTTGACACGTTTTATTTTGTATGACTTTTTTCTTCTGAGTCAACTATTAAATAAATAATTTACTTCTAATATCTAAGAGTGCAGTTACCTTTATAATGTAAGGGGTATGTTATGGGTAGAAAACATTCTTTCTATTGCTAAACTCAGGGGTAAACATCACGTAATGAGATATTTGACTACATATGTGTAACCTAATACAAAAATAGAAGATAATATGAACAAAATTATCTACAAGCCCATTTGAGTTAAATATATAATTATAATATTAAATAATAAGGAATGAAAACAGTATTCAGAAATAAAAGATTATGGCCGGATTGTGGAATGGAATAATTTATATTTCTCCTTTATTTAAAAAGCACTTTTGACTAACACATCTAAAACAATAGTATCTTTTTTATCTTTTAATCAGGGCTGCTACATCCACGCTCCTCACTTAACGACTCATTTATAAAAAGGAACCTATTGTTTTAGATGAGATAAATATTCTATATAACCAATTAAGATGACAGCTTAGAGCTGTCGAAAGCGCTTTTTCAATAAAGAACAAATCATCAGTTGTATAAAGACAATAAAGCTGTTTCATAAATATAAAAGACATGCTAAATATAAATGAAATAAAATACTATTATAACATTTAGCGCATGTGCAACCCAATTTGCTAATCAGGTCAGGTTACTCATAATTGTCTCATCTTGAGCGGCCCATAGACGATCAACTTCGTTGCCAGCCAGCCTTGTTAGCAATTTCATATGTTGAAGGTGGATGTTGTCAAAAAGCTGGTAACTTGCTTGCCTAGGGACCCCTTAAATGTTTGCATTATTGATGTGCTATGTATTTACGTATGACATTTTCTTACCAATAGTTCAAGAGACAAGTACAGCTGAATAAAAAAAATGTTTACCCGGAGCAAGTAGCTCATTAGCTAATCATCCAGGACGCTATAAAAATTTTATTATGATTAAACATTTAAATCATCAAGATTTCGCCAAAATAAGCTTATAAATAAAAACCGAATTTATGACGTTAGAATCAAATAAATGACGAGTGAGCGGGCACTGATATGACTTTCCGAGCCTGATACTAACAGACAGCAGAGTAACAAGTGACTAGTGGTCTGTTGTTATTGTTATGATTTGTTGTATTATTTTGTTACTCGTGTAAAAAAATAAATAGCCTTAAACCAATCCCGTTCAATGCGAGTTGCAAAGCCGCCACACAAAGCAAATGGACAGTCAGTTGGATGTTATTTTGTACAATATAGGAGACAGAGCAGTCGCATGAAATTATCCTTTGTACAACAGATACGTTTAACATGTTTTTTTTATTTAATGTTTTTGCCAATAATTTTCTTTTTCTTTTTTATCGATTGCAGCTTTAAACTCTTTTGTAGTCCATCGGATTTGTTTGTTTTAACTGTTCATCTCGTGTGCAAACTGTTAATATCAAGAAGCCGTAGAGGCAGCTTGGAACCTAATATAATATTTATAGATGGCGTTACAATGGATATTATTTTTAATAATTGGTGGCTAGAATAAATTGTGAGCCATGAACTTTATAATTTTTCATAAGTTCTCAGTTTCATGGTTTAGTATTGCCTTGTGAGATGTGCATGCGCCCATTTGTTCGAATGATTGGGTACATCCAAAGCAGAGTAGACGTAATGCAGCATTTTAATCGTGGGGTGTTTTTTTTGGTAAGGTTTTTTGTAGTTAAATTTAGTCAGGACACACACGTCTATTATCTATTTATTAAATTGTTAATTCAGCCTTAGTTGGTATTGGTAAAGCAAAGCAATTAATTAACTTTACCACTTATGAATTGCTGGAACCAATTCAGTCCATATTGTTATTATCATACAATCTTTATTATCTTTCCTGTTCATGTGTATTTCCTCGGTGTGTATTTTATTCTTTGAAATTTCAAATAAGATATTTGCAATGATTCTTCTTTTTTGATTTAACTACTAAAATTAAATATGTTCTTACTAGCTTAAAAATTATTTTTTGAAATAATGTTTTTTTTTTTCTTTTTTCTAGGTATGTTGAACTCATTTGTGTTACGTAAGTTATAGTATTTAATATATTTTTGTCTGATCACAAAACTTAATTTGATTATTTTTTTTTTTACGAAAATGTTCACAAACATTAAATGTGATTTTAACCTTTATTTGACTGACTGATCTCATCATACTCAGTCAAGCACCCGAGAGACCCAGAACTGGCAAATTCATGATCGACCGAAATTTATCACAATCCACTGATAGGACTAACAAATGACATTTAAAAATCGATCTTGCTAATAACTGATTTTTATTTTTGCGTGCTTATTTTTCACTGAAACGTTTGTTTTTTTAGTAATATCTAAGTTTATTATCGGCACAAACTTAGTGACTGGTTCAAACTGTTGAAGCATTTACTGGACCAACGTTAGCTTCATAACCTTTCCCAACAAGACAAGGGTTCTTCGCGGTTACAACAAGAAGGCTGGCATCAAGACTACAGATTTCTCAATCAAAATCTTTAAGACTTATCACAGGTGTATCATTTTCAGTACGTAATCACATGACCTAAACATTTCTTACGTTCATCACTGCACTAGAACATTATACATAAACTTTCACGATAAACTACATGCACACCTACACCAAACTCATTGAAACAAAGACTATCTCTACCTCATGTTAAAATTCAACGACGATCTAGAAGACGTTGTAATAAAGATCTTCTTAACTGAGTGCAATAAGGACGTCATTCATGTCGCGTGACATTTTGTCCTATACCCCGATTGTGACACTAGACACTGTTGGGAATAAATAGATAATGGGACAACAAAACTATCTACAATCCTTAAACGTGAAATGATACCCGTTATTCTAAGAAATCTGTTAAATTTATCCTCTAAGTGGCAAATCTGTTTCGAGTTAACGGTTCAATTATCAAAAGCTCCAACAATACAAAGTGGATTTTTCAGTAATGTTGTCCAAATTTAAACCTTTATATTCGGAAGGACTTAATCAAAACATCTGGATGTAGAAAAAAAAAAGCCTTAACCAGCCCGAGATAGGAGACACTGATTACTGAGAGAGGCGCAATGCATCTCTAATAAGGTAGTGATTGGTTTTAGCGCTGGGACAGTCTATCGCCCAGGCTGGCCAACTCCCCGTGAATAATGCTTCCCTTCGTACATTACGTGTTCGAGGCACGTAGCTTCTCAAGGAATCGGCTAACCAGGAGGTTATTACTATGTTGGACTGACAAATATTTTCAACATTTTCATTCGACACGACATTCATACGACAGAGGTCTTACCGGCTTTCGCACTTGCTAACCTCACCCAATCTGTCGCTGGGTCTCAAACTGCGTATCCTCCGGCCAGCTCTGCTGTACGGTGCCCCGCTATTTACCCACTTGACTGACGCTACAGCCACAAGTCTCCAACTTTTTCAGAATGGGATCATGCGAAAAGTGGTCCGACATACCTCTCTTGAGAGGTTTAACACCTCACAAATCCAGTGTTTAACACTATGACCCCACCACCCCTCCCGAATCGATAGCAACAGACTGTCGGAGAAAATTTTTTTTTCTTATATTATATTCCTTTATTGTGCTATAATAACAATCTGCCTTTTATAAAGCAATAAGTAATTAAGATAAATGCTCTCATTCATACCATATTTACAGTTCATCATTCACTCGCTCATTCATACAATATTTACAGACAGCCCAGAGACCTCCCAAATCCACATGCGAAGAAAAAGCGGAGTCTTGGGAAGTCCCCCACGCTCCTTCGTCAGCCGCGTCACCGGATACTAGCCAGTGGAGGCTGACCAAGAGCGTGAGAGCCACAGACGCTCAGGACATGATTGGAGAAACTGGCCATTGCCAGGACTCCCACTGTCACGCGTTTATATCAGGTCACGAGGCCACTGCCGTTTCAGTCTCCGAGGAGGATTATAGAGTGGCGCAGTGCAATGACTGTGCTACAGGATTAGGGTGGTTGGAAAGGCTACTGTGGAATTTCATAAACTTGGAAGGGATGAGTTCTAGAATGTAGGGTATATTAAGGTCGTTATGAAGGGCTTTGTTGCTAACATAATAAGGGGCATTTACTATTGTTCTCAGGACTTTTGATTGAAAGGATTGGATACGCTTGATGTTCGACTTTTTTTCTGTCCCCCATAGCTCTATTCTGTATGTCCAGATTGGTTTAAGTATAACTTTGTAGATTAGTAGTTTATTTTCTATTGAGAGATGGGATGTCCTTTGAAGTAGTCTGTACAGTTGTCCAAAGCGTCTGTTTAGTTCTTGTCTTTTTAGTCTCGTATGTGGGTTCCAGGTCAGTCGTTTGTCGAAATGGAAGCCTAAGTACCGTACTGTCTCGAATACAGGGAGAGGAATAGAATTAAAATAAACTAGTGGACAAGACTTGCGACAAAGGGTGAAGGTAATGTGGGAGCATTTTGCTTCATTAACTTTGATTCGCCATTGAGAAAAAATTTAGGTTAATAATTAGTATGTAAGTTAGTTTTTAAGTTTTCTTTTGTTGTGATCAAAAAGGTGAGCCCCATCACCTTGTAGAGTCTTGTCAATGACAAGATGTCACACATTGTCAACAACATTGTGTATCATTGTACTTGTATTGATTATATAACTTCTATGCCGATTCAGGCATTGTATAGTGTACCGATGGTACAGAACATATAAAATGTAGTATGTAAATAGATTCGCCTAAGAACCTATAGTAAATAAAGTTTTTTCATTTTTTTTAAGGGGATTGGGAAAAAAAAAAAACTTTAACAGACATAGATATATAAAAAATATTCCTTCTGAGACTATCTCCTCCATAAATAACAACAAGCTAGGGATAAATAAATTTGATAAAAATGCATGTCGGTCAGCTTAATTTGTTTTTGTTCATTGATCTGACTCCATAAGATCTTAGAATAGGATAATCCATAAGAACTATGTTCAGGAGAAGAGGTACAGTCTAGGTATTATAGATAGTTTATGTGGTCTAGGAATGACCACGTGTTCACACACGGTATCTAAGGGAAGGCGAAAACCGTCTGGATCACAAAGGCGAGTGTGAATCGGAGAGAGGAAGACTGGATCACTGGGGGAGACGCTATTAAGTAAAGTTTGTAGGTCCCCAGAGACCGTCGTCTGAGTGGAAGGAATTCCTTCCAAGGATGTGCTAGTTTTAGCGAGACGAAGGCAGAGAATCCCACTACGAATTTGTTGGGTCTGACTACGCCGTACTAAAACTTAGCGAGGTTAGGAAAGAGAGGTGCAGAGGTAGTTGAATATGGAAGCCATGGTTTGAGCAGAGCAACAAGCGCCAAAGCAGAGAGAGAGAGCAGTGTTCACTTCAAGTGTCTGATTCCGATTGTCTGAAAAATCTCAGAATATCTGCCTTATATAGGCAGGTCATTCCTGCCTACACAGAATGAGAGAGGGCTTTATTTCGGCCAATCATGCGGTTACTATGTCCACGCCCCCAGTGAGCTCCGGCCGTGTTGGGACCGTGAACAAGTCCCCTCTCTACATACGTACGCGGAAGATTTATTGATAAAATATGGCAAGGTAGGTGGGTGTATTCTGGTCCGAGAAGAGGGTAACTTCTATTTATTCGTGGTGAAGTAGTTGCCACATCAATGCCAAATGACGTTTATAATAAGGAGGAGGAAAGAAAAATAATATTAGTATTTACTCCTTTTCATGATTGCTGGTTTTATTAAATGATAGTGTTATCAACGATAAATTTCATTGATTAATATTAGAAAAGTACAAAGTGTCCCGAAATAAAAAACGAACTAATGCATGTATAGAACGTAAAGAGTATTAAATTTTGATCCTGTGATTTGATATAGAATCCACCCTTCCGTTATCTGAGGACTCGGTGCAAGGTGGGGTATGTTTAAGAATATCTTGTGTGTTGGGGAAAGATTTTCTCAATTTTTAACACACTGTAGCGACCGCTAACTACATAAGATAAATCAGCCTATACTCTATTGTATATATATATATTCTAAATAACATTACCAAAGTATAAATAATTGTAAATATGGTAAACAATAAAAACGCTACTAGGAGCCGATTAGTTATATGAGCTGGGACACCAGCGGCCAGGGCAGGTACTAGACCCAAGCCACCAAGAGACCTTCCCGGTTCACGTCTCTTTGTCAGAGAACAAAGGGAACCACATACTCAAAACCTCATTGGGTATTATAAAAACTATTCTTATTGGCTACTGACGAAGCCAGCTGGGTATTTAAGACCGGTGGTTCGGGGCCTGTATATCATTCTCCTGGGAACTATTTGGCTCGTGGCTGCTCTTCTTAAACTCTGAAACATGGCTTCTTCTTTATGAAAAACCTCTGCATCTCTCTCTTCACCTCGCTACGTTTTAGTCCGGCGTTGTCAGGCCCCACACCTTCCTAGTGGGAATCTCTGCTTTCGTCTCGCTAAAACTAGCTCCTCTTTGGGAGAGACCTCTCCCTAGTGGACAACGGTTGACGTGGCCCTGCAAGCTTACCAAGCAGTGTTCCCCACGGCAATTCAGTCTGCCTCTCTCCGGTTCACACTCGCCTTTGAGATCTGGACGGATTTCGCCTACCCTCAGATACCGAGTGTGAATTCGTGGTCATTCCAAGACCACACAAACTACCTACACCGCCCACCCTATACCTCTTCTCCTGAACATAGTGCATTGTCGGGGCACATATCTATCAAAAATGGAGTCAGATAGTAAGACCGTCATGAAACGATTGTCCAGGTTATAAACTTAATCAACCCCCAAATCGATCCCAAATTTGCTTGGTCCTTTTAAACCGAGGCTTTGGAGACAAATACTAAATTGATCTACGAATTAATTTATTTCTCTTAACTAAGCGGAAATATCTGAAAGTCTCAGTACATAGAACATAATATCAATCAGGATGATGTTAAAATCATTTTATATCTAATATTGATGATCGGAAATTTTTTATTTATTAATTACTTTAACTAATTGATTAGTTAATGACACAATTATTTCTGAGAGAGTTTCTTATATTTTAACATAAATTTATCCCTCTTTAAGAAACTGAGGTTGCAAAAAAGTTATAAAAACTTACTGTAATGCTCTTTTTAATATGTTTTATAATTACAATTATGAAATGAGTCCTATTAAACATTATGTATTAACAAAGAGTTTCTTTTATTATTGGCACTATCAATAGCAAATACTATTCACGATTGTTCATTTATATTTGTTTAGTATTATGCCGTTGGTTTATTTTAATTCACTACATATGCAATACTTTCAATATACCAGTACTAGTTAAGAGTTTACAAGTCTCAGTTCAGGAAACATTCCAAGTTTTTAGTGCCGGCAATAGAAATACCGTATTTGACCCTCCTAAAGCCGGTGTTAATATTGAGGTTTTTAATAACCAAGATAGTTTAACAAATTAAGCGCTTTTATCACAGATGCTGAGAAGTATTTTTAAATCATTTTTTTCACCCAACAAAAACATACGTGAATGAGAATATAAATATTTCTGGTTAAAAAGAAATTGTACAATTTTAGTGACTTTAATAGCTTATAATACATTGAAAACCATAGCTTGGTCTATCTGACACTGTTTCCGACAGATATCTGCTAGAAATCAAGTAATGTTGTTACCTATTTTTAGGCATTACTTTCTACTTATGTACACCGACAGACCGGCTAGTGTTAAATAGTTTTTTTTTAACTGGCCGTGTTGAGTACGGGATATTAATTACAATTGATAGTCATCAGCGGTAATGCCCCACTAATATCAGTATAAGTCAATTCGTAAGATTAATTTTGAACGCATAATTAATTGCAATTAAACGGACCGGTTGGCAATTATTGTTAGTGGCTATCTCAACTTAGAAGCCAGGGGTCTAGTCGGCGCTGCTCGATGTAATGGAAGCTAGGCTCCGATCCCAAGATTTACACATGTAATATATATCGGGATACTTGTTGCAGATTTGTTACCTTGCCCATCCAACCTTATGAACGTAAAATTCGAAAAGGCGGCACATATCTCATGCTGTTGAAAACGATAAATTTGGGAAAGTCAAGAGTTTAATTTCAGCAAAATAAATCGTAGTTGCAATGATTAATTATTAATAGCCAAAGAGAAAATGTATTTGATACTGGGACTCGAACCCCGGAGCTCCCCGATCTGAGCTATCTTGCCGTGGTTAATGACCTCTCCAGTAAGTAATGATATTATTATTAATAGCAATGACTTTCAAAAAAATTAAATACAAAACTATATTTACTGTGCTTCGCGATATCTTTTTGATGTTTCTATTATTTTTGTAAACATCTTGGAAAATATTTTTCTGATACCATTTCTTATGTGACTTTTAACGATGAAAAAAAATCTTCAGTAGCTTCCGAGGCTTCGCGTGAGAAATTTTCGGTGTATTCAAAAATGTACTTACTTCCTTAATTATAAGCCAAAAAAAATAATATACTGCCAATGTTGAAACCTGAACCCAGGACCTACCCAACATCAATTTTCTCTGACTAGACTAAAAACATGTCAAGGCTGATAGACTGAGCTATTATGGAGTTCTCAAATTAAAATTTTTCAAGAGCTAGTTTGCTTTTCGGCATTATATTATAAAATATTGAACAAATATTGTATTTTTTGAACATTATTTATATTAGAATACACTCTCGACCTTCTCGAGATATTTTCATCTGTGACTAATAACTATAATTTAATTATAGAAAAATAGTGAGATCAAAACCTCAATTAAATATAATAATTTGGTTTTTATACTTCCCGTGTTTGTACTTTAAACTAATCTAGAGATCACTGCACTACTGAGGTCACTATTTCTGTTGGCAACCTCTATAACTAATCTAATGGCTCAATATCTAAGCTTTATGACATATACCGCTACCTAGCTCAAAGATGGTAAATTAAGCCAGCTTGTCTCTTGTATTATATGTTTCCCAGAAGTGAAATAACATTTATACTTTTTTGTGAATTAATCGGTCTGTTTCTGTGATTCGCCCTTCCATCCATGCAACAACCATACTATCAGAACTTACAGCTGTGTCGTACTTATTTGAATCAATATCCTCTCTAATCGGGCTTGGGGTTAAAATATCGAGTTTGCTTATTCATTTAATTAATGTCAAGATTCCTTACAATATCAGAATAGCAAGTACCATTCGGCTGTCGAAAAAAAATATGAGAGTTTGTTTGAATTGATTGTACTTGCACTGTTTGGTTCAGATGAATGATGGATTGTCGAACAATACGCCACATTTCAACTCCTGCTAAACGAGTTTTCGATTCCAATTCCCTACTGTTACAAGTTGAAATGCAATACCCGCAGTAATGATTGCCACGAGTATTTCAAACCGTATAATTTTAAATACTTTGAAGGCAAATTTTCGTAACTAACCAGCAATAACAACAAGATACAAACGCCTGAAATTATTTTTTCAACTGTTGTGTATGATTAACACCTTTTTTGATTTTGCCTAGAGTTATTTCGTAACATTATTCAAAGCGTGTTTTAAATAATAACGCACGAATGTGTTTTTTTGTTTGGTTGATATTTTGTAGATGAGCCCGGTGGAAGAAGCGCTGTTTTCATTCGTGCACGAGGTTTTCGTATTTATTCTTTCTACTGTAAAATTTTGAAGGTATATTGCCAAGTATCTCGAAACACGTCAATTAGTTTTTAGTTGAAATTCAATGTGGGCAAATGGAAAAAAAAACCGGTACAAACAATTATCTAAATTGTTGAAATTTCTTTAGGCTGAGCCCAGAATCTATTATAGTTGGATTTCTGATTCCCTGGATAAGAGACACTTTGGTGACAATAATACACAAAGCCACAGAAAGATATTCCATAAAACGTTTCAGGAAACAATCTAAATTGTATGTTTTTACGCTATTTACGATCTCAATCGATTTTTTTTATGTTGAGCTTTTGGTCAGTTATGTTCATTTTTATTTGTTTAAAATCCAAGTGCCGTGTGGACTTGGGGGGCCCCTGGGTTGTTTGTAAATGTTTGTAAATATTGTATGAATGTGCGAACGAATGATGAATTGTAAATATGGTATGAATGAAAACACTTATCTCAATTATTTATTGCCTATTAAGTAAAGGCAGATTGTAATTTCATCATAATAAAGTTGTTATTGAATTGAAAAATCCAAGTGAGATGGTTTTATGAATAAAATGAAATATTTTTAATAAAAAATAGCTAATAGCTTATACAAAAAAAAAACGATAATTTTTTTGAGAAATCTATTCTGATGCCACCGAAAAACTCTGGGTACTTCTCTTTTATTTTCGTTTCTTATTTTTTTTTCATTTGTATAAGTTTATACATTATTTCTTTGATAACTTATGTATGAGGTGCTTTAGATCTTGCCACGATTAAACGTTATTAAATATTCACTACAGTAACGTCAAAACAGTCACACTATTAACAGAATAGAATAATTAAACTTTATTCTGGGACCATCCCTCAAAGAATAACAATATAAAAGAGATAAATAAATTCATTTCTGTTTAAGAAAAATAAATAGAACAATTCAAACAGGATTTTTTTGAATGAATATTTATTGTACAATATAAAAATTTATTTAAGCATATAGTAGGACAACTGCACCTCCGGCCTAAGAGTCTGAGTAAATCACATTCCTTAGTTATGTAAGAAACAAATATCATTGCTTTCTTATTAATGTACATTTCTTGCGGTTTGGTAAAATAAATCTTTTCCATTATTATCAATACCTAGACAGCTATATTTGTCTCTTCGCTGTTATGCAGAAAGAATTCTACGAAGAAAAGAATTTAAACTAGTTGCAGTTGATCCTACAAAAGAAAAAGACCAATGACCAATTGAAAACAAAGTAAAACAGATTAGGCGCAAAGGATGAGTTATTTAAAAAAAACCCGCAATACCAAACGGTGATGCGGGTAGGATTACGGCGATGCTACCGTTGCCTGTTTTAATTGAAATTCAAACGTAATATGAACTTCTGACGCTTCTGAGAGGGATATTTTTCCACAATTAGAAAATAAATTAATCTTTAACAGTCTCATACTTATCCTGAAAATAAGTTATTCCATCCTTCATACAGTGTTTTCAATGAATAGCTCCAAAGTATGTAATAAAAATTTGTTACAAGCCAGAAAATACATTACGGTTTTATTTTTAATGCATTTAAATTGGCGTTATTGCCTTATATTATAGTTCACCAGTTGCATTTGTCAAATATTAAAATATTATTTAAATTTAAATATAAAAATGACTCTATCTACCAAAACTCTGAACTTGATTATACTATTGTTGAGACTGGGTGCGGAGAAAGTGTGAAAATTCAGTATTTAACGTAATATATAGTACTAACGTAATATAATAGGAATATTAACGTAATTCCTATTGTTGATAATTAGGTGATGAGTTAGCTAGATTTTAGTTTTCAGCCTTGTTTTTTAATTTGAAACAAAAACATTTTTCCTGTAATATCAGTGAACTATAACACAGTAAACTACTTTTTATGAAAAGGCGCGGAGTATGTTTTAAAAAATCTAATTTTTGTTTAATCCTATTAAATTAATTTAAGATGATATCAGAACTTATTAAACATATAATTAAATTGATAGAGGCTCATATCTGTCAAAGAATTCTGGACTGAAAAACAAAAATTTATTTGCTCTAGACCATGGAGTACAAATAAATTCTTGTACATGATAAATAATTAAGAGTACAACTAGATTCGGACATACTTAAAAATGTTATGATTGCTTACAATATGAATGACGTTTGTATTTATGTGAGGTCTCAGATCATGACAACTCTTTCCCAGTTTCTCCTATACTTCCTCTTTTGGTTAAAATATTAATTTATAAAATCATATCTAAGCCACATCAAAAATATTGATTCACAATCAATAATGAAAATATCTGCACCGTATACCGATGATAAGTAAAAAGATATTGCGCGAAGATTAAATATCGGAACACCATCTTATTTTATATACAAAAAACAAATTCAATTTCTCAAAAAAGTTAAATAATCTATTATTATCTACCATAGTTTCCATTACACTCTTTAGTACACACAGTTAGCTGTTGATAATTCAAACTTTTCACTTGGTCATATTGGTAAAAAATAGTCTGTATTTTACACTCCTAATAAAAAGCCGTTTTTCGATATAAGAAGAGAGATGCATTCTATAATTTGAAATTTCTTTCTCTATGATTTGAAATTTTTCACAGTAATATAATAATAAGCAATATAAAATCTTTACTGCTTACATTAACAACATTCTGATAATAGCAGTATAGGTATGTAAATAAGATATATAAGATAATTGGCATAGAAATGAATTGATACTCGGCAATTTTAACAAGAGTACGGTCTGTAAGTGATACATATAAACGCGTTTATTATTCTCTAGCTGCTACAACCTAAACATGAAGTAATTGTATGTCACAAGTTTTGTTAGCCAGCCGTGTAACTTGGGCCAACATAAATTAGCAACGCTGACTCGCCCCTTTGACTGGCACAATACAGTTAGACGTCCACTTCACAGCCGGTCTTCGCAGTGCCCTAATGAACCTGCAGTTTCCAGCTCCGGGCACACGGACCCACTCGGCTATTATCTTCCAGACACTATTATTGTTGCAAGTTCCATTCCGTGTAACCGTTCGGAATGTTCCAGTTTGTGCTTGATATTTGTCAGGTAACAGACAATTGAGCGATGGCGTGAATGGCCGGGGCATCTGGCCAACTTCGCGCTGGAGAGCTGTTGGTGGTTTGTCTGTTGAAAACTTTAAGTGGATCTCTGGTCTGTAATGAAGGCTTCGACGTTCCAATGTAGGAATGTTGGTACTAAGCATGGACTACGCAGTGTTCGCAGTTTTTTAAATAAAATAATGGGCGCCCGATTTTTATTCGATTTCTAAATAAAGCAAATAAATTAATCAAACGATACATTTTTTTTTCAAAAATCAAACAAATATTAGCAGGCAAGATTTACGCACATCTGTCCCCGTGTAATTAAATGATACTACATACACGACCGGCCTACCAGACAGGTCGGTCGGTCTCAGGGGTAAAAGGAGTACAAATAACTCCAGAAAAACGTTAACAAATCTCTGTTCAAGCGCTTGAATTAATAATAAAATAAAATAATCAAAAAACCACTGTTGTAAAATCAAAAATAAAGAAATGAGCTTGGACATCAATGACCCTTGTTGAGGCCCTAAGTATATTTTGTACATTATTTGTGCAATTGTTGATGAATCCGATAATCAAACAATAACATGTTCAGAAGACAGCTTTTAATTGCGTTCAATCCCTATTCCTTTGGAGAATTCAGGAGTTTTCCTTGGGACCGTGCCTCCAATTGCCCACATTACGGGGATAGAAATCCCGTAGTGCAAGTCGTGCTTACCTCTCAAGCCTTGGAACAAGCAAGAGCAAGGATGCTTTGCTCAATCAGCCAGTATAGCTTGGATGAATCAGACTTGCAGTACCAGACTGGTTCTGGTAGACACCGAGGAAAACTATAGGTCCTTTTAATTTGGTCTAGAAGTGGAAGGAGCTACAAGGATCAGCGCACTTCGTCATCTCCAGGGGAGTGATGCAGGTTGATCAGCTGTAATATCGGTGGTGCTCCTCAAGAAGGCACCATTGCACCAAGATGGAGTAGAGTCCCTTTGTATATGGAAATACGTTAACCTTGGGGAGGGGCTGAATACAGTAAAACCGGCTTAAAAGAACCAAAGGGTGCGGCGACTAGCGCAACACACCCAATCGCACAGGAATACGCGCACTACGGGCAACGAAATACCCCATGGGCCATTGACACTGTGAGTGAGACTAATGAGAGAGCTCCGTCTGGGACATGGATCCCGCGGTAGGTTTTAAAAAAAAAAAGTTTACTACTCAAGTTACCGTCAGGACGAACCCTTGAGGATGACAGCCTAGCCCTTTGAGTACGGGTAGTAATCAATAATGCTGTGGTGAAATACAGGTGGTGTTTTATTTCATAATGTACCCATCCAACACCGGCAAGCAATAACTTTAATAGGACAGTGGGAAGGGCATCAGTAGGAGATATCTAAAATCAAACCGGGCAGCGAGGAGACTCCAGGGCCATTAGTGGCCGGTCTTTGTCATCCTCTGTTTGTCCTGTCGCTAACCCTTCTTCAATTTATTTCTTCTCTCCGCCCGATCCATTCATTTTCTTTTATATATCGTGTTTCTTTCTTTTATCCCGTGGTCATTAATGACGTGGACCCGGAATAAAAAAGGAGACATGTGTCGAATATATTTATATACGTGATATTATTTTGTCTATATGTCATTCAACTTTAGATACAAAACTATTCAAGAGAATCAGTTTAAATAACATATATTGATGGCAGTTTGTTTTTATTTCTGTCATCTCCCTATATGTGTATTTTTCTTCCACGTTAAATAAAGAAAGTCGTGTCGGGATACAACTCGCTTATCCATCTTTAATAATTGCATATGCACTCATTAGTTCGTCATATATAATTCCACTTACTCAATATGTACAGTTGCACTCAAACTAACATTCATATGTGCTGAGAAAATCTACCCTGAAGACACCTTGTTCCCGAGGATACTGCTAGCTTCACGAGGGAAATACTTAGGGGCAACCAATTGTCCGAACGCGAATACCGGAAAGAAGGCAAGAGAGCTACAGACGCTCAGGACATGGATGAAAATGATGCTAGGACCCGAATGCATACTTACCTATTGGCATATTCAGGAAACAACGAGGATTGTATATATGAGTGTTGCTGGATAAGGAGCAGTATAATATAGAAATTGGATGTGCGGATAATTGCATGGAGTTTGGTAAATCTTGGGATTATAAGATCAAGGACTGTAGGCACATTGAGATCACTTCGAAGAAATGAGTTTTTTATGTAGAAGGGAGCGTTGAACGACATTAAAATAACGATATATTTTAATCAGGAAATTAATTAATTAATTTTAGTGAGGAACAACAAACGGGGACATCCATTTAAGAAAGTTGGTCTCGTTTTCGGGTTCCCTACTGCATTTCATGAGTCTTCAATTGGATGCTTTTTAAGATTAAAATAATCTTCAACATGTGTCGATTTCAATATGTAATATATGTCATTATTATTATTTTGAATTCTGTTGTTCATTTTCAAAAATAATAGGGTTCTCTATTCAAAGATTCAAGTTTCCTTATTTATGTAGTTTCTATTATTTATGTAGTTGGCCTTTATTATCAAAGTGTATGTACCAGTCTATCAGACAGGTGGGGCTTAAGTGCCGCTCTGCTCTCACTCTTGTGCTTTGTTGCGTTCACTAGATTTATAGTTTTTTTTTTTTTACTTTTTCTCAACTATCTCTTTATATATATAAGATATATATATATTATCTTAAAATAAATAGCATCGTGATTATGAAATACACTGCTGATTTCTTGGCATCATCGACCCTTGTGGTTGATACTTTGTATTAAAAAAATGGAAATGTTTTAATAAATGTATATTAAGCCAAGTCAGTGGTAACTTTCTTATTTTTGGAGATTATTGAGGCATTTTAAGCTGATTTTGTCTAATGATCAGATCAACTTTTGATAAAAACAAACAGTTATAGGCGTGACTTTATCATACCGATCAGATTGTGGAGGGAAGAGAAAATGATTAATTTAAACTTCCCTCTTCTATTGTGATTGTGATACTCCGACTGAGTATTGAATACCATTATTAAACCTGATATTAATACTTAAGGAGGTGGGGGGAAGAGCATAACTGAGTATTGCAGGAGGTAGACAAAAAAATTTTTCTGTCACAAATTAAAATCCACCCCGTGGGCCTGATGTTTTTATTAAAAACAAGAACCCAATAAGGGGTGTTACCCGGACAGAGTTCCTTAGAAAGCGGAGTCACCCCCTCTCGTATTTCTATTTATATTGGTATTTCTCCCCCTTAGTTAGGGGGATCTCCCCTAGCCAACTACCCTCTCAGCAGGCGGCGGTTTGGGGTGGAAGGAGAGGAAGGCGAAGCTTTGCGGAGAGCTGCTATTTGCTGTAAACATCTGCACTTCACCTTAGGGTTTTATGCATTATTAGTTGCATTCTAGGAAGAATAGTTCTACAAAGCGTTGCAGTTATCCGATAAGGGCTGGCTGGATATGTTGGACGTGGGTTCCTGCGTGAGTCATCCTGCAAGGCAGCTTTGAATGATTGTTCTGGGACCGTTGTAATTCAGTCCGTTTTTTACATGTTATGTGGCATACATACCGTTTCAATTTTGAGAATATTTTCGATTTTGATTCCTACAGCTGGAAGCATAAGCTTTACTTTGAAACCGGGGTATTCAGGAATCGGTTAAGGTACAATCCAAATCAAGAATTTTTAACAAAATTAACTGTGAATTAAGTTGGGCCTGTCCTGTTTTGTAATTGGCATTTTTACTCGGTAACTCGGTAGTCATATATTAACACTATGACTGCAACTGCAAATGACTCCTTTCTGAAAAGTACAGAATACATTTGAAGTGAAATCGTAAAAGAAAATCTTTAGATATTCCTAAATTTAAGTTTTTTTTATTTGTTCCATTTTGGGTAGGAAGCTTAAGTTTCAGCTCCTACAAAATAATCTTTTTATTGACACAAAATCTTCTACAATTAACGTTATGCCTATTAATGTGTCATCATCAGGCATTACATTCGAAGAGACTGAAATATAACAATACAAGCATAAATAACTTTTTGAGTATTAATACTCTGGAAAATACTGTTTGTTTTTTCCATAATACGTTTAATATTTACACATTTTTTGTTCATTTAAAAAACTCAGTGACACAAACAGGGAAATAGAAGTGGGGGGAACTAAACTACTTGTACATTCGTTTTATAAAGATTTTTTTTTAAATTTTTAATGACATCATACACCTTCTAATTTATTTTTACTTTATGAAACAAGAGCATTTCTATAAAATACGGTGTGTGAGAGTAACTTATCAGGATCTATATAACATAAAATATTTGATAACCTCCTCTTATTAAGAAGAATATCTACTTTTAAAGATTTATTTTAAGATTCTGAAATGCTTCTGTTCAATAAGAGAAAAATACTACATATTTTTCTCATTTTTAACTGATCCTACCTGGCTAATATTTAAATAATTGATATTTGTTATTATAAGAAGAGTTATTAGATTAGGAGATAAAACAGTAGCAGAAAACTATAAAATAATAAATTACCCTTTTATTAAGGTGTATTTTTGTTAAAGCACGTGGAAAAGCCCAACAGTGTTGAATTTCATTCATTTAATGGGTGCCTGACCCATTGATAAAAAATTGGGGAAAACTGAATTTATAGTATAGTGTACACCTTCGAGTTATATTATAGTGTATTATTGAAACTTGACGTCGAAGAAAAGCCGCCCTGTTACAGCGGTAAGTGATTAATCTTTTTTTATTTTTCATTTTCAAAGTAATTTTATGCGTTTCATAAGCGGTTTCCTCTGTAGCGAATGAATTAGCCTGACCTTAATGTTCCCTCCCCTCTACATTTATTATACTAAACACTATTTCACGATGAGCACTTTGAGCATAACTTACGAGCGAGTATACCTCGTGCACTTTAATTTTCTTTAAAAAGAAATAATGAAAAAATAATCCTCGTTATTTACGCTTGAGACGCTTCATAAACTAGCAACGGACGGTCAGTCTCTAACTTCAGGGGAAGATATTAAAAATTATAGTCTAATTCTAGATGCCCTATGAAAATTGTATTCTCGTAAAGTATATCTCCTTGTATTTGGCAGTAGTTGTAAGTTTAATTCTGCCAGGGGGAGAACACTGCCTCATTATGCAAAGCCCCCCCTCAACAAAAAAAATAAAGTAATGTATTATGTGGGCGGTGGAATTTTTCCATTTATTTATCTTAGTGTTTTATTTTATTTTCTATGTGTTTCTTCGAAGTATTAGTCGTGGTACAATGCTTAGCAAACATCATTACATTTCTGCTAGGAACAAATTTAAAAAAGTCAATGTTGACTTATTTTCGCAAATACAGAATAGTTTTTAAATACTGTTGTTTTTTTCTTTGTTTTAGAGTATGTCGATTACAAGGGTCATATATTCCCGCAAGCATACGATCATTTCATCATTAATTTGCAGCGTTTGGAAATTTATTTGTTATGGTATCTATCAAATGTTGAGACAAAGGAATCGATCAAAATTGAGATCCGAATTAAATGTAAATGTATGTGAGTAAAAAGAGAGAGAGTTAACGATCACGATTAAAAACAACAGTAAATAATGAGATTTCGTTTTTTTTTCATAGCCCCTTTAAATTTACAGATAATTATGTACAATTATAGATCCTCAGGCGAATCTATTTACAAATTATTTTTGTATTTCCTGTTGCATCACTACATTATATACAGGTTTTGTTGTTTTCTAAAAATTATATAATGAATAAACAAGCATAATGATACACATTATACGTGACTGGACTGAACTGACTAATAAAGGTGATGGGGCTCACTTTTTTGATCAAACTTAAAACTAACTTACATACTACATACTAATTCTTAACCTTATTTTCCCCCGACAGTCTGCTGCCATCGATGCGGGAGGGGTGGTGGGGTCATAGTGTTAAACACTGGGTTAGTTAGGTGCTGCAACGAGTCAAGGGCACACCAAGCAAGGGGTGCAGGTCAGCGTTTTTTAATCTCTCGAGAGAGTTATGCTGGACCACTTTTCGCATGGTCCTATTCTGGAAATGATTGACTGTATTGTCAGTCATAATGAGATAAATAGCTTGAATGAGCACTGATTGAATATGCTGAAGTATTTCTCTGGAGTCTAGGAAGTTATTGTTTCTTTCGAACTTGCATGGGCTCCTCCTCACTCTCAGGGCATTCCACCAAAATATCATCTACGGGTGGGGTGGGTTTCATTAGCCAAGGGTCAGTCTGGTATTGCCATCCGCAACAGGGTTTGGTTTAGGTATTCTGAGGACGATAAATTCAATTGTGTATAAAATAAAATTTTTATTTTATAATAAATCTTTTAACTCTATCTTGTGCGAAATAAAACATTATCATTAATTATTTTCATTTAATATAATTATTATGCCTTCTATATGCCCATATCAGTTATTTGGAGAGGTTGGTATAGTTTATATAGCCAGTCTAAATCAAGAAATAATTGAGTCAATTTATTACAAATAACAAATGAAGAAATTATAATAAATGTTCAAATATGGGCCGTGGTGGGACGCTCAAGTTGTGGGTTCACTCCTCTCTCTGTGTGAGGTGGGTTTATTTTACGATAAAATTAGCTCCCTGATCTATGAATATTATAAAAAGATGACAACCTGTAGTTAGGCAAAACCCACCAAAGTGATAAACCTACTCCGTGCCCAAATAAACATTGAAAAGTTCATAAAGTAAACCAGTTTAAAAAAAAATATATTAACATTGAATTTTCCTGTACCGATCGATGTATGAGACTAAAAGTTCAGTAAATGTGATTACTTAAAAAAAAAAGTGTCTTTTTGCTCAAAACCATTGCATTCAAAATGCTGCAAACGAAATGGTTCTTTCAAGTCGTATCTACAAGATCTTAAACTCAAATAATGAGCGAGCCCCTTTTAAATTAATTAAAGGTACATCTCGCCCTTTCATTTAAAATAACTAATTCAAAAAACTAATCCATTTGCCATATAAAAGAAATGTTTATTCGTCAATAACAAAGGAGCCATGGTCATTACTTTCTCACAACACTCGACAATAATCTTATTTGGGTATGTTTAACTATTTTATAAAAAAAAAAAAAAACGATTATCGTTCATAAAAGTGAAAAATAATTTAGAGTTGTGAACATTTCATAAATTAATTCAATTTATAATTTGTTATTAATTCTATTTATAAACCGTAAAGAACGGTAGTAAACTTGTGTAGTAAACACGGTAGCATTGTGTTTGCCTAAATTAATGACAACGGAAGTCTCATTCTTGTTTTATGGAATCGTTATATTTTTCTGGACTGACATTTCTTGTTCTAATCTTAGCACTCGCTTAGCTGTCATAAAGTTGGTACCTCACCCTTCGTTACTCGGAGATATGTGCTGACCGTCTCCTCTACAATAGGTTTTTGTGCCTACGTATAAAAATATCTTGTTTATAAAATTAATATAAGACAGGATTTAAAGCCCTATTATACTACCTAATTAGCTATGCCACCACCATTTCGTACTACGCCCCACCTATAAGGGTACTCACTAATAACTTGCTCTCTTATACGTTAAACTAATTTATTATCAATTATACCACCCGTAGAAACATTAGCTAATAACTTAGTCACTTAAACTTTCAAACTGATTTATAATCAATTAGACCACCCTGTTAGTGCCAACTAAACATTAATATAAAACTTTACAAATTAAGGAGTCAGAGAAAACCAAGCTGTCTACTCACTTAGGTTCACCCACTGTGAGATGAAGAGAATCAGCCCAAACGCTTTGGCACACATTCTACAACGGCTGCCACGACTTGTCTTCCCAGATTACTCATTAGATTACGCTTGGTCTCATTAGATTTTCATGTACTTAAATGTAATATAGCATTGTCCCACTTCATTCTCTCTGGCTCCTTTTTTATTTCCTTACAGCGAACATTATTCTGAAAGTAAGTACCTAAAAATACAAAATTAATGTTTTATTATTTTTCCTAAAACTTACGATTTGTCATTTCTTCACCGATACTACAATACTCTCAAGTACAATTCATTGAACTGCAATTCACTGACGAGCGACCTGATCAAGGCGTGTCTTGAAGACCTAGCATTCCTAGCATTGAAGCGTTTCACCTTCAACCAAAAGAATTTCTTCAGCTGCCGCATTTGCACTCAATTCTTTTTTTCAGTAGGGTATCAGACCTTGAATACATTTTCGTAGTGTATTCTCTTTGCTATATATAATATTGAAGGAAAGTCAAATGTAATCAGGGTACTTAATTTAATAAATTATTAACAATGATGTAAACAAATGATTCAAATAACGACTAACTTGTTTTTTTGGTTGTTTTTTTAAAAGACTTGACCTTCGAAATCTCGTGGTAACCGAGACAGAATTATAAAAGAGCTTGCTTTAATTCCGGTTTATGAATAAAGAAAGAAGGGTTAGTTAGCAAGTTAAATATCTTGGTCTTTTTATTAAACTTTGATAACGATGTTGGCCTAATTGTGCGCAAGTCGCCCCATTTTGCCTTCTCGAACATCGATTCGTCTTTTTGGTCAATTTATTCCGTTAAAAAGCTTATCGTATCCCACTTTCGTGACTATACTCGTATCATACACTGACACCGCAAAGGATCATCAGCCGTAGAAAATATTCTATGGACATTATCAATCATCATCAGGTGTCATATGATACATCAATTGTAATGTATTGCGACATTAAAGTTGAACATATGTTAAATGCTTAACGAATCAGGTCAAATAGAATATTTTCAGTTGATTATTTCTCCAGATATATTAGTGTCATTATTATATTTTCGCTTTTGTAAATCACACTGTTATTCCACTGGTAAATAATTGCCAATCCAGTAGAGAGAAAAGTTCTACTATTAAACTGTTATATGTTATATGATAGTAGTTGTACAAATCAATAGATCCATAAAACAAATTTAAAGGTATATGCCACAAAAACTCAAAATATGCTGGTATTTTTTTAGTTTAGTTATTTCATAGACTGGAATCGTGTTAAAAAAAAATATACGTGAAAACGCTTGGGCTCGTTTCATTACCTTAAAGATTCATTAAGACCCTGAAAAAATATTTAAGATTCATTCTACCGATTTTCCCTCTCATGGCTAAAGTCACATAAAAAACATTAAAGCAAAGCATAATATCAATAATATTCTTCAAAAAAGGTGAGCCCCATCACCTTTATTAGTCAGTTTAGTCCAGTCACGTATAATGTATATCATACTTGTTTATTCATTATATAATTTCTATAAAATAACAAAACCTGTATATAATCTAGTGATGCTACAGGAAATACAAAATAATTTGTAAATAGATTCACCTGAGGATCTATAATTATGTATAATTATCTGGAAATTTAAAGGGCTATGAAGAAAAAAAAATAAATAAATAAATATTCTACCTCCACCTTTAAACAGGTACTCCTAGTAAAAGGATCCGCTCACCCGAAATAAATTATCTTTATTTTTCCCTTATCTATAATCTTAAAAATTTGAGAGCTAAGAAAAAAAAAAATATTTTCTAACAAATAAAGTTTTATATTCATGTTTTATTCATTTGCAATAAAAATATTTTGCTCAAAAGATGAGGAGAGTTAAGCAATGTAATTATTTTTGTAAAAAAAAAAAAAAGGAGCAGTTTTTAATATATATTTTTTTAAAAGGCAAATCTTTATGCAAATAGAGCCAAATAAATTACAGTATTAGATTACCTGCGTAAAATATGCTATATAAATATATTCTTCTAGTTAATTATATTATCTTGTATCGTTGCTCGTCAAAAGAATAACCTAAAAAATCTATCATAATAATCTCTCGTAAAAAGATAATAAAGAGCTATTTGGGTCCTTTACAATGCCCGAAATGCATGATAAACCACAAAAATACAGTTATTACTGTGTTAATCCAATCTAATTTAAACCGACATTAAAACGCTTAAATTAATTTTTAACAAACTATACATATATACTACTATATAAATTATATACTATAATATATATATGCATATATACAAGTTAATGCTTACCGGCTTTAGAATAAAAAAACAAAGGAAAAAAAGGTACAGAGAAACAAAACCTATGAAAGTTAGAACTAGACTGTTTATTTCATGACTATAACCCTGTATAATTACATTCGGGATGTTTACATCCCGACGTTGGGGGATTAAGGTTGAGTACTGATGCTGCCCGGAGCTTAACTTACATACATTCACGCAGGCTTATCTACGCACCTCTAATTTTAATTATCGCCCTGGAAGCACAATAAGGATCAGAGTTAGCCCAACGAAATCTCTTTTGCATCTCTTTGATATTGTGAATGATGGTTTTATTATTATGCTGATTATCTCTTCATATTGTTTTTTTACCTCCTACACCTTTTATTTTGTTCATGTGTATATATTAAAAATGCAATTGTTATCATGTTATTAACCATTAAAAGTTCTTTTCTCACATAGACATCCCACAACATTTGTCTAACTTTGTCCTGATATCCTTCCACATCGTTATTTCCAATTAATATATGTGTTATGTGTTACTGCTGGCTGTTGAGTGGTGATGTAAAGAAATAAAACGTCTTGTCTATCCACCAAGTATTATATTATGACAATGCACTTTCCAAACGTTTCACTCATGTTCAGGCATCGTCAAATACCGCAATTTTGAAACAAAAAAATATATAATTCCATTAAAGCAACTAGATGTATACAATTTTCGTGTGTTTTAAAAATATAATAAAAAATTAAACCCTTTGATAAACTAATGTCACGAGTTATAATTTATCAAATACGAATATGATAAATACAAGAACTATTTTTTGAACGGATAAAGGGACGTGTCAGTGCCCTGTGGACTAGAGCCGGATAAAATTTTATGAAGCAGCTCACATCTTCGTTTTGTTAGTATCCATAAAAATGTAATAATATCGACGCCTGAGCGAGCAATAAAATCGAATTATATGCCATGAAAAGATAATATGAAGTAAATTATTACGGGTTCCTGGCCGGCGGTTTAAAGTCACTGAAGCACCGCTGAGGGAGAACTCCACCGCGGTTGGGTGCTTTATTAGTGCATGCACTGCCAACTTCTCGGCTGCCCTCTCATACTTCTCAGTATTGCCTGTCTCTTGTAGGGCCGAGAGAGGCTCGGTAATTAAAGTTAATGTTACCATGGGGAAAGTTGTTCTAGAGTAAAGTTTTAGCGAGCTTTACGAAGGAGTTGTTAATCTGTATGTTACATCCCATAAATATACCGACGTAACAACTACTTATGTGCGATATAAACTACACTGAAGTTGAATCTACGATCGGTTAGACTTCGTCAGGCTTAGCCGACTTAGACGTCTGAGAAGTGTTAGTTACAGTTTTCCAGAACTTGAGCCGGTTTATCCCAAGCGTATTCTAATTTTAAGTAAATCTCAAAGCAAAAGTGATCAGAGCATCAACTGTACACAACGGTAATCGAAACCAATACAATACATTGGAAATGTTACACGGGCCTAATTCATCTAATGGGATCGAGGGAAGGAACTGAACCTAAAAATACACCTGATCACAGAAACCCTTATGCTGAAACACCAACCATAAAATATATTTATGATACCATTAGCCAATAGAATATTAAATATATATCTGAACCCCAATTCATTAGTAATAGTAATAACCCAGGAGGGTTCCGGAACACAACATAAATATACAATTAGTAATGAAATAGTAGGGAAACATACGAACACGTACAATGAATTAAAGGTTATACACAAACACTTCATTACTTTGAATATGTAGTCAAGGTGAGATACACCAACGCTTATTACTTACAATCACCGGTCCAGTTATTGTTCTGCTTAACCTTGTATGTAATTAACAATCCTGCCTTGAACATTAACCAAATATACTTACGAGGGTAACAGAACCATTTTTCATTAAATTTATTCAGCTTATGTTTTAAAACAACAGTGCACACCCATTAAATGCACTAATCAAGTATAATTGATCCACTCTCTTTTTATAAACTATACACCACATTTACTTATCTTAACAAACTTTATAATTACTTAATGCCTGCAAGACTTAACAAAAACAAACAATTCTTCACAAAAATAACAATCTTTCTCAATGGCCCCAAACCTCTCTCCCTGAGGCTAGGTTTCAAAACAATGCCTGCCAGTTCTCTCCCCTTACCACAAGATGGATGGACTTTTCTTGCTCAATCTCCTTACTACAACTGTGAACCCTATTTTAATGAAGTTTTAAAATTATAGTCTAAAAATCTATAAAAACAAATACAAATATTAATAATCTATACGCTGAGATCTTCAATTTGTAACCCTAAAAAAAATCATAATAAAATTTTTATTTTTTATTAAGTTATATAATATGATGTATATCTATTATTTCTAGGAGACTCCGTCCCATCTAGCTTCGCTGGCTCTACCGTCGTGCGTAACCCAATTCAATTATAGTCAACCCATAACTCTTTTATGATAAAACATAAAACGGCGAAACACTAAATATCTTTAAATTATAATTGACTAAGTGTTAGATTAACAAAAAATTAGTTGCATATTTACGAATTTAATATTTTTAAAATGGGTAGAATATGATAACATATTCTATGTTTTCCAGTTGAGTGATTTAATGAAACATAAGATGGAAGATCTTATACAATAGATAAAAACATCTTCATTGTGATAAAATTAAAATCTGCCTTATTGGGCAATAAATAAGTAATTGTGATAAATGTTCTCATTTATATTTACAATTTCATTCACTCGCTCATTCATACACCTCCCAAAACCAAACATGGTTGTCACCTCCCTCGCATACAAAAGTGGAGTCTTAGGAAGTCCCCCACGCTCCTCCATTAGCCCTGTCACCGGATACAAGAAGTAGAGGCTGGCCAAGAGCGCGAGAGCCACAGACGCTCAGGACATGATTAGAGAAACTAGCTATTGCCAGGACTCCCACTATCACGTATTTATACCAGCTCTCGAGGCCACTGCCACTTTAGTCCCTGAGGAGGATTATAGGGACGTGTGGTGCAGTGTAAATACTATGCCAGGGGTTAGGGTAGTCTAACTATTGTTCTCGGGACGTTTGATTGAAAGGATTGGATACACTTGATGTTCGGCTTTTTTTCTGTCTCACCTAGCTCTATTCCCTATGTCCAGATTGGCTTCAGTATAACTTTATAAATTAGCAATTTATTTCCTATTGAGAAAATAATTATTTATTATTTAGTGGGTTGTATTTTTTATCTCTTGGTCTCATAATGATACTAGGTAAAACTGCGTATCTCTAGGTTGTGCTTGTGACTGACCGTAGCAATGATTTAATAGAATGTCAGTCGATTTAGGATGTCTTGTTTTGAAAGATCCAAAAAACATGAAAAGCTTTGACTTGTTTTATTAAAATTATATCCCATTGAGTAGTGAGTTAACGTCAAACAGAGACCCGGGTATGAACCCAGCCTCACAACTGTTTGGGTGCGGTAGATGTTTTTGGTCAGGGTCCATTCAGTCTCGTAAGGACAAATGTATGGCTACTTGAATAATGAAGCAGAAAATCCAGTTTATAAAACCGTATTATCATTGAGAGAGCTAGCTACGCTAGAATCTCACGTCGTTTACCAATAACCAACACACCCCTTTATAAGGTGTTGTGGTATGAATTTAGTTTTGTTTTTGCGTTTACTGTGTCAACTGTATATTGCATTTTATATTTAATTAATAATAACCCTAATTCCTTACACCTGTGACCAATAAGTCCTGGCCGAAGTGTACTTGAGTACACGGGTGCCAAGTCATAAATCGCCAGAGCCCAACTGAGCCTGGAGCTGGAAGCTAGTGCTGTTCCGGATACCCCTCATGATTTAGCCTCTTCATTGGCCTAAAGGTTATTATCGGTTTTCTGTTAACGGGCTTATGACGTTTTCTCTTCAGGTTTTTGCAACTTTGCTATGCACTTACCTACAGCTAATGAATGTTGATCTCGTTGTTGGTACGTCTCGCTAGATCTAGTCTCTGTTTTACCCATCACATCATTAGGATGCAAATAAATAAATTCATTTCGGCCTAGCAAAAAAATAAATTATAAAACTGAATCAAACTGAATTTTTACAAGTGTTTCAGTAATCCCATTCATGAATGTTCAAATATAAAAAAAAAGGTACAATTTTAGAATAAATTTAAAACGAAAATATTTGTAGTTATATATGTAAGAATGTATCGGGTGTGTATGAATATATCTATTTACGATAAAGACAGCGAAGTACAGATGATAAAAAGTAAAATAATAAGCATGCAATTATAAAATAAATGAGTGTGAAGTTAAGTGGCGTCTGTACATTTCTAATTATATGTATCGACTAAACACAGCCTCACAGCAGGTAACTAAGAGCACCATTTACAAACATTGCTAAAAGAAAATTAACAGATTGTTAATACTTAGGGAAGGGACGAAAATTCCCCTTGCAGATGTAGAACCTTGAAATATGCCATACACGACACAGAGGGTATTGGGGAATGGCTATTACTAGGTACTATCAAGAAATTATGGTGGCAACAATGAAAACAGATGTTTCTGAGTGGAAAATGGAACATAATTATTCTACCTAGTGTCCGCACTTTTAGATTTTATTACCTAAAATAAACACATGTACAATATGACAATATCCTTTAAGACTAATTCATGTTCTTAATTGTTCGTTCTCACAGTTGTACACAACCTACCTTTGACTGATTGTCAGGCACGCCCCTCCAACGTAGCAATGAGAACATTTTCTTAATTGAGATAAACAAGGTCATTATACTTAAAATAGCCAGCATGTAGATAGGTGTAAATAAAACCTAAGATAACCTCCTCACATTCCTAACTCCAACACTGCGCAAACGAGGGCTTCAGTGGTTTGTACCGTTTTGAATGTAAGGCCGGCCACAAAGTGAGAAATGCTTTCTGGACCAATCTATGCTTCTGGCTGTACAGCCGTCGTTTAGGTTTCGCCAGGCCGTCGGTTTCACTTTGAAAATGGCCTATCCGTTTGTGTACTTGGCGGAAGATTTTAACAACAGGGCAATAAACATGGAAGCAATCAATGAGATGAGCCTGTCAATCACTCTCACAGCATCCCTGACCGCTCCTCATTAAACTAACAACCTAGCCAACAACAAAAACAGCTTAATTGTTTGCGAGGTGAATATAGATAGGACAAGATAAGGGACGAATTTAATGTCAAAAACATTAAGACTAAAATATAATCTCGTGTTTTCGAACTGAACTGTATCAACCCGAAGTACCGTAGGTAATACTTTCGGGCCAATGATGTACATTCCATATTTTCGACTAATATGGAGGGGGGCAAGGAGGTTATAAAACGAATATTAGGTTATAATTTACAGCTTAAACTACGTATTTCAAAATTCAAGAAGTACGATTTTCTTAACGGTTACTCAATCATCTTCCCCGTGTATTATTGCTGTATATTAGCTACAGTACTATTAGATTAATTAAAAATTAAAATTTAGAAGGTAAATGGCATCTTGAGAAATTTAATTTTGATGTAATTTTCCATTTTGAAACGGAACTTGTCCAGGAATAATTTACTCGTCCTTGATGACTGGAAAATGCCCACGAATTCAATTTGAATCTAATATTCGACCAAATCAATAAATGACAACAAATAAATAAATAAAGGAAAATATCATTTTTCCCCGGAAAAAAAGTTTTCAAATTGTCTACCATTCGCTGGTATATTTTTTCACTCAATCCTTGGAGTTCAATCAATTGGAATTTATGTAATTTTCACTTTCGAGGGATTTTTTTTTCATGGGAGTCAAATTTTCTTCCTGACAGTTGCCCGTACGGGTGGACAAATATACATTGAAAAAGTTACAAATTTTTACAGAAAAGTCAAAAAAATTAAAACAGCGGTATCATACTGATCAGGATGGCTGAGTCAATAATGCACGTGCTCATTAAGCAATTCAAGTTTCACAGTGTATGGTCGCATATTCATTTTGTGTTAAACTTGTTATCATTTTAATGATGGAGCACATTTGTACTCGCAATAATTATTTTTCAGCTAGACACAATAATTAAAAGTAACAATTATATAATAAGAATGAAGCATATAATAAGAGGGGGCGCACTATCATTAGATCCATTTTCTTAGTCACTTTTTAATTAATCTCTATTTCCCTGAAGTCAAACTAAATAATATTAAACATCGAATAGAGCAGTACCGACTGTATCGTAAAGGAAAAGCAATAAATCAACAGTGCATTAAGTTCCCAACGTAAATTTTAATAGCGCAGTAATAAAACCATAAAACCGACGTGGAATAGTAAACCGTGAATAGTGAGAAAAAGAGACAATTCTCTAGTAGCATAAACGAATCATCAATTTCACATACCGGATATTTTATGGAGTTTAATATCAGTTATTAATGTGGTCAGAAATAAACGTTTATTTCAGTGACGTATACTGATGAAACTTTATGAATAAGGATTGCGGCTGCATGCTAACTGTAAACCATCCCGCAGTCTTATGTAAAAAACATAACTAAGAGCGGAGGAAATTTCAAAAATAAATATAAAATTGTATTCTTAAATGTATACATATTTCATGTTGGTTCTCTCTTTTATCGGGATCTGGAGATGAGAGAGAGAGAGAGAGAGAGAGAGAGAGAGAGAGAGAGAGAGAGAGAGAGAGAGAGAGAGAGAGAGAGAGAGAGAGAGAGAGAGAGAGAGAGAAAGAGAGAGAGAGAGAGAGAGAGAGAGAGAGAGAGAGAGAGAGAGAGAGAGTGAGTGAGAGAGAGAGTGAGAGAGAGAGAGAGAGAGAGAGAGAGAGAGAGAGAGAGAGAGTGATGAACCTTGTTTTATGTAGTTTTCCCTTCCCTTATATTGTTCCATAGAACAGCATAGTTCTATTAAGCATACGTTTCTGGGTTTTAGCAAAAAAAAAAAAGTTAAATATCAGTGAAAAGAACATTTCATGACGTTTTAGAAACAAAAATAAAATAAATTCTATATTCCAACGTGCTTTACTTGAAAAATTAATTATTGTGCCATTGTCTTACAATGATAAGAATACTTATATAAAATGATGAGAATACAATATTTATATTGAAGCTAGAGTTGGTTTGTATCTTCATATCATTTTTAAATTCAAAATATTTGTTATGATAGAATTACAATCTACCTTATGGGCAATAAGTTATTGTAATCAATGTCTTCATTCGTGCCATATTTACAATTATTTTTAGATACAGTATTTACAGACAGCCCACAGACATCCCAAATCCACGTGGTTGTCACCTCACTCGCATGCGAAAGAAGGAGTGGAGTCTTGGGAAGTCCCCCACGCTCCTCTATTAGCCCCGTCACTGGGTACGAGCCAGCAGAGGGTGGCCAAGAGAGCGAGAGCCACAGACGCTCAGGATATGATTAGAGAAACTAGCCATTGCCAGGACTCCCACTGTCACGTATTTATACCAGCTAATGAGGCCACTGCCGCTTTAATCTCCGAGGAGAATTATTGGGATTAGTGGCGCAGTATAATGACTGTGCTAGGGGATTAGAGTGGTTAGATAGATTGCGATGGAATTTCATAAACTTCGAAGGTATGATTTCAAATACGTAGGGTACATTAAGATCGTTGAGAAGGGTTTTGTAGCTGGCGTAATAAGGGGCATTAACTATTGTTCTCGGGACTTTTGATTGAAAGGATTGGATACGCTTGATATTCGGCTTTTTTGCTGTCCCACTTAGCTCTATTCCGAAAGTATGAATTTCATAAACTTAGGAGGGATGAGAGAGAGAGAGTTTATATATATATATATATATAAGTTATTGTCTCCCGGCTGTAGACGATCAAAAAAAAAGAGAGAATAAGGCTGGTAATATTACACACAGGTTCGATTGTTAACTGGCTTTATTATCTTCTCATCCTATATCTATACACAGGCTTTGTTTACACTAGCCCCTGTGGTATTAGGCTTAACATTGTCTTGCCACTAGCCATAACACCCCCCTATCAGTTTACGGACATTCCCCGTAAACTTATACATACATAATAAATAAAAAACATTTTTGTTTACAAGAGAAATGAAATTTGGACACTGATACGATAAAAAGGCAAGCGAAACAAGCACGTTATTCCATTGTACACAAAATAATTATAATACGCACACGAAGAAAGGGGGGAAAAAAAACCACACTACCATTAAAATAAACATATAAATACTACATTAAAAAACCCGACAAGCACAACCGATAGTCGACTCTAGTGCGTGATACGCCGTCTAGTGTGTTGCACCGCTATGACACTCCGAATCCGCCGCTAGAAACTTCAGCTGCTCCAAATGCACTGTCCTTCGTTTTATCGGGAGTGTGATGCTCTCGATCGTGCCCACGCTATGTTCGCGGAGGGCGATCACCCAGAAAGGACTTGTATCGTTTGAGCTCTTTCGGCGATATACGATTGCGCCGAGTTTTAGTTTCTTCGTGATATCGCGGACCTGGAGGTTGTCTCGCGCCAAGTTTATCCCCTTCTTTGGAGAAAATGTCAGCGTATTTCTGCCTAATGTCCTTTTCCCAGTCTTCTTCTCGCTTGACTGCTCCTATTTTCTCATTTCCGACCTCCAGGGTCCTCGTACGTCGGTACTGTTTTCTTCCAACTCTGATGGACCACATCCCCTCTCTGGACCTCACCTTTCCCAGGGGATCGCACTCTAAAATCCCCTCGTATTCCCGCGGCGTCTTTTCTACCACATGTATCGTCATTTTCTTCTCCTCGTCCGTCCATCTAGCCAACCCCATTGCTATTTGTAAACCAGTGTTGCCACTAGCCATAACATATACGTATACTTATGTTTATTCGGTATTTTATATATAGAAGTCAATCAGTTAACAAAAAACAACAGTATATTTATTGTACAAGAGTATTTTTATTTTAGAGTTTGGCCAATCTGTTTTTTTTTTCAATACTTTTTTATTTTATTTTGAAACAATGTTGTGAAGAGTAATAACCTCGCAGGTCCTTTTTTTTATTGCCTTTTACTGCTATATATGACACAAGGAGGAAATATTGGCGAGAAACTTGGCCGAAAAAGAATTTAGAAAGCCTCAAGGGACAAAGGGGATATTGAGGTCAGATTTGTTCGAGGCCTGGAGACAATCCCGGTAGCCTCGCCATTGTTTTTTTTTATATCCCGGAAAATTCAATTTTCTGTGATATTTTCATTGTCCTCCGACAGAGGTTGTAAAGATGACGCGTGGATTGTACTTTACCTTTTATTATTATTTTTTTCACAATGGATGCTTGCCTTGTAAATATTCATGAAAAATTCTGTACAATACAATGAAACCTTTAATTAATACGATGGTAGAAGGTGCTAGCCAAACGTATATAATAAATAAATAGATAATAACACATATTTAACATGAATAATAAAGCGTGTTTAATAAACAATGAAATAAAATATGCGAGTTTGTCTTTTTGAATCAATAGTCCAAATTGGCATTTATTAATAAGTATTTTCCTATCGTATCAAGTATGATATCGACCTAATGGTTTGCTTAGAATGTATATTTCCTTCTGTGGAGACCCGGGTTCTATACCAGGCCCCCTTAAGGATTTTTTCTTTGCGATATGGATCTATTTGGGGTTGGGTTGACTTAGCCTCGTGAGGGTAAATATAATCACTTTAGTAAATAAGTAGTGAAAGTGTAATTATTAAGTAAAAAACCGAATTTGAAATTGAGACGTAACCCCCAGTGCTCGTGTTAACATCGGGCCACAAATAGACTTTAGTAACAATATTCAGTAAATCCTTACCCAAAGTCAAACAGATAACTCTTCATTTTGTGTCCATGACTTTTTTAAAATTTATACCTACCATACCTACTGGATTTGTCGGTAAAACCCCTTGTTCCCACGCAAGGCTAAGCGAGCCTTGTTTCAAGTTTGTCTTTGGGCCGTGGGAACTTAAGAGATTCGGGGTTCCTGGTCCTTTCCAGTGAAATACTAGTAAATGCTTCGGACAATAAAGGAATGCGCATCCGGCAGATGACAAGCCATTATCTGCTCATGCACCCGTGAATTTGTAGAAGTAAGGAGTGGACTGATGAAGTTATGATGGAGGTTTTAGGTATGTACGAGGGAGAACCTATTACAAATCGGCCTGAGTTTTTACCTCCTGAGACTATCCACCAACGCCTTTTGTTCTTTACTGCTTTTTCCTCAAAAACTCGCCACTGGACAGTACACAATCCGCTGCGGCGCATTCTACATACTCGTCACTGTCCGATCAATAAACAACGTTCATTTAGAACAACAAAATCAATGAAAGTGAAGGAAGGAAGTCTGGCAATGGCTTTGGTTGACGAAATTTGTCATTCCACGCACCGTAGAAAGGGGTCCCTGTCGGAATGGAAGTCCACAAGTTCTAACCTCGAACACCCCTGGCTTGTCACGCCAGGTGTCTAGGGAACAAAAACTAACGAGGAAAAAAGGACCATGTGTAACACTTTATTTTGGAAAGTTTGTAGTCTGTTTAATTGTGTGATTGAAGCATTAGCCCATATTAGACGTCATTAATTAGTATTTTCCAATCTGAGTATTATTTTATGGCATCTGATCAATGGTCCGGAAAAATGATACGTACTATCTCTTACTATTTCTATATAAATACGTATACCTTCTGTGATTTCTGCCTACATTTCAGTCACATTTCTTGTATATTAATGGCATGGGTTCAGTTTTCAAGGCTCTTAGTAGCTCATCCCGCTTAATTAATCCCATGTTGACAATATCCAACTACGAGAGCCTGAATCATAACACTTCAAGCTTTTATAAGACCCATCCCACTCGCGTATTCTTCTTCTTAATTCATGTATAATGGTTGAGACTTGAGGTTGGAATTATAAATGGATTTCAAGAAGTACCACCGTAGTTAATCGTGAGAGCTGGGTTATGAGGGGTTTTAATTTATAATAATTTCATCTGATTCACCTGCGGAAAATTAGTGGGGAACAGTTTTCACATCTAAATAATAGGTGCATTAAAACGTTCACTGATCCTAAAGTGAGCCCCATAGCATTTAAATTACCAAAATAAAAACCTGTATTATAAAAATGTATTATTTTACGGGTCTGATCAATGATCTTCAGGTCCTTAAAAATGAAACGTACTATCTCTTACTTTACTTTAGTATAATTCATTCTTTCTTGGAGCTCACAGCACAGCCAACATACAAGGCAGTATTGGCGCCGGTGGATTTATGTGTGAGGGACTCACCCCCAGGAGATGACGTTGGGGAAGCCACCCACCATTGGCACTTAGCTGAGATGTTTACAGCCTTATCTCAGGCTAACAGGCACCCACCACGACTAACATTATTCCGAATTATTGTCCGTAAGCAGGCCTGTTTAGTTCGTATCGGATCGTCTGTCGATTGAGTGCCGTGCGCGCTTAGGGTGACTATAAATATTTGTGGGCAATATAAGCCAGGCTACGGAACGAACCAAATTCCACGATATTTACTCTATGTGTGTATTTAGATTTTATCGGACTCGTCGAGAAATATTTGCTTCATAATTTGAAATTTATTTGCCACATCGTTATTGATACGGTATTGGGAACTGGCGTGAGTAATCTCATGTTTTTAGGAAAACTTTTTTTCCATGATACTCTAATAAAGTAAAAAAAAAAAAAACTAAAATTTAATAAATCATAATAATATAAAACATATGATTATTACATAATGAAAAATGTCACATGAAAGTTATACTACACAAACCCTCGAATGATA
Organism: Acanthosoma haemorrhoidale; assembly: GCA_930367205.1. NCBI lineage: Eukaryota > Metazoa > Arthropoda > Insecta > Hemiptera > Acanthosomatidae > Acanthosoma > Acanthosoma haemorrhoidale. The sequence continues at coordinate 71,696,443 of OV884015.1, read as the reverse complement.
CAGATATTGAATTATAACACAAAAAAAATCTTTTTCTTTTAAGTAAATAGTTATATTGTAAATAATATAACAATAACAAAATTAATTTGAAAGAAACAAAAAAAGAAATATTACCGATAAAAGAATAATAAAAAGAAGGTCTACAAATCTCATACAAAAGAACAGAGCTAATGACTACAGACCCAGACTTCAAGAAGAAAGCAGTAGAAACCTAATACAGACCAATAAAAGTAAGACAAAAATTTAAGTACCTGGGCGAGGCTATATGTAACAACGGTTCGGAAAAAGAAAGTATGAAAGAAAGAATCACCAAACTAGAAAGACTAAGTTTTGCAACCAGTAACGTATATACCAAGAAAAACCTGTCCACTAAAGCGAAAGTAAGACACTACAACACAGTCGTTAAACCGGTAATATTATATGGGACGGAAACCTCATGCCTCCCCAGTCTAGAGAAACTACTGAGAATAGAACGAAAAATCCTAATAAGGATCTACGGCCCCAAAAAGACACTAGAAGGATACAGACTGAGATCCAACCAAGAAATCTACAAACAAACAAAAGACCTAGAAAGGGGCATAAGGATCAGGAGAATGAAATTCCACGGACATATGGTAAGAATAGCCCCGGAAAGACTAAACAAGGAAATATTCCAGAAAATCCGAGGATACAAAAGCTCAAGGGGATACACCAAGCAGATGAAGGAAGAAACTGAAAGACTAGGAATAACGGACCAGCATTGTCAGGACGTAGAAAAATATAGGAAAAGACTGAGGGAAATCAAGGTTCTTGTGGGAAAGAAAAAATCGAAAAAGGGAGTCGCGTGGACAGAAGAAAGAAAACAAAGGCACGTAGAGATGATGAGGGAGAAATGGAAGGGGAAAAAAAAACAAAAACAAAAAAAGAACCGAAAGTACTTTAAAGCATTTCCGTGAAAAAAAAAAAAAATAGAGGTTAAACCGATGGTATTGCGTAAAAGAACGTATAACATTAACAAATAACAAACAAATTAATTGTGGCTCTTCACAACACGGTCTGAAATTATAAATTGCGAATTGGAGTGTTGGAGTGGAATTTTCAATATTCGAGGAAATTTCCACAGAACCGTTAAAACACCGTTTCGCCCCTCGAAGTCCTTAATTGTTTCATTTGTTTATGCCAACTTCAATATTGAATTAAACCAAAAATTGGGATATCACTTTGGGTTTTACGGTCCATTAAACTTAAGATTACTTTTTCATCTCCTTCATTCCGGGTGAAATTTAATCACCACATTCATCATACCCAACTCAATCCGTGAATATATTCATCTGTATAATTGTGTTTTTATTCTTAAGCCTGATAATGGCAATCGTATATTTATTAATTCACATATTGTATGTCAACCGTTTCAGATAGCAAGGTCTGCTACACAAAATCTGCACAAAGGACTGGACCTAGGAGAACAATGTACCGACAGCTAGGATAAAACAAATCCAATTTTACAAAAGTAAATTAACAATCCATAACTAATAAAAAAAAAATGGCTACCAATACAATCAACTTTCACTCATTAGAAAAGTTATTAAAAAATTACTTAAGTGCGGGCCCGCTGTCGCCAGTTATCAGTCTAATGGAAGTCAAACGACTAGCAAACTAGTGTGATGGATTAACGTCCTCTACCTGGCCCATAATAAACTATCATATATATAAAACAACAGCATACAAAAAAAAACTGACTACCCCCCCCCCCCCATCAAATAGCCGAAAGTACTTTTAAATGCTAAAGCGGAATATAACCTTTAAAACACCTTTGTGAGATCTAGTATTGGTGCAACCAATGGCGAATCCAAGTTGATGAAGCAAAATGTTCCCACATTACCTTTACTCTGTGCCACAAGTCCTGTCCAATTTCATTCCTCTTCCTGTATCCGAGACAGAAAGGTATTTAGGCTTCCATCTCGACAAAAGGTTCACATGGAACCCACTTGGACATGGAACACGATGCTAAAAAGACGCTTTGGAAAACTGTACAGACTACTTCGAAGGACGATGGGCTGTCTCTCAATAGAAAATGAATTACTAATTCACAAAGTTGAACTAAAGCCAATCTGGACACACGGAATAGAACCATGGAGGACAGCAAAAAAGTCGAACATCAAGCATCCAATCCTTTCAATCAAAATTCCTGAGAACAATAGTGAATGACCCTTATTACGTCAGCAACAAAATCCTTCATAACGATCTCAATATACCTTACATTCTTGAACTCATCCCTTCCAAGTTTATGAAATCCCATCTAAACCTATCCACCCTAATCCCCTAGCACAGTCATTACACCCCGCTATATACCCCTATAATCCTCCTCAGAGACTAAAGCGGCAGTGGCCTCTCGATCCGGTGGTAGTGATAATGGAGGAGAGTGGAGCACTTCCCAAGACCATGTGAGGTAAGTGGCAATCAAGTGGATTTGAGAGGTTTTTGGGCTGTTGGTAAATACTGTATGAATGAAGAATTGTCAGTATGGTATGAATAAGAGCATTGAACACAATTACTTATTGCCCAGTAATGAATATTGCAATTTGATTACAATAAATATTTGATAATAAAATAAAATTGGAACTGCTTTCCAATCGATTCGCCTGCGGAAAATTAGTGGGGAAGAATTTTCAAATGTAAACAATGGGTGGATAAAGAGGCTGACTAACCCTAGAGCGAGTTTCATCACATTTAAATTGCCAACAATAAACTTGTATTATATAAATGCATTAAAATTAAACAAAACAAACTATATAAAATATATAACTGCAAAAGTATTGTAAATCTTAACAACTATATCAAAATAAGTTCCTTTACATTGCATAATTTATATGCTGTAAGTTTTGATAGCTTTAGACACTGCTTAAAATGTAGCTATGGTGCATTACAAGAAACCCATCCCTACCAATGTAATATACATGCTCATGTGTATACTTCCTACATGAACCAATATCTTGGGGTTGAAAAAAATGAAATAAACATATCACTGAGAGCTCTGTTAGGAATCCTACTCTAAGTCATAGAGAAACTACAGGGTTTCCCAGACTGAGACTCTTCTACCTTCCTATTATGCCCCAGACGAGTGTACTTCCTTTCTCGCCATGGCTTGCCTCATCGACGAGGTTATTCTGTGATTGAATTGTGTACCGACCCTCGAAAAAACGATCAACAAGAATCCAGGCAATAACACAGAATACACTGCCAGTTGACTCCATCATATTGATTAAACAATGTTATGAGCTCATTAATTTACTAAATATTCACAACAGTTCTCATTAGCTTAACTATAATTGTTATAAGTGATTCCTCGGCAAGATTGTTTGTCAACTTTTTGGTTACGTATTTGATTCTTGCTAACTGAGGTAGAAATTTACGTCATTCCCTCCCAATCGGGTTTAGCAATAAATACCTTTAAAAATAGGATGTGGGAAAAATAAAGGAAAATTATTTTGAGCTAATGAGTGCCTTTCACTAAGGGGAGTGCCCCATTTGAAGGATGTATGAGAAGGATATAGGGTGTGGAATGCCTAAAGGAGGCGGGTGGAATCGGGAAGGTAGTGAGAGTCTACCGAGGGTGGAGCCTAGGGGTACCTAGGCAATGGTTCCTTCAACAAATGAAGTGAATGTAATACATTATTTTAAAAATTACACAAGCAGCGAGTAGGGGCGAACAGCCATCTATGACGGGGGAGAAGGTGAACTGAAATCTGAGAATCGTTTGCTTATATCAGGTGATTTCCCGAGAAGGGAAAATCCCTTTTTCATCTGCAGAAAGCCGGTCTGGTAAGATAGCACTGTATTTATTTTCAGGGGGTAATCGCTTCGTGAAATCAAACAAGGACATCAGATTTCACTCAAACATCCGTAAATATAAGTTTCTGCTACTAGCATGTCTACTATTTCCATCTACATCAAAACTACTTCAAACTGTCAAAACTTCTTTCTAAAACGGAAATAAAGGTTCTGCTTTCGAACTAGGTAAATAGGTTTGTTTCAAATTAAATTATTAAATAATTTTCCAGCTTGAAGTATACGTTTTACTCCCAAACAGGTATGGTACAATCATCCTTCGCCTTCCTGCACGCTTTATTGATAATAAGTATAAGGTGCATTTCGCCTTACACCCCCCCCCTCACACACACTAGATACTTTCTGTTTAAAGATAGAAATCTCTTAAAATTTAAACGTCTTTTTTCTCTATCGGTTAAGGTAGAACGTGGTGATGTAAAATTAAATTCAGAGTTATGAAAAAATAACTTTCAACAGCCAACAATAGAAATTGATAGGAGTTTTTTGTTTTATTTTAAATCTAGATTACACTAGTACATTTAGACTTCAATTAACCAGGTGCATGGTATCAAAAGAAAAACCATAAACTAGTGGAGATGAATGATATTTGGGGCAATGTATGAACATAATAATAAATTTCAAGATGACAATGAAAAATTATGCATTCTCCGATTGGAGGGATATAATGAACTCTTCAAAGTCTAGATTTAAAGATTAGGGCAACATAATTGATAAATGAAGATAAGCTAATTTTAAGATTATTATTTTATGATGCTTTTAACTATTTTATACTTACAAATATTTTTATAGACACCGTACCGTAGTAATATACCGAACTAAAATTTAGTCAGTAGTCAAGAATAAAATCTTTGAAACGAATGGATATTTGAGTCTAGTTCCTTGCTGAATACTTCTTGAGACTGCATTACCCTCTGGGTTGCTTTGGTCACAGTGGTTCTTTCATCTCGCTGAGGTGTTGGTCCCTTTCGGACAGAAGTGGCTCATTTACATCTCAAGTATCTCTAATCTTTGTCAGCTATTTTATCTTTGCCCTTAGTAAGCAGTTGAGCCCGTTTGAATAAAGGCTTGAGTACTGCGCCGTTACAAAAAAAAAAAAGTTACTTTTGGTGGAGCTTCCTTCCAATTTCTGTGCTTGGAGCTGGTATGTCCGCTCAACTGTTCCAGAAAGATACATTATTAAATGTCAATTCCGTGCAATGTGTGTTGTTTTTTTTAAGTGAGAGTGTGATTTGTCTATTTTATTTAAAAAGTCCTTCTATATATCATAGAGACTGAGGGTCGTTATTACTCGTCCAATTACTATTTATGAGACACATTTAAATTGGATGTGGAAATGTTTAACATTTATCCACCTTTACAGTGAATTTCTTCGGAAGCGTCTTCAAAATGTGATATGTAAAGTGGTTATTACAAAATTAAATTTGTTTGACAAAATGTCTTCATTCCTGTAACTCATTATAAAGAACAATAAAGTATGTACATGCCTGGTAGTTCTTTTTTCTTTTAAAAATGAATAAAGGCAAATCGCGTGAGTTTTAAACCTTGTTTTCCTGGTGCAAGGTTGGATACATTTTCCGTGCGGTCCTCAGTCAGAACTGTAGGCGTTAGAAGCCCCCACCCCCTCCCGCCTCCTTTCAACTTCACATCAACGATTGGTTTCATCGCTGAGCAGTTTGCCAAAGCAGGCCGGGATGGATGGAAACGGAAATCGATGGAGGCAGACGAAGTAGGTCTTCAAATATCTCTCTTCACAAGCGATTCTACTTTCGCAGCTCCCCCCCCCCTCACTTCCCCGACTGTTGTACGTACGACTTCATCCATTACCTGTGTCATTTGTGAACGAGACACTCACTTGGTAAAAAGCTTTGTCGATAATACTGCAAGTCGGCTGGAAATTATATTGTGTAGTCCTCTCCATTGAAAATTGAATCGTGTCCTATAAATTGTACGCTACGCATACATTTTCTGGGTGCCGCTTTTTTTTTTTTTTAATCTAGACTCGCTTATGCATTTACTCGTTTGACTGTGTGCCTGTTCAAGCTAAGTCACATGGAGGTCTCCCTTCTTGACATTTGGGAAACACGAAACAGTAAACCAGTTATTTATTACCCTCAATTTATATCTTTATATTGAATTTTTATTTGAATACAACAACTTTATTATGATGAAATTACAATCTGCCTTTACTTAATAGGCAATAAATAATTGAGATAAGTGTTTTCATTCATACCATATTTACAATTCATCATTCGTTCGCACATTCATACAATATTTACAAACAGCCCAGGGGCCCCCCAAGTCCACACGGTTGTTGCCTCCCTCGCAAGCGAAAGAGGAAGCGGAGTCTTGGGAAGTCCCCCACGCTCCCCCACTAGCCACGTCACCGGAGACGAGCCAGTAGAGGCTGACGAAGAGCGCGAGAGCCTCATACGCTCAGGACATGATTGGAGAAACTGGCCATTGCCAGGACTCCCACTGTTGCGCATTTATAGTAGGTCACGAGGCCACTGCCGTTTCAGTCTCCGAGGAGGATTATAGGGATGAGTGGAGCAGTGCAATGACTGTGCTACGGGATTAGGGTGGTTAGATAGGTTATTATGGAATTTCCTGAATTTGGAAGGGATGAGTTCAAGAATGTTATCTTTATATTAAAACGTTTTCTTTATTAATGTTATTAAGAGGGTAGCAAATTAATTACTTCATCGTCTTAATTAATGGTATTTTTTTGAACTCATTAAGGTTGTCATCAACATCCTGTTTGTAACTTTAAGCGTGAAGTTTTAATGGCATGCAATTTGGTAAATGTGTATTTTGTTATCACCAATTATAAATATTGACAACCTGTAAGTATTGGGGCTTCAGAGGCCTATAATTAGAAAAAGCTATTGAAACTATGCAATGAGGTATTGGATGAGAAGATATAGTATAATTCAGGTTTTAAATAACACCAATATTCATGGCTCATCATAGAATTTGTTTTAATTGGCAAGCCCTTTCAAAAGCCCCTGCCATTCTCACACTATGACAAATGTGCATCAAGAATAAACGTTAAAAAGTCAAAATTTAAAAGATAAAATCAGTTAAAATTTTTTTAAATAGTTAAAAAGTCATTAAAACCTAAATCTTTGATCTTATGATTCATCGCGCTTGATTTGATTTTTTTTGGCTCGTGCTGTCTTTTTGCCTTCTGAGTCTTATTTCTTGTTAGAACGTGTTTTAGGACCACTACATTACGATCGCATGACTACAATTTTTTTTGTTGATATTTTTGGTTATTGTGAACAAAACGTCTTGAAAACCGAATTATTTAGGCTTAAATTGTAGTCTGGGTCCGGTTATGAGAGAGTCCATTTTATAAAAATTCATGAGTAAGTGCAATTAAATTTTTTAATTTATTTATCAATAATCCGTAAAGTGTCAGATCATGCGATGCTAAATGCTGATATGAAAAACTACATTTATTACTTTAAAATCTGTGTGGTGAAGAAATTGTTTGGTACAGTTTAATTTAAAGGCTTTGGAATTACGCTTTAGTGTAATTTATTCATGGAAAAACAAATCTCATCCCTTGTGGTGTTTTACGTGATGCATTAATCACGGAAAATATGCCTCGATTGATCGGCTCAAAATACATGAAATGAAATGCTTATTGTTAGGACGAATTTCGTTATTATTCATTCTTCGAATTTCGTTATTCCTTTTTTGTCAAGGTGATATTTTAATTTAATTTGACTTAACTCAAAAATACACTGAATAGGAGTTTGTTAACTATTAGATAACTCGCTCAACTACAATATTATAATTATTATTTCCACTTTTTCTTGTTGTCTGTCTTTCCTAGAAAAGCCTTGCGCGTTTAAACACAGGCTTTCACGAATTCTTAAGTACGAAGGAGCCAATATTCCACGTTGAATCTGTTTGATCATTTCTTCATAACCTTGCTTTATTGGAAAAAATCCTTCTTTGGCATGAGGTAATTGTTTAAAACTGTAGTTATTCTCTTGTTTAACAGACATGGCTTACGATCTTATATAAAAAATAGAATAAAAAGTTTTTTAAAAACTGAGAAAAAAAAACCGTTGTCTTTCCGCTTAACCCGTTTGCTTGATTATGGCACTGAGCCAAACGTGCCAACACAACTATGACAGCGTGGAAGTGTGTAGGCATTAATTATTATTACATGTGAATTGAAATATTATTGCTCTGTCTACGTGTTTTTACTGTTTCACCAGAAAGGATTACAGGCTGCAATGGGTAAATTAGTTTTAAATTAGCGATGTAACGACGAATGAACCTAATAGCTTATTCGATAAATGATTAGATTTTTTCAAACATATGAAAATATTTACTAAAATATTAAGCAATCTAAGAACTTAATATATGTTATATTAATATATAAATACATAAATTACAAACCTTAGAAATAAATAAATAATATTGTTAATATCCTCTAAAATCCCGCGGAGGATACAAAATATAATGAAAGGTATTTACTCGCTCAATCCGTGATGTAGAATGTAGCGTTTTAGAATTCATTCACTTTAACGATCATTTTATTGTTACCTAGAAACCGTCGCAACGTTAAATCTGAAATTTTAATACCTTTTGATTCGAGATTTGAGACATACGAAAAGCTTGCGAAACGACCAGTCTTTATTCATATCCAAAACTAATAAAAATATACTTGAGGTGTAGTGGGACATGCATAGATTTATTTATAATCACGTAATGAAAGTGGTGCCTTTCCATTCAGGTATAGCAAAAACTATACATGAATATATATTTAAGCTCGGCTTAAGATTCACAAAATACGAGTACACTTTTTTGGGCATTCTAAATAATTGAAAAGTACTAATTATGACATTTATTGTTTTTTTCATGAAGCATCGGAACAATGTCTTTCTTTTATCATAAATCTGTTTCTCACTATGCATTCTACGGCCAATATTTAATTAAAAAAACTAAATCTCAATAATATTTTGATATTGAGCCAGAGAAAATCTTGCTAGTTTCAGGATATTTCTTCAGAGAAGGGCTAGGAGAAGCAATAAATCCGCAAAAAGAATATGTTCATGCATATCTGTTTACAGAATATTTACAACACTAACAAGCTGAGGAAAATATTTGCAAAGCAAATTATGTACCTAAGAAAGAATTATGTATAAATCAACTTTATACAAAATGTAAAAATCAAAGAAAACTAATAATGAAAAGAAATTATAACTTAATACACAAATTATACCTAAATTAAGGTATACCCTAAATCTTGATAAAATAAAATAACAGAAAAGTAAAGGTAGATCTGAACAAAGCAAAGATACTAAAGGTACTGTCATGTTGATATTTTTATAGTAAACTGTTATCTTCAACTTAGAATCGAAATTGGATTAATCAAAGTAAAGCTTCTCCAATTTGATGTTTCTTAGCGATTTGGCCAATTTGGCGAATCTTACATCTCAATTAATAATGATGTAAAAGAAAATTGTAATTTTTCAAATAAACATCTTAAAATAAAAAAATCTGCTTCTCAAAGTATGCGCCTTAAAGTAACGCACCTCGACTTCTGCTATATGACACGTCCATTCGTCAAGACTTGTCTCTCAAGTGGCCAATAGTTGAAGGATAATCTATGAAAATTTCCATGTTTTATGTTCGATGAATCGACTCACACATCTTTTTTATAAACATTTGAAAAATGTTTATAAAAAATTGAATAATGTACAGTTCACATTTATACGATATGCACACATTTTACATAGAAGGCCCCACCTCCAGCTTCCAAAACAATTTCCAGAGAACTGATGAAATGGCCGGAACCTGCGGGGCACGTTACGTCCTGTGGTCAATATCAGAGAGAGATAAAGAGAGCCACAGACGCTTAGGCTATGAGTGAGGATGGTGCCCAGTACCAGGACCATATCTTATCTATTGCAGATCGTGAGACCACCGTCGTTTTAGGCAACGAGAAAAAATGTAATAATTGTGGTACTGAACAAGGAGTTTATTGAGGATTTGGATGGGTGGGTAGAATTTCTTGTGGAATATCTTGAGGGTGTTAGGTCAAGAACAGTGTGGACATGGAGATCACTGTGAAGGAATAAGCATGTAATGTGAAAAGAAGCGTTGAGTGATGTTCTGAGGACTGGGGGAATATTGGGTTTCGATTCATTCGCGTGGGTTTGTCTAAAGATGTCTTAGGTGTCTAAAGATCCTCATCATTCCAAATTGATTTAAGTAACTGTTTGTATACGTGCAGATAGTTTTCTAGTGTGAGGTTTCTGTTGAGTTGCTTGTAACTGTCCAGACCGTCTACTTAATGCTCGCCTCTAAGTATTTTATGAGGGATCCACGTCAGCCTACAAATCTGTTAAACCGTTTCGGAATGAAGATACATCTAGCACTGTCCACCACGGAAGTGATTTAACGCAAGCAATTATGAAAATGTCGCTGCGATATGACTTGTTTATGGACGCACAGGTAGACCTTCAGGTCCGCCTGCAGTCAATCAAGATAATTGCAATAATAGGTGACCCGGCTGGATGACAAATCGGTCCCGTGCTTTATCGCTTGTTGGACAGTTCTGAAAAATGGATCATTGCTTCCAGATATGATATTATTCAATTGCCCCTATGTCAGTCATGAGCTCGATCATTAACATTTTGGATAAGACCGATCAATGAGGTATTGGATTGATGATGATACGGTATAATTTTCGGATTTAATTAATACCTATGCTTCTCACATCATCACAGACTACCTGTGTCATCTTCAGGTTTAGAGGTGGACTGATCGCTGTGTAGAACCTTAACCAACAGACGTTGGATGTTGAAAGCTCTTGCCAATTAAAGGAAAGCCCATAAAGAGAAACGAACATTCGAACAGGGACAACACCACGAAACAAAAGTTCCAAGAATTAATCCATTGGTAATAAACCATAAAATATTTATATTATAACTAAATTATATTAAAAGTTTTACATTACAGACGAGGAATATTGAATGCGCATGGTGATTAAAGGAAATCATCATGAAAAGAAACGGAACATGCTATTTTACTGTTTTGTCATAAATTATTTATATTTTTCTAAGTTATCGTCTCCCAGCTGTAGACGATCGAGAAAAAGGAATGAAGAAAGGAGGTAGATGATATAATAAGAAGGTTTGTTTTATAACTGGCTTTATTTTCCTCATCATTATCCTCTATACACACGTTACGGGTTTGTTTACCCTAGGCTACAAGGTATTAGGCTTAACATTGCCGTACCGCTAGACGTAACTCCCCCCTACCAGTTTACGGACATTCCCCGTAAACTCCTAACATGTGACATCAGCTATGTATCTATAGCAACACAAAACAAAAAGTATACTCTGTTAATAAAAAAAATTTGAAAAGAAAAATGTCTTCCAGGTCCATCTAAAATCACAGCACAGACCCATATAACACAAAAAAAACATAATAAACCAACAAAAAATATATATATATATAGGCCTCTCGGGACTGGTCACCTGTGACACACACCGGAGTTATGTTTCGACGACGGGGCTCCCAGGCTCCACCGCGGGAAACTTGAGCTGTTCCACATGTACCGTCCGCCGTTTGATCGGGGGTGTAATGCTTTCGACCGTGACCACGTTGTGTTCGCGGAGAGCGATCACTCGGAAAGGACCCTCGTACCGCACTAGTTCCTTACCCCTGTTCGACCCTTTTCTCCGGTACACGAGCGCGCCGAGTTTAAGATTGCCCAGAATATCGCGGACTTTGAGGTTGTCGCGCGCCACCCGTCGCCGTTTCTTATCCTGGAGCCTTCCCCGAACGGCCACCCACTGTTTCTTTAGCGCTATCTGATTACTTACTACCCGTGCGGCCAGTTCTTCATCGATCGCCGTACTCCTGCTATCGCGCCGGCATCTTCGAAGTCCAAACAGCGTCTCGACCGGAGAAAAACCGGTGGCAGAATGGATTGAGTGGTTATACGCGATGACTGCCTTTTCCATCGCCACGTTTGGTTCTAAGCCCTTCTCTCCATGGTAAATTCGTAGGTGGTCGCTAAGCGTGCTGTGCAGCCGCTCTACGTCTCCTCGACTCTTCGGGTGTCCTGGGGTGTTGAGATGCCAACGGATCTCTAAGGCCGCCGCCTCAGCCCTTATTTCGGCGTTATCAAACTCCCTACCAGCGTCGGAAGCTATCGTGTCTGGTACGCCATAAAATTGGCACCATGTGCGTAGTGCCCTTAGGACTGCTTCCGCTGATCGTTCTGCTATCAGATGGGCCATCGCTGTTTTGCTGAACCTATCGACAATGGTGACCCATTTGTATCCCCTCCATGTGAACGTGTCCACCTGCAAATCCTCCAACGGTTGGTCTGCCGTTGGCGTCTCCTCCTGTATTGCTCTGGGGGGGTGGCGATCATATTTCGTGGTGAGGCATGTGTCGCAGGTACCAATAACTCTCGCAATCGTGTCTTTCATACCCAACCAGAAATATCTCCTCTTCAATGCTTGCAGGGTAGCGTCGATTCCCCGGTGGTTTGTCTTCCCTTGGTGGAATGCAAGGGTCACTTCTCTCTGCCGCGTTTCTTCTTTTACTGTCTCCACCTTCAGGGTACATCGGACGAACGTACGATCGACTCCGATCCTCTCCGTCCTCCATAGGCGTTTGATGCGTCCCCAGATGGTCGCATTTCCCACGTACATGTGGTGCGTTTTCCCTGGAGTAGATGCGTCCTTCAGAGCGCGGCAAATCGTATCGTCGTTTATCCCCGGTGTCGACCAGATTTTGACGATGTTGCAGTGGCCGTACTTCTCAGATTCCATCTTGAAGAGCCCAGAAGTTTTGGTGAGCCAAATGATCTGGCGCCTCTTGTCATTTATTATGGCGTCGAGGTCCTCAATGTCCGAGGGTCTATCCCCCACTGAACTCCCGTCACTCGGAACATCATTGGCTGGAGCCCCCTCCCGCTCCCCTTCCTCGCCGGGTGACCATTCCTGGACGAATTGGTGGGTGTCACGTGATGGTCCCGGAATCTCCTCTTCGATCGCATTCACGACCAACGCGCGGGATAACCAATCGGCCACGACGTTCTCCTTCCCCGGTTTGTAAATAATGTCGATGTTGTATTGACTGAGGAACTCCTTCCATCTGGTAATCCGCGCTGATGACTCTTTCATTTTTCCCACCCATTGGAGGGGTCGATGATCTGTTTTAACCCGAAACTTCCTCCCGAATACGTAGGGCCGGAAGTGTTCTATCGCCCATACGATACCCAGTAATTCGCGTTTTTCAGCCCAAACGGCATTCTGGTGAATTCGTAATGTCCCCGCTCGAACGTGAATGCCGTTTTGTGTTGGTCTCCACGACGCATCCGAATTTGATGGTAACCCGCCTTCAGGTCCAGTGTACTGAATACCTTTGCTCCACTTAGGCGGTCCAGGATGTCTTCAAAGCGAGGTATGGGGTATTTTTCGTCTATAGTATTATCGTTTAATTGCCTGTAGTCTATTACTACGCGATATTTTTCGTCACCGGACGACCCTTTCTTTTTCACTGCCCACAGGGGACTGTTGTATGGAGACGTACTATCTACTATGATGCCCTGTCGTTTCAATTCCTCGATTTCGTCCCTTATATGCTGTCGCAGCGCCTGCGGGTATCGTCTCTCTTTGATATATATCACTCTCTCCTGCTTCAGTGGGATCTCATGGAACGTTTCCCCCGTCACTCCCAGTTTGTCCCCTTCGTTGAAAAATATATCGGCATACTCTCGCCGAATAGCGCGTTCCCAGTTGTCCTCCCGATCGATCGCTCCGATTCGCTCCTTCCCGTCCCCCACGGTTCCTGTACACCGGCATAACATTCTTCCCAGTCTAATATCCCATATTCCGTTACGGCACTTCACTCTTGCTCCTACCCTTCCCAAGAGATCGCACCCTATGATACCATCGTACTCGCGCGGCATCTTCCTAACCACGTGTATTTTCAAATATTCCCCATTTTTCGCCCACCTATCCAATCCCATCGTCAATTCGCCTTCGATTTTACACGGCCCTCCCAGGGTGATAAGCTTGCACTCGCATGCCTGAATCCGCGACGACCCCTCGCCCACACACAATCTGTCCGCCGCTTTCCTGCTGAGAATAGTACAGGAGCTCCCCGTGTCTATCAAGCATCTCACTCCTCTCGCCACTCCAATAATGGGTATACCGCCGTAATTCCCTCTGACGCTATAGTTTATTAACGTGCGGCCACCCCTCTGCCAGCCCGCTCCTCAGGCCACCGCTTGCCGTTTCCTTCCTCCTTCCGTGCCATATCGTCTGCTTCTTACGTAGTCCCTGTCGTCCTCTGCAGTCTCTCCTCTTCTGCTCCTGGGTTCATCTTCTTCCTCACGGGCACTAGTGTCCATTAAATCTTGGGCGCACTCAATGAACGATCGGTCTCCCGGTAGACTATCTTTCTTGCCGGTATCCCTGGCCAACTGTACCTTCAGAATGGTCGATAGGAATGCCATCCGGCCTTCCACTTCCGCTAGGTTCACCGTTTCTCTCATTTTTTCCGTTATTTTGTTAAATTTTGCCAAGAGTTCTCCGGCGTACTGCCCTTTCGTTTGATTGGGCCGTCTGGTCTCCCTGAACATCTGGAAGATGTCCTCTTCTGGTGTCCATCTGCCTCCCCCGTATGCCTTCTTTAGTCGTTCTTTTACCACGGTCCATGGGGTGTCTTCGTCGGCCTGTATTAGGTTTAGTACGCTCCGTTTTATTCTACACACTAGGCCCGCTTTGATTGATTTTACGTCACCAGGGTCGAGTAAACCCTCACTTGCCTTCGCCTCTACTCTTTCCATAATCCTATCCCCACCTTTGATGAAATGGTTCAATTCGCCTAACTCTCCTGAGAATTTCTCTAGGTCCGATATTGTTCTCTTCAGGTCCTGTGACGTCGCCGCTCGCACCTTCATCCAAGCCAGGGAGTTTGCATGAGCTTCGGCCATCGTTTCCCTAGGTAATTCGGGCACTTCGAAAGCCGCAGGCCGTAATTCTACCATGTAACTAGGTCACTTTTTCCCAATAAAACAACTGGAAAAAAAAATTAAAATTTTACTCACAGTTGTTTACCAGAATACTCGTAGTTCCCGGGTTTCGGCACCAGTTATCGTCTCCCAGCTGTAGACGATCGAGAAAAAGGAATGAAGAAAGGAGGTAGATGATATAATAAGAAGGTTTGTTTTATAACTGGCTTTATTTTCCTCATCATTATCCTCTATACACACGTTACGGGTTTGTTTACCCTAGGCTACAAGGTATTAGGCTTAACATTGCCGTACCGCTAGACGTAACTTCTATAATGTTAAATAGAGTACCAAATTGAAAAAACGTCTTGAATAATAATATGCATTATTTATCGTGACTAAGGTGGGATATAATTACATAGTCATCAAAACGTTCTCAACCGTACCGAAACACTTAATCCTATAATTGGTTTGCGGTTTTCATCTCGAATCTTCTTTCTTGATTGACTTTTTTTTTCTCACAGTTCATTGAAGAAAATAGTTTTTTTTTTTTTGGGTACAAAAAGGGTTTTTAACTTCCGGTATCTAAACCACCATAAAAAGTGAATTTTGCTAACTCGGTTTCATGTAGGGGTACAGATAATGTACTATTTAATATGACAATATTACTGGATTCCACAGAAATCTAAAAATAAAAGTAACTTTATTAAAAATAATGTAGGATCATTTATTAATTTATTGTATGTTATTAAAAAATAAATACTTTTTTATCATATTAAGTGAAGTCTTGAGTGGAGTATCTTGGCGTCCTAAATAAGTATGTATATATGTATATAATACATGTCACCGTTTCATTACAAAAGTCATTAAGTCTCAATAAAATTGGTTTTGAAACCTTAACGATCCTTTCATTGTATAATTGGACGTTTCAACCCAAAAATTCTATTTTTGACCAATTACTCCCTGTATTTACACTGTGCTGTTTCGAAATACTCCACCTCGAAATCATACATATGTATGTATGATTGTATATTCATGTGAGAGAGATAGAGCGTGAACAAAATAATAAAAATACAGCGATGAAGTAATTGAACACAGTACGATGGGATACAGACGATTAAATTAATAGAAACAGACTTTTCCATTTCTGTCAATAAAAACCAATGCAGTCTAAAAATAAATGTATAAGAGGCTGAAATTAAAGGCACACCTGGAGAAAAGTTATTTAGCTTCAGCCGTGCCAGAATGCGCACTTCAGTTGAATATCTGGCAAGCCAGTACATTCTGAAAACGTGAAATTCTATTTATTTCGAGGGCTTTCTCCCTATTACATATCCAGTAATGGATTCTTATTTGAAAGGGCTGTCGGGATGTTCGTGGGGGGAGGAAGGGGGGACGGGGTACTACCCGCAGGGTTTTGTAAACGTGAGATGACAAAATTTATCATGCATGTCTCTTGCGCTAAAGAATTTATATTTTAAATTTATTTCGAATTCAGTTTGGTATTCTGTTTAGTGGCCTACAGGGTCAATTATGCTCATTCGCGTAAATTTTAGAGCAGTAACTGTTGGATTGGTGACCAACACAATTTAATACCTGCTCGGTCAAGGCCTATGCTGGTATTTTACCTTGTTTCATTCTAGCGGTCATCCCAATGTATAGAGGGAATTTAATTAACTTGCTGACATACGTATAGTGGTAGAGGTTTCTTATTTCTGTGTTGTATCTTCTTCTTGTTTGTTCAGAGAATATTCCACTAGAGTCTCTTCTGAGAACACTTCTTTTAATGGTGAGGAGTGGCAGTTCATCCGTTTTCGTCAAGGTCTATTGAGAGCAATATGTACAGGAAATCCCCTTACCTGCAACGTCGAGAAGAGCGTTACTCCTTATGTGCCGCTTAAAAACAAAATAACCTTAGCGGAGTGATGTTATTTCGGATGTACAATTGGGTGCCAAGTTCTGGACTATTTCACTTGGATTGAAACTGCTGCCCCCAAAGTCTTATAACCAGGTTAAGATTGATGAGGTTTGGTATACATATATTTTGTTTTGTCGCCATTAATAAGCAACCCTATTCCCTTTGTGGACTACTCGATTGCAATAACCCCATCTTGTACTGCACTTCCAGACACTGTAAGGGCCATGTCCTCATTTATCAAAGCATTGGCATACATTGTAAATACATCAACCCGTTCCAATTTTGTACAAAAGTTCATTACCGCCATCGCCTAGCATGCTTTCATGATTAGACTTTAATTAATGAAATTTGTTGTTATAACTTGTCTTATAAGGCGTATTTAAAACAGGGAAATCCGTATTTAAAAAATCGACGGAACTCTCAAACGATAAAGCCTCGAACGGGAAATGGATATAGGCTGGAAAATTCAAGACCGTCAAAAGTGAACGAAACGGAAACTCTACCTTCGGCGCAGTCCCTTGGTCCCAACTTATTAAATATGGAAGGTACAAACGGATGAATTCTGTCAGGGAAATATTTACTTACCATACGGAAAGTTTTCTCGTGTAAATATTGTTGCCTTGCCAGTTGTTCGTGATAGGTTTACACACAGAATGCGCCTGTAATTTTTGTGTACCTTTGACTCTATCGATCAGTAAACCATTTAAAGAATAGACAACAATATATATGAAAGTAATGACTATATCTTGTGACAATAGCTTTTTTTTAAGGCAAGTAATAAAAATAATTTTATAAATTGTGCCATACAACGAGCAAGCGAACACATTTTAATCGCACGTTCTTTCGACAGTTTTGCTGTCAAATTATTAAGAACGTGATATACATGCTTGTAGGCTGGTATCTGATTTGTTGCTGACTTTTACTAAAAACGGCAAACAAACTGAGCTAAGCAAAACGGTATAATGGCGTGACTCCAGAAAGCGCTGAGCTTGCTTACAAAAATACACATTGTCGGAAGGCAGAGTTGTTTAATTATATTCAAGATCAACCCACAACTGGCCAAATATTACATCGTTTAATTCCCGGTTGTGGGTTTAGATTAAGCAAAACTTAGTCCTATTTTGTGGTCTTTACACAAGTTATTTATTTATTATACACGAGCGCTTTCAGCAGCCTATACTGCCATTTTCATGTACACATGATGCACTTGCTCAAGTCAGACCTCTATTATTCTCTACATTCTGAACACAAAAATGACAATGAATGCTTGTGAATGAGAAATGAATAACTTGTAGGAAAGCATAAAAATAGGACTTTATTTTTTTTTAAATTGTGGGAAAGTTTTGAGTTCCCTCTAAAATTCCCCCGACACTGAATGACAGGGGAAAGTGAAGATAAGACAGCATAACTAGGCTATGACTCATCGCAGTTATTAATTATGGTGAATTGTACTGGAGGAATGGGAAGGTGCCATTCCCCGAGGTGCAAATTAATTTCTCTTAACTACTTCTGAGGCAAGAAACGCAGCCGTCACAACAGAACCGTAACTTACTTGGCTAACCGGCTTTATGTACCTTTAGCAAACCGAGAATAAATAGTCTTTCGTTTTGTTAATAGAGAATAATATTATTAATAACACCGCTAATATATTACTCCCTACCCTAAGGTTGGTTCATGCAGTTTTATACGAAAAGTTAAGTGTTACGGTTGGTTCACATCAAGTGAATAACACCGTACTTTTGTGTTTATGTTATTTATTTCGTGTTTAGAGCATTTTTAGCAGCCCATACATCCATTGTGAACACTTCATAATGGCATCATTTACTTATTACTTTACTTAGTTATTTACTAAATTTTAAGTCATAAATGATTTAACCACTATAGAATCGAAAACAACAAAAGCCCCCTCTCCCACCAAAAAAATGGTTTAAATTGACTGTAAACAAAAATCTGGAGTCCTTATAAAAAATAAATAACTATATTGTCTTGATTGACTTATGTAACCATAAACATGTCATAGGCTCTGGTATTTGTAAGACATTTTCTGCTGAAAGGCGGTATTGCTTACCCGGTTAAATATACTGGGACAATCTGTTAAGCTGAAAATCTATTACAGAGGAAAGAGGGTATAAAAAGTAGCAGTTTAAGCCAGTTGTTGGAGTTGAGGTGGGGGTCCTGGGCGGCTTTTAGGGACTTGAAAGACTTATCTGTACCATGTCCTGGCTGGAGATAGCTCCGGCAGGGTGCAGTTCCTCTACAAGAAAATCCATGCTATCCTGGAGCCAATGCTCCAGGCACCTTTATAAAACTCGGGGCCAACCCTTCGGGCTAAACCCCTCAGGGCAGCCGATACCGGGCCTCAGAGGAAATTTTATCCAAACTATTACTCACCTAAGTGACTCGATAAAGTTAATCTACTGATATTGATTGATGGATGATAACAGAATTTTTCTTTACGATTGGTTTCGGAATTTAAAAAAAAATCTTTCATATGAATACCGATCGTACGCTGATCGTTTCGTCGCAACTTGAAATGACTCAGTAATTCATGGAGGATCTCGTACAACTCTTTTATATGACACCACTCCATGGTCCGCAGTTTACTTAATTAATAAAATAGAAATATGATGTACCCAAGATAAGAAGAGCTTGGTTCAATTGTTTTTTTTCAGTTTTCTTTCACTTGTATATAAGAACTAGTTTTCAACTAAGCATTTAGTTGAAATACCAATTGAAGATATGAATCTAACCTTTGTTATTCTTATTACTTAATTAACCGATTATTAATCGGTATATGTCCGGTGCAGCGCTATAGGGATGGCAGTAAGGGCTAATCCTAACAACCTTTATTATATTGTTACACATTTCTCCTTAAGAGTCTGATTGTACTCGAAGCAGGCACATCGAAAAAAAGTCTTTGGATGTGAAATCTTTTTCAGTCTTCTAACCTTACCACAGGTCTGGGGATTGTCGTTATTACACTGCTTAAAACGACTATTATCAGCCATCAGGCCCAACGACTACCATGAGATTGATGGTTCTTTCAAGCTAGTTTTAAAATATCAAACTTATTATAAAGTACTATTGTGTTTAAGATCAGTGTTAAGTTGAGGCCTTGCGAAAAATGCCTGCCAAAGAATATACAAAGGAAAACGATTGGCCTATCGCTTAGAGTGGGCTTAGCGACAATAAGTGGACCGACGCACGTACCAGCTGTGCAACGTTACCGAAGCATAGTGACAAGGTTGTTCCTATAAGATATCAACATTGGTGATACTCGAGCTTTATCAGTTTTCTCTGTCCGTTAAGTATTTAACGGATTTGGCGTCTGTTAGGCTTCATTCTATCTATTATATACTCTGCTAGGATTCTATGCATTACTGATCCTGCTAGGATTCTATGTATTATAGATTCTGCTAGGATTCTATGTACTATAGATTCTGCTAGGATTCTATCTGTTATATAATTTGCTGGGATTCTATGTATTACAGATCCTGCTAGGATTCTATGTATTACAGATCCTGCTGGGATTCTATGCAATACAGATCCTGCTAGGATTCTATGTACTATAGATTTTGCTAGGATTCTATCTATTATATATTCTCCTGGGATTCTATGTATTACAGATTCTGCTAGGATTCTATGTATTACAGATCCTGCTAGGACTTTATCTATTATATATTCTGCTAGGACTCTATGTATTACAGATCCTGCTAGGAATATTATAGATTCGGCTTGGATTCACCCTATTTGAAATGATTCGACAGATGCTTTAAATTGCTTTAAAAAATCATTGGGAGCAAGAAGGCAAGCCACAGTTCAAAAGATAAAGTCTTCGTTCTGAATTTCGATCATTTTTAAAGGGACATTAAATGCATTAGCGTAAAAATTATCTCACAAAGTTTAGGTTTATTTTGGGTAAAATACAATCATTATAATTTTTGATAACATACCCCTTGAGGTCTCTGTGGTTTATATCTTTAGATTTTAACTGTAATTTTAATTTAATTTAATGCGTATCTGGCCATAACTGTTTTCGTCAGATAAGTCACATTTTTAGTTCGTGGCTGAGTAACTGTTATTTTTTTTTTCTTTCATAGCCCCTTTAAATTTACAGATAATTACATATAATTATAGATCCTCAGGCGAATCTATTCACAAAGAAAATTACTCAAAAAAAAGAGTAACTGTTATTATCAAAAGTTCTTTATTGATATTAACTTATATATTGTATTATACGAGAAGACATTACATTCCGGTTTATGTTTGAGGAGCATATTACTCGGGGCTTGGACTTTATGAGCAAGCAGCCCCTACCCTTCATTCCAGGCTGAATCACTTAATTTCCTGCTAGGAGAGTTTTCTTCCTTTCCAATCAACCAACCGTGCTTCATAGCAGTCGGAGTCGATCCAGTATCGATAAATATCTTGGCTGATAACAGCAATATCAATGGTAAAATAGCTGATCATTTTTTTTTATTATGAAAAATAAATAGGTTTGCTTCGGCTATATCTTTTTTAATACTTTCTCCTTGGAATCATTTCCTTGATTGAAATATTTATAATAAATTTTATTTATTTATAAGCAAGTATCTAAATATATAAATAATAGCATAAATAAAAACTATGTGACTATGACAGAATTGAATGGACCGTCGCCATATCACAATAGGAGTTGGTTTGCCCTTTTTGGATTTTCTTGCTGAGCGGGCTTAGTCTAATTGATCGATCTGCGAAGATTAAGTGTCAATTAGCAACCCCATTGTAGATTCATTGGACCGGATCAGGCAGGGACTGGGATTTAGTCAAATAGAGAGACACTAATTCACTGAGCTCAGTTTTTAATTGACTCTCTTTTATGCTGTGCTGCCCTTCCAGTTGTAGAGGATAATAAAATATTTCAGTCTGCTTCGGTGAACAGTAGGTATAATAAACTACCCTTATTTTTCCAGTGGTATCCGATTGTGTGCGTTTGTATCTCGTTTCGATATTATTAAAGCCTATTCTGGTCATTGAATCGTACACGAGTAACGTTTAGATTGAATTTTTTGATATACAAAAAAAATATTATTATTAAATTAATCCTAAGAGATAGAAGCATTTCAGCGTTTCTAAAGCCTAACTTAACCTACTAAACCTACTATTGACTATTGATGAAAGTGATGGTTTATTGTTTATATTGGGCTGTCAATTTTATGTAATATGTATTTTAGTACATATTTATCAGTTACAGTTTTTCAGCCCCTACAGCATATCCCCCCATTACAGTCTTTTTAATAGCAGACCCTCGAAAATCTCATATTTTGCAGTAAAAAAGCGACTATATGTAAATGTGCCGAATTAATTTTGTCACCAAAAATTGTTCAAACAAATATGGTCTGTATGTGTCTGGGCATGATATTTGCTCCTGAATTTCCTACCGCGATAAATTTGCACGTCTGATACAAATTCATTGATGTCTTTTTGTTGTTAGTGGCTGACGTAACCCTTAGCTTGCTTTAGGAAATTTTAATGCACTTCCATTGCAAGTAGAAAAATGATCTAATAGGTGTCAGTTAACTGGTCTAACAACATAGGATTGTAACCTGATTATGTTACACGTCCTTTTCAAGGCGCTTCTCATTGTAGCATTGCAAACGATTTAGTTTAAATTAATTTGTAAGATGAGCTTCTCAAAACCAGAAACCCAAGTCTACTCCAATCAGAGGGCTTGATTTATATTTTACTGTTTGATGACCCATAAAATATTGCTAAACAATACCGAATCATTCATTAATTACTGAATCGGTCATTAGGTTACGAAAATGAAGTCTTGGCGTTTTGACAATGTCATATGTAATATACATGATGGAAGCTTTGGCGTGTTATGATAACAAGAAATCCCATCGAAAACACTACCGGACTTTAAGATATCAAGTAAGCCTTTGACAGTTTTGGGTATGAAGAGCTAACGAAAATGGAAGAATGAATGCTTTTGTTGTTTTACCTGGCTCTGAATAACTTCATGTATGCTGTATAACATTTGTACTCGGATCAAATCATGTGTGCTTCACTTACCTCCCCCGTTCCCTTCTTGAACGCTGCTAGTGCATTGATTTTTATACATTCAAGATAATTAATAATTAATCATGTTTTAAATTGACCCGCTACAAGTGAAAAAATTAACCCGCTGTTATTACTATTGTTGACATAAATACATTATACTGACTATTGATGTGGAGAATTATGTATCCATCATTATTTATCGTTGACGAAATGTAGTTACAATAGCGATCTTATATTGATATAGTTTAGTTAGTTTTTAAGGTGTTTTAACATTTAATCTCTTCTTTGTTTCAGGTATGAAATTCAATATCTGCGCAAAAAGATAAATATTGTCTCATTAAAGAGTAAGTAGTATAGTGACTATGTAGTGGTAGAGTAATTTTATCTCGTTATTTATTATAAGTTTTATACTTTAATTGAACGCCCAGTTTGCTCAAGTACGTCAAAGAATCTACATACCATCCCAAAAAAACAGAGGATAATGCGTTTTTTTTGACAGAAAGAAAAAGAGCCAGGGCAAAAAAAATTTCAAGAAATGGAAAAAAGAAAAGGAACTGTTTTAATTAAAAGTGGTAATTTTCTGTAATTAAGTCTCGAGAAGAACGCTTTTGTTTCTTTCTCTTCAGAAATGTCCTTTAATGGTACTAATTATTTCAGGTGAAATGGTGTGGGTCAGTTAAGCGACAAGACCCGAATTCAGCTCAAATAGAGCACTCTGTAGCCGTGGATGTGGAATAAATGAAAAACTACTGAGGTATTTCTAGATCTGGAAACCCTGAACTACGTCTATCTAGATTCTGTTTGCTTCAAGGTAGTGGGACGATTTGGACTTTTCGATGTGTGTTAAATGTAAACCTTGGTGGATTGTACCGATGTATTTAAGTTAGCTTAAATGGTTTTTATGTACATCCCCCGATCATGTACCTGTAAAATCACTAACCACAGCCTGCTATGTGGGACTGGGGTGCCTCCCTCTGACCAGCTCCTGGGGCCTGGGTTCTGCACAGTCAGTGGACTGTTCAAATACTCATTGTGAGCTCTCACATACACCAACCAACGATGTTGACCTGGGGTTCC
This sequence comes from Acanthosoma haemorrhoidale, assembly GCA_930367205.1. Lineage (NCBI taxonomy): Eukaryota > Metazoa > Arthropoda > Insecta > Hemiptera > Acanthosomatidae > Acanthosoma > Acanthosoma haemorrhoidale. Next base: position 71,672,573 of record OV884015.1, on the reverse strand, counting down.
CCCTCCAAAATAAGCCCAACTTAAACCATCCCACTATTAGAAATGTTTCTACTTCTAGTCGAATCATCCTCACATATAAAACATAATTTAGATAATTCGTTACGACAGCTTGAGTAACTATGCTAAGGTTATTTATTCTATTTTTCGGGTGGTGCCTGAAACACACTTATCGACTTTAGTATTCCGAGTACAACTTCACGGTAGAGAACGTTCTCCCCTGAGTGTTTAAACTGTTTCACTAGTCACTGGTCTATCAATATTCTCTCTGTCCCTTGCAAGTTGTACTTTTTTTCTTCCCCGCCGGCTTTGAGTCCAACTAACGCTTTCTGCTCTACTTGAAAACGTTAAACTACTCCTCCGTCCCAGACCGAGCCAAGACAACGGACTTGAAGAAGTGTCTATTGTTGGTTACTAACGAAGCTAATCTGGGCGAATTGAATTTCAAATACCCCTCTGGAAGAGCAGTTGTTTTTTCAAGAGAGCTTGTAAAGCAGTAACACATGTTGTCTGCCAAAGATAATTTTTCGCGTCAGTTGTTACGGCCTTTGTGATTCCCTCCCACCCTTTCCCGGCTTAGTCACATGATTCATAGGCTGGAAAAGGTTCAGCTTCCACCTAACCTTATTCTTCTTCAAACTTTATTGCATTTATTTTTCAACTAAGCGTATTTGTTTTGGAGAGATCATTTCGGACTGAGAATACTTGATGGTTAATTATATGTCTTATGTTTTTTACTTAGGTCCCCTTCCGTAAAGTCAGAATACTTCTAAACTTTGTTAGTTTACTAATGTTGGCTGAATTCATCTACCGTTGCAGAGCCGGTGTTTAATACCTTGACTCCACCACCCTTCCCACATCGATGACAACAGACTGTACGGGAAACTAAGGTTTTGATACCTTGAGTCTACAACCATACTGGAGAGTAAGAGCCATCAGCTTCTGATACTGTATAAAATGTAGCGTAGCTACAGGAACTATAGAAGTATCAGGTCCAATTTTATTTAGTGCCTTACAGATTCAAAATAGTGTCAATCAATTATGTCAAAATAAAGAGGATTCGTAACAAAAAAAAATGTTTTATGTTTTGTAGCTTTCCTTGTAGATGTGATTTTTTTTTTGTATAGATATGGAAATTTTTATTTGCGAAATATCTCGTATTTGAATAATTATTATCTAGGGTTTAGTTGCGAGGCCTGTTATGTATATCAACGATGTTTATTATTTTTTAACGCCTAAAATAGTTTTAGCAATTATAAACTAAATGTATTTATGAGATATATCTAAATCTCAGAAAGCGGAGGGTAAACAAGAACTGTTTTTGGCGTGGGTCGCTAGAGGTTCTTAACTACTTAAACAGATGCCTATAAACTACTATGTGTTTTTGTTCCCAAAGAAATCCAATTTTGTTTAAAACTCCATTCGAACAGCTACTAAGTACTATCGTTGGGCCAACTTTTTTTTTTTTTTAAGTATATCTTTGAATTTTCTTTCCGTTACTATGTTTAATGTGTAACCGAGAAATTTGGTGAAATCAGTTAATTGACGCGGTCATTGTTTATACCATAAGTTCCATTATTACAGAGCACACTATATAATAAATCAATTTCATTGAGCTGTTTTAGTATCGATTATGTGTATTGCATATGCAGTATAGCTGGAAACAACTATAATGAACATTTATGCTTATACTCATTGACTATATATAATGTCAATTGTAGTCAATATCCGATAATTGAGCTCATAAAAACTGACTAACCGTTAAATTATACGCAGTCTCTGAGGTGAAATGGCGTTAGCTTTAGGAAGACTTTCATCAGACTGGCACTTGGTAGTTGGTACAGAATAAAGACAGGAAACAAGAGCCCACAAAAGATGGGTCCAAGTTTCTGATTAAACCTTCAAAGACTGTGACGAGGCAAGACTGCTGAGAGACCGACTATATCTATTTAGTTCAGACCAGATAGCGACTCGTCATCGCGGGCAGACATTACAACTGAAGACCACTTACCGACATAGCACTGACCCAGTCGTGACGTTATTCAAATCAGATCAGTGACTAATAACAAACTTGTCTCAAGTGACTCCTCCCACACGTTCTATCAATTCACTCACCGGTTTGTCGGTCCCACCCAACTATATTACTTGCTATAATGATCAGCTTAATGTAGGTTGTGTTCGGAGAGGGAACGTCTTTCCCCAATGCTTCCCAGCATGCTTCGCATTGCTTGATAGGGTGGCTAGCCAGCTTACCAGTGTTGACTAACAGCTCTTGTCAGCTGGGTATCCTATAGTATGAAACCATTTGTTTTTTTTATTTTATTTAATGTTGTTAATAAGGGAATTTAATGCTTAAGTAAGTTCAGTCAGTATCGAGAATTGACTGCATTTTAACACTCATGTACTTGGGCGCTTATCCTTCAATGTTATTTTCTCTGCTGTTCTTTTTAGGACACCGACAGTGATGCCTTCATGACCTTGGTGCCCTCTCTATTACATTTGAAACCATTTACCTGTGTTATAATATTTAAGTGTAACCACATAAGTATTCCATATTCCACATATACCGTATAATATGTATAATAACTATTATAATAAACCACTAGAACGGCATTTACTGGTGTACTGCTCTATAAATTGTAAATCTAGCTTGGTAATATTGCTCCAGTATCGCATACGATTTGAAATTGACGATTAACTACTTGGTGCGCACTATTGCACCAATAACCAATCATGAATAAAATTGAGTGCATCTATCGGAGTTTCTCTGTCACCTCAGTGATCTGAGGATATTTGTTTTGATTTGTTTTTTTGGAACTTGATTACAATGAATGGCCAGTACTTAATAATAACCATCTACGTATCTATCTAATATATAAGTATATATCTAATAGGTAATATGAAAATATATCCGATACACATATATATAAAATTAAATTTATATAATAAAATTAATTTCATTGGAAATAATTTCCAAGTGTGATTTAATTTTTAGAAAGCTCCGATGTTACTCACCAAATAAAAATGTTTTTGATGTGGCTTGTAAAACCGGTTTATATCAGCTTTTCTCAATTTACTTTTAACCTATTGAGTTAATTATTTGTACTTATAGTAGGCACTTTGGAATCATTTTGAAGAATTAGAATTTGAAATATTTATAAAAAAAGAAAAATTAATTGAATTCAAGAGACAAATAGAACTGATAATTAAAATTTCAAATTCTCACTTATTCAGAGCTAAGCAAGGTTACAATGAAAATTTAGCGAATCTTCATTAAATTTTATATGCTCCTCCGAAAGACAAATTGTCAAAGGAAAGACGATTGGCCGTACATTTTCCAATTTGACACTGTTCCCTTCTGCCTTGGTAAACAGTATGTACATCGACATAAACTTGTGATTTATTTTTAATTTCCTTTTGTCGTATTTATTCAATCACAACTTTATACAGAGAATATAAGATACAACCAGTAATTATATGGCGAGTGGAGAATAGTAACTAATAGTCTTGAGGGAAAGAACGTTTAAGAAGGAATTGTATGTGTGGAGTCCTTGAGTTTTTGCGCAGGGGCATATTTCTGACATACTGACGTTTTTCAGTCGAAGTAGTTTTGATTATAATCATTGTAGATTTTAGGTTTTGATTTTTTGGTTGTGTCAAATCTTTGCTCACAATAAATTGGGAAGCGCTTTCAACAGCCCACGCCTGTCATCGCTCAGCGATCACCTCACCTCCATAGCCCATTGAGAATAGTTAATCGCCTATGCACTGTTAATGAACAGTGCTCGGTGAGTAGCTTTCGACGTTTCAGGTTCGTTTCGGTGACAGGTCGTAGACTAATGTGAGATCCGTGCAGTGACTGATGTCAACATACTGGATAATTTGCAATAATTAATACAGGTGACAGCGAATTAGATATGTCTAATGACAGGAACCCTTTCGCGTGCTAATTACTGAAGGCACAACTACAGCCACCACTGCTTAATATGTAATCACCTTTCTCAATTGGATTGGAGCCATGTTTAAATGGATTGAGTTTTGGTTAATGGATGTTCCCAGGCAACGTAATCTTGAACATTAAGCCTTCATTCTGCCCCGCCTCGGGTTATGGATTAACTTATATCTTCAATTCTACCTCGAAAATACTCTATTTCCAACAATTCACGACAAATATCGTTGGCTATTGACGAATGTCTGTTACACTATGAGAATTGGCCCACTCTCAGGTTTAACTGACATTTGAATCTTGGTTAAAGGTGGATATTTAGTTATCATAGAGTGGCATTTCCTTGTTAACCCCAACACAATTGAATATCCACTAATGGAGAGAATTCACTTAATGGTTGGTCAAGAAGAAAACAAAAACCCTTGCCAGAGAGGTATCAGAAAGAGATTCAAAGGTTGTCATAGAGAGAGAGAGGGAGAGAGAGAGAGAGGGAGAGAGAGAGAGAGGGAGAGAGAGAGAGAGGGAGAGAGAGAGAGAGAGAGAGAGAGAGAGAGAGAGAGAGAGGAATGAGAGGGGAGAGAACCTCCCTCAACATTATAAGACTATAAAACTTTTAAGTTATAAGTTTTTAAAAATTTTAACCGAGGAGTACTCAAGAGTTGTATCGAAAGCCGTTAATCGTGCCTTATCCAGTATCTTGAAATTGTAATTTTTAAGTTTTCATTACACTTTGTGAAGTTGGTAAAAAGAAAATTATCTTTTATAATAATGGAAATGACTGTTGAAGAAAAGAGAATACGGTCGGGGTAAAAAAAGGCTGGAAAGAGATTGAAAAAGAATGGAGTTAGAGACACTTTGCCCTGCGCAGTTTACTGCTTGGGAAACTTAAACAGGGTGGAAATAAAATAAGCATTAATGGTCCCTTCCTGCATTTAATGTCTGACGGGCTGTTTTTAGTTTTACTAAACCGACGAAAACAAACAGGAGCAAACTATTGCAGTTGTCTTGCTGTTAGTTTCATCGCTGGAGAGTATTGCTAATGCTTGTTTGGGGGAATTAGGCTTGAATAGTGAGAATCTACGAACTCTTGTTGATTGCGCAGATATAATATTAAAATTTAGCAGATGGAATCTCATTAAAAGAATTACAATTTGTTTGTACAGCATTTTTTATTAGGATGTAATATTCATTTGTACTAATGTACAATTTCAGCTCACAGAATAGATACATAGACATTCTGCCCAAGAGCCCCCCCCCCCCCACACCCAAGGCAATTCCCTCAGCAAGATGGGGTAAGTATCGGAAGCAGTACAGCTCCCCACCTCCCTATTTCCTCTCCGACCTTTTCGTCGTGAGCCGAAGACCAGAAAGAGGGCAAGAGAGCCTCAGGCGCTCAAGATATGATTGGAAATGATGTCCGGTGGCACGTACCCATGATTAATACATACCTTTTTTTAATAGATCGCAAGGTCACCGCCGTTTAAGGAGAAGACGAGGGTTGTAAGGATAAATGTTACTGTTTTTGTAGAAGAAGGAAATCTTGAGGGTATAAGGTCATGAACAGTTTACACGTGAAGATCTACGTTAAGGGATGGGTTTATAAAGTAGAAGGGAGGGTTGACTACAGGTGGTTTTAGTTTGTGCATTTGAAGTTAGTTTTCTAGTTTGAGGTACATACAACTAATCATATAACTTAGATTTCAGGACATTCATCTTGATGTACTAACAAGTAATACTGACACCTGTACAAGACTATGATACTTTAATTTACAATTTCACATTAGTTTTTTTGTTGACCTTATCAACAAGATAATTATTTAATTTATTTCATATTATTTTCCGTTTATACAATATACGCTTTAATTTATTGTTATATTTTTGATCTGCTAATTATTAAGTTTTTTTTCTGTGCTTTGTTTTTTTTTATTGATAAAAAATGTTCGTTTGTTTATGAATTAATATTTTATTTATTATTACTTTTAGTTTTTTACATAAATTTCTTCTTTTTTTTTATTAAATTAGTCATAGTGAAACATTATTAATGTCGTATGTACTTTCATACATGTACGTAATTTTAATTAAGAAACATGTAATTGCCAATAAACAAAAATTAGGTTCTAATATAATAATAAGTAATTAAGATTAAATTAGTAATCTGGTACCTGGAAAAAGCAACTTTATATAAACTCTGAATATTTTTTTTAGCTACTTCTTTACTAAAAAGTGCCAACTCATAATAAAAGTAAACACCAATACATTTTCTGTACTTTCAAGAATGAATATTATTTATCTGTAGACCATCTAGCGACCGATAATCACCCAGGCTGGAGAGCTTAATCCAAAGTGAAAAACAATAAAATACATTCTTAGCTAATACGGATCTCCAGTTGTAATAGGTCTGTTTTTACTAACTGTTCTGGCTCGTTTATTTAAAAAACAGTTTATAAAAGCTGAAAGGATGTTCTCTTAAGTAAGACAGAAAGACTAATAGACCTAGGCCCCTGTAAGGGACTGGCGTCGTGAAGAGTCTGAAACTTTATATGAGCCATGACTTGGAGAATAGCGGCTAAGTCTTCACTTATCAAGCAGTTTACTTAAGACGGACGCCATAAACGGCGTCGATATACTTGCGTTGCCAAGTTCTACACTAGCTTAACAACTTGTTTTCAAAGCCGCTATTATTCTAAGTTGAAGCCGAGAAGATAACGAGAAAACTGTGTGTGGAGAGCTCTGTATGAGAAAATAGGCGATGTGACAAAGACCAGTTATAAGCACGTGTTCGTTATCGCAAGATGACGGGGAGGGGGGTGTAAGCAACCGTTTAGCGGCTTCGAGACAAAAAGTCGTTTTCATTTCACAGTTGGTACGTGACCGGGCCTCAAACGGGACTAGCACTCAAGCGCTGCTCCGGCCAGAGTGGAGATAATAAACGGAGCATCTCCATTACTGATTCCAACCCCTAAATTACCAACCTGTTATCAGCTCATTCTAAATATCTTTTATCAGGCCCCTGTTTAATTAAATGGTTTAATCGTACATATTACATTTGCAGTGAATGGCTATCACCAGAGCTGGGATTTGTATGTATTTACATATTTTCCCCCAGAGCAATATATTTACTGTACCAGTGATTACTATTATTATTGGGATAATGATAATCTGCGTGTTGGATTCTTGGAACTGGTGGCATTATTTATTTGTGCAACTAGGCTGAGAATTGTGCACTTTGGTGAATGCAGTTTTGGAGACATGACAAACGGGGGTTGGATTTTTGGTTTTCTTGAATAACTTAACTTCTTCAACTCGTAATATCTATATATAATATTCTTTATTGTGCTAATATTACAATCTGCCTTATTAGGCAATAAGTAATTGAGATAATCAAGATAATAAGATGAATAAGAATGAGATAATCAAATAAGATAATCATCATATTTACAATTCATCATTCATACAATATTTACAAAAAGCCCAAAGGCCTCCCAAATCCACATGTTTGTCACCTCCTTGCATGCGAAAGAGGAAGTGGAGTATCGGGAAGTCCCCTACTCTCATCCGTCAGCCGCGTCACCGGATACCAGCCAGTGGAGGCTGACGAAGAGCGCGAGAGCCACAGACGCTCAGGTATAACGTAATATCTATTGACCTGTTTAAATTGTGATAATAAACTTAAATGAGCGATTTGTAAACAATGTTAAAACTACCGACAAATGTACTTGCCTAGTACATTCGTGAGTTTCTTGACAAAACATTTAATTATGATTCGGAAATATTACATTGTCGGTGCTGTGATAAACCTGTTTCTACCAGCCTACGTTTCTAAGTTGTTGTATCAAACGGTAAATATCAACATCAAAAACTGAAGAAAACAAGTAAAGAAAGTGAAGGAGCCTACAAATGTTCTTGACTGCATCTTCAAGTGATCACACATTAGGAATGGCCGACCTGCTTCCATCCACTTCGTACAATCGATTAATTGAGTAACAATTGAAAAACCTTACCAATCTGCAACAACACATTTCTTCTCAACATTTAGATAGTGAGCCATAAAATAAACTGATATAAAAAGAAAAATTCAAAATAGTAGTATGAAAAAAAAGTAGAAATATCGAAAAGCATTCAAAATTATTTCACTCCAGCAACTTGAAAGTTACTTTACAAAAAAAAACTGTATGTCAGCTTTCAAAACGCCCACACGTCTCCTGTTTTGGGTGATTATCTCCCCGAATTCATAGAAAAATCTCTCGAAACTGGAACCGAGGTTTCAGGAACACATAAATATATTTCGGAACCTATGGGCTGATATTTATTCGGTGTTTAGCGAATATTTTCTATATTGTTCCCTTGTTTTGGTAATGCTAGTTCCTCGATGTAGCGTGTGGTAGCTGTAGTTCAGAGAATTTTTTCCGCTTCGTTTTTGGCCTATAGCTTGTTTTTTCTACGGCTTACTGGGTTGACAAATTTAATTTTTCAGTTTTGATTGCCATTTTGCATTCCCCATTTTCTGTTGTCAAGTCGTAATAAGTAAGGACTCATTAACGAAAAATGTAATTGCTTTAAATAAGCAATGGTTTTTATTTGGGTTAGCTGAAGAAAACATAAGTTAAAAATAAAGAAAGTTTGCTGAATATTTTCCTTTTCGTTGGATTACTATCAAACTAAATCTGTCTGGGGGGGGGGGGCACACAGTTGAAAGTGCGCCATCGATTGTTAAAAAATAATTGATGGGCGATCGATAGTACACAGCAATCGATCAATCGGTTATCCCTCTCTAATGCTGCTCATCACGCGAGTCAACTATAAATATAGACGTTGGCCGTGCATTCAAATTGAAAATTAACAACTTTCTTTTTAAGGTTTTTTTTGGAAAAGTATACTGGTAGAAAAATACTTGACCAAACTATTCTAAGGAAAACCTATTTCAAAAGTATATAAATGTTGTGAATATAGAACATATATCATACTGTAACATTTTGACCACTGGACTCAATAAATTCATTTACATATTTCTGTTAAAGAAATACATATTTTACTTTTTTAATTGCATGCAAAAGCCAGCCTTAGTTATCACGTCGAGTAAATCTCAAATACATATACGTTTCTAGCCATGTTTATAAATTTTCAGCTCTTCGTTAACCTGAAATGTCATTTGGATATGGATGTGTTTGAAATAACCGCTTTGCAATGTTTCAACTTCAGAATATCAAACAGTTTATATTTAAAACCTTACATATTCTAAACTGTTTGCTATGTCTTAAAGAAATGTCTAAGTATTACAATTGCTCAATCCCCTCTTTCATTAGACACCTACCTTCCCGATGGCAGCCATTGGAACATTTTCCTGTCATTATACTTAGAACTAATAAGGCACGTGCCCTAAGTTCATTTAGAGAAGTGGGTCTAAGCCCATACGTCACCAGTTTCTACTCGATGTAGTTCCGATCTCGTGCCACCAAGTCTATTCAATTGTATTATATCAAATATATTTATCTAAATTCCACCCCTTTGAGGTATATTTCATCGATTTTCTTCAGCCTTGAACTTGAGTTGTATACACGTTGGAAATTAAATCAAGCAGAATTAAAAGAGAAGTTTATTCCGAAGGTCCTGGGATTGCCGTTTTCGAGTGGTCCGTTTTTTCTTAGATATTGAACTCCAGAAATTAAACGATCAAAGATAAAAATCGTAACAGCTTAAGCTGAAAATAAAATCACATGACACAAGTCATTCAGCAATATATTTCGATTTTCACCAGCAACAATTTATTTGGGGCGTCTCATACACCAATTATTTTCTAATTGAAATGAGTGTAGATTTCGAAACTTCTTATCATGAAGTCACTTTGTTGAAAAAGTCACAATTGACGATCAAATTAGCGAAACGTTAACAAAATTTTAAAGGTCTTTGAACACGCGATAGTGCAGAAGATAATTCTTAGACGATATTGGTAGAGCATAAATCTCAGATATAAGCCGTTTATTTTAAAAGTAGCCTGGTCCCATTTCCGAATCATTTCCCCCAAATCAAGATTCCCATTTTTAATATTTACATTTCTTCATTATATTTTAACAAATTGTTACTATAATTACAAACAAGGTCTCGCTGCTGAAGTGATATCAGTTACAATCTCCTTAAAAATCAAAAGTGAATGTAGAAATGTAAATATTGAATCAGTTTGCTTAATTTTTTTTTGAAAATGAACTTTCGAAATGAAAGTCTCAATTAATTTTTTTTTATTTTCTCATTAAAGAGCTAAGAAAAATACGAGGGCCACTAATGCTTGAATTTTCAGTTTTTAACGAGTAGGCTGATTAAAAGTTCATTACATTAATAATATACAATAAATTAAAATATATACTAACGTAGTTATAAGCTGAACACTAACACCTCGAACTAGTTGTTAAGTGGGGGGGGGATATCGTGGAAAGTCGCTGACTACGCTCCCTCTTGATGAAGAGTCCTTCAGTTGTTCCCTCCCATCGAGATAAAACGTCATTTCAGAACACCCTGCTGCATGGACGTACAAATAATCTCTATTATATTCATCCTATTTACTTTTTTGCGATGACTTTTCGGAAATTCTTTTTGACTGTGCTTTTAATATTCTCTTACAAATTTCTAGCGTTTTTAGAAAAAACTCTTATTTCATTTTACATTTCTGTTCTCCCTCACTCGGAAATTAACTGTAGCGTTTGATAGACGGCGGGAGTATATTGCTGAAATAATAGACTGTATTTCTCTCCGGCGGGTCGTTATACAAAAAAATGACGATGTGGAACGAAGGTATCTCAGAAATTGCCTTAATATATTTTCTTTTGATTACTTCAAGCTCCTTCTACTGACGTGTTCATTTTTAACTTATATTTCCTACTCAGCTGCAGACTTATTCGATCTGTAAATTCTCATGAAACTAAGGTCTAAATATCTTCACCCTTGTAAGGGGGGGCACGATGCCTGGGGATCTATAATTATATATAATTATCTGTAAATTTAAAGTGGCTATGAAAGGGGGGGACAGGTTATCGTAAGCAATTAAGAGCTAACAATAATTCTACTCGACATTTGTTTTTCTCAACCTGCCGTATATATTTTCCCTTTTGTACTATTCGATCCTTTCGCTATTCTATTCCTTCGGGAACCTTAGAACGTGAGCCAAATTGCCCTAGAGGATTGGCTCTATACTTCAACGTATTCCTTTATCCCAGTTCAAAAATAATTATTTTGAAAATATATTTGGCTGCTCAAATTCATAAAAAGTTGGTAAAACCAATCCTCCGTGACCGTTATTTACATTAAACCCACATGGTGGTAAATATTTGAAACGTTTAATTCAGGAAGAAATATCCATAACAATACATTGAAGTACCTAATTTTTTTTAGGGGATAATATTATTTATATATATAGATATAATTGAGAAATGCCTAAAAGTTATTTTGCTTTCAAAGCCGGTATAAGTACTTATAGGTATTACTTATATTATACTACCTAAGTCTATAAGGTAGTACTTAGGTATTTGTACTTTAAGTTACTGAAACCTTTACCTGTGAGGCGCGTATTGATTTACGCAGCATCTCTCCCCCCCAGATCACATAACTCTCAACGGTGACAATTGCTTCGTGCTCCCTGTTGCAGCTAAGTGGCTAAGTATTAATTCGAATATTATGATAATTATGTAAAATATATTCATAAGGACAAACATACTATACATGAAATAACCGGAAGGAAAATGCCACAAAAATGTTTTCACTAATTATACATTTTTGTCTGCAGCCATATATTGAATATTTCCTACTGTTTTGAATTCAGATCTAAAAACGTAATTTTTGCCAAGACCCAAAGTGAAATTAACCAGTTTGGATTGCCACTTAGTTATTACTGCCTGCAGGTTTAAAACGATGAAATGACGCCTCCTTTGCCTTCCTATAAAAAAAAAATAAATTTATTTAATCGGGTTCTTTCAATAGTACCAAAAAAAATTTTCAAGTGATAATATCTCTTACGAGAGTAACAAGTCCGTTGTTGCCAAGGTACGAAATATTATCAGCATTTAAAAAATTGCAGCGTACTCTGCCGAAATCGTTCGTTTGTGGAAATCATTTTTTTTTAATAACTCATGAAGTATGTTTCGTTTCAAGTGGTACCGCTCGTTTTCGCATTTTTTTCACCAGAGCGATCAGACCCCCCCGTCAGCTTGAGGGCTTCCAAATGTATTAAATAGTGTACTTTTTGGTGTACAGTTAATTATCCCTGGTCAACGGATTAACCAAGTTGGGAAGAGTAAACATCTCAGAAGAAGGGCTTCCACAAGAACAAATTAAGATCGGGTCATCCAGCTCCCCTCCAGGGGATGGAACAAGTTTAGCTTCGGTTCGGGTACGGGGCAGGGAGCCGTCGCCATGGATACGGGAATACCCCATCGCACCTTCTCCATTATAGCTTCACTGGGTAGGCCAGTATTTCTGTTCCTCTTCAGTCTCCCCTTCCTCTCATGTCATTCATTACCTCCTGTCTCTTTGTTTTGTTTTTTTTATTTTTACTTTGTTCCTCCGAGCATAGCTTAGGTCTGCCGATGAGGAAAAATTCTATTTTGGTTAATGTCGTTGGGGGTACAGATATTATAAATATATATATATATTTTTATATATATATATATATATATATATATATATATATATATATATATATATATATACTTCTTTATTGTGATAAAATTACAATCTGTCTTATTGGGCAATAAGTAATTGTAATGAATGTTCTCACTCATACCATATTTACAATTTCATTCACTGGCTCATTCATACATTATTTACAAACAGCCCAGACCTCCTAAAACCACAAGGTTGTCGCCTCCCTCGCATGCAAAAGAAGAATCGAAGTTTTGGGAAGTCCCCCACGCTCCACCGTCAACCGCGTCACCGGATACGAGCCAGTGGAGGCTCACTAAGTGCGCGAGAGCCACAGACGCTCAGGCCAATTCTGAGAAACTGGCCATTGCCAGGATTGCTACTGTCACGTATGTACAGCAGGTCGGGAGGCTACTGCCGCTTTAGTATCCGAGGAGGATATTATGAATCAATGAAGAAAATATGGATTCTTCTAGATAGATATAAGAGAGCTTACTTAATTAAAAGGGGTAAATGTAATAATTGTTGACTTTTCTGGTAGGCTTCTAGAAAAACAAATCAAGTAATAAGGCTTATCTCGATGTACCTGGTAAAGGAAAGGTAAAAGGGTTAAAATTCCGTTTTTGGAAGGAAGAAGGGATATGGGTACGCTGCGTTCAAACGGCTATTATAAACAGATTGAGGCATCCAAGTTAAAGGTTTGCAGAACTCATATACAAAGATGTTTCCACTTACGTCAAAGAAGATCTGAACTTTCCCCGGCCTTTCTCATTTAAAAAATGTGAGAAAATCCCGAGAGCATCTCAGCTAATATCCCATATGCATTATCATAGTATATTATACTATCCTTGCCTGCGCGATACATTCAAACTCCTAAATTTCGAAAAATAACAATATAAGCTACTTGAAAATATCTTTTACGAGTCTGGATTGCAGTGATTTTCAGACAGCGGCCATTTAAAGAAGTCAGTCATAATCTAGGCAAAAAGTCTAGGGTCAGGAAAGCTGAGCTTCTATTGGTTATCGGTATATAATCCTCTACGATTTGCCAATATCCTTTATTATTCCGGCTACTCCATGACATTAGCATTTGATTCCTACCGTTTCCCTTCTATTGGCAAACTATCAGAGGGAATATTCCCGGGGATATTGTCCCTCCTGTATGGGCGCATGAAAATAAAAAAAAAGGCTGGATGCAGCCGTCAGCGAGTCGATTAGCATAGAAACGGTAATGCTCTATGCCTCTTTGAGTCACCAGAGGAGAATAGTGGGCTAGTTTTACATACCGCGCGTAACGTAATGACATTATGCGCACAGCTGTATACACTTATACAAATGTATATTGTTTTGTCTTTTATAAATTAATTCACAACTTTTACTAACATCACCAACCTAACTAGACAATGAATGGGCTTTAGTTATGAAGAAATGGTGATTCCTCCCTAATATGGTTTAAAGTCACAATTTACATTCCTTTATCAGAGAATTTGGGTTTTCGTGCAATTTATTCTAAAATTTTCTGTAAAATACCTATGAAAAATTTTATGTTAATAAGTGGACTGTACATTTGAGTGATGGCATTAAATTGTACAAATGGTTGGCACGTACAGGAGAACAATAGCCACTCACAGTTTGTAGAAACTTGCAGGTACAACAACTATAGCAAGCTTCAAATTTTAGTAATAAATTGTTTTCAAACAGCATCCTGGGAGCAGGTATACTCGGCGTTTCCAACCTCTCACAAACACTGCCTAGATGTTACTAAGCGTACCGATATTCCCTCACAATGTACCGAAGGGTATACTGCAGTCCTGAACATGAAAAACTGTGAGGTCAATGTTAAGGATATGATTTCATTCCTAAAGGCACTATTATTTTTAGAATATTTAATTAGAAAATTTGAATTGTCTCCTTAACGTATATATAAATTTTGGCTCTGAGCATATAAATTGGTTGCAATTGGTACAAGTTTGTGTGTCAATAGTTTCTGTGATAAGGGAAACTTTAAGCGTTTGTCCATTAAGTGCGCTAGGTTAGTGTTGTTTCATATTCGTTTGCTGTTTTCATGTCTGTCTCTTATCATTTAAGTGTTTAAGTGTTCATTTTAAGTCCCATAAAAGATCTTTAAAATAGCGTTAAAAATTAAAGCAATACAGGTCTAGTCAATGAGAATTATCTTTTTATTCATTTGGTACAAACAAAAATAGAGAATTCCTGTAAGTTTTATAATTAAAGCATAAAATAAATATACCGAACTTTCCATTAGATAAAAAAAGAGCAATTTACTATGTTCAAGTATATGATATTTACAGTATGTCTATTTTTATTTTTTCTACTGTGGAAAAACCCGACTTGTTAGATTTATCTTAGTCTTCCGCATCTCTGATATTAGAAACGAATTGACTATCCATCAGTGCAAGGTGTCACCGGTCCTAAGCAATTTAATTTCGTATAATAATAATTTTATTTAACTACAAACTACTCTTATCATTTTAATAATACTTGATTCACTTATCATTCATCCCCGAAATAGAACTCCGTTTGATGTTGAGCCATCTACCTAATTTGTTATTGTTGTTTCGTGTCTAATTTTGTGCTGTTATCATAGGTATTTTCTATTCATGTTCCCGGTGGTTTTTCACTTCATTCTCTTGAAAAACCCATTTGTGGCTATCCAATGTGATACTATGCCGGTGTTGTCGGAGGGTTATTTTCATGGATGTTTATTTTTGAATCGACCTAGATTGGACCCTTTGATTACACGGTCGAGCCGTCAGCGAACTAACAGTATGCATCGCAGGGGTATTGTCAATTTAGCTGCGAAGTGCTCGTCCCAGTATGAGTGGGGAAATTGTCATTTGATTAAGGGCTGTGCTGATGATGTCAAAGGCTCCGACCGATAAATTAGTGGAAGCTTCTCATGACAAGCAGGTATCACACACTGCTCACGTCATCACGGATGCATAGTGCGTTATAGGAGCCCAATGCATTATGTTGATGCCTTGTATTGATAAGCTACGCTTTTCATAGATGTACCTTGATGAAATTATTTTCAATTCGCTTTAAAAAGAGAGTACGTTTTTTAGTAGATACCTCGTTGTTTGTGAACGTTTTAGTTCACGTATTACATATTAGTAGGGCAGTTATTTTTACAGGTTCGGCTACTAAAATCATCTTAGCTGGGTGAGAAATAAAAAATAACCTGGGGTGAACCTATACATTTTAGTTCCTATGGCATTCCAAAACCACTTGCAAATTTCTGTACATTATCGTTATTATGAAAAATAGATATGTTTTTTTGTAAAAATAGAAACCCCTTTTTTTTACCCACATGTCTACGTGCTTATCAATTGTGTTTATTGTCATTGATTCCAATCACAGACACATACAATTTTACACTATAGTTTAATGTAATGGCCCGACAACATTAAAACTACTGCAAATTCCTTACCACCAACTTTGTTTATCTGATTAAGATTAACAAGAACCGAAAAATTGGCTTATTTGGATTTTGAGTCGATCGCCCAGAGAAGAAGGAATCGTATTTGGAATAGTAGTGGGGGTGGGGTGGACAGGAGCAGAAGGACTTGCTATGCCGCAGGCAAATTGGCACCGTAAACAATGGGCTGCGTTTACCGAACTTCAACACTAATCTCTTGGGGATTCTCAAACGTGCCTCCAAGGGTATTTGTATTTGAAAGAATAAGGACATGGAGTATAGTAACAGTATTTGTCATTGGACATTCCTCAGGTAGGTATGGAAAGGTATGTTCGCCAAAACGTCTTAACAATCAACTTCCCGTTCCAACGCACACAAAGACCTGCTATAGCGAAACGAAAAAAAAATTTATTCATTTTACGAAAACCTTTAAAACTGTTAACAACTTTATTATGATGAAATGACAATCTGCCTTTACTTAATAGGCAATAAATAATTGAGATAAGTGTTTTCATTCATACCATATTTCTTACTAATAGCAATAATAAATGATGCGGACGGTAAGAGTGATTCTGTTGGTATCGCTCTCCGATTTAAAAATTGTACAGTTAAAGTAAAAGATAATACAGAGGGGTCAAAAAAAATGTATCCACTGTTTAAAAGTCCATAACTAAACTAATTGATGGAGTTGTCTCATTTTTGGTAGTGTAATAGTTTGTAGTTCCGGCAATCGCCATACGAGCGTTGTATTGCGTTGTTTTGTTTTGTCAGATGACAGTCGCCAGATAGTTAGTGTTTTATTGTTAGTTGTTCCTTGTTACTCGAGTAAACATGGCTGGCGTAAGGCTTACATTTGATGAAAGGAAGTCTGTTTTAAAGTGGTATTTTAAGTACGAAAACATTAATGAGGTTCAACGGCAATGGCGAAGTGTGTATCAAACAGAGCCACAGACA
Source organism: Acanthosoma haemorrhoidale (assembly GCA_930367205.1). NCBI lineage: Eukaryota > Metazoa > Arthropoda > Insecta > Hemiptera > Acanthosomatidae > Acanthosoma > Acanthosoma haemorrhoidale. The sequence continues at coordinate 71,655,612 of OV884015.1, read as the reverse complement.
CGTTATTATATAACGTATATGTATCATTTTTCATTTCTACTCTGGGGAATCGAGCCTGACTCCTGTACCATTACCTAATTACCAGTGGGCCGGATGTCGATTCTATTCACCTACTTTCTCCTTGGTTCGTCCATTGGATTCTTCCACAATATCTAAGTCTAGAGACATTGATTATAACAGAAAGCAACAAAGCCCTTTACGATGTATTGTTACTCAGTAATGACTATTGACATTTTCCGGAGGAACAACTCTAATACACTGTACAGCTGAAATTTACTACTGACATTTGAGTGGTTTTATCTGTTGGTAATAGACAAATACGATGTTACATTTTTATCAATATAACTAAGGACGTCGTTTTGACATTCTCTCTATGTGTTTATGAGGTCCCGATAATAAAAAAAAAAAAAAAGCGGGTGAAACCTGTTGAAAATATTATGATGATTGCTATTATCGAAAATACAAATGATATTTACATATGCTTTTTTTGTTTACTTAAGTTATTAATTCACAACTCAAAGAGTCACAACCATCGAATGTGCTGTGAAATAATAAAAAAATGGCACGTCTGGCATGAAGGAAGGCAGAGGACATCCACTGATATCTCCCCTATATTGTCGAAGCTAAGGTTGACGATCTATTTTTTTTTTTAATTTAGATCACAATGTCTCCTTGGTAGTCGTTGAATAAATATTAGCAGGTAAGTCAGGTGTAGGCAGTCCTTGTATTAGTGGGTTTGAGTGTCTATGAAGTTTGTCGTAAAAGTTTCTATGTAATGTTCCTATGTAGTCGTGAACGATTAGAGTATTGAAGTCAGAGTGAGGAGTTTGATTTCGCACGTGAAACGGTGCACCTATGATAATAATTCTTAGAGCTTTTGATTATAAAATCTATATGATTCTGCATCCATAAACTTGAGCTCCTTATTTTTAAATTGGTTACAGTAACAGTTTGTGGTTCAATAGTTTCCGGGACAAGGGAATGTATTGAACGGTGGTCCAATAAATGCTTCAATACTTTTAGTCTGTGACTAAGTGTTAGTCGATACATTTTCTTGTGCGGTTTCCGAGTCAGTTGCTTATTCAATGTATGTCCTAAGTATTTAACTGAGTCAGGTTAGTTGTCAAAATTTACTGGAGGATATTGGCTATGCCGAAGGGTGAACCTCACGTGTAAGTATTTAGCAATATTAATTTTAATTTTCCAGTAATTTTGTTGTGTCAGAGAAGCTTGGGATTTCTTTATGGGGAGTTTTGCTGTCTGCGTTAGTTGATGTAATGCGTCAGGAATTGTGGGTATGTCAGGTGTAAAATAATGGAACAATTATTGAGCCTTGATAGAACCCTGCTTTGGCTAGCATTAATGAAGAGGTCGCTAAATTTTCAGTGGTTACTTGGAGTAGTGGAATTTATTGCTCAAAGAGTATATCAGTATACCCTAGTATTGATTATAAGATAAAATGATCTGTCCGAGAAATTCTTCAATACTTTTAGTCTGTGATTAAGTGTTAGTCGATACAGAAACCCATTCATGGAGGTTATTCATGACAATGCTAACTAGATCTACAGAACTTAGCCCCTTGTACTCAACAGTTTACAGATTTAGTTATGAAATCGAAACATCGTCCATAAATAAATGTGAGGACTCAGTCCATGCCGATACACCATCCTCATGATATACATGCTAAGATATAAAGTCAAGGATAATTCGACATACAAAGTCGAAAACCTCGCAACTCGAATTTTGGTCATTTTTCTTCTAGTTTTTATTTAAAACAATCACTTACTTTCAACAATTATTATGTAGTTTTTACGTTTAAAAAATATTCATTCCTTATTCCTTATTGTTGTTATAGTTTTGGTTTTGTCAGTTACGAGGTTTTGGACATTAGTTATCGAGTTATGAGCTCGAAATTTTCCAGTCATGTGTATTTAAGGAGGTCCCATCTAGAACATTGTGCCATTAATTGTTTAGATCAATAGAGTAACTAGATAGCTCCAAGGTTCTGAGTGGATTCGGACTTTCGCATGTGTACGAAAATTTACCCATTGGAGGATTGTCCTGATGTAGCTGAATTAGGTGATTTCTATGATCAACCCCTAACTAGTGGCAATGGGGCGCCTCCTAGCACCGGCCGATCCTGGAGACACACCAATAGATTATCCGTCCAGAGGCACGGTTATATTACATCAGTATAATTTTATTGCTGGAAGTAACATTTTCAAGAATTGGATACAAGGAAAATAATTCCTTGGAGCTAACACAAATTAAGAGCGCTTCTATGTATTTCAGTGACTTCACCGTCACCGTAAACTCAAGTTATTCCGAACGTTATGCCGAGGTCTTTGACCCAGACTGGACGCCCTTGTCCATTTGAATGGATGCCAATGCAAAGAAATCGGATGCATAATGTAGACATTTATGTAACCAGGTTACCTACTTAGTGGTAAATGTGACAACAATAACTGTAACACTCTGACAACAACTGTTGCAATCAGTAACAACTAACAGCGCTGAAAAACTTGAGGTTTAGAGTTAACGACCACAGCAGCACTCTGACGGATACCGGACATTTCTCAGGATTAGCTGTGTAGGCCAATTTGCTAGAGCCCTTGGATGATTTTTCAAGATTTCTCAGCCTAATAATGATAAATTGAATAGGCGGGTGCATTAACCTCCGACCTGAGACTAGTATGGGAAAAATTTTCTTATCCGCCAAATTATAATTTAAAAAAAAAAAACGTCTTCAAAGAGTAGCTGCATCTTCCTTCGCCAGTGAATCTCATTTTAACTCATAATTATTTTTATTATTTTTTTTTTACGTGGCGTAAATAATAACCCTAGAGACGGGGATAGTGGTCTAGAAAATGAATAACTTCTCCTTTGCATCTTTCTATTAGGGTTTAAATAAGAGGAAAATTTCTTTGCTTTGAAAGCATTACTTTTTTTTATAAACTTTTTTACATTGAGTTTCATCATTCGGTACACAAATGAATTTAAACCAGAAAGTTTTCCAACAGTATAGAAATCTAGGCTCCGAAAACATGGGTTAATTGGGATCACCTAATTTAATAGTTGTTTCTGAGCTCTCTGTTAAGTGGTATTATAAATACACAATTGAAATTGGTAATCGTCACACGGGTTTCTTTGAATTTCAAGTTATAGTAAAAGGATGGAGACAGTGATAGATTGATGACTTGTTGGGATGTTATTAGAGTTTTATGGCATATTTTTTTTTAACTGAATGTTTATTATAAATGTTATTTAAGTTATAAAAAAACATTACATCTTGTCTTGGAGTTCATTTTTAACAGTGGATTTATAAATAAATGAATGATGCCTTAGGCTGATGAAGAAGAAATGTTACGTTTACATCAAATTTATTAATGGACTACGTTTTGACATAGTATGCAAGTCTCCATCAGGTTCATGGGGTGGATAGATGATGTAAGGGAGACACGTATGAACTTACCCTATTTAAGAACTTATCCCATTTAAGAACTTACCCCATTTAAGAACATACCCTATTTAAGAACTTACCCCAACATCATCCTACCACCTCTGGAACCTCATGCAGAGAATAACAGTAACACATCCCTTGAGTGAAAATAATAACTACTCTGTAGTTAGTAGAGAACTTATAATAAAAATCTCACTCCCTTTTCACGTAGTTAAATTAATAACACGTCTTAGCGGATTCTTTTATAACATTGCAGCTATTGGTTTATCAAATGAAAAGTTAAATGCCAGTAATCGTAAAAAAAAAATATAATAAAATAAGTTATTAATAGTAGTCAAGATGAATACCAAGATTCCAAGTTAGCAAGCGTCTGTCTCAATGGTAAGTAGGTGTCGGAATAGGAGGGTTTTAAAAGTATGTAAGGATGAAACAAGGATATTAATAGTGAGAAAATTCCAAAGAAATGGGAAGAAAGGCATTGTGTAAAGGGGGGGATATTTAAAATATAAGGGTGGTTATGAGAATGAACAGTTCAGAAAAGGCATGAACCAAGGAGGCACTATCTACCCGGGGAGGGGGAGCTCGGCGTTGAGATGTGATACGCGGAAACACCGCAGAGTTTTATAGAAAAAACTCACAAAACAGTTCATGACTCGCTTCAACATGTCGCCCAGTCCTACGGAAAGACTCCATTTACATCACACAACCACAGTCAAAGAGAGGGAAAATATAATTATCTTTGAAAAGAAAGAAATTATAGTCACCGTTCATTCAATGTGTTTTTCATATTTTATTGGTTTACTAAAATGCCGGCATGTAGGAAAACCTGTTTACATTTTGCAAATAATCTGGTCTATTTGGATGTCAAATGAATCCTGTAAATTTGCCGTTATTTTATGCACGTATATATGTACGTATTCACCCCTGTATATTTGTTGGGTCCTAGATACATAAGCTGTTACCACCTACGTTGTAACCATCTACGAAGGTTGTAGATCACATAAGTGCGAATACAGAGCCCTTAACTTTAATTGAATTATAAATATGTTCTTGAAATGCTCACCTTAGTGACGGCCCAAGTATATTTTCTGTTCATCTAATCTCAGCCAGTGTCCTGCCGTCGCCTAAGTTTATTCATAGCAGCTCAAATTTGATTTTAATAGCTATTTCATATGTATCTGTGCATTTAATAACAAAAATTATTTAAAATAAAAGTTTGCGAATAGCTTTTAAGCTAAGCAAATCATTTTCCTAATCGATTACTTTGAACTAATCCGCGGTGCAGAAGACCAAGTTATTCGCAACTTGGACCAACGACTTACGTGGAACAAAGAAATACTTGACAAAAATTAACGAAACTAGACATACCCTACCAAATAAGAACCTCGCTTTCTCCTCTCGCCTTATTCGTAAATAGAATCACTCTGTGTGTCTGACATGTCCTTGTGCATTAGCCAAATAAACGTTTATCATTTTATTATTGAAAACATCAAACGATCTTGTGGAGCTCTGCCAAAAACATAAAACGTCCAAAAGATGTTCGAAGCATCATTTTGTTTCTCATTAGGCATATTGCTCGAATATTTACGTGGTTCCTTTCCGCCCAATTTTAATTTGGACAACCAGAGCGTCATCTGAAAAGAAAATAATCTCCCGACTTGCCTTCAGACAAATGATCCTTTTTTTATTTTTGTAAAAAGCTACAAAAACAATATCTTTTAAATTTTCAACTGAATCAAAACGGATTCGGCATGGTTTAAGTCTTCGGCTGAATATAATTTGTGTTGGGAAATCGTCACCCGTAGCAGAGTAGCCCAGTTGGTAAAGCTCCCGGACTAGATCGGGAGATCCCCGGTTTCGAGTCCCGATCTTGTCAGTCAATTTTTATGTGGCTGTTAATTATTAATATTTATATGGTTGCTTTGAATTGTCTAGTTACCTTTAATGTATGTGATAAAACAGTACTCCCAATTTCCATTTCTCATTAGACATTTAATATTTGCAAACCTCTCTAAGTATAAAACCAGCATAGGTATTTTTAAGTATGTTAATTAAAATCATTTGACCGATGCTACCTAATAAAATAAAACTATTTTTTCGTATCCATATACTTTTCCGTCTCCGCTTTTAATTTTTTACCAGCCCAAATATTAAAAAATTGGCCTCTTTCTGTCCACCCTGCAGGAAATTACAAGGATCCGTAGTGTGTGGATGCTTTTGGCTTTTTTTTATGAGGTTTTCAATTTATCGCCTGTTGATTAGGGAAGGATCAGAGAGAGGGCTACTATTCACGACTCTCAACGTATTTACGAAATTGCGAATGAATGAAAATTTCGTTTAGGGGTTTAATTTTTAATCCTCCAGATGGCAAAGCCGTTTTGCTAAAAGCTGCACCGAAGAAGATCCCCTTTCTCATCATAAGTAACCTCGACGTTTCTAGGTTTTAACCCCCAAATGGAAATTAATATCAGATGTACTCTTGGGAATATAAAACTTGATCGGAAGGAAGCCAAACAGGAAAAAAAATCCCTTTGTTCAAAAAATGTAATAACTTATCATTCGAAGCGATTGTACCATCGGTACTTGTCTCTTAAATAGTAGAAACGGTTTTTATTTCAATATAGGTCGGCGAAGAGTGCATAAATGCATAGCAATTGAGTCGCGAAAACATTTTTGCTTCGGCCAAATATGTAATTTATGTGTTTGCGCCGTAGACGAAAAGAATGAGGTGACTGCGGCGGGCGGTACTCTCCTCCTCTATACAGCTCGGAAAGATATTACTGGAGGTCTTCATTTTTTCGAAAGATTTATCGAGAAGCTATGAATTGAGGGGGGGGCCTTTGCTTCAATGGGACGACCTAACACGGTCGGCTCTACTGCTTGTCTAAAAATGAGAAACATCTCTTTCCCATGCGGTTCGTGGTTCCCTCCGCGGAATAGATTTGCTTTTTGGGGATAATGAATAAAGTTTATTCTGATTTCGCAATCATTGGAGAAAGTCGCTCAAGAATATATGAAAATATTAAATAATATTCATTATTTCATTTGAAATCGAAGGTTGGTACATAACTTGGTCTTTGTAATTCCTGGAACTGAAATAAAAAATTATTTTTTTATAACTTTCGTCTTGAATCTCAATTTTCGAAGAAAAAAAACACTAGCTGTCAAAAATGTTATAAATATGGACAAAATAATAACGCCAACTTAAGTAACTTTTTTTCTTCAACCGAACCATTTTTGGCAAGAGAAATGAAAATTAAGAATTGTTACAGCAATTAAAACTTTCATCAAACTTGTAGTTTTAGCTCCTAGGAGTTGGTTTTAAAAAAATCCACATATTTTCTGATTTAAGATGATCTACGACTATATATGTAAAAATTGTTGTTGTTTTTATCTTGAAAGAATTGAGTTTTGTAAAGAAAAACATTTTATTTTGTTTGGATCACTTTTTAAATTGTCCCAAAAGATTAAAAAAAATAATCTCTATTAATAGTTAAAAAAATCTCGAGCCTGGGTCATCCCCAATTAAGTGCTCTACCAACTGATCTAAGTTAGCTTAAGAAAAATTAAGCTCAAAATAAAAAAAAATTAAGTGCGCTGAGTATTTAATACTTTCCCAACGAAAGATTATTGTGAAACTGAATCGGTCGGGGAGGGGGTTGGTGGTGTTTTTCCTCCGTGCCACTGTCAAGTCAAAGTGGTTGTAAAATTTCAATATAATATGTGTAAACTCCAGCAGATGATCTAGCTAGCTGTGTTTGGTGTGTGAAGATTACTTTCAAGATAAGACTTATGTTTATTGTTTGTGTTGTGGCTATCCACTAGAATACCTGGTAAATATCTTGTAATTTAATTAATCTTTACAGGTATGTTTAATTCGTTTATTTATATTGTCCAATCGTTTGATGCTTATAATTCTAATGCCATTGTAAATCTTTGCAGATTAATAAAATCAGTTATTGAATTATTAAAACCAACTTATATATGCTTTTTATACAACACGGTATAATTGTTCTTACTCCACGTAAAAACACTAAATATGTATCTACTAAATGGTGCATGTGGTATATATATATATTGGTCGTATTTTGCTCGTGGAATAAGGACAGATGATGATCAAAACTTTTAAACATTTTTTTTTTTTATCGGCTCCTAGGGAACACACGGACAAACGTAACATACTTTTTGGCCTAGTAATTCAGAAACTGGAGACCCTGTTACATGTAGTTATTTTTCTACCAAGAGTAACCATGTGCCAATGTTGGAGAGAACTGAGTACTTCTCTAGTTTTTTTTTTTTTGGCCTGGTAATTAATAATTACAGTTGGATCCATACTACAACTAAAAGTGACAAATAAAACTAGACCCTTTGTATAAATTTATGTTTTGGTTATATTATAGGACGATTCAATCTGATCCTAGGATCTTCAAGATCCCTTATTATTGTTATTAAATGATTGATTGAAGCTTGGAGAGGATTGCCTATTGACTGATAAGGGATGATCTACAGCCTCTCGTGATGACAGATGGGACCATTTCTCAGCTTTTTTCCCCACACGCTACCCTCCAAGCTTGACAATCGAAAATATAGTCTGAACCAAAACTATCATTTTGGGACGGCTCTTTGAGTTCCAAGTAAAAAAATAAGCGAGAATTTTATCGACATGTGTTATAAATAATTCATAAAGGATTATTTAAGGTTTTGATTGTGCTGAAAAAAACTGCCTTTGATCACGAATAAAAGGCTACAAAGTTAAACTAGACATTCACGCTAGAAAAAAGTAATGTTTATTTGAGATGTAGGGAATAATGATTATACAAAGTGGCAAATTTCTCAATAATTAGACTACACCCGTAGAATTTCGCATTAAAAGGAAGATATTGCGCAAAAATGAAAATTTGAAAACAACCCCTCTATAGCTTTATTGTGTTAAGATGTATACAAAGCAGGCATGTGTTCACGCTGAGAAGGGTTGTTTATTCAGTCGAAAGGTTAAACATTTGGTTCATTTATGGGTAAAATTATTGCAAGAGGTAACAGGTGTCGTCTGGAGCTTATTAGTACTTACTAAGCGGTTCGAAATATTTTTAATACGTTTGATTGATAAATACTTTTAAGCGCAGTTTTAATACATTTGACTTATCCACGCTGTCACATAGTATAGTTATTTGTATTAATTTGTGTCTGTGCTTCATTATGGACACTTTTGGAAACAAATCCATAAACATAAAATCAATTTACTTCACATTATTTCGCTTTAATAAGTAATAATATAATGAAATACCTGGTGACTCTAGGTAGGATAGCCCTTTTACCCTAGACAAGATTTTATAAATTCGTAAATAAATTAATGATATTTTATTTGTTGCAAGAAAGGTTTCATTAAGAATGTTAGATTTCTTGTATTTTCCCATGGAAAATTCGCTAAGTGAGACACATCACACGCTTAAAGGGTTCCATTACCAGTGGAAAAACAATTTTAATGACAGTTAAAATGACAGTTAATGACAGTGTTTCAAGTCAACTTATATTACGCTGCATATATTTCACCGAACTCTCTATTGATCTGTGAGTATGCACGGAGGAAATAGCATTCAATAGTTAAAGAGAAGATTTTTTTTCCGAAAAATAAAATATTTTTCTCTTTCTCTCTCTCTCTATTTTAATGAAAGGATAGAGAATAAGGCAGAAATCAAAGCTTTGGAGAAGAATGCTTGGTTTAGTTCAAAAATGATTTCAGAATAAAAAATGCCAAGGAAAATAACTTACAACAAGCATCATCGTTAGATTTTATGTTAAATGAATAAAAAACGTCACAAGTAAATCTACATCTCAGTGGACTAAACAAGCTTTATTCTTTGTTATCGTGTTTTATTGTTAATTTATATATGTTATTCGTTTCATCGTCATATATTTTATATTTACTATGTTTTATACATCTCCGTATGATACTTGTATAATACATATTATAATTGTATAATACTCCATATTATAATTAGATTCTGTAAGTCACAGTAAGTTTGAAGTTTTTAGGTCGAACGCGAGAATAGAATATAACAGGTTAACAGGCAAAGGTAGAAATAAGAAATAATAGTTTCTAAATGAGTTTAAGGTTTTGTGAGGAGATCGGTTTGGGTTGATGAAAAAGGGTTTTCATCAAATTTATTCATGGTCAACGTTTCGACTTACTATGTTTGTCTGCATCAGTTATTCGACTATTTTTCTTTAACACAAGCCGATCTCCCAACAATACCTTCAACTCACTGTTAAAATGAAACTCACAGTAATGGTTTCTGGTTTTCGAAACCCTAAAGACGAACTATAAAAACACAATTTTAAGAATTTTAGGTCACCATAACTGTGTTATTCGTTAGCTAGCAACAATCAGTTGAGAAAGAGTTCATAAAAATCCAGTTCATAATGAAATATGTATTATATTTGTACATACACTAACTTCCTAATAACTAGCAAATTAATTTCTAGGATCGTGTATGATGAGAGTGGCTTGTAGTCGTTACATAGCTCTTTTGTACAACTGGCAGAGCGGTGCTCATTTGTAAACTTCCCGTGAAAAAACCAACAAATGGTTATATACGAATTCCTCATAATGCTTATTTTTCTAATTGTTTCCAATTTGTCCAACAAACGCCTTACTTGCTGGTCTATTTTTGCATTAGTTCCTTGGTGGATCGACGAGATACCAAAGCAATGCAGGTAATTTCTATGCTTTTGAGTAGCACTTAAACAATGCGTCATCATCTGTCCAGCTGTTCGTTTACGTTCATATCGAGAATTTTGAACCATCTGAAGAGCTACAGGAGAGGTGTTCGAAAAGCATATGTCGCTGCTGAAGGAAACAACTTGGACTGCCATTATCGGTTCCAGTACTGGAAAATGATTTTAAAAGACCTCTTATAAAATACATTCATTCACAGCATCATTCCCCAAGGAAGCGCTTTGTCCCAAAAAAACTGGAATTACCTTCTCTACAACGGTCGACTGTAGCAACAAAAGACGGACTCAAAAATGGATCATAGAGAGGAGGTTCTTCTTTGCGAAGCTCGTTGATTCTCCAGAAGAAACTCTTTGGAAAGGTCCTGAAAACTATGCAGTGGTGTCTCAACTTATTCTATTAAATAAATAGAAAATGAAGAACTTCCTCACATCTCTCCCCTCCTTGAATACAACGAATTGGTTTGAGATCTAGACTGCACATCTAAACTTGATGAATAATTGCAAGGTAGTTAGATTTACCAATACTAATGTTTCTTCATGATGTATTCAACTACACTTAACTCGTTCTTATTTTTTTGGAGATGGATACGAATGAAAGATTGGAACTGTTTGGAAAAGGCATATTTCTTGTTATACTCGTGTACCACCAGTACACCACACGAAGGCCTAAGTATTGTTTATTAATATTACATTAAGAAGAGAGAGGTGAGAGAGGGGGTGGGATGATGGATGACACGGCCATAGGGAGACCGGCCCTCCACACGCTCAAGTCCTTATAAATATTGCCCATTCCCCGCAAGCATCCTACTGGCCCAGAAATTTGAATATTTTACAAGGGCCAAACTTTCCCTCTTCTTGGAGGATTAGAACCCGGTCTGCAAGAGACATTTATATTATATATATCAAGCCTGAAAGTTGTTAATAGCGTCATAAACCCTCTTTAACTAGGCAATTAAAAACCCCTCTTGGAGAAATTTACGTTTATCTTATTATCGCCTCTTTTATTTTATTTTGTTTTTTTCATCTTGAAGTTTTTGTCTTAACAAATGATAATATAAATAATGAAACGCAACTACATGAAATATAGTTTATCTACAAATATTTGGAATTATCATTTTAGACAATACTGTAAATCCTTGTATTGACACTAGTAGACATAAATAAACATTGATCTATTACTCATACATATATAGATATAGAAACAATCACTCTTGTAAAAATGAATATATGATAAATATAAAACTTTTTTATGACTTTTAAAATTAAAATTTATAAATATCATATTGCCATTTAAGTGCCTAATGAACTTGCCTTATTCCAAATCATTCGAACTATTTTGAAACGTCTTGTGATAAAATTATAATGTGCCTTATTAGACAATTCTTAATTATGATAAATGTTCTCATTGATACTATAATTATTTACAATTATCATTAACTCACACATTCATACAGTATTTACAAACAGCCACGTGGTTGCCACCTCCCTTGTTTGCGAAAGAGGAAGTGGAGTCTTGGGAAGTCCCCCACGCGTCAACGGATACGAGCCAGCGTAGGCTGACCAAGAGCGCGAGAGCCACATACGGTCAGGACATGATTGGAGAAACTGGCCATTGCCAGGACTCCCGCTGCCACGTATTTATATCAAGTCTCGAGGCCACTGCCGAGTCTAACTACCAGAGAATTTTTTCCGATTGCACATTGAGAAAACAAATATTATTATTCTAGTCTGAGAATTGAATGATTTAGATTTAATTGTTCGGCTCGCTTTAAATGACATTTAAAGAAATGAACCATTTTTTTAATAATGTTATTCGTTCAAATCAAAATCATTGCTCTCATATTTTAAACAATTTTTTTTATCGTACTGTTTCTTAAATTTTTTATACTATAAATAAAATGGTTTCCTCGTGGTATCGCCATATTACGGTCAACCCAAAACTATTCTTCTACCCCTACAATTATTGACTAAATCAACAAGTTCTAGGTCCTTTTTTTTTTTATATATGTATATAACTTCCTTATTGTGCTAAAATTACGATCGGCCTTGTTAGGCAATAAGTGATTGAGATAAATGTTCCCATTCATACCATATTTACAATCCATCATTCACTCAGTCATTCATGCAATGTTTACAAACAGCTCAGAGACCTTCCAAATCCACATCGTTGTCACCTCCCTCGCATGCGAAAGAGGAAGCGGAGTCTTGGGAAGTCCCCTAAGCTCCTCCGTCAGCCGCGTCAAAGGATACGAGCCAGTGGAGGCTGACGAAGAGGGCGAGAGCCACATACGCAGGAAAAACTGGCCATTGCCTTGGTTTGAAAGGTAGCACTGTAAGATTAGGAAAAGGGTTTGTGGTAAATATCTTTTGAGCTTGTAGAGCAAACCTGCGTGCCAAACCCTGTCAAAAAGTTGAGCTTTATCAAGAAAGGCAGCAGTGAATACTGTTTGGTTTCAAGGAAAATGAGGAAATGTGATCAACAACGCGAAGGCCTTGTTGAGCAGTGGAATGTCGTTGACGAAAACTGGTGTGTAAGAAAAAGGTTTTTGGATTCAACAATTGGAAGTAGAAGTTTTAATAGGAGTTTCTCAAATATTTTTGAGAGGATAGGGAGTAGGCTAATTGGACGGCAAGATGAGGCGTCGTTAGGTGGTTTACCGGGTTTGGCGAATAGGACAATAATGGAATGTTTCCAGAGGAGAGGAAATGGCTTCGTTCGGATAATGTAATTATATATGTAGGTTAGGAAGTTTATGGCTTTAAGAGGAAGTTGTTGGAGGATTCGAGGAGTAAGGAGATCATATCAAGGGGATTTTTGGAAAGGTATGTTTTTCAGTAGGTAATTGACCTCAGAGAGGTTAACGGCTTTTGGTGGTAGTGACAGAGGTATAGGTGAAGTGAGGAAATATTTAACAGTTGTGCTGTGAGTATGGTGTTGATGAGAGAGTATGGGTAAGATGTCTGCATCTGCAAATTCCTCCGACCTATCCCCATCCGAAGCCACCCTGGACCCATCACCACGACGGAGTGGGTGTGAAACAGGTTGATACTTTCGGATTCATTTAGTTACATTCCACAGAGAGTTATCCCTAGTAGACAGAGAGGAGAGGTGGCTATTGAAGGAATCGGAACGGAAGGATTCCAATAGCCGCACTACGAATGGCAGTATTGATTGTACCAGGAGTTCCACAGGGCAGTGTCCTGGGCCCCATCCTCTATAACCTATACACCGCTGATGTCCCCTCTACTCCCAATACCTTCTTGGCCACATTTGCAGATGACACTGCAGTCTTGTCATCCCACGCAGACCCCGACATAGCATCCCATAACCTTCAAAAACACCTTGAAGAGATCGAGTATTGGTGCAATCAATGGCGGATCAAAGTTAATGAAGCAAAATGCTCCCACATTACCTTCACCCTTTGTCGCAAGACTTGTCCACTAGTTTATTTTAGTTCTATTCCTCTCCCTGTATCCGAGACAGTGCGGTACTTAGGCTTCCATCTTGACAAACGACTGACCTGGAACCCACATACGAGACTAAAAAGACAAGAACTAAACAGACGCTTTGGACAACTGTACAGACTACTTCAAAGGACATCCCATCTCTCAATAGAAAATAAACTACTAATCTACAAAGTTATACTTAAACCAATCTGGACATACGGAATAGAGCTATGGGGGACAGCAAAAAAGTCGAACATCAAGCGTATCCAATCCTTTCAATCCAAAGTCCTAAGAACAATAGTAAATGCCCCTTATTATGTCAGCAACAAAACCCTTCATAACGATCTTAATATACCCTACATTCTAGAACTCATCCCTTCCAAGTTTATGAAATTCCACAGCAGCCTTTCCAACCACCCTAATCCTCTAGCACAGTCATTGCACTGCGCCACTCATCCCTATAATCCTCCTCGGAGACTGAAACGGCAGTGGCCTCGTGACCTACTATAAACGCGTGACAGTGGGAGTCCTGGCAATGGCCAGTTTCTCCAATCATGTCCTATTGTATGAATGAGCGAGTGAATGATGCTGTAAATATGGTATGAATGAGATCATTTATCTGTATTATTATTGCCTTATAAAAGGCAGATTGTAATTATTGCACAATAAAGATTGTTATATATATATAAAAAAAAAAGTATTGATTGTACAAGTGGCGATCAGCAGGATGCCGGGATCTTTGCCAAACTGTTCTGGAGCAGCTTTTGGATTGGATTAGATCTTTGAGATGCTGAGGTAAACGATTATGATTGTGAATTTTTGGATGAAGATGGGGCGACGATGCCTCCCAACCTCTGGATCAGAGTATAATAATAATGCACTGCATCGTCTAGGTCTCGGGATGTTTTCAGGGTCACTTTGAGGTTACGGAATCTAGAAGAAACTGGTGGAAGTGGTCCCAGTCAACTTTTGCGGTTTATCCCTTAAATTTTATTTCGATATGTTAACTTTTGTACCAAGGCTATTTATGTACAGGATTTTATATTTTTTTTCCAACCCCATTAAACATCATGAAGTGTCGTTAATCAATTAATTACGTCGTGATAAACAAAAATCTTTTTTAACGTACTGCTTAGAGTAGATATCGCTTCGAAGATCTAGTCTATAATTTTAACTAATATTAAACTATATAATTGAATAAAGAATCATCAAAACTGTTATTTGGAAATATTACTCAGTCGAGTTTGTCAAAGAATTATGAAATTTTGCGTATCGGTCCTGTTTGTTGCACTTATAATACTAAAAATAAATCCATGTAAAAATACTAATCAGATAACAAATACTACAATTTATAGTGAATGTTTTAAGTTATAGACTTATACCATTAGCAAGTGCATGGACATTTTTTAATTGTATTTAAATTTCATCTCATTTCTTAACTGTTTGAAAACTTCCAAACATTACTATATTTCTTTGTTAATGATTGTATTTACAAAAATATTAGTTACATAATTATTGTTGTTATATTTTGAGTGATTGACTCCTTATTAATTTTCTAGCCTGTATGCTGAGATTCTTTTCCCTAGATCCCCCTTCATGGTTCTACCTTTTCTCGAGAACTTTTATATAGTAAAAGAGTAAAACTTTTTTTTTTATACAGATTTTTCAAGTTACGCTACTTTAAAATTATGTGAAGTTGTTCATTTTTTATTAAAAATAGGTTTACAAGTATCCTACAAAGTTTCCTCTTTAGTTTCTACTTTTAGCTATTGGATGGAAAGGTCCCAGTATTTTAATTGATTTTTTATTCTTTAAGTGTTGCAGCACCAGACTACTAACAGCAGAGAACTGGGTTCTATTCCCGACTGAAATCAATTTTTTTTTTAGGAAAATCAGGATTGAGACAGCTTCGTGGGGGAAATTGAGAAACGAGTTAAATAAAACCAGCGCCACTTATTAACTCCAGTGGCAGCCTCGGTCGGCCTCTTTTCGTTAATGGCCATGAAATTAATTATATTAGAGAAATAGTTCTACATCTGATTAAATAATTTATTTTTAATAATTCAGAAATTATTATTGTACTGATCATTGGACACTGAGACAAACCATTAGACTAATTCGTCGAGTTTACAAATTAACTTGTTTTTAAAAAAATATAGTCTTTCACGTGCCAATGTTATTAATTCGTTTTGTTATTTTTTTGTTTCAGATATTTCCCGATTTTTATCACCTCGAACATCGAAAGGTGGCCAAAAGGTCCCTTCGGCCTAATCCGTACCATCATGAGAACCTTATGTCCGAAAAACAGGTAAGCATATTTTTACACAATTACATTTCATCAATCATTAAAATATAATCAACCCTTCATTAAAATATATACCTTAGGTGTCATTACTTATACATATTAAACCTGCCTACTGCTAATAAAAAATTCAATCGTGATAAAATAATAATTGAATAAAAAAGATAAAGCAGGAATATTAAATTATAATTTCAGGATCCCACGTTTTTTTTTTTTAAATTAAAAATGGAGTTTGTGTAAAAAAAAAATCAAATACTATTGGCAGTACGGTGTTATGCATATGCATTTATTAGAGTAGAAACAATGTCCGCAAAAAAATAATTTGATCGTTTTTTCCTCCCTGTAAGGATGAGTGAATTCTATCCAATTTATTTGATCTTCGCCCCTTTTAATTTGATTGAATTCTTTGTTAATGGACTCATTTTAATTTTATATTCACTGAAAATTATAAAGCTCACTTCATTAGGCGAAAGGTCATTACTTAATTTTATCAAGCGCAGTACTCGTCATCGCTCAAATATGCCTCTCATTAGTATAACGATCGGTATTAAAAATCGCTGTGGCCTAAAGCTTGATATCCTACAGTATCTGTAAATCCTAATCTAATTAAATATTTATTGTGATAAAATGTGTGACAATCTGCCTTATTGGGCAATGAGTAATTGTGTTCAATGTTCTCATTCATGCTATATTTATAATTTTTAATTTAGTCGATCATTCATACAGTATGTACGAAAAGCCCAGAGACCTCCCAAATCCACATGGTTGTCACCTCCCTCGCACTACCGTCAGCCGCGTTACCGGATACGAGCCAGTGGAGGCTGACGAAGAGTGCGAGAGCCACATACGCCCAGGAGAAACTGGCCATTGCCAGGACTCCCACTTTCACGTATTTATAACACGTCACGAGGCCACTGCCTGGTCTAACTGTTAGATAAATGTTTTCGATTGCACATAGATGCGAAAGCCGTATCTGTAAATACTATAATAGTGTATACTCAAAACTTATGCGCAAAAATAATAAAAATGATTCTATGACACATAAATGATTTCTTCATTTTAGTGCACCTTTGTATTGTCATGAATGGAACTACGGCGTATACAAATGGCAAAATGTTGCAATGCGGGTTGGCTGTGAGAGGAGGCGGCAAGAAAAGTAGGTTCTAGACAAGTAAACCATTGTCTTGGCCAGGGTAAGGGTTGAAAATAAGAAGCAGGGATTTTCAAACAGTAAATTGTGGCCACAGTAAATAAAGTACTTGAGAGCCAGGTGGTCCCGCTAGAAAGTGTTAAGCCATATAACTCCCGATGCCTTAAAAGTCAGATTATGAGTTAACGAAGGGACGAGGACTAGATCGACGTAAGAGCAGGGTAGTCCCAGACTTATATCCACTCGAATATGAAGAGGATGGGATCTCTTTGAAGGAGGGTACGCCGCACGCCTGGTCATTGCTCGCCTTTTGGATGAGGAAAAGGAGGGTGCTTAAATAGATAATGAAAAACGGTTTTGTCGCTTTTTTTGTTGATGACTTACGAGAGAGAACCTGCTGGTTGGAGCTATACCCTGTCAAGGACTGATGAACTTGGGCTAGATGACTTCTTGGTGGAGCTGACTCGGGGAGCCTGATTGCTAGTGTTGGTTTGTGAGGACACCGTGAGTTTGAATTCAACCTGTACCATAGCCATGACCAATTCATTTCAAATGCCATGCCATATTGTGAGCCAGGTACATTCAATTGTTAAGACCATAAGTTCACAAATATTTGTCTTACGAGTCGTATATTACCTCGTTGTAAATTTTGTTTGAGGCGATAACATTTGTTGTGTATCGATTGCAGTATCGATTATGTGAGCCAGTCTAATCCCGCTCTCGTGTGTTACCTTCTCTTAGTTGTTCAGTTCATTACGAATCAACGTAACTAATGTATTAAAAGTGTATCAGTTCCTTAAATATAATAGTGGTATAAAGAGTGTGTTTTCCCTGTCTACGTTCCTATCCAGACATAACAAAGTGGCGACGAGGATAAAGACAGAGAAAAGTGATATTTAATCTCAAATTTTATCGTCAACCTGGAACAATGGACCCTGCTCAATTCGCCCAGTTCTTGCAACTACAACAACAACAATTTTCCATTATGTTAGAAAAATTCTCGTCCATACATCAAAGCTCTTCTTCAACACTTCCTCAACATAATGTAGGTAAGTTTGATACTTTTGATAAAAACACGGAAACTTTTCAACAATACAAAGAAAGGTTTGATAACTTTTTTGCCCTAAAAGGCTTATCGTCAGACAAGGCCTCAGCAAAAATGATTCTTTTAAATAGCATTGGCCCTGAATATTTTGATTTGCTCAAACTATCAGTAGCACCAAAAGAACTCAATACATTAACATTTGATGAAATCACTAAAACCCTTGACGATCAACTGACCGAAAAAAAAAATATTTTAGTTGAAAGACATAAATTTTTGTCACAGAAACAAGCACCTAACCAATCTATCCAAGATTTTGTCAACCAATTACGAAAATTTGTCCCTGCGTGCAGCTTTAAATGTGAATGTGAGAAGTCTGTGGCAGACCTTTTTTTACACTCCCAGTTTATCAAAGGCCTCTCTAACCAAGACATACGCCACCAACTTCTTTTTTTGGATGACTCAAAAACATTTTCTGACGCTGTCTCAAAGGCACAAACCTTAGAAGCATCAAATGAGGCAAGTAAACAATTCAATATACCCACAGAAAATAATTCAAACAGTGTACATAGACTTTCGAGACCTCGAAGTAGGAGTTAAAATAACTATAATGCAAAACCTAAAGATAAATCAAATTCAAAATACCCACGCCTTAATTTGAAACACCTTGGAATTGAAGGGCTTTGTTTAAAATGTGCCCGAAATAATCACATTTCAAAAAATTGCAGAGTTGATTCGACTAAGTTAAAATGTCAATACTGTGAAAAGTTGGGGCATATCGAAAAAGTGTGTCTAAAAAGATTAATGTCAGAGAAAAAAGGAGTGCAGGCAGTAGACTCAGAAGAAGATTCATTCCTCCATGATCAGTACACAATATATGAAATTAACAGTCAGGATCAAGACACACAGAAGTATGTCGTTCAAGTAAAAATCAACAATATAATTCAACAATTTGAAGTGGATTCAGGAGCTGGACAAACACTCTTAAATGAATCAAATTTTAATCGTCTGAACCTTAACAAGAAACTTCAAAATACCAGCATCCGATTTCGCTCTTACACCTCAGGTATTTTCGTATATAGTAGTCGAAGTAGAGGTTCCATATAAGGACATAAAATCCATTGAGACTATTTTTACAAAAGCATAAAAAATTCTACTGGTCTTTCAGATGTGAATCAGCCTTTACACAATTAAAAAACGAAATTTCTAGTGATAGAGTCTTAACACCTTTCAATCCAGACCTTCCTCTCTCGTTAGCTTGCGACGCCTCACCAACCGGGGTAGTGGGAGTACTCTCACACACCATAAATGGCATAGAAAAACCTATCGCTTTCGCATCACGTTCATTGACCGAAACCGAGATGAACTATAGCCAACTAGACAGAGAGGCCTTGTCTATCGTTTTTGCTCTCAAAAAATTTTATTATTATATTTATGGCAGAAAGTTTATCCTTTATACCGATAACCGACCACTGACCCACATTCTGCACGAGAATGCACACATTCCAGCAATGACGTCCGCTAGACTTCTGCGCTACGCAACCTGGCTCACAAACTTCGACTACCAAATTGAACATAAAAAGGCAGAAGAAAATGTACACGCCGATTTCCTTTCAAGATCCTCTATACAGGAAAATATTTCCCAACTCGAACAAAATATTGAAGAAGAAGTCTCGTTAACTTCTAACGAAACCATTTATACTATTTCCAACGATACGCTGAATGATAAAACTTTCGCTGAAGAAACCTCACGAGATGAGCAACTAACCAGAATAAAATCAGACCTTTTGAACGGCGAAAATAATATCACGGAATCCTACCTGCAAAACGGCATAATTTTTAAAGGACAACGAGTAGTCGTTCCAACGTCCTTACAACAAGCAGTTCTTAATGAACTTTCTTAATTACTTATTGCCTTATTAAAGGCAGATTGTAATTATAGCACAATAAAGGAATTACAATATAAAAAAATGAACTTCATCACACCCATGCAGGGGTTGTAAAAATGAAGCAGTTATCCCGCCAATACGTTTACTGGAAAAATCTGGATAAATACATTGAGCATCTTGTCAGAGCTTGTCAGGAATGCGTACGAATTAGAAAAAATCCCCCCAAAGCACCCATCCATCACTGGGATGAACCCTCAGAGAATTTTGATAGGGTTCATATGGACTATGCGGGACCATTCCAAGACCACCACTTCTTTGTTTTAGTAGAAGCAAAGTCCCGCTGGCTAGAAGTCCGTTTCTCCAAGAATGCACCAACAACAGATTCAACCATTCAATACCTTCAAGATATATTCTCAACTCACGGCCTACCAAGAGTCCTAGTTTCAGATAACGCAACACTATTCAAAAGCGAAACATTTCTCAAATTCTGTACGCACCATGGCATTCAACAAAAGTTCATAGCCCCAGGCCATCCCGCCACCAACGGAATCGCAGAACGTAATATTCAGACCTTTAAACAGAAATTACAGGCCATGATTAGCTCTACGTTACCCCTCCAAAGAAAAGTCCAAGAAATCTTAATGCGATACAGGTCAACCCCGCTAGCATGTGGGAAATCACCATCGGAATTGTACCTACAACGTAGAATACGGATTCAATTAGATCTGCTGAAACCACCTCCACAAACACCAGCTCTTTCCAGCACCACTCAGGGTACACGCCAACTAAGCGTGGGAGATCGCATACAAGCAAGGTGGTACCCCCACACTGGCAAACCAGCATGGAGACTCGGAACTGTAATCCAAAAAATTGTAATCCATAATTAAACTCGATATTAATGGATATAGCCTGAAGAGGCACATCAATCAATTGCTTTTCATTGCGAGCGACGCCAAACCCAAGAAGAGAGTGATGTTTACTCTACCACCCAAGAGTCCAACCACTGATGACGAACCAAGAAGTAATCTTCCAGAAGACGTCCAGCCAGATCCAAGTCCAAGACCATCGACCCGCCCGCAGCAACAACAAGAGCAACCTAGGGTCCAGCCAGAACCCATTCTGAGACGATCAGGCAGAAAACGGAGGCCACCAGGAAAACTGCTAGACTATGTAACTCAATTTACCACCTGATTTACGCAGACTATAATGTTTCATAATTATTCTAATTAGCGTGGGAGACTGTTGTGTATCGATTGCAGTATCGATTATGTGAGCCAGTCTAATCCCGCTCTCGTGTGTTACCTTCTCTTAGTTATTCAGTTCATTACGAATCAACGTAACTAATGTATTAAAAATGTATCAGTTTCTTAAATATAATAGTGGTATAAAGAGTGTGTTTTCCCTTTATACGTTCCTATCCAGACATAACAACATATATTTTCAGATATATTCTAGGTAGAAGATTACTTGATAATTGATTTAATATAGGTATGTATTTGTGGTAGTGTTGTTCTGTTAATTTTCTTAATTTATGATATTCCTCTTATATTTAATAAAATCACATTGTCATGGTTCTTCACAATTTTTATGAATTATTTGTCAAGCGTAATCGTTCAAATTCACCCTAATATCTAGAGATCCTAAAAGGTAACTTTTTGATTCTTAATAAGGGGATATTTAATAAATACTTCTATTTATCTATCTCACCCGAATTACCTTTGGTGAACAACCCCAATCAGTCATATTTCCTTTTGATTGAAATCGTTCTATTAAATTTTAACCTAGTAGCAACGTTTATTAAGGGCTGAATGCATCATAATGCTGGTAGCTAAGTAATGGCCAGCCTGCAATATGATGCCCTTGGGAGCATAGCTACCTTTACGACAGTATAGCCTAGGCCCCGAATTAGCGAAAAATGAATACTTCAACATATTAAAATTAGAACGCTATGGCCAATGGCAACACAAATAAAACTAATTCAATACAAAGAAAGTACAATTCGCATTGTATCATGCATGAATAAAAGTACCGATCTAGTGATTATTAATAGTAATTTATTCGGTTACCAATTAGGTGTAGCGCTCTCCCTATTTAGGTATTCCAAATGGTCTAAAACTACACACAATGGCTTTCTATTAATTTTACATGGAGGGGACACTTTGATTAATATTAAATGAATGTTTTTATCGAATAATCTTGTTGAGATTTAATAAAATGGTTATAATAATTATTAGTAGTCTTAGTGATTCCAAGCAATGAAAACTAAATCGTAATTAAGTAAATGAGCTTAATATATTATCTAACCTTGCAATTTATTGTGAACAGCCGTGTCTGGGGTGGTCTTCTATAGGAGTCGTAGATCGTAGAATTTAGGCAGGAATATATTGGCCGACTTGTACAGACTTATCAAACGTCTTCCTGAGATACTAAAGGTACTATTACGTTGGGATTGCCTGCGGTAACGGTTGACAGCGACTGCTGGCAGTTAAGAAGTGGGAATTGATGACGTCACAACCACTGACTGCCGGGCAGTTCCAACGAAATATGGCCGTTGATTTCCTATAAAGCAATTGTTAACTGCCAGCAGTCACTGCCAACCGCTACCGCGGGCAGATCCAGCGAAAACGTACCTTATGAGATAGGTACCGCTCTAAGTCTAAGGCTTCACCTACCGGCTCTTTATTTATTATTTGATTTTTTTCGAGGACTTTTTGGGACACTGAATCATGGACGGTGAGACAGTAGTCGTTGATCCCTCGCACCAAGGAGCTAGTTTCATTACAAACGTTACAAACTGACACGATTCACAATATGACACAATACCTCACCACAACCTTACCAGATTTTCATTTGCTCAAAAAATGAAGTTTTTGGTGTTTTCTTAGAGGTTATTATTACTATTACACGGATGATCTTATTCGGCAGACAGTTTAATGGATACCCATGTTCCAACCTACATGATGGATTGCCGATGCTTTATAAAAAGGAAAATGACAAATATCATGATTTCTCGAATTTAATGACCTAAACTGACATTGATGTACGGAATGTAGCAATTCCTAACAAAACAATATTCAGTATTGAAGCTTGCGAAACTTGTCCAAGCTTGAGTCTGTTGAAACACTAGTTAGAGCAGACATTCAGAAGTTGCCTACTTCCGCTGATGTCGAAGCCATTACAAACTTCCGGTGCAATGCTTTTTATTGAAACATCAGCACGCTAGAAACTTATTTGAACTACTTCAAGAGCAATATAAAACTTAACGAACGAATGCTCAAGTCCGATTATCAAGTTTAAGTCCTAAACACAATATCCACTTAATAAAGCCATCCTACTTAATTAAACGTATCTCTCTTTTATATTATGATCTTGATAAAAAAATTATCTGCTTATGCTCAGGGAACACTTAAGAAATCTATTCACGTAATTAGTGATTAATAATTGAAATTATTTAACAATTTATTTAATTTACCTTAGGTACATAGAATTGATAAAGAAAGAAATTTTCGTTAATGAAAATCCTGTTTTTATTTTCTTTGTAAATTGCTGAATTAAAGCAATCTTTACTTTTAATTATCTGTAAGTTTTCTTTAATTACACGCTTACTTAGCTGTGGCAATTGTTTCGGAATTAAATATTTGATTTATGATTCATTCATCTGCCATGATATTAGATATATAAATATATATAAGTTATTCGCCACCGGATAGAATGTGATAAAGAGAAGGAAAACGGGAACGTAAGACTAACTTCAGCTCTCTAAATAGACTGTCTTTATTTCTCTTTGTAATCCGACATATACGGGATCATGGGATACAGAGCTACCTCTGACTTTAACTTATATATATATATATATATTATGATTTATGTAAATGCAATAAACTTTATTTTAAATTATCTGTCGTTAGTTTGTTAGCACAAAGGTACTGGGAGGATTTGGACCCATCCATACGAAAATGTAAACATTGTTGGATTGTATTAATGTATGTAGGTGGCTTACATAGTTTTTATCGACATCCTTAAATTATACCTCGTGCCATGTAAAACACTGCATATTAGACGAGTCCGAGTTCTCTCCAGGGCTCAAGTCGTCCCTGTGGAGCTTGGGCTGTGCTCTCGTCCTTGTATTCTCTGGGGGTCACATCGGTTCCCCAAATGAGTTAAATATGCAAACAAAGGTGTTGATGCCGCGAGGCCTCCACGCGAAGTAAATCAAATCTACAACGTACAGTACAATTCTAAAAATATCTACGATTTTTTTTTTACCGAGTGTAACCCACTGTATGTTTAGGCTCTGACCCTTAACCTGTTGAAGCGGCCACCATTTCGCTAGACCACTGGAGACCATTCAGAAATTAAATTGCCTCCCTAAATCAGAATTTTAAATGCCTTTATTCGGAATACTTGAATATCCGTTGGAGCGAATAAAGCTGTAAAAACACCTATACTGTTCATAAATATTCAATGGGCTGTTGAAACCTGAAACCCTCGTCAGTTGACTATCGTTTTAAAACCCTTCGTTTTACCTGCACGAATGATTGGCAAAGACCCATTTAATACGAAGAAATCTAAAAAAAATTAATGCTATTAAACCGGATGAGGACTTGAGCGACATTCACAACCTATTGCAACGTCTCCCCCTCCCAAAAAAAAAAGTTCACATAGGCGAGAATCGCATTCAAGTCTCTTGAGTTAGTAACCCAGTTCGCCTGTGCAAATTATCATAACTAGATCGCAGATGTGCAGCATCGTTGTTTATTTATTATTTCAGCTAAATGTTAAGCATTAGTTTTTTAAAAAGCACTTAAATGATTCTGGAAAAACTTTTTGGTATTTTTCCGCTAAAAGTCGTTTTTTCAAAATGGTAAATAACTGAAATATAATTGTAAAATAAGTCTGGAAAGTCTTTAAGACGCTATTTCCAGTCTTGGCTCTCAAAACCTTTTTTTTGTATAATTTGTTAGTAGTTTTATCTTGTACCTTCCGATATAGAACTTCAAATCATAATTGGTTCTAGAAATATTATAAATTAGCTAAGTGTTCCCGGATTTTATTCACAAATTTATTATATTTTAACATAACAATCATCATATTTTGAGGTGTTTTAGAATATGCCTTTTAAATTTAAGATCGACCGGATCATTTGAACCTGCATTACAGACAAACAAAAGCAATGTACAAAGCCCCCTCGGCTTCAGCAACGATGTTAACGTTTCGTTAATTATCACCTTTGTTACATATGGCTCACTCCTTCAACCTTGGTACCAACTCGGTTTTTGCTGACGATATTGAGTTATTTTGTTCCATTTAACTTGTTGAATGAAAAAACTTCTAATTTAATACTTGTGGTCTGAAAAGTTTCCGACCTCAACATGAAGATGATAATAAAATAAATAAAAGCTTTCGGAAACTTTTCAGACCGCCCTCGTACATTGTATATATTGTGTGAGGTTAACAATATTGGAGCTAGGCTTATGTACAGAATACAAGGGTTCTCTTTATGAATGTTTGATGCTAATACTTTTGCTCTTGTTCCTAAATTGGATAGAGAAACGTCCAATAAAAATGCAGAACTCTTTGGTAAGGCTACTTTTTCATTTTGTTTCCATTAGTACTTTATGCCATTGAACACTTTCTTAAACACACTACTTTAATTATTTATTATCAATAGTAAAGTTATTAGCTAATAGTGAAGAAACCTGTTGGCGCAATTCAGCCAGCAGGTAATTGATGGCCGCTGGCAGAATCCTACTAATTACGCCTCCCTCAACTGGGATTAGAATAGAACTTCCTGGTCATTCTCACTAATTCGTCATCAAGTTCTGTTGACGAGATGACGGATTATCTATTGTTAGATTACTTCCGAATGACGACCTAGCTTAGTTATGTATGCGTCATTGAAACAATTCTTAATTCGGCTATTATGAAAAAAGTTGAAGTTGAAAAACTGTGCGAAATATCCTCCTTTAATTTTTTAATTATTTACTACTTATTACTGTTGGAACTATTATCAATTCATCTTTAGGTGACATGTACACAATCATAAAAAAAAAAGTGACTAAAAATATGTAAACATTAAAAGAAATTAAAAAAAAAAGTAATTATAAGGTAAAAAAATATAAAAACACTTAAAGTATTATTATGATCTATAAATTAATTTATTCTATATTTAAAATACGATATCACTCTTCAAAGTTTGTAAAAGTTGCCTACTCGATCGCCACTCCAGAAAGTTGCTGAATTCAAATTTTTCGCTCGCAGCAAGAACAATTTATTAAATGAAGGAAACCAAACTGTAAATACTATTAGATTTTATTGTTAGCCGTGATTATAAATAAGCTGAAGGATTTGTTGGAAAAATCGGCTTGTGTTTATGAAAAAGAGCTGTTAAGTTATCATTTTATATTTTCATCAAGTTTATTCATGGGCAACTTTCACATTCGTCATACTATCCCACTACTCCACCAAAAAGGTCTTGTTCAACTTAATTTATTTTTATAAGTACGGATAAATGCCTGGGAAATTCAATCATGGTCTGCATTCCATTCCTCAGGAAACCGGAGTATCGGCAACTCACGATCATTGTAGATGAAATCTGTTAATTTAAATATAAAAATACTAATATAAATAGTAGGTTTAAATGTGGTTTATATTTAAGGTAATTTATAATTTAGACGATAAAAAACTGAGCAAAGCAAAAATAATTAAATCATCCCATTCTCTAAGAGAGAAAATAATTCACAGTGACAAAATTAAACCAAAGTAAAAATAATCAAGCTGGACAGTTAATTGAGTTAAAGAGCCTCAGTGCCAACAGCTATTACTGTAATTTGGTTTAACATCCATCGGAGTATTCGTTTTTTTTTTAATCTTTTGAGAAAATTACCAAGGATTCAGTCCATTTTGTAGGAATTGACTTTTCAAATCAAATTAAAAAAATTGTGATGCCTTTATTGTTTCACCCTCTTCAAATGCTTTTGGATGAAGAAATGACAAGATTGTAGTTTCTAATTATTACTTTTTTTTGCTGTAGAACTTTTGTGAAAAAATACTACTTTTCATCGACCATAACAGTTTAAATTACATTAGGTTATTTTTAAAAAAATTATACTCGGAATTACTAACTGGTAGAGGCTGGTGAAGTGTTGACATCAATTAAAACACGCACACGCACCTCAGTGGAGTTGGACTTTAAACGCCTCTAGGCCAATTGTATACCCCCCCCCCAAGTGGATTATTTGTTTAAAAGATGACGTAATAACTCTAAAGGTTTCTCTCCTACCTTCCATATGCTCTAGTTAATTGCACTAAAAATTAGCTAACTATTCTAGGTGAAGTATTACCCGAATCGTTTAGAAACCAATTTTCAATAGGATTTTCCTATTTAAAATTGTTCAATATTTGTTTCAACAATTTCTGAAACTTCATTATACAGCTGATAAATACATACAAAGGGTAAAATTATAATAGGTGTGGTCAAAGAGCAGTATGATGTCAAAGTTGAAAACGTCACTTTTAGAAACACTAAAAATTACCATGTTTACAACTAAAAGATTTTTATAATACATAATAAAATCAAATTTAGTCATTAAAACTGAGTTCCCTATTAAAACTAGCTGGAAACTTCAATAAAAAAAGTGTTTAGCCCTACATAGCTCGCAGTCAGCTTGGCGTCAGCTCGAAACATCAAAAGGACCTTTGCGTGGAATGGCCCATATCCATTTCATAGTTAGGCAAATGTCTTTCAAACAGTTCACATGAACCTCCTCCTCTTCACAAAGCCCCGATGCAAGACGACTTGTCGAGTATGTCAAAACGTTGTCTATGAATTAATATAATGTTGTCCGAAATATAACTACATTTTTCATCAACCCAAGCCAATATCCCTACAAAACCTTCAATCGTAAATTATATACTCAAAATGGTTGTTTGTTGGAAAATTTTTACTACAGCCATTCGTACTAACGTGAAGCCATGCCATCGTATTCGTTAATGACCATCATATTTCTAACATACGAGTGTGAGTTTCAAAATGAACGGTATGGAACGAACTTTGGAAAGTTTGAGTTAGTTGTAATTTACAGGGTTTTTGAACTTCCGCACTTCATCTTTCACCTTGTAGAAAAAAACAATAGTTTGACAAACATCGGTATTTTCTTTGGAACGGATTTCTCGGTGTCATCACTTTGGGATCGATAATGCTAAAAGTTAGATATTAAATTGTAAATTCTCTCGATAAACCATGGCAATATGTGGACATTATAGAATGTAGAACTAATCAATTGTTCGGTAAGAATGTCTTAAAGATATGAATGGAGGATGATTAATCTTACTTTCTTTGCTGTGAGTCACCCCGGTCCAATCTCAGACACAGATGAATCATTCACTTGAGGATTTCCTCTGCCGGACTAAGCTCCCTCAAGTATTTATTAGCCGCCCCATCTCGTTCGGGGGGTGCTCCCCCAATCCAATGCAATCCATCATAATAGCAGTAGTTTTCTGCCGTTTCTTGCCGAATCTGGAATAAAATGAATCACCAGAACGACATTTACGTTGTGTCATTACAAGGGATCTAATGCTAGTTCATTTTTCCTTTGATGTAAAAAAATTAATATATAGATATACGTCAAATAAAAATAAACTACCATAAGGAAAAAAAATGGTTTGAGGATTCTACGTTTGTCTGGAAAATAATACAAGAGGCATTCCTTAGTTTAATGCTCATTATTCTGGAATGCTTTCGTTTCTTGAATTATTCTTATGTTTTAGTATCAATACAAATTAATCTCCTTACTAACATAATGTTTGTTTACCACGGTAGTGATTTGTTTGAGAATGCTTCTGAATTTATCTGCATGATGAAGAAATTCTACAATTAACCGAACACCTCACGACAGACAAGATTTTAAGGCACTTTATTAATAGAAACAAGTCGCGATAGTAAAGACTATTAATACAGGAGGGTAGTGTCACGTTTTCGCTGGAACTGCTCGAGGCAGTGACTGCTGGCAGTTAGGCAGTGACGATGACTTCACAACCGCTGTCTGCCGGGCAGTTCTAACGAAATATGGCCGTTTATATACTTCAAAGCAGTAGTTAGCCAGCAGTCACTGCCGACCGCTACCGCGGGCAGCTCCAGCGAAAAAGTACTTAAGATGGACAAAGACAAGAATAGGAGAGGTGTAAAAATGAGCCCCAGGTGTTCTGCAATGTTGCAATGTGGCATTTTTCCTTAGTAGTTATTGTAGTGGCTACATGACTCGTGGCTGATATCGAGCCCAAGACCTTCTAGGACCCGCTAGGTCTTAGATGTTTCTTCGGGTCGGCTTTTCTTTTGTGCCTTCAGGTATCCAAAATAAGCCACCTCCTCCTAACACAAAGTGGTACGGTCTTGCCGATAAAAAGCTTATTGTCCCATTTTCCTCCCAACTACTTCTTTGTTTTATGCCAAACCAACCTTTGCTAGCCTACAGAGCCTTTGTTTTATTACTACACGGACAACTTTTCAAGAATTTATCAACAAATTTTAATTTCAGTTTACGAACCGACCATTGCTTACCATCTCGCGGCGAACAACATGTACTATTACAAATTTCTGAATTTAAAAATTTGGTAGTCGGTATAATGTAAGGTGTATGAACCGAGTCTCATGTCCAGTCTCATGAAATTTAGAACTCTCCATTCTAGAGATGTTTGCGAAAATGCTTTAAAAGATACCTTTTTAGAGTAAATATACTGTAAAGATATTATTTTCTACCCAGGGGTATAGTGTGTTGAATAATGCGTTTAAATGTGCATTGATTATTATGGAATATATTTCAATTGATCAAATATTGATTAAAATAGAAGGTTTTGTTTTATTTGACCCGATTTTATTAAGACCCACAACAGTTTATAACTCATAAGTTTACGACCATAACTAAGTAAATTTATTAAATTCGTGCACTTAATTAACGAAATGTAATCTATTTATCCAAATAGTTTGTATCCCCTTGCCCTCCTGCTGAACTGTTGCCGAAGCGCAAAGGAGATGAGATAAGCTGGGATTAAAAGTTACCTCCTGTCTAAGCTGACTGGATGAGACATTGACGGGAATAGGATCCGGTCGACGGGTTTAGTAACTTGTTTGTCGGCGTGCATCGGACCTTACTGCACACGGAGCCACGGCAGCTTACGGTCTTCTTCACTTGGAAGTTTCCAACGTCTCGGAAACCAACCTGCTCAAGTTTATAAAACAAAATGAGCAAAAGTTTAATTAACCCGCTCCCTCACCTCGATAGTCAAAGTTCTTCTTTAAGTGTTTGATGGCTGAGGCGGAGTGAGTTACTTTCTAATTATTTACTACTCTTGGCTTCATAATCGGTTATCACGAAGGGTCCTCTACTGACGCAATAATGAGAGCTAACCATTGCATTCTGAACGCTTGACATTTTTACGTCAACCAATAAGTCCAAATGGATTGCGGTCTACCTTATTAAATAAGTGATTTATTAGCTACTTAAAGGAGGGATGTCCTTTTAATTAGTCAATTGAGTTACTATAACCATCGATTAAGTATTTATCTTTTGAGTGTTGTAGACCTGCTATAAATACGTGACAGTCCTGGCAATGGCCAGTTTCTCCAATCATCTCCTGAGCGACTGTGGCTCTCGCGATATTGGTCAGCCTCCGATGGCTCTTATCCAGTGACGCGGCTGACGAAGGAGCGTGGGGGACTTCCCAAGACTCCACTTCCTCCTTCGCACGCGAGGGAGGTGACAACCATGTGGACTTGGGGGGGGGGGCTCTGGGCTGATTGTATATATAGTATGAATGAGATCATTTATCACAATTACTTATAGCCCAATCAGGCAGATTGTAATTTTATCATAATAAAGTTGTAGTTAATCTATCTATCTGAGTGTTGTATGTGGGCTCCGTGTTAGTCTTTAGTCATGATAGAAACCTGCATACCGTTCCGTATTGGGTACAGAAAGAGGGAAGAGAGAAAGAGAGATAAACGATGAAACGGAATTTGAGGGGAAAGCCAAATGTAAATTGAGTGCATTCTTCTTCATTAACGTCTATCCATCTTATCTGATGTTCCAAGTAAGGAAAAGCTAGTCAACACTGTATTGCCACTGTAATCAGCTTTTCCGAGATTGTAACATATTATTATAGTATAGAATCTTTGAAAAATGAATTGTATGTAAAAACAGTCAAGGAACAATTAAAACCATCCCATAATAAAAATCTTCTCATTATCTTATGTTCATTTATCAATCATGTTAATTATGTAAAATTGCGTGAGGTGAAATAGTTTAAGAAAAGTGAAATCATGGGAAAGTGAGATTTGTTTCGTATTAGAGTCAGTACTTAGGTCAACTTGAAATCGCTTAATTCTGTGTCCGATTCTCACATCAGATGGCAGCAGCTACCAACCCAACTTAAGTATTTTTCAACCCCACTATATGGAGGGAGAAAGGACCACCAGTGAAATTAGAGAACAGAGGGTGAAATAGCGAGCGTAAACGAGAAGATAAAAAGATAGGCTTTCGTTTTCAGCACCTCTCGAATCAACATCTGTCGTCTTTCTACTCTCCATCTGCGATACCAGAGGACGCTTTTCAAGATACAACCTCCACCGTTCAAGACTTCCTGAACGAGTAAGCTCACAATTTTATTCTGAAGAATATTCAACGTAATCGATTAAATTCAATGACAATTATATGGGAGTTTTGTTCAGGAAATTGTGATTTTAAGCTAGTCAAGTTAGATTGATAATTATTATTGAAACTTAATTTCGTTTATAATATTAATTTAGACCTTTATTTTTGCTATTCACTTAAAGAAAATTTCAAATTTCTAATTATGTAATAAATACACTTCTTAATAAAGCCTTTCTAAAATCTTATTTATTATTAAATATTATTTTTGCATCGTCTTGTCTATTATTTGCCCCTAATATAAATTCAAATCAACTCTTCACACCAGGGACGTATTCCTATACTAACTAACTACCAAGGTAATTAGTATAGTAATTAACAAAAGAATCACAATAAAAAATTATATTATATATTTCCTCCTGTCACATTCTTGAACATTCGAACGTTGATGGGATATCTTTATGTAAGGCGTCAATATCGTGGTACGAACATTTGATTTCTACATTGACTTTTCTTTTCCGTGTATATACCACCGAAGATCCTTCTCAGACCAAAAGAGTGAAAGTTTAATGGTAAGAGTCTTGCATTCAAAGCCAAAACAAGGACGGGGGTCAAACTATTTTCGTATTCATAGACTTGCAAAGTAACAGCAATTATATTTTAATTCGTCGCCTTATTTCATCGTCGATATTTGTCTCACTTAGGTTCCGATAAGAACAAAGTCTTGTACAATTTCAATGTCGTCAAATTTAAGTGACATTCCAGTTCCATCCTTTTTGCATCAAACTCATTTTATGACCCG
This sequence comes from Acanthosoma haemorrhoidale, assembly GCA_930367205.1. Taxonomy (NCBI): domain Eukaryota; kingdom Metazoa; phylum Arthropoda; class Insecta; order Hemiptera; family Acanthosomatidae; genus Acanthosoma; species Acanthosoma haemorrhoidale. The sequence continues at coordinate 71,623,140 of OV884015.1, read as the reverse complement.
TTCATTGAACTAGCGATAAGATCTATTGATTGGCCTAAGTATGAACCACAAGTACTATTACAAAGTTTTTACATTCTGGTGAATAAATAAAAGAACTTTAATCATAGTAGACAAATCAAACAGTGCTCAAATCACACATAGACACGAAGGAATCGCACACATTGCAGATAAAGTCCCTAGAAGGAAATGGACGTAGGCAATACACCTCTCTCTCTCTCTCTCTCTCTCTCACTCTCTCCCTCTTTCTCTGAAAGAGCTCACTTGACAAGACAGCTTTACAGATGCCCAAAGGGATAGAGGCCGGACAAGAATGGAAAGCGGAAATGAAGAAATCCAGAGGAGGGTTGAAAAAGGACGACATGAATGGAAGCGCCTGAGTCCACTCCGTGTGTATTTACATGATTGAAGAAGCCAACACGCCCAACTAAAGTACTTAAAAAACTTTACAATCGATTATTTATAGAATCTTAAAGCGGTGTAGTGGATAAATAATTCATATTGTTTATTTTATTAACGTAAATTTTTTTTTTAATTGGACATATTTTGATAATAGGAAGATGATAAATTCCCATCAAACATATGTTTCGACATAGTATGTAAGTGTACATCAGGCCCTTGCTGTATGCACATTGCTGAACAATAAGTCGATTTTCAATATTTTATGAATGGAAATATGGACTAGAGTAAGCAGGGGAAATGCCTTATTCCCAAAAATCAATGGGACATTATTCTATCGTCCATTGACATTCTATCGGCAAGACATTATTTGCAAGTAAAAATCCAAAAAGATCCTGTAAATGTCAAATAAGGATATCTCCACACCTTTCACTCCTATAAATTCCATGTTATTTTATTTTTCGCCCATTCCTCTTTTCAAATTTAGAGAGCTTTGAGAAATTTTAAATTTATATTCAACAATATGCTGTATAGGTTTTTAGTACGTATTGGAAGGAACAGTGTAATATTTATATCATGTCTATTTTAAATGAATCTTCTCTCTGTCTGCGAAGCTTTCTCACGTAAAATTAAAGCCGATAGTGCAAAAATGAATTTGAATCTCGAATAAATGATTTTCTGTGATTGAGAGGCTTCAAGAAATAAAATGAAATATTTTTAATCAAAAGTACAATAACTCATATTTAATAAACAGCACATGAGTTTAATCCCGTTGGTGACTTTTCTCTCTTTGTTTTTTTTTCTATATTTTTAAAAATGCAATTTAATTCATGATTGACGAAAAAAAAACTGCGAGGAACGACTAGCTTATATTTATTCATTTAGAGTTCCATTTTTACAATCATTTATTAAAATTTTCGTCCACCAATTATTTATATTACGAATATAATTCTAGTAATAGTAAAAGTTAAAATTATAAAACAATTTTATTGTCACAACTGATAACTTTTTCTTTAATGTAACAGTGCTTTCGACAGCTCCAAGATGTCATATCAGTTATCTCTAAAATAAAATAAAAAGTCAAATAAAACTAAAACTTTTACTTACTTATATAGATACAAACTAATTACTATTATTATACAATGATTACTAATTTAAATATTGTCCTTCTATTTCACTACAGTTAAAAATTCTTAAAATTCAAGCATACAACACGTATCTAATAATAAATAATTAAAATAAAAAACTATCAAGTAACCATTAAAACCATCAAAATTTTTTATTAAATTAAAAAATTATAAAAGCCTACTTAAAACACAACTAGATATCAATCCTACGGATACCCACCCAATTGGTTGTGTCGGATACATAACTCGTTTAAAACACTAGTATATTTTTTTTATCTATTTAACTAAGGTTGCTACAACACTGCAATAAAACTGTTTTATAATTATACCATCCCACAATCAGTAATTTTTATTTTTTAAAGGTCCTGGGCGGCTTCGGATGGGGATAGGTCGGAGGAATTTGCTCTGCATCTTACCCATACTTTCACACCTCACCTTTCTCATCAAAGCCATACTCACAGCACAACTGTGGAAGATTTCCTCACTTCACCTATTCCTCTCTCTCTTCCACCAAAAGCCGTTAATCCCTCTGAGGTCAAATACCTTCTGAAAAACTTACCTTACCGAAAATCCCCTGGATATGATCTCCTTACTCCTCAAATTCTCAAACAGCTTCCTCCTAAAGCCATAATCTTTTTAACCTATATATACAATTGCATTATCCGAACGACGCACTTTCCTCTCCTCTGGAAACATTCCATTATTGTCCTATTCGCCAAACCCGGTAAACCACCCAATGAAGCCTCATCTTACCGTCCAATTAGCCTACTCCCTATCCTCTCAAAAATATTTGAGAAACTCCTACTAAAACGTCTACTTCCAATTGTTGAATCCAAAAACCTTTTTCCCACACACCAGTTTGGTTTCCGCCAACGACATTCCACTGCTCAACAAGGCCTTCGCGTTGTTGATCACATCTCCTCAGCCCTTGAAACCAAACAGTATTGCACTGCTGCCTTTCTCGATATAGCTCAAGCTTTTGACAGGGTTTGGCACGCAGGTTTGCTCTACAAGCTCAAAAGATATTTACCACAGACCCTTTTCCTAATCCTACAGTCCTACCTTTCAAACCGCTTCTTCCAAGTCCGCTGTGGTTTAGAATACTCTAACTACTATCCCATTTGTTTCAGGAGTTCCACAGGGCAGTGTCCTGGGCCCCATCCTCTATAACCTATACACCGCTGATGTCCCCTCTACTCCCAATACCTTCTTGGCCACATTTGCAGATGACACTGCAGTCTTGTCATCCCACCCAGACCCCGACATAGCATCCCATAACCTTCAAAAACACCTTGACGAGATCGAGTATTGGTGCAATCAATGGCGGATCAAAGTTAATGAAGCAAAATGCTCCCACATTACCTTCACCCTTTGTCGCAAGTCTTGTCCACTAGTTTATTTTAATTCTATTCCTCTTCCTGTATCCGAGACAGTACGGTACTTAGGCTTCCATCTTGACAAACGACTGACCTGGAACCCACATACGAGACTAAAAAGACAAGAACTAAACAGACGCTTTGGACAACTGTACAGACTACTTCAAAGGACATCCCATCTCTCAATAGAAAATAAACTACTAATCTACAAAGTTATACTTAAACCAATCTGGACATACGGAATAGAGCTATGGGGGACAGCAAAAAAGTCGAACATCAAGCGTATCCAATCCTTTCAATCAAAAGTCCTGAGAACAATAGTAAATGCCCCTTATTATGTCAGCAACAAAACCCTTCATAACGACCTTAACATACCCTACATTCTAGAACTCATCCCTTCCAAGTTTATGAAATTCCACAGTAGCCTTTCCAACCACCCTAATCCTGTAGCACAGTCATTGCACTGCGCCACTCATCCCTATAATCCTCCTCGGAGACTGAAACGGCAGTGGCCTCGTGACCTGCTATAAACGCGTGACAGTGGGAGTCCTGGCAATGGCCAGTTTCTCCAATCATGTCCTGAGCGTCTGTGGCTCTCGCGCTCTTGGTCAGCCTCCACTGGCTAGTATCCGGTGACGCGGCTGACGGAGGAGCGTGGGGGACTTCCCAAGACTCCGCTTTCTCTTCGCGGTGGATTTGGGGGGTCTCTGGGCTGTCTGTAAATATTGTATGAATGAGCGAGTGAATGATGAACTGTAAATATTGTATGAATGAGAGCATTTATCTTAATTACTTATTGCCTTATAAAAGGCAGATTGTAATTTTAGCACAATAAAGGATTATATATATATTTTTTAAAGGTTAAAATACTCACTGAAAAAAAAATACTGGAGTTAGAGGAAACAGCGGTTTCTATTTTTGTTTTCACTATATTTCTGTAATATTACTGAAATTTCTTTATCACCATCTGTCACGTTTGTAATGATGCTATCGATTTTTCCTCTTTATATTTTTAGAGTGGCGTTTGTTTTTTTGTCTCAGTCTTCCAGTGAGAATATCTTAATAAAATAATGTTCTACTTGATGGTATTTTTTACGTGCTTTCAATATTTTAGCTTTTAAGACAAGCTCAAACATCCTCGCCTTAAGAGTCTCCTTTCTGGCTTAGTAAATAACTATTGAACATTTATTGAAAGCGTATTTCATTCCACAATAAGAAAATAATTTCTAAGATAGTACTAGTTGGTCTAACGGTTGATCTGCTATGGCTCAAACTGCTACTAATGATACCGTATGTATCTATTGTAATAAACATTTGAGCATGCTGATTAAATCATGTAATTTATTCCAATAATTGAAAGTTATATCGGTTTATTAAAATTATCAACCAACTGTTTCATACTATTTTATTATTATTTTAATTATCTTATTTTATCATGCATTGTTTCTTTTTTGTTGGCCACCGAAGTATTTAGTATTTGTGCACTGTTATTATTTCATATGGTCCCGGAGTAAAGTTTTTTTTTTTTTATTCTGATATAACAGACATAAACTTGCATATCCACAGCGTTTACGCTTGTGCATTGTTGAAACTTTATAATTATGTTCGCGTTAAGGGGCATTTTCATCAAGGTATCTAGTCTTAAATATAGAGATTTTAGTTCTATATTGCGATAGTTGGTTAAACCGGATAGGAGAACATGGTGGTTGCATTTGTAGCAGTTTAAGTAATAGCAGTTCTCTCAGGGGGATAAACACACAAGTACCCTAATATGGTAATGGAGCAGTAACGAGAATAATCGTGATAAACGCTTCAAATTCTTTGATACTCCACAGCGGTTTCCAGACAGTTAATTTAAGTACGAAACTATACCACTTGTACGAAATAACTTTAATCGTAAAAGTTCGAAGTAAAGCGCAGTATTGCAGCGAACGAGTGCTAGCAGCTGTTAAAACTATTCGAGCCAGCCACATCGTTGCCTCGCAGACCTGTTGAGTCTATTTATACTTTCATAGGCAGCATGTCTAGTGGTGTTCATATTACTTCTCTATCTCCAGAGATTTTTATTAGATATGTATTGCTTAACAAAGTAAACCACGGATCAAGGTTTAGTAGTTTTTTTTTAAACTAAAACACAAGAACTAAACAGTCGCTTTGTATTACTCATCTAAGAACTCCCCTTCTCTCAATAGAAAATAAATTGTATTAAGTCACACTAAAACTTTAATATTAAAAACAAGTGGACCCACGGACTAAAGTTATTGTTTAGTTGTTATCTTTAACCACTATAATATTGAATATATATTATTACATGAACCCCTCTTGTCTGCCCTTATTTTATATTTCTAAACTTTAATTTTTTGATTGTGATTAACTGTTTTAAATTGCTTTACTTATTATCTTCGTTGTTGGATTGGTTTAGGAATATGTCCCTAATAATATAATAGACAAGAGGTTGCGATAGTAATATTCAATAATAAATAGGACTTTAGGAAAGCTTTATTAAGGACTATATTAATTATTACTATTTATTATATTAAAATTTAACATAAATTTGAAACCCGAATGAAAGAATTGCAATATATAAGACTAAATTAATATTATAAATGAAAATTATGTAACAAAAAAAATAGATCAATCTAACTTCTAGTTATTCCATCTTATCGCTAGGAGGTGAATGTGGATTATCAAAGTTTTAACCTCCTTGGCACAGCGCATCCATTCCTTTCAATCAAAAGTCCTGAAAACAATAGGTAATATCTCTTATTACTTCTGCAACAGAACCCTTCATCACGATCTTAATATCCCTTACACCCCTTATCCTTGATCTCACCGCTTCAAACTTCACGAAATACCACGCTTTACCAGTTATTATTATACCTATTACCCTAACCCCTGGGAAAGTCATTATACACATCCCCATAATCCCTTCAAAGATTAAAGCGTCAGTGGCCTCGTGACCAGCTTTAAATTCATGGCAGTAAGAGCCCTGGAAATGGTCAGCTTCTCCAATCATGTTCTGAGCGTCTGTGGCTCTAGCAAAGTTCTTTGTATTGATTATAAACTAATTGTTTTTTAATCACACATAGTGGGCATTAATGACCCTTGCAATTGACATGCCCTAAAATAAACAAACAAAAAGGACACATAAACGCTGTAAAGAAAGTATCAAGTATTACTCGTGAAATTCGTCTTGAGTCTTATTAATCCGATCAAAAATACTTCATTTTGTTTGTTGGACTGCCCTGATCCATAAATACTCCCTTTTCGGTAAATCAATAAAAATTTTACATATAAACAATTAGGATTAAAAAAACTATTTAAGACTTATGAAATACGCGATTAGTATTGAGGACCAAAATTCCTTTACGTTAATTTGTTCTTAAACACTGGGAAAAATCACAACCTTTATAAATTGTGAGTCGAGACTTTCTCATTACTATAATCTGAAGCCAAAGTTTCAAAAAGATTGACTCATTTTTAAAGACCAATACCACAGAGCATATATACATGCATACAGACCGACAGATATAAAAATGAATAACAGTAATTCGTAATCGAGATAACAATCATACGAATTGAAGCATTTTTGGCTTGTTGAATTGGCAGCTGACTAAGTAAAGATTATAAACATTTAAGAACTAAAGTTCTTAAGATATCTTGTTTTAAATATGTGTAAAAGGTGAAAATAATTGTCCGAAATATGTTTGTTTTTCATTTTTAACAATTTTCACTCGTAGCTGCTCATAATAAATTCAACTCATTGGTTGAAGGTGAAATTAAAAATTAAAAAGACCACAGTTAAAAAACGGAAGTTCAAAAATGACTTCTCATGAATAATTAACTTCCCTCAAATGGATCGAAAATAATGGAAAAATATCCGATTGATCTTTTCTTTGCTAATTAGAGATACAATCTATAGAATTTAAATATACTTTGGATTCAGCCGAATCTAATTCACGTTATTATTTTTTTTTTTTTTAAATATATGAATTTTCAAGAGCAATAAACTATTAATAGTTGCTTGAATACAATTTTAGATTGTTATTACTTAAAATTTTGTCTTAATATTTTTTTATGTTTCAGGTTTTATGGGCCAAACAACAGACGGCGAGGAGTAGGCGGAAAAGAGATTTCCAATCACGGAAAGATTTGGGAATCTCCGATGAAAAGCACATTTACCTCAACGACCAGAGGTGGCCACAGATGTGGTATCTCGTGAGTAAACTTTAATTATGCTCTATAGACCGAAATTAATACAAAGCCTTCGATTTCCATACTTATTTCAAATTGATGTTTCAAGTATTTGTTGTTAGACAAAGTTCACAATTCTCTCTCAGTATTGATAGCGTGTAGTATAATTATAGTAGTTGGACTTCATTGAGTGCTATGTAACAATAATTTGACTAAGAGGTTGAAATTTTGTTCAATTTGCGTTTTGTGTAGTTTCCGTAAGAATACAAGTCTCTCCACTGTTCATTATCATTGCATGACATAATTGTACAATTATTTCGACGTTCGGTATTTTTCTACTGAAGTATTTACTCATATATCCTTACGAGGCTAAGCGAACCCCGACCGAATATATATATATTGAAACCTACCTCATTTTTTACCATTTCTCTTTCTACTTTATTTGATCAATTTACCTTAACTAATTTGGCAGGTCCGTCATGAGATCTTTAATTCAAATTGTTTTGTGTCTTTGACATAGGAATTTATCCCGATTGAATCGCCCGATCTCAAGGCTAATGTTGTAGTTATTAATAAATTGAGAAACTAGGAATTGTGAAATATATTCAAATAAAATGGTTATAACAAATAATTATAATTAACATAGATTATTGACAAAAGTATAAAAAAATATTCAATTCCTATTAAATTAGGATAGTTGCTACTAATTACAAACATGAATTTGAGCTCAATTTCTTTTAATGGATCCATAATAAAAACAATATAATATCACCCAATCGATGATCTTCCTGTAATCCAATCAACGTTACTTTCTGCTGTTGGTTCTTCTCCTCTCTTCCTGAATGGTAACCGCCAATTCGGGAGCCTGCTAAGTCTGTTCTTCTCGACGGTTGTGCTAAGACTGCCCGTTTATCTCATCCCCACTCCTAGGAGCATAAGGGAAGATGCTTACCAGATGTGAGGGTTCCTGGTCATGATATTCTCAAATATCATGAATGTTACAATATATCTCCTAAAGAAATAATCTTCGCAGTCCGTATCCTGGCAGCGTCTTCTTTATATTTCCATATGAAATAAGGTGAATCTACGTATTCCATAACAATAAACGATAATATTGACAATTTGTACGTGGTTTCTAGTGATGGCTACCAAAAGACTATTTTCTAGAATACCTTTCTTTTGTTTTTGCGTTCCCTTTTTTAATGAGACCTCAGGGTTGGGGAGGATCGAATAGAAAATGGAAAAACGTTTCTCATCTGTTACTTGAGAAATCTTAAAAATTATAATAAAAGTACCTGAATTTTTAAAACCAACTTATCTAGTATATTTCAAGGTATTTTTTTTAATTACCTTGATAATTTAATATTAACTACACATAAAGACGTCTATATTACGTATTCCATAATACGCTCCCTAAATTTTCTTGATGTAGAGTAGTTTTACGGAATGATTATAATGACATTTAAATTTTCTACTTCAATTCACGGGAACTATAATACAGCACAGTTTATTGTACTCTTTTTTATTAGTTCAGTGCTAATGATTTATTTAAGCCTTACTTTACCTTTGAAGCACTATAATTTTTTTTTAAATATACCAGAAGGAAACCTATGTTTTCAATATCTTTATTCTGAAATAAAAGATCACGAAACGGACCCATTAAAGTTTTTGTATCCACACTCCTCATGATTTTAATCTAATCAAAAACTAAGGTGGTATAGAGTATGTTCCTTTAAAATTTCAGAACGATTCTTCTTTCTTTTTTTTGCTGGTAGCGTAGGACATGTATACATACAAAATTATGGTCATTCTGAAGACATTTAGGTTTTAAATATATTGTTAAATATAATTTTCGTATATATAGCTTCATTAGCTTTTGAAGAGAAGCGAACATTTGTGTTAGCTGAAATCTGAGCTATACCATCTCTTCCAATCCCCTCAGTATATATAAAAATACATGCCTGAATGTAAAGTGAGCTTTAAACTCACTTTGCCGTTTTCATAACTTTTCCAACGTGGATGTCAGTCACAACAGTCAACATTTCCGACGTAGTGTAGCTGTGGCTAGGGCTAGCTGTGCAGACGTTAAGCAGTTAAACCCCTCAGCGCTAACGACAGAAGTAAAGGACCTAACGACCATCCTGCAGAACGCCAGGGGAAAGTATCATAAGAGTGCCAGTGGAGGCGAGGCAATAAAAAAAAGAAGATGTTTCAGGTGTTCCATTACTCTGGCAAGTTAGCTGACTTGTCTCCTTCTGTATAGCCCTCTCCCTTTACTCACCCCCCTGCATCCTTTTTAGTTAAAAATTCCTTTCTGGCCTTCTCATTCTGTCAGCTATTACTTTTTATTTACTTATTTTTAGTTTACTTATTTTTAGTTTACTTATTTATTTATTTTTTATTTAAGGTAGTTTACTACTCTACTACTTAATTTATTTGTTTCTATAGTATGCCGGTAGTAGATGTTATTTTATTTATGGGTAATAATAATATCAGATATCTGTAATTGCTATTATCCTGAGTGCATTCGACATGTACAGTGACTCACAGATTCGTTCCTACCAATGAAATATTTTCAATGCTTACACCTTCAAAAAAGTTGTATGTATTAATCTACCCAAACAACAACAAGTTTATCAACCTTTTAGTAAACGAAATTTTTAATACTACTGAAGGTAGTCTTATAATTATTCATGTGAACAGTTTTGTGAGTGAATACTCCAAATCACAAATTTCTTTATTATCTTTTTCATAGGTATGTCTTTTTATTAGTGGCAAATCGAATGAAAAAATATATAAATACAAAAATACGGTCATTCTGAAGACATCATTTAGGTTTTAAATATAATTTTCGTTTCTCTTCGGATGAATAAATTTTACATAATTATTTGGATAAATAATGTACATCTAAATTAACATTTTTTTATGTTTTAATAATATTTAGACTATTAAATATTTTGACAGGCATTATTTATCTCCTAGATCCAGTACATGATATAAATTATCAAAACGCATGAATCATAAGAGGAGGGCATGGACGAATTTGTGAGTCGTGGCAAATGTTGTTCTCAAAGGCCAGAACAGAAATTTGAGCACAAAAATATTTGATAAATTACCAACATTAAATAATACACCATGCTCACATAGCATTTAAAATGTACAATGTATAGTCAAAATATAGATAAAAACGCAAGAATAAATACTCAGAATTCACTCTTATGTAAATTACAGGTTAAAATAGCATCAAATAAATAGTTAATAACTGTGAAAACGTGTATCTGTGAACGCACGCTGGTCACAATTTTTTATTTCAGGGCGTTCTCGTACTTGTTCAAATTTCTTGAGTTCATATCTACCTCTGTACTATGTTTGTATAGCATAGAAATTTGAACAAGCAAAATGTTGCTAAATTTGAACTAATCATATTTTTTCTAGTTATTAATTGTTATGCGATTATAACCTGTAATAAACCTGCAGATACACCTATAGTGCCGTCACTTACAAGCTTGAAACCTGCAATACATGGCAAACCCTGTTGCCACCCTGTTCACTACTTCTCGTCTATCCGCGTGATCCATTTACTTCGATAATATTAATTATTGATAATATCAATAATTAAGCAATAAGTAAATTAGTGATTAATCTCCCAAACTATAATTATTAATAATTAATAAAATTATATAATAAAACAATGGATTTTTTAGAATTATTAGAATGCCAAATGCTGCCACTGAAGCATCTTCGTCAAGCTTAGGTTGAGTTAAAGTTTCTTATACGATTTCAATTAAATTCACACATTTAATGTAAGTATAGTTTAAAATTACAATACAAAAATTAAGTACTATTTTTTAGAACATTGAGATCTTTATTTGGTACCTTAGTCAAAATGATAAAAGGATGACGACAGTGATAAAAGGACATTATTTCAATAATAAATAATTAACTCATTATTGGAATATTTTATTGAATCACTCTTGTTTATTGTATCCATGTATGCGTGTTGAGTGTTGTGGAAAAAAAATCCCGTGTCATTGGTATTCACAATGAACATAAAAGGCAGCTAGGCGAAGTGATTTGTACAAAAATAAATATATTACTAATTATTATCCCAAAACTAGCTCACAACCTAAAGGGGTTTCTGGTTTTGGACAAGAAATTTCAGCAACGATGTTGTTATTTTTGAGTCGTTGACTTAACCCAGTTGGGTTGAGTTGAGTTGGTTTTAAACTTAACCAACTTATGGGCTACCGTGTATCAATCCCTTAATTTATTTTTGAGCATTTGCTGCTGGAATTAATTTCTTTAAAATCAAAATGCAGCATCATACCCACAAAAAGTCTTTTCAATACCTTCCAAATTCCTATGCGATTATTCAGGATAATAGCAACTTTATTTCTACGGATACAAGGCCATTCTTTGTTGCTACTTAGAACTGACTTTTGACTAAAAATGATGCCTTCTCTGATACCATTATTTTACAAAAATAGAAGTTGTATAATTTGTATGGCTTCTTAGCCTACGGTACTATTCTTGTTCCGATTATAACCAAACTTGTACATTGGACACTAGATAGCAAACCATGCGCAAACGTTGCCATGGATTATTACGAGATAATGGCCCTGGGCAGTAAATTGGATGGCGTTTGTGCGTATCTCCATACACACTCCGTTAGCTTCATGAACGAACTTCGTGGCCCCCTAATTCGCCCAAGCATTTGCTTACCAGTTGGATCTCGTCCAAGAACTGTTTGCACCCCGCAACGCTTCCCAACCGTGCCTAACCAAGAGGAATTTCATATTTGAAAGATATTCATCCACACTCTTTTTGTACGTTTGAGTAACTATTTATAGTTTGAGGTGATGATTAATCACAGATGTGTCTGCCAAGAGCTTATTGTATGTAATATAAACTTTCATACAAACCGCTGTATTCCGGCACCAAGGAGAGTAGATGTTCGGGTAACGCCTTAAGCTGCCAAGAACGCACTGAGTTGAAATGCCATCAACTTTGTGTGTAAAAGGATCGATAGTGGCGACACTTAGAGTCATTAAGAGTCTCAAACGTTATTTACGAAAAGAACAATTTTAACAACCCAACAGCCAATGATATTATCGGACTCTTAATTGAAACCCGAAAGAGAGCCGACTGTTTATCTCTCGGCTTATTTGGTAGATTGGATTCGTTAGTAATAACAGTTAAAATTCACCGGATGGCAGCCACAGTGAGGTGTGTGTCGGCTACAATAACGTCACAATTCAAAAAAACACATTTTTGAATTAATACCACATTTATACTGGCAGTGTTTGAATATATATTATTGCAATGAGACATTTCTGTAGCAACAATTTTTTCCATTACAAATCAGTAGTGTCGTTACTGTAGAGGCCAATTTTGTGCTTAGTCATCAAACGTTTTTTTCTCATGCTGAAAAGTTTTTTTTTTTGTTTTTTTTTCAATTCAATAACAACTTTATTGTGATGAAATTACAATCTGCCTACTTAATAGGCAATAAATAATTGAGATAAGTGTTTTCATTCATACCAAATTTACAAATCATTCGTTCGCACATTCATACAATATTTACAAACAGCCCAGGGGCCCCCCAAGTCCACACGGTTGTTGCCTCCCTCGCAAGCGATAGAGGAAGCGGAGTCTCGGGAAGTCCCCCACGCTCCCCACCAGCCACGTTACCGGATACGAGATAGCGGAGGCTGACGAAGAGCGCGAGAGCCACATACGCTCAGGACATGATTGGAGAAACTGGCCATTGCCAGGACTCCCACTGTGCGCATTTATAGTAGGTCACGAGGCAACTGCCGTTTCAGTCTCCGGGGAGGATTATAGGGATGAGTGGAGCAGTGCAATGACTGTGCTACGGGATTAGGGTGGTTGGATAGGTTACTATGGAATTTCATGAATTTGGAAGGGATGAGTTCAAGAATGTAGGGTATATTAAGATCATTATGAAGGGTTTTGTTGGTGACGTAATAGGGGGCATTTACTATTGTTCTCAGGACTTTCGATTGAAAGGATTGGATGCGCTTGATGTTCGACTTTTTTGCTGTCCCCCATAGCTCTATTCCGTATGTCCAGATTGGCTTAAGTATAACTTTGTAAATAAGTAGTTTATTTTCTATTGAGAGATGGGATGTCCTTCGAAGTAGTCTGTATAGTAGTCCAAAGCGTCTGTTTAGTTCTTGTCTTGCTGAGATATGGCGTTATTGTAGCCTGGCTGCAATTGGTGTTATATTATATTAATAAGTTCACCTCATCCTAATCTAGATAACGATCTTAAACCTGAAAACTAAACAGCCGAGCTAGTGGTTAATCCATAATCGTTTAATTAGTAGGAAGAACGTATCAAATAAGATGTAAAGAGAGAGATAGGAAAATGTCCCTTGAAGAAAGTTAAATTACCCCCCATTAATTACATTACTCCTTTTTCTTGAAAATTTCTAAACGTCAGCTTAATTCTAAATAAAAGTTTTCCCGTATATTCTTAAGAAGATAAAACTCTGACAATGCCGAGGCCTTGTCGCTCCTTCTGAGACATTTACTAGGAATAATGGTAATTTATCTTTCAAATTAATAGCTCCATTACAATTATTAATGATAGCAGGAATGGCTCGTCTCGAGTAATACAAAATAGTAGACTGACTGGTGTGAAAAATGATATAATGTACAGTTGTCATATGTATAATTAACCACCCTTATACTATTAACCGCAAAATTTAATGTTGTGTCATGCCTTCTACCTCTTGGAGTCTGTTGCTTGTTCAACTATGTAACAGCATAACTTATTATACTTATTTATTTACTAAAACAGCGGCTGGATATATGTAAGTTTTGTGGGTGGGGAGGAGCTAGTTAATTTATTATAACTAAATTTTGTTTTTGGACTAAGCATCTTAAGATTTACTTTGGCAATGTTTTTACCCAATAGCTCTTGATGGCTTATCCTCTGGCTTAATTTAATCATAACTGATATTCATTTGCATAATTGCGTTCAATTTATGTTTATGCATATTAATAAACTGATCTAAACTGTGTCAGTAAGGTGTCACTGACCATTGGCTTTGTTTTTTTTTCTCACTTCGATATGTTTGTCGAGTCCCTCCCTGTGAGTGCGCGCTCATATTTTGTTTCCTTGTCACATATTCCTCCCTTGTGACAGTTGATTCGTCGAACATATTTTTTCCCTGGGGAGTGACATCATTGCATGAAAGCAGCTATTTTGGCGTGAAAAAAAACATAGGCATCATGATTACTACGAATGCCTCTAACTCTTGCATTGCTAAACCGTGTCGGTGTGTTATTTACGATTTGAAGAAAAAAAAATGAAATAATTTCTACTATGTGGGTGAGTTGAAGTTCTGATGGTTTTTAACCGCTTAACCCTCATTACTTTTTTCAGTCAAAGAATAAATTAATTCGGGTATACTTTGCAGGTTAGCGTTCCCTTTTTTTGAAACTTGTTTGTTTTATGCCCAGGTGTTTATGGTACTGCTATAAATTCAGGTATAGTAATAATAGCATTACTAGTAGTAATTAAATTTAGGCATAGTACCGTGAGTGACGAGGTGCTTTAATGGACCTGATATGAGCCTATATTTAATTGATAGGTTTATATGAAGGTGTTGCTAAAATATATAGCAAATGAGAAGGAAGTGAGCATTGGTTAAAGACTCAAAACTAAAAGCGATCACACTTTTAATATTTTGCTAGATCTTTTGACAAACAGCTCAACTGTTCAGCTGTTAAATTCGTACCAGTGGTATATAGTCGTACTTAAATTAATCGTCTCCCGCTTCAAAAACTCAGTATAATATAAAAGAATTGAAGAAGAGTATACTTGTTGTTACTTCATTACCATCTTAGGGTAGTTTTTATTTTATCCCTGGGTTTCTGCTACTGCCCAAACTGGTACAAATGTGTTAACAACTATTACACTCCATAACTAAAATCCGCACCATTATCGCTTGACACCTTAACGAAAATAACACTTAACGTAATATGATATCACATAAAGTTTCAAAAAATGGACAAGCGTAAACACTCTGAAGCAGTTTATAGTACCTGTTGTATCACGTGATTTAATTAACAGGGAACCTGTATACAATGTTTAAAGCTTTATTACAATAGGGCTATTGTAGCATTGGTAGCAGTTTGTGCAGTAGCAGAACGATCCGGGAATAAGGCCCCGTTCCCTTTATTATTACTACACGCGTTGTTTGACGAAAGAGTTTGTCTTACCTCGCGCCGTGATAACGATAAGTCTCCTCATGGCCTCAGGTGATATGGGGTGGCTCGTCTTTTCCCATGGAATGTCAACCCTCTGATCAACGACTCTGGCATCCGTTTCCACGAATTGGTTGAATTTGTCGAACAAATCTCATATTTGTAGCACGTCTCGCTTTAAACGATACGATTCTATTCTATATCAGTTGCTGACTTTCAAAGTTTCAAGTTTTCACATTATCAGAGGGTTCTTTTTTAAGACACTCAGCATGTCCCTAGTATTGTAACTGGGTACAAATAAATTGGTTAGTTTGCTTGAACGGCCTAATTAAAATTTTATACTTATTTTATTTGTTTCAGTATTATATTCAGGTATTCTAAGATTTGTTTATACAATAACACTATATCCCAAAGCCTTTGGTGTTTCACCGTTTTCCTTTTCAAAAATTCACCACTCAACAGCACATAACCCGCTGCAGCACATGCCACTCATAAACATTTGGAACAACGAGAAAAAGGCTATTATATAAGGGACTTTTGATAAAATGGAGTATTAACAAAAAGGGGGTCACTGGAGATTTTCCAAACCACGCTCGTGCAGTTCCCTTTCCAGAGCACAAGTCTTGAAGTACCGTAGCACTTCAAGACTTGCCAAGCCACGCGTGGCAACGGACCTAAAACAAACCAATATCCCCTATATTCATAAGTTAATTGAGTGGCTGAATAAGCTGCAATGTTGTTATTTTATTTAAAGAGTCTATTAAGTTCTGAAACGAAGAATAACATTTTCACTTTTTCTGCAAGTGGTCCAACTTATATACTGGCCCTAGCTAAGCTCCCTCGTGTAAACTCTATTTATATAAGTAAAAGTTAAAAGAGAAAAATGAGTATCCTCGGTATATATATAGCTCCCGGAGGACTCCAGAACAGGTGTGCCAACCGCTAACCCCTGTTTAATTAACTCAGTGACCTTTTTTACGGGAACGGCGCCCCGGGGTTCAGTTAGCTCACTTAGCCAAGTTGTTTATATACTCTCTTAATTAAAATACATAAATCATCGCCTCAGGTCAGGGATGGTGGCTTGAAGGCAAGAGAGGTCAAGCAAGGTCTTGATGTACAATTGATCAAGTAGTTTTTAAATTCAAATCAATGTATATCCAATATAACCAAAATAAAAATAATCTAGTCGGAAAACAAAATAGTGAGATCCTCACTCTGTATTTTGAATTAACTATTCGTTGAAGCACTTATAAGTTTTAATTTATGGAAAATATAAATAATAAACCTAAGGACAAATGTTAGTACCATGTATCGTAATGTTTGTATCGCTAAGATTAGTATGTAGTCAGGTGGGCCTGATTTGAACATAATTTATCTGAGCTAAAGGCTTATAAATAAATAAAGGAAAATAAAATGACCCTGAGTACAATAATTATTAAATTATTTGAAAGAAAAAAAAAGTATAAATTAATTAATTGAGGCAAATTAAATAAGCAAACATAACGATCGTAATATTTTGATTTTTACGTCGATACGCAATTAGAATAATTTAATTTAACTTATTACTTAACTATTAAACAAAATAAACTTATAACTATTATTATTATTATTATTACTATTATTATTCTTTACAAACTAACAGGACCTAATAAAAATTAAAGCTACCTAAACTAAGACGCATTTGAGAATGTGGGGCAGATGTTAAGTACGTTATTGCCATCTAGAGTGGTGATAAATGGTGAGGTCCGAACACCCATGATGAAACTTGTCTTGCGAAAAAATTGCTAAAACAATTTAGGAATAGTTTAAAAGACTTTTTGAAAATATAATCCATTCCTATCCATAATAATCCAGTCTCGATACATGATATGTATTATTAATCAAAACGTCAATTTCTTTAACTTCATTATGATAGGAAATTATTAATTATTTCACTAGTAAGTCATGAAAAACATATAGACATTTATTTCAACATTACCACAACGTCCAGTGAAATTACCATAATATGCAAATTGCCACGCCAAAACCATGCCTCTAGAAAAATAATTTGTTTCATAAAAGTTACAAAGTTAATGGCAGTTTTAATAACTTTTATTAGAGTATAAAACCAAAAAAGTACTCGTGTAATTAATAATTCATTGAATACCCTTCTCAAACTTATATATTTTGTTTTTAATATCAACATAACCACCAATAATACTTAATTATTTTTTTTTGTTTGTTTGTGTATATTTGTATTGTCTTCTTATTATTGAATGGGGGCAACCATGTGAAATTTCGTGTTTCTGATTTGAACAAGGGATAGACAAATCCAAAAACAGACGGACAGGCAAACAAACACTTGGTTGAAAAAAGAAGGGGCTTAGTTTGATACCAACGTACGCCAAAAAGTAATAAATATTTTCTCTTAAAAATCCTACTACGCTCAATGGGCTCGTATAGGTTGTTACTATTGCTAATATTTGCTAATGTGCTGACTAATCAATTGACTGTGAAATATACAATGAATATTAATAATTATTGTTTAAAAGGGACAACAAGTATTTCACCCAGGACCTTCCGATTTCAGTTTAATCCACGACTTTTCTTGTGTACTCCTGAACAAACAAGCTCAAGATAATCGTGTTATTTAAACAAGTTCAGACTTTTTACTAGTGCACAAGCCGAAAATAAAGAAATGTGAGCTGAAACTTTATGCCACGGACTGGGGCGTGTGCTCATCAAACAAACACAAGATGGCATCCCCCAGTCCCTCCTTGGGAAAATTTATTATCAGAGCCCGGGGAATGGGTTAAAGTAAATTTAAATTTAACATCACACGTCATTAAAGCATAAATTAATGTCAATAAAAACGCTTTTGATAAAGTTTAATATTTTTCATTAGACACGTGGACACATAAAAAATACGGTATTCAGAAGGAGACTTAATGTTTCAATCCCAGTATTTCTGTATTTGTGAGCAGCCGGCCTTTTTATATCGAGAGTATATTAAAAAAAAACATGGAACTGGTAATAAACCTATTTTTACCAACCCTTTGTATAATAAGAATGAGCCATTGTTTGGTATAAATCATATTTTTACGTTGTTAGCACGTATTTAATTTAACCAACCAGCTAAAATGGCTTGGCTTCCTGGGGTCCATTTTACATCATTGCATAGATCTGGTGTAGTTTAATTATAATAAACAAATCATGGTTTTTATTTTTTTTTGTTCAATATTATTCTTCCACATCATGTTTCGCTTTATTATATATGTCAAGAAACTCTTTAGTACAACTAGGTAGAAACTGGAAACCACTTCCATCACACATGGAAGTATCAATTAATTACTATATAATAATATACTAATATACTGTATATTAGAAAATAAATTAATATAATCTTATAAATCTCAAAGTTGTACTTACTAGACTATCCATGTTGGTGTCGCGTGTATTTGTATACAACGAATGAACTTTAATTATGACTTGAATGCGATCATTGAACACAACCGGTTACCGAACAATAGGGCAGGTTATAGTTTTATTTTAATAAAAATATTTTCTCTCATGCAAACATATTTTAGAAAGATTTTTACGATAGCTGTTTTAGAATAAGATATGTCGTTATGAAAGTATCGTTCTACGTTGTATCTTGAATACGATGCAACATAAATAGTCGGGTACATTTTTATAACGATCGTGAAGAGGAGAACACAGAAGGATTATAGGGATGGGTGGAGCTGTATACTGACTGTACTTATGAATGAGTGTGATTGTATAAACGCGATTTCGGGAAGTTACAAGGAGATTCTGCTCATGATATAGGAAAGGTTGGATGCGCATAGCGTTTCGCTGTGCGACAGTAAATTAGTAATTTTCTAATTGAATTGTCCAAAGCGATTGTTTAATTCTTGACTTTAGAGTCACTTGTCAAAAGGGAACATTAGGTAGCATACAGTATCGCGTACAAGTCCATCGCCATCCCTAACCATTTTTCATCCCGACTATTGCCGATAATATGATGATAAGTGACCTAGAGATTCCTCTAAAACGAGAGCTCTAGATTTACCAACCTCTTATATTGTCATCAGTGCAAAACAAAAAAAACTACTATGTGCTTTTGTTGTACAGTGGATTTTGACACAACACGACTGTGGTGCGAAGTTATGGTCTTGTATTGCGAGTAATAAATTCAATTGTTATTTTGTTTGTATTCGTATTTTGCGCATTACTTACATTTCTAAACCCTTTAAGACCCTCGCAAAGCTGTGCGGAAAGGGTACCGGACCCTTCTCTGAGTCGCGAAAACGGCGCTAATTTGCATACATTTGCAATCAAGTCGTAATTAGGCTAGCACTCTATTGGATATTTACAACGTCAGGGACAGCAATCCCTTTATTTTAATTGCACTCAATCTTGTTTTAGGACACCCTACTTAGTCGAATGCGCGTTTAACATTTAAATTAAACCTACTTGGCTGGGTCTGATTAGATGGTCATTGGTCACTGTTGAATAATTCACCAATCAAGGAAGAAAAGGATACGCTTTCTCGTAAATCTCTTAAAACCTTAAATCCCGTTTGCAATCCATCATGTTGCCACCAAAGAAACGTTCAAGTTGGTCTAATTGCTGTGGTATGTTCATTTTTCGCCAAAAATTAACAAAGATACTTATTTATTCGTCGAAATTATATGTATAATCATTGTAATATTTATTTTATTACGCTTGTGAGCCCCATGAGTCATATTTGCGTTCCAATCATTAATAGAAAAACAGTTAACACACACTTGTTTTGGCTGCTACTGAGGTTCCTAAATGATTATTTTCAAGAATAAAAGTACAATAGGCTTTTAAGAAATTTAACGCAAAGTTGGATTTTCTCTCCTTAGCTCTCTAATTATAAGATTAAGGATGAGGGAAAAATAAAGGGATATTTGGGTTGAGCGGACCCTTGTACTAGGAGTACCTGCTTGAAGGTGGTGTGAGGGAATTAACGAGTGTGGGAAGCCTCGGTAGAGGTTGATAGTTGCGGTACAGTGGGGAGAGTCCACTGGTGGCTGGGCCTAGAGTCCCTCTAGGCATGTAGTGCAGTCTTATATATAACACTGCTATCCGACAGTGTTGGGTGCCCCTTAGAGGCTTGTGGTTGGTGGGCCTAGCGCCGTGATGTCCACCATTTGGTCTGCTTTACCAGATCTTGAGAGTTGCCATCTTGCCGGTAGCGGTGAGGGTGTCATGTCTTGGAATAGAGGGTTTTGGCTATGTTTCATCGAGTCAATGAACTTGATGTGTCTTCTTCTGATGGCTTCGGTGATGGTGGGGACCTCGAACTTTTCATGGATGTCGGGAGCCTTCATATCACGAAAAGGGGTATGCCATAGTGCCATGCGCAGGATTTTATTCTGGAAGCTCAGGACGGCAATAGTGGTAGCATAGTTGGAAAATGTGGAGAAAAATTAAAAAAGCTGAGTAAAAATTAAGAAAATCGGGAGTTGATGCGCAAAAACGTAGTACTTTAAAATTTCCGATATCTTGGCAACGTGTTTTATAATTATTATTTTAATTTCATTGAAATAGTATGGTCACTCGCAACATGATGTAATGATATCTTAATACAACGAAGTTGTTATTTTTATTTTCGATTCCAACCGACATTAATGAATAAGATAGTGCGTATAAACTTTATTTGAATATATCACATTTTTTGCTGGTTATACAGTTTCATAGGTTGAAAAGTTGAAGTAACATTTATCTCTTTCAAGGCTGAAAGGTGAGGGTTGTATGGCAGTAAGGGTGGTTGTTATTACTGAAAGCCCTTTTGGGTCCATCTTTCCCTTCGCGTCCCCAAACCATCCTTTTCAAAATAAAATATAAAGAATGTATACGTAGTATTCCGTCTGGTATATTTCTATTAAATTATATTGCTAAAAATGTAATACCTTGAGGTATGATGTAAAAAGAAATCATCGATAGTAAAATAAAATTAATTCTTAAACTCTGAACTAATTATATTATATAAATTATAATTTCCATAAACAAGTGATTCAAGTTATAAATTAAATTGTTTCTGATCCTTGCGTAAAAATTATTCAATTCAATTTCCGTAAAAAAATCAAATGATCTGCGATTATTAAGGTATACTCGAAGGAACACTTAGAAATGTACTGGTTAAGTGTTGGTTGTACGCAAAATTTGTGCACGTTTCTTTTAAATTTTAAGATTTATCATGTCACGGATCGAGTAATATAGGATTTGAATTTACTATTTCAATATGGCAATGCCAAAAATAATTTCCAAGGTATTCCAAAAAGTAGAGCTTTAAGAGGCACCAATAAAAATCGCTTATTTAGTTAATACCAAACAAATTTTTATTAGGTTTCGAAAATTTGAATTTTCTAAATTTGATAAAAAAAGTGATATTCAGTCAGCAATATGATTTAACAAATAAAATGAAGTATTGTTATTTAATTATACCGATTGTTTTTGTTCACAATGTTATTGATATATATATTTCTTAAAACAGAATTTAAGTTACAACCGATGTAAACAAATTTAGGTTATCATGATACTATAGTGAAAAAATGTAAGGTAGTGAGAGTAAATAACGAAGGATTATATAATATTTATTTATATTTCTTGTTCCCTGTAGTTTCTTCGACCAGATCAAACTTCTTTGATGGTACATTCATCTTCAAATGTCATCTTGCCCAAAGAACGGTAGCACAGATTAACGGATAGTTTTTAATTTCAAAATAATTATCTTTTCTCTTTTATGTGGGTCTTAAAATAAACCTTTTATACACTTCTTAGAATTTTCATTGGTATAAATGAGAGGTCCAAACGCCCTAATCTCAAAAGATTAGTAACCTTAAAATATAACGAACATGTTTGAGCGCATTAATGTACGACATTTTGACTCTTTGTGCTGCTTTTATGCTGAGAATTCCTTCCTGCACAATAACAAGTTATAGAGAATTATTAATTAGTCGCCTACAGCCATAAGCCCTGGGTCACAGCCGAAATGATCTCTGCGGCAAACACTTCAGGATTAAACCCGTATTGAATTGAAGGATTTATAAGGATGCGTTATGAATCCTCTGAGTATTTTTTGTAAACACTCATTTTCTAAGAGCTTTGCCCTATGATAAAATATTTTTATACTCAATCTTATTTTCAAACTCCAAAGAGAGCGGCGGGAGTGTTTTTAAAGAAAGAGAAAATCATAAAATCTGTTCCTAAGAGATCAACTTGGTTGCCTCAAAATTGACTTTAATTTTTATAGAATTATATTGACTACTCAAGCCAAAACATTAGAATGAAGAGATCAACATGGTATTGCCATTTTTTTTACTCATTGTAAGGAAAGAATAGGCATTTTATTTGTCATTAGTTTTACGATACCTGAGTACTTTTTTCTTTATGGTTCTGCCAATATTTTCATAAAAACCTGTATTGAAAAAAGAAGGGAAGAGATGGGGTAATCATCTTAAATTAAACATATAATTACAATTACGCATACAACTTTA
This sequence comes from Acanthosoma haemorrhoidale, assembly GCA_930367205.1. NCBI lineage: Eukaryota > Metazoa > Arthropoda > Insecta > Hemiptera > Acanthosomatidae > Acanthosoma > Acanthosoma haemorrhoidale. The sequence continues at coordinate 71,600,301 of OV884015.1, read as the reverse complement.
AGAGACTACCTAAACCAGTAATAGATTCCGTAAGTGTGCAGCACCTAGTATATTGCGTTTATACCCCCCCCCCCGGAACAACACCCATTACAGAAGTTAATCTTCTTTAGACATTTAACGAAAATTGTGATGCTTGTGCTGCAAACAGGATTAATCTCGCTAAAACTTTTCAAGAAATCTAGTTATATCAGTATAAATTTTAAATTTTATTATTAGAATAAATTTTCCTGTGCATATCGTAACTATCATATTATATGTAACGAGCATCCAATCTTTTGCTTATGTTCTTGTTCCCGATTCATAATATTTTATATATTCTTTTTGGTTCAATAAACAATGTTTACTTATTTTGTAATATAAATTTGTTTTGAAGTAATTAAAAAACAAAAAGTGTTTTGTAATGACATTGTTGAAATATATACATATTTTTTCATGAAATTTCAATATTCATTTATACAGTTTTACAATAGGTTTGTGAAACGGGTGATTATTGATATGGTTTTGATTTTTTTTTTTTCATTCATCAGAAACCAAAGGTTAAAATTTTGGCATTAAAGAAGATCTATTTTAAGATTTTCCATACAATTAACGGATTATTTATTTTCGAAAACTAATTTAAATCCATTTAACCCAATAGTATTTTTTTTTTTTTGTCCTTGCGATTTAGGAGATTCGCTGACTGAGGACAATATTTAGTAATTTCCATAAAATAAAACTAACAAACATCTGAGCTGAGATATCGTTGACTCTACAAAACAATTCACTTCACGGAAAATTTTGACAAAATAAAAGACACGGTGTGTCTAATTTTCAGTTAAGGTGAAAAGTCTTCCTTCTCAAGTTTGTTATGGATTACTGATGAAGGATTCACTTTTATATTGGCCAACTTCTCATTATGTCCTGTGATGTGATTAAGGGCAGACTAAAAGGGCAGGATTCGTCCCTTGTGGAGCCGACTAAATGAAAATACCATTTTCAGTTTTCTCCTGTCCACATCACAAAATAAATCTGCAAAATTACCAGCCTCTCTCCTCTAAGTTTTCCGTAGAGATTATTAAAACCATTGTCGTAATGCTGAAGGCAGGAATTGTCTATTTGGTTAAGGATGGTACTTTTTCACCAGACTAAATAGCCTCGTCTTCACAGGGCCTGATAAAGACGGTAGATTTTAAACGCTCATTTAGCAAGTCGTTTACTGGAAGAGAATAGGCGAAGCCTATACCCAGAAAACCTGGAGATAGAAATATTCAGTTATATCTCATAACAAAACTATGTTAAGCTAACAAGTAAGATTGGAAGCAAATTAATTGTTATATATCGGGGAAATGGGTAACCATACCATCGGCAAAAATATGCCTGAATAAGCAGCAAGTTGACTAAAACAAAAAAATTATTGGGAGAGACTCCGAGCTTTTTTTTCTAACATGATATAAATTCCAACCTGCATGAGTACCGTTACTCTGAATAATAATAAAATAATCTTGTTTTTGATTATTTAGATTCAAATTTATACCCTATTTGTTATTATATTATTGTATTTGCTTGTTTTAATTACTTAATCAAGATCCGTTTAGATCTAGAAAATAACTTTTGAAATCAATACTTTGGAAAATAAAGAACTTCAGATTCGAGATTTAGTAGTTATTAGGGCTAGTACAAGGTATTATGTCACTAAATGTGAGAAACATTTAAAAACGTAAATGCAATTAAATTACAGTAAGTCCAGTAGTGAAAATTTAAAATAGCATCGCATATTTTCTTTTTTTACCACATTTATACACTTTTTAAATACATATCTTTACTTAGAATACTTTAATAGTTTTTAGTGTTTTTCTACCAGTATACTTTTCTAAGATATCCTTGAAGTGGGAGTTGCTAATTTTTTGAAAGGGCATATCGGTGCTAACTGTAGCCCAGCACAAGTTTACTCGCGTGGTGTTCAACCAATTGAGGATGCAGTTATGTAACGTTGTTAGTAACCTTGATTTTTTTCTGTTCATGTTCTGACGCACTAATATGGTGAACAGCTTGGAAACGTTGGGCCGTCCGGTTTATAACATCACCGCGTATGTAAAATCCCCGAATTAAATGTTTCGTCAGGAAGCTCACGAATGTACTTGGCGACTAGGTCTCAGGCAGTTTTAGCATTGTATACCCTATATAAGCATCGGCATTGGACCGAATTAGCATAACGAACCGGACCGTCCTTGGAACACTACTCTCTCTCCTCTCTCTCTGCACTGGCGCTTGCTGCTCTACTCAAAACCATGGTCTTCTCATTCAACTACCTCTGCATCTCTCTCTCCTAACATCACTATGGTTTAGTCCAGCGTTGTCAGACCCACACTCTCCTAGTGGGAATCTTTACCTTCGTCTTGCTAAAACTAGCACCTCCTTGGAAGAGACCTCTCTCTCGCGGACGACGGTTGTCGGGGCCCTACAAACTAACCAGTAGCGTCACCCACGGCAATCCAGTCTGCTTCTCTTCGGTTCACACTCGCCTTTTGGATCCGGACGGTTTTCGCCTACCCTTAGACACCTAGTGTGAATTCGTGGTCATTCCAAGACCACATAAACTACCTATAAACCTACCCTGTTCCTCTTCTCTTGAACATACTGCTTTGCCGGGGCACACCATCTTATGGCGTCAGATCGAAACGAATTAGGCTGCCCGCCGACTAGGCCGGCAGCCAGGGTGAAAGACCACAGGTCCACCCGCCTTATCTCTTTTTTGGCGCTCGCCGGACAGCGGCTAAGAGGTTAAGAGTTGAGGCGACCCTAGCCCGCGGCGTCTCCTCCCCACTTTGGGGATACTAAGTTATCTGAGCCCGACACTATGTTCCAATTGAAAGTGATGAATTAATTTTAATATTAAAAAAATATATGGAGCTCCCAAAGAAATATGTAACTAAAGCTGTGATAATACGTAAAAAATTAAATGATTTTACTGCAACATGTAAAAAAAACTAACTTAAATACCTTAGCAATTTTAGTATTGACTATTAGTAGTAACTGCAATTTCGGGTTCATTCTTCGTAAACCTCTTCCATTTATAGATAATCTAAAAAAGTTAATGATACTGTTTGAAACATTTGCTTCCTGGTGAGGCAAGTTGAGTTACTAACGTTTTGATAGTGATGATCTCTAATTAGTGACCCATCCGAACTCGAATTGAGTTCATTTTCTCCCTCCCTGCTATTGAATTAAGTGAGAATCCCTAATTCTCACCTAAGGATCTAAAGGGTGGGCCTGTCTTAATGAAGGCCCTATCAATCGCCGGTCGCCGTGGGTCAATTGAGATTTAAGTAGCCGAAAGGCGAATGAAGCGACCTACTGATTGACTGGGCCCTGAATCCAGATTTACGATACCCCCTTCTCTTATCAGTGCCTATTTACTTACTCATTTCATTAGTTCAAAGTCGAGGTTCTCTATTTGCACAGTTTGTGACCATTCATCAATACGATCCGCTCCCTCGTGCAAATTGGAACGTTTCCTCAATTCTGTGCAAAAGCAGCTTCTTAACATAAAATAGAGAAAGGTTAAAAAAATAGTTTCAGTAAAAAAACAAGAACTCTTCAAATCCCTTCAAAATATAATCGGACTGAACTATGAAAATAACCTAATGGGCAGATTCACATAAGACAAATTAAGGCCTTAGCCCTAACAATCAAATTCAAATGTACTATCGAAGAAATTAACAGAACTTGTTCAAGCCTCCTTGCTTTTCTAATGAGGGCGAGTACTTCAGTTGCTTATAAAGTCAGCTTCAAATAATCCAAAATAAGTTTTTAAGAATGATATTTGGCAAACCAAGGTAGACCACAATAATTAAACTGATGAAGGCACCGCAAAGGTCCACTGAGGTGTTAGCACGACTCACGAGCATTTGACTCAAAAAGTGATTGCGAATCATCTTATAAGCCAATTATAAGAGCCATAAATCATGCAGAAGTCTCAGAACTGGACAAACGGAACTGAAATATTTTGCAGAAATAAAAGTTCTTTTTTCCGTTTTGACCTTTGATAGATTATGAATATATTTCTCTTTAAAATTAATTGCCGAAAAAAAAGTGCTACTTAGCGTAGACATGACGTTAATTGAACGCTGTCTCTCGTCTAGCTGTCAGGATAAGCTCAACTCTACCCCACCAGGAAATTAAGGTGGAATTAATCCCTCACGGTGTGTATATATATGAATACCTTTTAGGACGGCGAAAGCTGAAACCTCGCGCACTTCAAAAAGAAAAAAACGAGCGCAAATGTCCTTTTTTTCAGAAGTAACTGAGAGTTTCATATTCGGGGCCTCTGTCCGAAATGATAGAGCCCGTTGTTGACAGGTCGTCCTGTTTTTGATGGCCTGCTCCATGCCTATAATCTTCCGCCGAGGGCACAATGCACCCCACCCTCCAACTTTAATTATTTCACTAATCTCTTTTCAGCGTTTCCCCCACCTCCCCCCCCCCCAGTAATTGTAAAAACTTTTATAAAAGTTTTCTCTGCCATTTTTTTTTTATTATCATCTCAAGTTCAAGAGTTCTAATAATAAGAAAACCCAACAGCATTTCGATCTGAGAATACTCTATTGGAAAAGAACCCTTTCCATCTCCTCTTTCCTCAATTGTACGTATACATAAATGTAAGATTGCTTGACGATAAAGCGTTGTAGTACCGATTATATTAAGAGGTGTGATATGCTTGCTCTTAGTTGATTCACATTGTAAATATTTGAAAGCTTCGCATAGTTGGTAGGTCTAGTGTGGAAAGTGTCCCTGTTCCCTCTCCAACCTTAATTTAGGTTTTGTTAACCTACTTAAGATGGATTCGATATTCCTTAATTAAATTATCTACTCATTTATTCTCACCAGCTGAGGGGACCACGATCAGTACCTTAGGGGACCCGGGAATCGAACCTTAGTCATAAACAAGTCAGCGTAACTATGGGCTAGGCACGACAAGATAATTATATAACTTAAAAGTGAAGTTTTTTTTCACTTGTGTGATTTTGTTTATGTTTGTTTGTATTAGTTTCTTTAATTTTATTTTGTATAGCTAATAAGCATTTTTGTTTTACAAATAAGAATACATTGAATAAAAACTGCTTGCTTGAAGCCACACTATTCAATGTCAACTTTTTGTTGTTATTTTTTATATAATTTATTTCGAAGCATATTTACTATTCTTTATGATCTCTTGGTTCATAAGAATATTAAATTAATTTTTTTTCAGTTTTTCTCTTAGCTTCCGCTTGAATCAGAAAACATGCCATAGCAACATAAAATGTCGTAAAATTATTTACCTTTTTACAAGCATAAAACACTATTAGCTTTACAAAATGTTACGCGAATATTAGAGTCGCTGTTTGAACACTGACTGTAATCCATGACCACGTTTTTGTCCATTTTACCGACCACTTTCACTAACCTCCGGACTAAATGCCTACCCGATCAGTGAGTCGAATCTGCAATAAATATTCCAGTGGAATTCTTCCGGAGTCCCAGCCACTCCCGAGCCTGTAATTAATTACCCAGGGGATGCTGGAAGGGTGATCAGGGTGATGGGATCGCAACCCCTTTCAGGTTCGATCAGCGACGCTCGTTCACTGCAGCACTACCGGCCTTCGGTAATCACTTCCGTTAGTGCCTGCCACAAATCCACCTGTACCTGTTTGTGTCCTTCCCACTTCCTTCGCAGCAAGATAATCTCCGTTCCTGGCAATGATAAAGGTGTACCATTGCTATCGGCCCGATCGGGAATGTAGGTAGTATGATGTAACATAATATTGTACGAGCTATAACCGTACTCTTTTAGGAATATCAAGACATCCGCTAATGACGAATATTTAATTCACAAAAAAAAAGGAAAGAGACACTTTAATAATGTGTACTGGACCATATATCTGTGAATTAAAATATAAACCAGATAAAAACGACTACAATCCCGTTTTTATTGGAACACACATACGAGACTAAAAAGACAAGAACTAAACAGACGCTTTGGGCAACTGTACAGACTACTTCAAAGGACATCCCATGTCTCAATAGAAAATAAATTACTAATCTACAAAGGCAAGGCAATTTGGACATACGGAACAGAGCTATGAGGGACAGCAAAAAAGTCAAACATCAAGCGTATCCAATCCTTTCAATCAAAAGTTCCGAGAACAATAGTAAATGCCCCTTATTACGTCAGCAACAAAACCTTTCATAACAATCTTAATATACCCTACATTCTCGAACTCATCCCTTCCATGTTCATGAAATTCCATAGTAACCTATCTAACCAACCTAATCCCCTAGCACAGTCATTGCACTGCACCACTCATCCATATAATCCTCCTCGGAGACTAAAACGGCAGTGGCCTCTTGACCTGCTTTAAATGCGTAGCAGTGTAAATCCTGGCAATGGCCAGGTTCTTCAATCATGTCCTGAGCGTAACTCTCTCGATCTTCGAGGTTGGAATCCGGAAATATCAACTTAAATTCACTCATCGGAATTTTTAAAACTTCCTAAGAAAAGTAGAAAACGACAACGGAAGAATTTTAAATGGAAATTTTGACTCCGTAATTTTTAAAAAACGCTGGCTACATTCGGTTAAAACAATTTAATGACTGCATTAACAAATTGAAGATGACCTTTGTCAAATTGTTGATGCCATTCAGCAGGAACCGTCTATAATCGCCTGCTAAAAAAATTTCTCGATAACTTCGGTAGATGAGGAATGATCCTTTTTAATGTTGAAATGTCTTAAGTGACAGGCAACACAATTTTGTGCAGAAAAAAAATTAAAATGTACAAGACTGTACATTATTATTGATGTTAAAAATTAAATTTCTTCTATAAACAATTTATTTATTTTAAAATATTTACTCTCCCGTACTTTGTTTTATTCGCCATTCAAATATCGCATTTATTGAACTATTTTACCGCTCGTGTAATACACAGACACTCGTAGGGGAAAAACGATCACCTGGTGCCTTTTTTTTCCCTTAACCCCTTTAATTAAACATTTTTAACGATTTACAATTTTCAAATTACAAATTCTCAAATTAACAATATTTTCTCCTCTCTCAGCGATACGCAGATGCATTCGAAGGAGATTGGTTTACATACAATCTGGTTTAAGTTAAAATTACAATGAAATGAATATAATGCTAAGTGATGGGGCTCACCTTTAGCAATGCCTTTGGGCTCGGTGTTGTTTATATAGCTAGCAGCTTTAAGCTTATCGGTGATTGTGTAAGTCTCAATCACTTGAAACGACAAAGGGCCTCTTGTTAACCTTAATCCGCTATTCCATTTCCCGGCAATAGAAGCCGAATGAACTGTTTTCTATTCTAAGGAGATGAGGGTTAGAGATAGAGGATAATATTTGGAGGCTGTGGGCTGACATTTATCCGATTGGCGGAGGTAGTTTGGCCCAGGTCCAGGGGTACAGCCTCGGGGCCCGATAAACTGCAGCCGACCGCACCCCGCTTCAGCTCCACAGATTTGCTGTAGTCGCCTTTTTATATCTCTTCCTTCCTCCTCATTGTGTGAGAGGTGCCTCTGCTACGGATAGTGTCCAAACCCGGAAGCCGCTTCAATGTAAACGGAGTGTATTTAGCTAATCAAGCATCAGGATAACAGAAAATCAACTGTAGAACCGCGTGCTATGGCTTAGCAGATGAAAACTTGTAATAAAATAAATTCACTACTATCCTGAGAATGTCAAAAACAACCAAAGTTATATTATATCATATATCAACATTGAAGTAAACCACCGTCACCCTATTCCTAGTCATATTACAATAATTCATTGAATGAACTGAAAATATGATACTTACTATTTTATCAAGCATATCAAATAGTAGAAGTTACATTTGCAAAATTCAATATCGAATCTACGAGAATCCGAAATGCAAATTAGCGGGCTCAGTTAAACTGAGTATCCCCAAAGTGGGGAGGAGACGCCCGCCGCGGGCTAGGGTGGCTACGACCTCTTAGCCGCCGTCCGGTGAGCGCCCAGAAAGAGATTGAGTGGACGGACCTGTGGTCTTTCACCCTGGCCGCCGGCCTAGTCGGCGGGCAGCCTAATTTGCATTGATCGGACTCCATAAGATCTTTGCCCCGACAAAGCACCAATTTCAGGAGAAGAGGTACAGGGTAGGTTTATAGTTAGTTTATGTGGTCTTGGAATGACCACGAATTCACACTAGGTGTCTAAGGGTAGGCGAAAACCGTCCGGATCCCAAAGGCGAGTGTGAACCGGAGAGAAGCAGACTGGATTGCCATGGGAGACGCTACGAGGTAAGTTTGTAGGGCCACGGCAACCGTCGTCCGCGAGGGAGAGGTCTCTCCCAAGGAGGTGCTAGTTTTATCGAGACGAACGCAGATGTGGGGTTTGACAACGCCGGACTAAAACATAGCGAGGCTAGGAGAGAGAGATACAGAGGTAGTTGAATGAGAAGACCATGGTTTTGAGTAGAGCAGCAGGCGCCAGTGCAAAGAGAGAAGAGAGAGTAGTGTTCCAAGTGACGGTCCGGTACGTTATTTATTTTATTTTTTTTCTTTCAAAACCTCTTTATTGATAATATATATACAATGACAAAAATAAATAAATAAATTTGTAATTACAGTTGTCTCCTCGTGCTGCATTCGCAGATGCATATTAAGGAGTGCATAAAATATAATACTTTCAGATTGTTGTTAATAAGTCCAATACACATACACTCACAAGGTGATGAGGCTCACCTTCAGCTTGCGACCGTGGAAAACACTAACACTAAAACCTAAACCTAGAACCTAAGACTAAAGCGTTCCAGCCGCGACAGCGTCCTGCCATCGATGGGGGAACGGAGCGGGAGTTATCGTGTTAAACACCGGGTTTGTCAAATATTGTAATGAGTCGAAAAATTTGATATGTCTACGCTGGATGAATTCATCCACCGTAGGTAGCTCAAATATCTCATGCAGCTCACTGTTGCTCCGCTGCTCGAATGAAGTACCTGTGACCACTTTCATCAGTATACCGTTTTGGAATTGTTGGAGTCGCCGAGCTGTTGTATACGTCAGATAGCAAAAAAGCGGTGCACCATACAGCAGTGTAGGCCTGAGTATACTCTTGTAGATCAGTAGCTTGAGACGCAGTGATAGATTGGGGGAGGTCAGTAAATGCGTAAGCCGGTAAGACTTCGTGCGTGTTAGCTTCAACTTCTTCGCAAAATGGTTACTAAAATGGAGGTGTCTGTCCATTTTAATTCCCAAATATACTAGGTTGTTGGCTGGTGAATTTTCCTCGGTTCCTACTATGTAGCTAGTAGGTGGTAGTGGGCTTTTTCCTTTTTGGAAAGAGAAAATTACGCAGTCAGTCTTACCCGCGTTTACAGAGATATTGAGTCTCCCCAATCTCTAACTGATCTGGTTACAGGCTGCTTCAGCCTGTCTTAGAGCTACCTTGGCATTCATGCTGCTACTGTACACTGCTATGTCATCTGCGAAAGCAGTAACTGTGGTATTTTTGTAACGGGCTCCGACAATCTCAGACGTGTATACGTTGAATAGTACAGGGGATAAGACGGCTCCTTGGGGTACTCCACAGGTCAGTGGAACAGCTTCGGAGAAGCTATCACCCACCCGCACCCGCAACGATCTGTTTTTCAGGAAGCTAGCCAGAATTGAATATAGTTGTTCCGGGCATTCCCGGTCGTAGAGCATTTGACACAGTGTCCCATGAGACACCGAATCGAACGCTTGGGTGCAATCAATGGAAATCATAGCCGTGGCTATGTTTCTATTCATATTATGGCTAGCTTCTGACTGTACCTTCAGAAGGGGGTGCTCTGTGCTTATACTGGATTGGAATCCAGTCTGCTCTAGCGGAATGATGTCGTTTTCTAAACAGTAATCTTTGAGATAATTCAAAAGAATCTTCTCAAAAATTTTTCCCATCTGAGGTAACAGGCTGATCGGGTGGTAGTGGGCTGGGTGATCTCCGCTCTTGGCTGGCTTTAGTAATGGGAACAAGATGGCTTGTTTCCATGTGTCAGGAAAGTACCGCAATCTTATACAAGAGTTGTATAAGTTTGCTAGTTGTACTATCCCTCTCCTCGGCATTTGTTTGAGCAGCACTGTTTGTATCCCGTCGTGCCCTGGGGCTCGGTTTCCCTGACACCGGCGAAGAATCGCTTTGAGCTGCTTCGGTGATACAAACATGTGGTTCTGTTCAGCATCTACCGAAGGAGGCATGTGGTAGTATCCCTTCCTAGCCGTAATGTCCCTAGCGTAATGGTCGGCCAGTTTTGTTGCCTGTTGCTCAGCAGTCAGAACATTGTCGCCTTCGTGAAGACGGACAGTCGCTGCCTTTTGTAGTCTTCAACAGCTTCCAAAACTTTCTGTGATCTCCGTGAGTGCTACAAAGTCTCTCATGCCACTGCGCTGTTTTCCAGAGTTTCATTAAGCCCCGGATCTGCGTTGTGAGAGAATTCACAACGACCTTGGCTCTCGTCCTGTACCATCTATTCTTCCAATTATGGCGCAAGGCAATAATTTTAAGAATGTGGTCTGGAGGTGGTCGCAGAGACGGTGGCATGGGAGTGAACTTCGGGATCGCAGTGTTGGCTGCGTCTATGATCACATCAGTTATGAAAGTTAGTTGAAGATCTACTTCCTCTTTCGTGCGGAGAACTGGCACTGTATGCAGGTTATGGTAAATTTGCGACCGATACAGATCCCAGTCGGCACGACGGTAGTCGTATCTCGTGGGGCGAGGGGTCGCCACTTTACCATCCACTGCATACAGTACTGGCCTGTGGTCAGAAGTAATGAAGTCAAGGGCGGTGCAACTAGTGATACGGTGGGGTTGTTTTGTCAGTAGTAAGTCAATTGTCGAGGTAGCCTGCGGGTTACCTCTATGTCGAAAAGTAAAAGTCTGGGGGTGAACGACCTTAACGACGTTCTCGACAGGAGTCTCCCAGCCATGTTTGTTGCGGTGTTATACCACATCGTGTGTCTCGCATTGAGATCTCCCACCACCCAGTGGTTAGATCTCTGCGCACATGCGTGTAGCAGGGCTGAGTACTCCTGGAGAGATGCGTACGGTCTCCTGTATAGAGCGGTAAGGTAAATGGGTCTCCCCAAATTTACCTTAACTGTTAAGTGGTGAAGCTTGGGATCAGTTGTAGTCAGTGGTGAAGCCACTATCTTCCAATTGCTACCAAGGCGTATAGCAATTAGAACACCTCAATATCCGTTAACCCTTTCAATGGCAGTTGAATAACCTTTAATGTGGATCGATTGTGTAGACACCCTAGTGTCTGTCAAAACTACAATATCTGGTCGGTAGAGCGCTAACAACACTTCTACCTCATCTATTTTGGTCAGGAGACCATCAACGTTAAAATTTAATATTTGGTGATCTACCATGGTTGTTGATTTCCAGATATTATAGCCATGAACATTTGGCTAAATATATCTACTAGGGCAGTTACCCATTTCGGTCCACATTCCAGGTCTTGACGCTGATCGTTTGTCAAAAACTTTAGCCTAGGAACTTACATTTAAAATTGTCTTCCGATGTTCTAGGAGCCAATCTCGACTGGCCGCTCTCGGCGTGGAGGGGGCAGCTCTCATCGTGGAGGGGTGAGTTGGTTCTTCATCTCTGTCCTGGAACAGCTTAAAGAGCGGGTTCCTCCAAGCGCTGGTGGATGGCGGTGGAGCCGGCCTCATTCTTGGCTCGTTCTGGCGGCGTTTCTTCTGCTGGGGCTGCATTCTGTCGAGGGCTGGTTTCATTCTGGCTAGTATTTCTTTTCGCTTTGTGCAGCCTCTGTAGGACGCCGGTACGTTACTGAGATGCCCGGGCTTATATAGGAGACCAGCCAGTAGGGTGGGGATAACCTACGGCTCTCTCCGCCACTAATTCAGTTCCTTCCCCACACTCACACTCTCACTGATGTCATAACCTTTATTAAAATAGATACCTATTTTCTGATGTTCATTTGATGACATAGATGCAAGGTCTGATACGAAAAGAGGAGAACTTATAATTATTATAATTAAGAGGTGGCCTCAACACAAATATTGTCTTTACTTTTATACACCGATATGCCTAGGCATAAATCAAAGCAGTAAATATCGGGCAATGGGCGTCTCGCCAGCAATGCTACGGATCTAATTGCCTTGTGCTTTGGCAATAAGGCCTGCCCGAGCATTTGCTCAGGTATCAGCAACCGGAGTTATTTGCTTGTGTTGGGTACCTTCCAAGGGACAAACAGACCACATTGAACCCTATCCCCTGTACTTTGGGTAAATTCCTATATGACTATTTATAAACCCTCCAGAACACTGATCTGCAGGTCATTCCTCAACACCTCAACTACAGTTCATACCTCCATCTCAGCCAATTCTTATGTATAAAGTCTTTAGCGCAAAATATTCCATTATTGAGTTATTTTTATTAATAAAGAATTTTTAATCCTTAACTGTTGTGAGATCGTTAATCGAGTTTTAGAAAATTGTATGTTCAATGCCCCCCCCCCTTCCCAAGATTGGGAAAAAACGCAACATTAAAGGGACAGCAGTCCAGTTATTAAAAAAGGAGCAGAATTTTTTCGTTTAATTTTTGTGCCGGTTATAATTTCGCTAATGTAGTTATCAAATTTTGTTTCTTCTTTGACAGAAAGGACCATTCTTCTTTGTACCAGGTACCACCATTCAGTCTCCATTGACTTTGACTCCACTATCACTCAATCTTCTAAGTATAGCCCCACGCAATTTAATCTTCATTGGGCATCATACAAACAAACGGGACAACAGGAGTAGGAACAGGGAATTACATTATATTTATTTAAGCAACGACCGTATCCTTTACACGTTACGAGTACATGCTGATTTTGTTTCCTCGATTTCTGTATTAAATATTCTTTATGTTCAAAAGAATTCAATTCCATTTGTTCAATATTCATCTAAGTTGTGCCCTATTTAATAATACTATAGATTTTTTTGTTTATCATTGGTTGCTTTCTAATAAAGTACAGCTGTTTCCAATCAACATCTATTGAGTTGTAGTTGAACGGAGGTATGTAAGCCAACATTTCCGAAAAGTATTTTTTTTACTAATACAAAGGTTTGTTCCGAGGCCAATATCGTAGAAAAGGAGTGCTTAGCTAGTTTGGTTTTGTTCCACCTTTAAAATTTCATTGTTGGGGCACTTACCCCCTTTTCGACGGCAACTCCTCAATAGATTGTCGTATCTTATTCAACATCATTGGAGGTTTGATGATATTTAAGAATATCAGGCAACTTAGAGCAGTCTTGAGAGGAATACATCCTGTCCTGCCGGCAATTCTTTTGAAAGCTGTCTGGTCTGTAGGAGGACCCTCATCCCGTTAATGCTGGCCGCTAAACGACGAGCTCGTCTGCACAAAAGATAAGCTGCCTTTCCCCTCCTTTGATTTTCTTTTTTCCCCCCTTCCCTTTCACATTTTCACTATAGCCCTTCTCACAGGGCTTGACTTTTTTAACGACCTTTCAAACACATAAAAAGACTGTTCTGCCTCCTTACGTTTCCTTTTGTGATATGCGAGTAGGCCGCTAATTAGCGTTTCAGTGTAATTAACCGCTTAGTACTTTTACTATTTTAATATTTTGTTTAAAACATAACAATTCAAGTTTTTAGAGTTGGTCGCTTATTGACTCAATCCAATGAATCCTCACGTGCTTCTTTGGGAAATCTTCCAAGTGGCTTTCTACTTTTGCTCCTATTTTTTGAGATGGTTGAGTACAATATTTCAAAATTTTAAAAAGAAAAGTCATTTATTGTCTGTGATTGTATATCCACCCACAAATTCGGTTTATTCCTACAACAATTGCAAATAAAAGACTTAGAAATCACAAATCAACTTGTCATACAAATCTCTTCAAACAATAGTAGATCATATTCAATAACAAAACAACAAATCTCAATATATAATTATTTAAAAGAGGCTACACAGCTAAACAGTTTCTTTAAACATTTTTTCAACGATTAAAAGTATATATGTCCTATCATATATTAAACAAGGAAGGTGATAAAATATACACAATTTAAAGTTTATGAAAAACTATTCAAGTTCAGAATACAGAAATAATAAAATTCATTACAAAAACATGCTGTGTATAGTCTCATATGTTATTATGAATTGCTATATGTTTTGTTTTCCTTGAATAAAATCCACTGTTACTTTAAGTAATTTGTAACACGTTATGATTTGCGTGATAATGGCATTTTGAGCTGCCAAAAGAGCTTTGCTTAATATAAACGATATCTCTAAATGTGCCTTTTTCTTTCAACTGTTTGCACTCTTTTTGAATGGTCAATCCTCTTGATATCTATTTATTTGTATGAACATTTGATTTTAACAATCTACTGAAGAGACATTTATATATACCAGATAACAACTGTTTCAAAAACATAATTCACAGGATGGCTTAAAATCCTCGTCAAGGTTTTTTTATTTGTACAGAATGTATGTTTTGGCTTATTCAGGCATCCTCAGGACTATTCTAAAATTCCACATTCCGGATTGGTAATTTTCAAAATTCAAAACTTTCATTTTACAAAACTATCTGAGATTTTTTGTTATGGATTTTGCCTGCATTAGACGAAACGTAGAAATACTGTAAAAATAATAACAAATACTTGGAGACACTTTAAATTCCTTCCTTTTACTTCCTTCGAAAAAACTGTGATATTTTCTTCTTCATATAGATGTCATTTTATTATTGCATCTTTGTCCCTCAGTGGTTTTTACTGTTAGTTCGACTCTCGCCTAGAAGATCTGATTTCAATAGCCAAAGCAAATTGCAAAACAAATCTACTTGCTCTACTTACCACAACTAGTGATTTAGTATTAGTAGTAGTATTAGTAAGTGTACCGAGGTTTAGTTCTCGCTTGGATCCATAAGACATTTATTGTGTTTAATAGTATTAAAACGCCAAAACACGTCAACAAAGTTCTTCTTCGTTGTAAAATAATAATACAAATTAAAATAACTATAAAACCACTGTTGTTGAACAAAAATTAAGAAAATGGTCGTTATGTATGCAGACATAAACGACCCTTGTAGTTAACATGTCATGTATCAACCAAAAACAAAAAAAATCGCTAGTTAATATTGACTAGGCTTGTGCTCGATTAGGAGAGTTCATGAGCTACAGGTTCAAACCCTTCCAATATTTGATTAGTTATTACTAAAACAGTGGGATTAGACACTACATCTAAAAATTATTCTCCTAACATTCACTGTTATTTATAAAATGAAAATTTCATGATTTGCGCCGAACACAAAGAAAAGTTGAGATAATCACTGGAACTGAATGAACTACTTCTTCATCTGTTTTGATTCCTTATCCCTTTTTGGGACAATGGATGTAAACTTTTGTTTTGTATTGCTTCCCCAACTTCTCGTCCGTCTCATTCAATGGTTAATGGTACTTGGGTTCTGCCCCAATGGCTCCCGTTCCACCGGCGCTCTGTAACGAACCTGCCCTTTTCCATAAAAAAAAAAAAATTATTCACTCCTGTTGAACTTTAAATATGGAAAACTTTTATAAAAATAATTCAGGAACGAAACTTGGAGCATGTCGACTACAATACTGGATTCGATGTAGAAATGCAATTGCATTCTTAACTTCATAGCACTATCTAGCTTTAAGGGACTTTAATTAATACTTTATTAATTTAATATTTTCAATCAATTTTATCGGAAGCAAATTATCGAATAAATGTCTAATGCCTCCTCCTCCCACCCAAGCTTTCTAATACAAAAACAATTATACATACATATTACCACATTTATTTACCGACGTCATTAAATACTATTAATATTCCTTATAAGACATTCAAGTTATTGTTCTTGCTATTTCTATATAACTTAAAAATACCATTGCCACAGTTATTTAGAATTAAAAAAATCGAAAGCGCTCTTGGTTATAAATATCAATAGATTTTACATTTATTTTACCAATCACAACCGAAAACCAGAAACATGTCCATTGATTATAATAGGATTGCGTGCTGGTTTTAGTTTATACTTAGCTTCATCATCAGCAATACCTACCTCATAAATTAGTATATTATATGCACTGGCGATTTCATCAGCTCACGATCTCAACATGTGACTGAAGTTTTTTTATAGAACATCTGTTGAAAGCAGAGGATTCTCGAATAGTTTAAAGATCCCACAACTAGCTTAGCTAAATAGGGTATAAGTAAGTGGTTCACACAATTAAGTAAGTCCTTAGAGAAAAAAAACCAACTACTTAATTAATAAAAAAGTATTAGAGATTCCTTACAAATTAATTAATGGTCTCTTTTTGGATAGTCAGTAGTCTTTTTTTTTTTTGGACATCAAGAATTAACGCAAAATTTCAGGACTTAGAGAATACTCAAAACGTGACATTCTCGAGTGCTAGTAGCCCTCCGTATGAGGACGGTGTCTGATCTCCGACAAGAGTATGACATTAGTTGAAGAAAATATAAAGTTCAAATGAGTGATGAGGGACTGATGCGAGTTAAACTTCTGAAATGAAACTTGTGAACAATCTCTCATCAATGTGCAGTGTTTAAGATGATGGTCCCTGTTTTAATTAAACAGATTGACGGGTAATAGATTCTTCTTTCACCCGCAGCTAAATGACGCAAAGTGGGTGACTTGGAGTAAACAGTGTCCAGACTAGAGTGCTCTAACTAGACTAACTAAATTTTAATTATTGCTTCGAGATTTAAACCGTACTGGAAATCAATAGGATGTCAGACAACACTTTACCATCCCGCTCCATCTGTGCCAAATAGAATCCTTTGGGGATTCCAAATGGATTTAGGGGTCTCAGAACGTTGTGTAATGTAGGGAAACCAAAATGCATATGGAGCTCTCTATGCGTCGAGCCCGCAATAACCGATGTTACTGGCATCACATCGACACCTAGCTATTAACACAAGAAAAAATGAAAAAAATATTAGTAAATTAACAATATGACAGTTAGCACAAGACATTGCTGAGGCATAGACTATTTTTATGTTATGATAAATTATACTTTACAACTCGCCCGGCAGCAATGATTTGATTATGTTTTGTTTTCAGAACCGAGGTTCGGGTCTAGACATGAGCGTCGAAGGAGCTTGGAAAGAAGGCATCACTGGAAAAGGTATCGTGGTCACCATCCTCGACGACGGCCTAGAAAAGGATCATCCCGACCTCAAGGAAAACTATGTAAGTCCTTTATTTATCTTTCTTATAATCTTCAATCAGTTAAATAATGTGCAAAATATAGTTTCCTTATACCTTTTTAATTTCAATATTTCAAACTACATCAGCCCAATATCAGGCAGTATATGTCGTGTCATTTGAAACAAATTGAATTATTTAAAAAAATCAAAGAACGAGAGAAGGGACCCAACATTCTCTAAAGGCTTTAGTGGTTGACTGATCACTGTGTAACGTCTGAGGATGAAAATTTGTTTCATTTTCTATTTCCTGGTCAGGAAAATTGTTTTTTTGTTTGTCAATGTTTTCCGACTCGTGATCCCTTGCCAGTGCCTTAGAACCATGTCGCCAGCAGATGTGGAATAATCGTGCTTTTCCACAAAATTTTAATGCAACCTTAAAAAAAATAAACATGATTATTATAATTATAATAATTACACATTTATAATTTAAATAAATATTAAATAAACTTCTTTGTCAAAGGCATGGCATCCGTTTTGGGAGGAAATGCTGGTTTCCTTTAACAAGATCTATAATTTTGAGGTTGAACGATGCATTTGAAGTTGATGATTAGTTTAAACGCTTGTTTCACAATTTTTTTATTTTTTTTTTATTAAGTGTCCGGTGATCAGGATATGGGAGAGCCTACTGTACTAAATTTCAGTTAACCGTATGGTACTGATGTACGTTACTTGCACTTCGAACGTTTTTTACCTTCATATACAAGTTTTTATTTAAGTGGCTATCTTAGAAAATTTACATACCACTAAAGGTTTTGCCTTATTTTCTTCGAGGTTTTGTTGTAACTACCAATTTTTGCTTTGTTTCCGTGAGCAGGCTCCTACCTTCTTTGTTTTAAGCCAAGCCGTCTGTACAAAATTGTGCAATTTGCCTCATGATTAACGACCGAGTTTTTTTCTTTTATTGTATTGGACCCTTCGGTATGTTAATAGTCCGTATGCTGCATGTATGTGCACTGCGTAGATTCAATCAGAATCAACTCACTGCCAAGAACAGAGTATTATCAATTTCTCACGTTGTGTCAATAACATATACTATTGACAGACATGCGTTCGGCACGAGGGGGTATCAATCAAGACTGCCTATGCATCTTTGTTGGTTACTCCGTGCAAATCAGACAAATAGTTAAAGAGCTTTCCTGATTTTCAATGAAATCTTATGAAAATGAAAGCATTATAAAACTTTTTTGGACAGTGATAGCTTTCCTGCACATGGATACGAATTTAATGACCATAAAAAAAAAAAAGGAAATAAAATTTCAAATTAATTATATTTTTAATATTAAAATATTTATATTATAAAATAATATATTTGCCACGCGATGTTTCTGAGAGAACACTCTCTTCAGTAAAGATTAAGTAAGAAGTTTTTTTTACCCATTTTCTTTCATTGTGAATTTTCTAGGAAATATATATGAGGAAAATGAAAAAAGCCTAAGCAGCCTCCCTTAGGATAGTATAAAATGATTCTAATATTTCGCCCCCTTCTAGATACCTTCAGGGAGTAGAGGGAAAATATTACAATAATTTAATAAACACTCCCAGAGGCTGTTCACAGTATTTTCATATTTTTCTTTTGGGACATTATTTCGTCTTCATAGCCTACAGACTTTTTTCAACAAAATATTTTGCCTTATTTAACGTTCCACCAGTGGCGACATTCCTTTTTACAATTTAGAATATATTAGAAAAAAATAATTTATTCCGGAACTAAGTCCCCCTACGAATAAGATTAATGTTCAGACGATAAATTCACATCTGCTAAATAAAATAAACTGTACCATCATAATAAAAAAAAATAATAGCAATAAAAATAAAGTGTAAACCTCTATAGGAATGATAATAATAATTATGAAATAAAAATAAAAAAATGTTAACTGCTTTTAGTAAATAAAGTCTATAAGATCCACCTATAAGAAACCCCCCAAAAAATAAAGAAAAAATCAATATGCAGAAATCTGTACAGTAAGACTTTAGATATGAAAACAATAAAATTAATACAAAAGAAAAGACAAAAGTGACATACAAACTGGCAGCCAACATTTATCTATATGTAGTAAACAATCTAATCGAAATAATTAATACAAAAATAAAGTAAAAGTCAGGAAATATGAAATTATGAATGAGTGAAGAATCGTTCCCCGAATAACGAGTGTCTCTTTGGATGGTGAAGAGTATTGAAGGTTCTTAGGGCTGAAGCATGGCAGGTATCAGAAAGAAGAGAATCCCAGAGGGTCTCTAGAGCGAGCAAAGAAGGTCCGATCGTATGTTGCAGTTTTGTGGGCAGGAGTATAAAGGCTGGATCCTGGTTAGAAAGGAGATTGGACGACAGTCGTTTTCTGATGTAGGGTTAGGATTTCGTTTTAAGTTTAGACTACAGCTTTTTTCCAAGAAGTAGTAAAAACTGAGTTTTGAAGGGAAAATTGTAAATATGACTGTTTGAAGTCATTCATTTCTTGATTGTCCCAGATATGTTTTCCTGGTTCATCTAGTTTCAATAATAGCTTTTATCACACCTTCAGTAAAATGTCTACTGTTCTCTTCCGTAGCATCATCTTCTTTCTCCTCCACAAGTGGATATCTTGAAGTGGACCTTGCAATCTCTTCCGCTAATTGGCAAAGGTGCGTTAATCTCTATAGTCTTATGGTCAACACGAATCATGTCTTCGCTTGTAGCTTGTAAGCCTTCTTCCCCGTAATATGGGCTTAGTGGATGTCACGATCTCTTTAATCCACACAGCTTGCTGTGGAAACCGCCTGTTAGAATCTACATACTCCAATAGTCGTTTTTTTTGCCATTCTATATGTGACTAAAGGCATGGATATCTACTGGCGTAGCCTGTAGGTCAGAATCACCTCCGTGGAAAACTTGTCGCTATGTGCTCATATGTGTGATAGAAGACTGAGACTTTACCTCTTTGACCCTAAATTCGGTTTAGTAGACGCTCATTATATATGTTTTGATCCAACACTAACGTGTTTCTTTGGTATTTTCTAGCCTAGAAAGACTACGATAATCAGTACACATATTCGATTGGACTATATCAAAATGAGATGTAACTTGGGGAAGGGATTGAATTACTCCTACGAAGTAATATAAGAGAGAAACAAGGACAGGATGGGTCCCTTTGAGGCAGATGGGGGCTCAGATTACTCTTTGTGAGAGGAGTAAACTAGATTTGAGTTGGCGAACTGAGCCGGAACCCAATCGAACAGTGAGGTGGATCGAGGAGACCCACGAAGCCCCTTCCGTGTGCTCAGCTGCACCGGATATTGATGGATTTGCCCCCAAACATGTCAGCGAATCGTCTGTAAATTTTTTTTATAGAACGTTTGTTGAAAGCAGAGGATTCTCGATTATTTTAAAGATCCCGGATCTGTCATAGCTAAATAGATTACCAGTAAGTGGATCATACAAATAAGTGTTTCCTTAGAAAAAAAATACACTGGTTATTAAAAAAAAAAAACAATGACCTGAAGAATAATTACAATAATTTTTAGTTCACCTGCGTTAAAAGGAGTAGAGATTCCTTACAAATTAATTTATGATCCCATATTAGATAGTTAGTAGTTGTCCTTTTTTAAGGAATACTCAAAAACGTTTTCAAAAGATAGATACATAATATATGATATTATTAGACTATAAAACCCCAAAAAACATTACATTTTTCCATTATGATATATTGTTGCAGTGTTTTTATTAGAACGTTATGAGTGTCGAATGAGAAATGTTCCCTCTGCCGAGAAAGAGTCAGACTTACGACCTTTCAAGACTGGCTGTCTAGTCTAGTGATATATGATTGTATCATAGAAAATGAAACAACATGACGAAGATCAAAAAAAATCTCGTGTGCACTTTGTCATGATTAAAAGTATTCATCAAGGAGAACTATATCCAAGGAAGGGATCTCTAGTTTAAAAGTTGATGAGAAAAATTAAAAGGATTCTCTTAATTAATTCCTTGAAAGGAATTAATGAGTGCTTTCTAGCAGAAATTTTCTACAGGGATCTTGACAGGATTGCGTTGATAAACTTTATTAAAACGTCAAAATCCGGGAGGAGGAAAGATTTGGGTTGGAGGTAATTTATTGTTGTCGAAATTCGAGTGCATAATTTAACTGTGATAGAGATCAGCCCTTTACATCTTAATTAAATTTCATTTTCACTATGCTTTTTGATTATTAAATCATCAGATATGTCAAATTATACCATCGCATTGAATATAGACTATATAGAAATTTCTAGCTGGACGTTTTTCAATAATATTTCAATGCATTTAATTAAAGATGAAATCCGTGGCGTGACTGCTCATGAAGAGACAAAGCCAGCCGGAGGTTGTCACTGTAGTAGGTTTATCACAACTCCCAGAGTCAACTCCTAACCACTAATTATTTTTTGAATATTCTCGGAAATACTCAGTACATATTTTTCTATTTAAGGCTAAAATTATTATTTGAAAGAATGAAAAATAAACTTGATAGCCTAAAAAAAATGGATTATTTGTCTGAAGCAAGCCGTGCAGCCGTTTCCTCAAAAGTAGAACTTTGTGCTGCAGAAATTAAATCATGTAAATCTGTTATACTTTAAAATTTAATTAATTTTGCAAGAAAGTAATATATTTCTTCTATGAAATGTTTGATTTGATACTTGAAATAGTGCGTTGCTTATTTTGTTAAAAAATTTAAGTTGCAAGGAATTTGTAAATATTTGAATTTTTGTCAAAGCCCTATGATTCAAGTCCCTATGTCGTTTGCAATTGGCCATAATATTTATTCCTATTGCAGCAAGTAGTATTCCTGGGCTGTATTAAATGATTTTGAATTGTACATAAATATGAATTAATCCTTGCACCGCAATTATTAATGATGAACAAACAAATTGTATTTTTTTTAAAATGAAGATCACTACATACATTAGTATGAATAGAGTTGTTTGCTACAAAACTAATGTGTAAGTGGAAGATAAAATACAAAAAACTGCAGACTCCTGGGGGTTTATTTAGGGTGCTTGCTACAGTTCACATATAGTGCTGAGATCTAACAACTAATTGTTTCTTTGGTTAAACAATTTGGCCAGGCAACGTAGGTGAAAACAGTTGGTTTAATACACATCAAAGTGTGTTGCACTTCAATTTACGTCGTGGTGTGCGTTTTTAATTTCAAATCCCTTGATTTACCAAAATTGGTTCTTGGTTCGCAAACAGTAATGAAAGAGTAGAAGACGTTTGTTAAAAATTATTGTACCAGTGTTCGTATACAGTCTGGTACAAGATTTGATACTATATACTATATGGTATACAGATATACTATTTATTTCTTGTAATACATTTCACACTGTGAAAATATGGTTTAAAAATCCAAAACACGATTTTTTTTATGGAAAAAATGGTCGTTATTTGAACTCATCTCTTCCTGACATTTTAACGTAATTTCTAATATACGCTACTTACTCTACGCAGAATTTTATGTACTTTAATTTATAGACGACTAAACTTTTTCTGAAATTGCATCATTAACGAGTTATTAATGAAAAACTGAAAAAAGTCCGAAAATTTCTAGGTTTTCGGGACACCCCTCATACAGCACAAGCAGAAAATTGGTGCAAACTTTTCAATAAATACTTTTTACATGCAAATGAAGAGATTAAAATCGTTTTCAGTTTTGCGGGAAAAATTAGACTACAAACCCTATGTTGCCTAGCCTACTTGCTACGTTTTATTTTCGTTTGTCACGTCGGATTCGGGATTTTTTTATTCAAGTTGCTTTACATTTTGTATCTATTTCTTCTCCTACAAAAAGAACAATCTTTCATTACTTTTATTTTATTTTATTTAGTGAGAAAGAATTACTTTATTTTATTTTATGTACATGGTGTCATTTCATAAGGTTTCTAGATGCCAGAGCTTCTCTAAATTATTCTAAGATATGATTAATACGTAAAACTGAAACACCAATTATTTATAAGTAGGAAAACTGAAACGAAAAACCTACAACTAAAATATTGTATTATTTTCTGGTGGTCCTCAAGGACCAAATGAATGTGTTTTTATATCTTCTTCCTAGTTAAAGGATGACTCACACCATTGTTCACTAAAATATTGTAGCACTCTTACAATTTTCGAGAAACCTTTTGGAGCTTTCTTTCTACGTTATAAATTAATGTCAATGGCAGGGAAATATTACTATTTCTGAAATATATAAGGTGAAGTTTTTATATCCTTAGGAATTTATTCTGTATTCTAACAATCATTTATCAAATTTACATAGCTGTTGACTCTAACCAATAAATAGAGAAGCTTGTTTGTTGTTAAAGCATATTCAAGTTTGAATCCGTGTTGATCTCAAAAGTATGGATTTCCCAAGGTAAATAGGACGAGATTAGCAAATAGTTGGGTTAAATAGATCCGGGACTGTGAAAGGGTAGTTGGGTTGGCCACTTCAAGGAGTTGAAGGCATGAACGGGGGTTGAGTAAGGAAGTTCGTTTAAAGTCCACTTCAGGCGAGAGAACTTCTCAGTCCTACTGGGAGGGAACAAGGCCTCTTCAAACACCCTGTGTTTTTTTGTTTTTGTTTTTTTCAACTAGTCACTTCTCCTAACTAGCTCCGTTCTAATTGTGTTAGTTATATTGACAAGGAAGAGGGAGTGGACTAGACTATAGTTCATACGAAACGTTCTGGGCGTCAATGACTCTTGTGGTTGACATGACTTTAAAAAAGAAATTGGAACATTTCTGCTAGTTATATACATTTACATTTGTATGATATGATGCGGTGAGTCTGCGGTTCCTACCTCGTTATACCTCCATTTCCCCCCTGGTGTATAAAAATGGAGTCAGCTTCTGCCCGTAAATATGTTTTCTGTGAATTGTAAGTTGTCATCTGGTACTTTCAATTAAAACGCGTTTATCCGAAGTTGTTTCTTATAGATCCCCTTCCCTTCATACTCTGGTAATTTCCAATTGCTTTTCTGAAAACGTTTGGGTGGAGAATGTTAATGTGTCTGGTCTGCAGATTAACTCTTCTTATTTTCTACTTCGTCTCTGGCCCATGTTGCCGTAATAGTAAAAAAAAAGTTACTGATAGGATCGGGACTCGAACACGGGACATCTCCAATATTCAGTCGAGACTACTGAACAGAATTTTGTTCAAAAATTAATAATTACTAATAATAGTGGGATCTACACCTCAAAAAAAATCCTAACAGAATTACTTAACTACTTAATTACTTATTTAAAAGAAAATGGCGGCTGCCCACAAATGTAACTATAATATTGGGTATCTCATACCAATTCATAAATTTCAAAAATAGTTCAAAAATCAGTGTCATTGTCCAGGCTGTTTATCTTGAACAACTAAAGAGCGAGCTATCCTAACAAAAAAGGCTTTAGTTAAGATTTAAAATGCATTAAAATTCAATAAAATTAGTAGAACTATAAGCTCGCATACCAATTTAGCATATTACATTGTTGCAGAAAATAACTTTCCAGGAGGTGGCACTGTAACCCCCTTTATATATGTAGATGTATTTGAAATTATAAATATTAAAAATTATACATTTTCTAAAATGGTCATGACTACAGTATATATGTACTTACAGAATGTTTCCTTAAAAAGCCTGAACCTAATAGTTAAACATATAGATAAAATAATGTATACCCTGTAATTAATTATACATCTATAATCGCGAAGTCATTGTTTTTTTTTTTAAATCGATCCTTTTCCAAATTTCAAAATATGGTTGAATATAATGACAACGCTCAGCCATAATTTTTTTTTAAGTCTTGAAAACAAAGGAATAGTCCATCTCTCTCTCTCTCTCCCTCTCTCTCTCTCTCCCTCTCTCTCTCTCTCTCCCTCTCTCCCCCTCCCTCGCTCTCCTCCCACTCTCTCTCTCTCTCTCTATCCCCCTCCCTCGCTCTCCTCCCACTCTCTCTCTCCCTCTATCCCCCTCCCTCGCTCTCCTCCCACTCTCTCTAAACCGATCTCTAACTTGTGCTGTTTTCATTTCAATTGCTGTTTAATGGTAAATTCGGTTACTTTAAGCCAAAGGGTTAGCAAATTAATAGGCCCGAAGAGGGACTGGGTAATGGCCAGTGGAGTGGACAGAGAAGTTGGCCGACAAACAGCTGCTGACTAACTCCTCTAGGGCGGCTACAGTTCAGTCATCCTCTTTGGAGATAACCGACAATTACCGAAACCAGCCCCCGCTCCCTCAAAGTCCTCCTCTATAATAAGATGAAAGTATTAACGGATTAAACTTCCTTTGTTACGGACCGCGCTTCCGGTTGATCGAACATGACCGACCGTAGTTTAAGATAATCAAGGGGCAAGATTCTCCATACCATAGAGTCGCTGCAACATGAAACAAAAATTAAACAAAAAAAGAACAAACGAAAATTCGTGCTAGTCATGAATAAATCCATGGTAAGCGGACGCCCAGATGTAGCCTTGATAGCTACCTAGTACTACCTAAATAGATACCTTAGAGGTAGGTACCTATTAGTACCTAGTAAATCTAAGAATTGGTGGCCTCTCTATTTTTTTCTCCATTACATTCAAGATGATAATGATAAAAATATTTTTTATTGTTGGGGAATATCTCCCTTGTTCTTTGCCAATATCAGTTCCCTCTAAAATTTACTACGATAAAAGAGCGATATAAATTATTAATTAAAAATAAATTATAATATGGCAAACAATATGTGTACAATGAAAAACACACTAAGTAAGCCGTAACCACCCAACTTCAAAAAAATTCCAGCCAAAATTACTGAAGGAGAACCAGGAGCCTCAACTTGAACCTTATGTACTCAGAAGTGAACAAAAGTCAAATCATAGATAAGTAATGATTTAAATTAACTGGAAGATCAATACATCAAAAATCTAATACAAGAAGAAATATAAATAATACCCAACATTACAGGAAAGACGCAAACGAAATAAAGAAAAGACTTAATTAAAAAATAAAGTTAAAAACAAAATATGATAAAAGAAAAAATATACATATATGTAGGTACGAAAGACACATATTTATCAAGAATTAAAAATAAGTAATATAATAAATGTAAACAAAAACAATATGAAAAAATAAAAACAAGAAACCTACTTGAAATATACACATACTCACTTGTTCACAATTAGGTATTTACACATAAATACATACATACCTAGATTTACACCCAAAAAACAAATAATATAAGTACTCTATATAAGTATACTGCGTACTAATGCATAATGGGAAACGATTATTTTTCCCACATTCCTATTTTTTTATAAGTTTGAGAGCTTAGAAGAAAAAAAAAAAAAAAAAAAATGCATAATGGTGGCCTAGGTAATATAATAAACATATAATAATATATAAATATATATTATATAATTACTATATTATATTATAGTATTTATAATATATTAATTATATATAATATTATATAATCATATTTATAATATAATATATAATAATATTATTTACCACTTAATGCAACTTCTATAACAAACATGTTAATTTATAACGGGCAATATTTGCTCATATCAATTATGAACTGAGTTGTTATTTTGGAAATGCATAATAAACAAATTAAGGACGAAGAAAGCGAAAGAAGAACTATGTCAAGAGTTCTGAGCGCAGTCTCCACCTCTGCGCCTTAAAAATTTGCATGGCAGTGAAAAATCTACATGGTGTTAATGTTTTTTTATACATATTGAACCATGTCAACCAAAATCCTGCAATATTTTTGAAATTCTTTATGTGGTACCATCTGTAATGGAAAAAATCTTAAATTAATAATTAGCACCCAAAGAAAAAATGATTGACAAGATCCAGACTTGAACCTGGGGATCCTCAATATCTAGTCGGGAAACGACCTTACCAATATGAATTCTCTTCGGCCCCCGACTATATATTGAAGAATACTCGGGTTCGTGTCCTAATTTTGCTATTACCTTTTTCTTTGGCTGTTAATTATCAATAATTATAAATCTTAAATACCTCATGAGTTAGAATTTTGACTTCCTGGTATTGAAACCAACACCAGTATATTTCAAAGTGTGCTGAAGTGTATCACTAATTAATCACTTTAAATCGATTGAGTCATTTGTACGACCTCTATTGCAGAACATACATAGGCAATCGTCTTGCATTGAATGAACGGAGAGTCTTTCGATTTCAATTAGAATCGTTGTGACTGTTACTCTTGAATAGCTTAAAAAGTTCGGAACCAACGTTAAAGCCTCTGATTTTTTGTTGACATCCACATAATAATTGCTTTTCAAAGAGGAGCATCACCTCGTTATTATTTTTTTATGGAATGTGATCTTTTTAACCACCAGCAAGCCAACCATTTTCTTATGGAAAATAGCTTGTATATATACATTAACTGTATATTTTTCGTGATGCATACCAATGCTCATCAAAGTACGATAACATAATGGTAAAAGGTCTCTCGCCGTGCATTCCGAAGTCAAAGCGACAAATTAATCTTGAGGGGAATTACTTGAATGCCATCTGACTAAAGAAAGTCCTTTGTGAGTATTATCAGATCTGTAGCGCTTAGCAGACCAAACAAGCTAAGTTCTAGAAACAAGCAACTTAGCTGTAGACTGGCTACTTAACTGTTATTTATTTGAGCCCACTTCGGAATTCCATTCTAGTCAGGCTCTACTATTTCTTCTCTTAACTGCTAGAGGGGCTTTCTTAATTTTCTTTTGGAGAGGGGGGGGGTCGTTTTCGATTAGAAGTCTAGTATCTTAATTAAACTATCACTTGCAGCAAGTGATATTACTACCTTTGGTTTTTTTTACCATCCACGTCTTATTTTTTTTTAGAGGATCAGTATGGGCTAGTGGTTAGCGCAACTGCGTTATTACTTCGAGATTCGAATCCTTAGCTATTTTTTAGTATAAAGTTTCAGATTAGTTATTTCAACTTCAACTTCGTTCGTAATTTATATCCAGAATGGCCATAAAGTGACTACATGAATAAACCGATGAAAATGGTTCTCAGCCTGCAAGGCTCAACAGTATTGAAGGCCTAGCCTACGTTGAACGCCGCAACATCTCGACTACCTAGAACTCGAAATATATTTTGAAGAGGGGCGTATCGAATTTAATATACGTTTTTTTATTTACTGGCCTACATTGCTATCTCTTATGAAGCGGATATCTTCTGCAGGTTAGATAGGGCTCAAAATAGCTTCCTGCTGAGTTCCCGTCGAGGTGACTCCTCCACATGGACTTACCTCGACGGCGATTCACATAATTCCTATTAATAATGTAATGGACTGATTAGGTACCTATTTTCCCAGTATTACCACTGATGATATAAAGAAGTCTTGGTCATATAAAGAATCACAACTGGGGTATGACTTTTGAAAATGAAAAGGCTTTATTTGGCTATTTTACATAAGATTAACAATTACGTCAACTACTCCAAAGATCTGTGGAGATAATGAGGGATGTTCATTAGATCGTGGGAGTATATAAACTAGAAGAAGAAGATTGCTAAGTGAGGTGTAAGGCCTTAAACTCCCTCTCAATTTGAGCTCTGCGAAAATTTTGCTGTGAACATGGGTTTGAGCACAACATGCACTGACGGTGCTGAATTTCTTCTTCTATATGTACAAATAGTCTAAAGATTATTAAATATGCTCATCATATGAATGAATACAAGATACGACAAAATACAACAAATAATGATAAGAAGAAGTTCATACAAGATTGGGGAGTAACAGTTTAAAGCGTTCAAAAAATCTTCATGAGATAAATTTGGGAATGCAAGTGTGTGGAAGCTAATATTTAAATGATTATAACTAGTTATTATGTTTTTTTTGGATAATGCATTTGTTTGAGCAAATCTAAAATTTAATAACAGAAAACTTTATGTTAAAAAAAGAAGAAAATTATTTCGTTGGCTACCTATGAGGTACAGCAGGAACGACCTCGCGCGTTAGACACCGGTTTGGGGTTGGTCGAGACCGGTCACTTTGGATCCTAGTTTAGTTGTAGTAGCATCAGAGTTTGTCGAGTGCCGAGATTAACTTGTGAGATTAATTTGTCGAATCGTAAGTAATCGGTTGGAATCTGATGGTAGTCATAACAGATACATGGTTCGGAAGTTTTTTGTATCCTTCGCCTGAAATCGAGGAAAGCAGTCAGAAGCCATCCATTAGGCCAGAAGCTCCTGCCCGAGGCTGGACCGATCGCCGGACAGGTAAAAGGGGATTGATTTCTAAAATTTTAAAGAAAACCACCCCTTTTCCCTTACAGAGAGACGGGTCAGCGACGACGGGATTCTGCTATTGGTTTGAAATAAAGTTTGAAATTTATTGAATCTAAAATTATTAATTTATTGATTATTAATATAATTTGTTGTGATGTTTTACTCAATTTCGGTATTTGTCGTCGTTATTTGATATCACAGTCCACTGTTGGTTCTCTATCAAAGAAATAACTTGAAAACTCGTTCGTTCTAATTCTGACCTAAAATTGTATTGGTGTTTTCACAGCTAATTTATCCGCGTTCACAGCATTATTTTTTAAGTGCATATCTTAATTTGGTTGTATATATTTTCATAAGTAATAATACTACTAAGGGTAAATGAATAGTAAAGTACTACTACCCGCAATTAATACATAAGATAAATTAAAAGTTAGGTTCGCATTGGCTCCTTATTTTGTGAATTTGGATTGAATGGTTGCAATGAAAAAGGAGTTTTTCTGAGGTCTTTGAAAGTTAGGTCGTTTTTGATTATTTCTGAAGTCCTGTCGTGGTTCATGACGTTGCTCATAGTTATGACGTTGGAAGTCATTATTTTGGTGAAAATTATGTCGATAGTGGTTTTGGTAGTGTCGGGATTGAAAATGTGGAGTATTATAGTCGTTTACCCTATAGTTGTTTTGTCTAGGTGGGTATTCCTGTTGATTCCCGTTTGTGTTTCGTTGAAGCTATAAGTCTTCCGTTATAATCCGGGAGTTATCGTACAAACATTTTTTTTAAACCAAATATGGTTTAATGCGCCCTTAAGTCTTGATGGTAAATTTCTGATTACGTGGTCAACAATTTGTGCCTTTTGTGATTAAATGTCTTGTTCATTATTACTGATATCAATCTATTATGTGGTTCTGCATTATAGTATGATGTGGAATATTTCTCCAATAATAAATTCCAGTAGGCGTACGTTTCTGTGCATATGTATCTAAGAGATTTAATATTGCAGATTTGCGGTTGTCAGAGTGTCTTTAACATAATTTACTAAATGTAATTTTAAGTGATTTATTGTTGAAAGGTTTGCGTACATGCATATTGCTGCGCGTCACCTGTGAGGCTTGAAAGAACTATTTCTATAAGTTTTATATTATGTTTACAACAGTCAAACATAATTTTTCTAAAAGTTTAATAAAAACAATTAGTCGGATCGCCATTATAATGTGGAAGGTGTCATGTTATAATCGTTAAGAGCAATTTCTGAATTTAAATTGTCTGTCTATCTGTTTCGTGAATATGTATGTTCTTACTCAAAATGTCACTTATATCTGTACTAGTCATCAAATTACTTATAATATAAAAATATAAAATTACACCGTGTACGTAAAATAATACTTAACATTTTTTCTGCTCTGATGCTAGAGAAGCGTTGAAACGCACCTTCAAGTAGAATTCCAGACTCTGTTATTTTTCAGCGAGTCTTTTTGCCTTGCCTGTCACAGTGGTAGTCAGCTAGCCTCAAAGCCTGTTATTAATATATTTCACGACGAGGAATTACTCACAAACACCAATCTATAACTACATGGAATATTTCATCAGCTCTGCCTCTGTTCTAGTAAACAACTTTCTTCTTGTATATCTTATAACTGCAGGTCCCCGTTCTCGTGCGCCAAATAAAGAATTTCTGTTTGAATTTATATTCAGGCCAGCCATCAAGTGCCTAAACGAATAATCGGACGGAAATGGTTCTTAGCCTGCAATGCTCAACAGGATTGATGGCCAAGCCTACGTTGGCCGCCGCAACATCTCGACTACTTGGACTCGAAATATATTGCGAAGAGGCTCATATCGAATGTAATCGGGTTTTATTTAATGGCCTACATTGCTATCTCTTATGGAACGGATTTATTCTGCAGGGTAGAGGATAACCTACCAGTATATATGTTGGAACCATTGGCAACGAAAAGGCTCAACTGGTGAATGTATTTTTAAAATGCTTTATTTGATTAATTTACATAATATTAACAATTACAAATAGTATTGATCTAGGGAGATAATGAGACTTTTTGAATGGAGCGTGATAATATAAGTACTATAATAAGAAGGTTGCTGACAGTGAGGTCCTTAACTTTCGATAAAATATACATGTACCTCTTTTACGCTTACATTAATTGCTTTGTGGTAGAATCCCAGACCTTTGGCCCTTCAATGGCCCCTTGCAATGATTTTTTTCTTTATTAATTTAGTATGTATTATTGTTTCAGGATCCTCAGGCCAGCTACGACGTGAACAGCCACGACGAGAACCCGATGCCGAGGTACGACATGATAGACTCGAACCGGCACGGAACAAGGTGCGCGGGGGAGGTGGCTGCGGTCGCCAACAACTCAATCTGCTCCCTCGGCATCGCCTACAAAGCCAGCGTCGGCGGTCAGTTATTTCAGCATTTACATATTTTTAATTCTCTACCAGAGGCTTTTCATTATTACATATCCATTTGAAGTGCCCCATCGCCCCCCAGGCCCATTTCGTGCCTAATTACAATTCTCTCTACTCTGAACCTCTTAATAATAACTTTATTTGCTGAAACCCTAAGCATCTACCAGCTAACTAAATGGCTATAAACGACAGTAAGTTTGAGTCTACTCACATATGCATGATAAAAATAGAGATTAGAAATCTGGAAAAGGAAATCCCTGGACTCCAGCGACCATCGCGAGAAATGAAGTAAAGTAAATATACTGTTATGTCATAAGCTTCAAATGATTTCTTTGGAATTATAGATCAGGAGACATAGTTATGCTGGTTCTGTTATGTTTCTTAACATTTAGCTAATGTAGAGTGTACAACTGTCCTTCCCGCACTATAATGCTTCTGAAGTCACCTATATGTAGTTCTATAAATCCATATGATACTAAGACTACTAGATACTACTAATAGATACTACAAGACCTGACACCCTCACCACTACCGGAAAGATGGCAACTCTCTATATCTGGGAAAGCAGACCAAATGGTGGACATTGCGGCCCTTGGACAAGCAACAACAAGCCTCTGACGGGCACCCATCACTGCTATCCTACTGAATGAGCTTGCACTACATGCCTAGAAAGTAGGCTCAGCCTTCAGTGGACTCTCACCACTGCACCGCAACATTTCCACCTCTACCGAGGCTTCCCACACTCCTTAATTCCCTCACTCCACCTTCAAACAGGTACTCCTAGTAAAAGGATCCGCTCACCCCAAATAAAATTTTGCCTTATCCATAATCTTAAAATTTTGAGAGCTAAGGGGAAAAAAATGATACTAACAACACAACAGAACATACTTTTTTGGTAAATTTAAAAACGAGTTATTCAAATTTGTAAATGACTGGGGCAAACTGAACGCTGATCTCTGAAGAAAGAGATACAGACTGTCTTGTGCTATTTTTTGTTCAGTTTCAAATTTTTTTATGTCGAACTTACAATACAACCTTATTTGTATTATGAAATGTTATTCATGGGGTTGCAAGTAGTGTGCAGATAGGATGGAACATATACAACATATAAATAAAGCTGCTTCTGCAGGGCCTAGTAAGGAAAGGGGAAAACAACACCCATAAACACCTTAAAATAGTCTCCTGGGTTTTTGAGACGAATTGGACTCCCAGTTTCCGTCCTATTTGACTACGGTTTGTACACGCTCTTTGATTTTTGTGTGGGCGTCGCTTGTGATACCGAACCACAATCAAACTATTGGTGAAGTGTTTATTCGTGTTTATCGTAAGAGTTTCGCGATAACTGTTTTACGCTGGCTTTAAATTACTCTACAAGTGACGTCGTTGCTTGTATTTCATTTTCTAATATCCTCCAATGCCAAGTAATACAATGCCATCGGCCTTCCTAGGTTTCTGAACTTACTCAATTTAGTTCGTCCCTACTCTCATCTTACCCTAGATCCTATACGTCAATCTGATATACGGCTCCGGCATTCCGCCTTCTTCAATATGAAACATCGTCAGGCACTGCCTTCAAATAATTATATATTGCGTTTTGTACCATCCCACACAACCTAAACCAGTTTTCTCAATCACTTATACTTTGTAAATATTTTACACCACTTTGTCGACTATAATAATAATAATATTAGTATGCGTGAAAATAGAGCTGAGAAGAGAGAAATGTCCGGATTTATATAATAAAGTAAACAATTCAATAGATGATGTAGAACTTTCAAAAGACGTAGTAATTATTGGTATGCACTTTTCTGAAAGTAGTAGCGGAAATTAAGAGAAAATGCGAGGATTGTGTGTTTTTCAAAACTATACTTTTCAAATACTACGGCTCACAAGTGAGGAATGTCAGTAAGTCTGTTTGGGCTGATTTCCAAACAAATGGAGGTCATTACCGGTTTCCTTATCGGTTCGTTTACAATGTAACGGAGTCGCCTCTTTCGATGCAAGGTGCTGCACCACCCAGCCACTCACCACTCAGCCCGAAACAGAAGAGATGCGCAATTTATTGAAGCTATGCCATTATATTGTGTACACCCGACGTGAATCAAACCTGTTGACCTTAGTAGACAAAGAGGAAAACCTGCCTCCTTTTGGTATAGAACTGTATTAATAATCTTTGGACATTGGTTTGTGGGGCTAATTTTTAGACATGTCTCTCGATGTTAAATTTTCAGATGATTCACCAGCTTTTGGGCAGATGTTGCCAAAATATTACGTCTCGGTTGTTAATATTAACCAAAGGAGCAGAATCCCTACTAGTGAAATTAATTTCAGCTGAACCATGTGACTGGTCATTCCTTGACAAACCATGATCCATCGTTGAGATCCGGCCCGGGAAAGATAATAGGTTAGGGTAAGATTATAGGGGTAAGGGAAACTCACTTGATTTAATTTTTTTGATTATTTACAATTATTAGTTCATTTAGTTTTTGTATTGGTATACATGAGCACTTTCAGCAGTTGGCCACACCCATTTAAAGCGCTGTAAAACAAAAAGTCTCTCAATTCCAATTGCTAATTATGTTGGTGGTAACCTTGAGGTAAAATGTTATAGATTCCAAGCTAATAAACGGTTATTAACAACTTTAAGCACTAAAGAAAAACCAAATATCTGTTAAATTATTTTTTTTAACTATTATTTTGAAATTATGTTTAATGTTTTAATTGCTAAAAATTCTAATTCTATAATTCTTTTTGCTAAAACATTGTTTATGCTTAAGCGATCGACCGCCAATTATATAAAATAATTATTATTAGGTTTGGTTATATTTTTTTTTGTTTAACATGTCCATTTTATTTTTTTAATATAGTTTTATCGTCGTTCCACTAGGACGTCCGAAAGTTTTTCCCTTTTTTCGAATCGATCTGATGCCGTTTGGACCGTACTAGGTTTGTTGCCAGATCATATCCCCACATCGCATTACTTTTTATATCTGTGAACTCATAAACTTTCTATCTAATATACTGTCATGCGGGCGGGTTGGGCAAGCTAACTGCGAAGTAAGCTGGATTCATTCTACTCGGGGAAATCCTTTGCTTGTAGGTTTTAAATTTTTTAACAAGCAGTAAGATCTTTCAGTACAGTTGAATATATATATTAGTCAGTTTAGTCCAGTCACGTATAATGTATATCATTATACTTGTTTATTCATTATATAATTTCTATAAAATAACAAAACCTGTATATAATGTAGTGATGCTACAGGAAATACAAAATAATTTGTAAATAGATTCACCTGAGGATCTAAAATTATATATAATTATCTAGAAATTTAAAGGGGATATGGGAAAAAAAAAATAAATAAGATCTTTCATCTAGGCGCGTAAATTAAAATTAATCGTTACGAAATATTTGGAGTGATATTAATTTTGGACATTTGTTAGCCAAAGAAAAAATATGAATTCTCGAGAGGAAATAAGATTATCAACCAGATTGATGTTAACTAGGTTGTTAGTACAGGGAGTCCTCAGATATCCCGACCGAAGAGTGGGGAGGCCCCGATTTCGAATCCATTTCATGCCAGTATTTTTATTTTTTTTAGGGGGGATCGCAAAAACAAGTGGTATTATCAGTTAAATGTTTTAATTGGTAGCCGATAAGCAGAAAAGAGTCTAATAATCCAAATAAATCTTCTCGATGGAATAAAAAGTTTCTTCCCCGCATTCAGAAAATAGCTCAAGTTATAAGCCGTTCAGAGATTGGTGAGGGGGTCTTCAAAGAACCGAAAGATTGATTTTCATTCCTAAGTCCCTAAATAAAACTTATCCCGGCCCTTAATTGGAATTTTGCAGTAAAGGACTACTTTCAATATCTGTAGTCAGATAACGGTAATTGGCAGATATTCAATATTTTTTACTAAGAAGGTCTTCTATTTACTTAAGTCATATCATACAACAATTTGTATTACTATAATAATAGTAATAAATGGCTTTTTAACAATTTGTAGTTAAAAATTTATGTTTAAACTAATGAAGAAATTGCGTCTAATAAAATGAATATTCCGTTGTTGAGCGTCGGGTTGAACATTGTCGGGTCGTCACGAGGGGGGTCCTTGGTTACCCTAGCCCCTGGTGACAAGTGAGGTTTGTTTGAGTTTATAAACTGGACAATCGTTTCATGACGGCGTTACTATCTGACTCCATTTTTGATAGGTATGTGCCCCGACAATGCACTATGTTCAGGAGAAGAGGTAGAGAAGAGACCTAGGGTAGGTAGGTAGGTAGTTTGTGTGGTCTTGGAATGACCACGAATTCACACTCGGTATCTGAGGGTAGGCGAAATCCGTCCGGATCCCAAAGGCGAGTGTGAACCGGAGAGAGGCAGACTAAATTGCCGTGGGGGACACTGCTTGGACAGTTTGCAGGGCCGCGACAACCGTTGTCCACTAGGGAGAGGTCTCTCCCAAGGAGGGGCTAGTTTTAGCGAGACGAAGGCAGAGATTCCCACTAGGATGGTGTGGGGCCTGACGACGTCGGACTACAATATAGCTAGGTTAGGAGAAAGAGATGTAGAGGTTTTTCATAAAGAAGCAGTCAGGTTTTCAGAGTTTCAAGCTGGAGCCACGTCAGTGAGTAGTTGCCAGGAGAGAATGATTTTAAGGGGCTAGGGCCGCCGCCTTAAGTACCCGGCCAGCCGTGTCCTTATCCATTGGTGTAACCAATGGTAAACGACTTCTTTGTCCTCTGGGAGGGCTGGCAGGGTCTTGCGGTCACATCTGGCCGCAGCTGTCAGTCCCTTCTACCTGGGACTGACAGCTGTGACCCATCTCATGTAACTAATTGCTTAGCACCCCGCATTTTATTGCTTAACACATTTACAACGATTTATATTTTGTTCATGTTATTTACATTTGTCTACAATATATTTTGTTCATGTTATTTACATTTGTTTACAATATATATACAATAGAGTATAGGGTGATTTATGTTATTTAGTTAGCGGTCGCCACAAACATTATCAAGGCATTTCCTGACCTGCTCTCTCTTTAATCTCGCCTTTGTAGATTATATTCTTCAAAAAGACAAGCTAAATAGCTTTTGTTCTTCTTGACAACATATAGAACGAATTTGAAACTCATTCATCTCCGGCTCACTATTAACAACCTTCTCACTATTAACAACCGGCTCACTATTAAAACCTTACTATTAACAAATTCTTCGTCTGCTACCTCTATACCGCCATAATGTCTGACCAGCCTCATCATCCAGGCTGACAAATTTCTTATGAGTCAGTAATACCATAACAGTTAATACCCCACCCGATAATCTCTGAATATAATGTTATTTTTACCAGAAAAGGGATTAACAGCCAGGTATTGGAGTTCCTCACAACTTACTCGCTGGAGCTCCAGGTGGGAGATAGGATGTATGGATTCAGTAAACTCGACTTCCATGGGATCAGGCCAGGGACATGATACCACCTTAATAAAAGGAGGATATCAAGAGCTTCCGAGCGGGATTCAGTCGCTATAGGTACCATCATCTCACGAAGCAGATCTTAAGCACCGGTCCAGTGAGGATTCCATTTCGAAACATTTAACCCACATGCCATTTAGGGACAAGAACTCAATCCACAGCCATGTAACGGACTACTTAATTTATTCAAAACTTTATTGGGATAAAATTACAATCTGCCTTGTTGGGCAATAAGTGATTGTAATAAATAGTCTCGTTCATACCATATTTACGATTTTCATTCATTCGCTCTTTTATAAAGTATATACAAACAGCTCAGAGACCTCCCAAATTCACATGGCTGTCACCTGTCACCTCCCTCGCATGCAAAAAAAGAAATGGAGTCTTGAGAAGTCCCCCACGCTCCTCTGTCAGCCGCGTCACCGGATGCGAGTTAGTGGAGGCTGTTGAAGAGCGCGACATAATTGGAGAAACTGGCCATTGTCAGGACTCGCACTGTTATGCATTTATAGCAGGTCACGAGGCCATTGCCACTTTAGTCTCCGAGGAAGATTATAGGGATGAGTGGCGCAGTATAATTACTGTGCTATGGGGTCAGGGTGGTTCCATAGGTTACTTCATGAACTTGGAAGGGATGATTTCAAGAATGTAGGGTATATTAATAATAAATCGTTATGAAGGGTTTTATAACGGACTACTACACAGAAAATCTAACCTTTGATATAATTCTGAATTATTTAAGCATTAATGAAAGCTATTCCTGTGTAACTTTAGTGTAGCAAAACACTCGAAAACTAAGCGTATCCAAGCTTTCCGATTTAGAGTCAAACACACCAGTGAATGCACAACTCTGTGTTATCAATAAAACCCTCCATTGCATTAATGAAACCACATTCGCATATCAAATTCCACCCAAATTCCTAATTGAAATCGCTATCCTATTTAATCATCCCAACTATTCGCGGTTTGCGCGTACTCTCTCTGCAGCCCTTCAACTGAATTTGGAGGATTCCTATTCTGCTTTTGTATTATTGTATTGTATGGGGATTGTATAGCATGTAATAAGTCATGAATAAAATAATTTATCGCAATTAACCATTAATAGTTTATTTTTTAATTGTACCGTCCAATCGTATTTTAACATTAATTATAAACTTATGGTAACAACAAAAAATTGTATTGCTTACTGTTACATTTAAACATTTTGCAATTGCTAAAAGGTAAATTTTCAAGGATGAAATGACTTGGTAAGTGCTGAAAGATAGATGGATGGCGGACAGTAGACCTCGCATCTAAAATCTTTTTAGGTGGCATCCGATTAATTTGTTTATCGGGAAACAATATAAGTTGACTGATCCGTCAACTATCAAGGATTATCATGACCAAAGGTAGACTTTGTAAAAATTGCTTGTAGCGACCGCTAACTACATAAGATAAATCACCGTATACTCTATTGTATATACATTGTAAGCAAACGTAAATAACATGAACTAAATGTACTATAGACAAATGTAAATAACATGAACAAATATAAATCATTGTAAATGTGGTAAGCAATAAAAGGTGGGGGCCAAGTAAGTCACACGAGATGGGTCACCAGCTGTCAGTCGCAGGTACCTCACCATATGAGTGAGGGAACCCGCAGGTCCTAAGCAACCCTTTGCAGCCTCTCCCAGGGGACAGGGCTGGCCGGGTAATTAGGCGTCTGCCGCGGGTACCTCACCACATGTGTGGGAACCAACCACAGGTCTAAGCAACCCTTGCCAGCCCTCCCAGTAGACAATGCTGGGTACTTAAGGCGGGCTCCTAGCCATGTAAATTAGTCTCTCGTGACCACTACTCGTTGACGCGTGGCTTCCGCTCGAACTCTGAAAACTTGACTAATTCTTTATATAAAAACCTCTGTACCTCTTCTCTTGAACATAGTGCATTGTCGGGGCACATACCTATCAAAAATGGAGTCAGATAGTAACGCCGTCATGAAATGATTGTCCAGGTTATAAACTCAAACAATCCTCACTTGTCACCAGGGCTAGGGTGACCAGGCACCCCCCTAGTGACGACCCGACATAGCTTTATCTATTTTTGATTAAATAATGGAGAAACGGAATGTTAGGTCAAAATGGATAATTAAAATAAAAAAGGAAATTGCTTATTTGTTAAGTATTTTTGTCTAAAGGGGCTGGAGTTTTTGAAGACGTTTTGGCTGACCCTCGCAGTTTTATGACCCCCGCATGTTTAATAATCTTAAAGTATACTGATGGTTTCGTGTGCAACTGTAGTTTTGATTGGTCGTCTAGTAGTCGGCATTGTCTGTTAACTTCTTGTCGTTTTGTTGTAATTTGTAATTATTGCCAATTGAGTCTTCTGTTTAGAGTCAAGCTGATATTTTTCACGCCAAATTTAGTAGATATTTCAATCCTCAGGTCTGTTTAAACTGAATGTGATTTGCGAACTTTTGTACTAATTTTCTGAACCCTAGTTATAGTAGAAGTGAGTGAACTTGCAGGATCCGAAAGTTTCGTTTAAATTGCAACTATGGGAAAGAAGAACAGTAGTTGTTTTTGCATTTCAAGGCTGTCAGTGATGTAATCAACAATTCTGTGTGGTTGGTGGATTGTCCAATGACTTGCTCTGAAAACAAAGTGAGGATGGGACCAAATAGTATCCTAGACTAGGGAGATAGGGGTGGCGCATATTTTGAAACGGCATTTTTTATATTTTGGTCTGAATTGTTTAAAGATAAATATAAATAACACAATATTGTTGCAATCAACCGCCTCGGCAGACCAACCAAGGAAAACACGTTAGCCGTAAATTAGGAATTAGCGATGGCCGCATAAAGATACACATTGTCTGGTTGTAAAAACGAGATCTAGAGATACTTTCCATAGAAAATAGGTAATATAAATTTTGAGGATGTCATTTAGGACTTTTCTAATAAAACTTTTTATTATGTATACATTATGCTTAAACAAAATAAATATTGTTTTTATTTATTTTCAGTAATTATTTATAACCACTGTTGATTTTGATTGACTTAGAAGGGTGGCAAATTGATGGCGGAAATAGCTCTAAGTACGCACCTGGGACTAAATTGAATTTCGGAAAATATTGAATATTATTTTTACTGTAAGTACGAAAGGAAACCACTTAGAGAGGAAAAATGCATCACTTCATGTGAGCTACAGGCTGTAATTACTGTAGTGCCAGTAAATAGTGCTGTGACAGCTACAAACATCTCAATGAATGGGCCTTTCATTTCCGTCCGCTCTTTTGTAACCTTTAACAGCTAACAAAATAAATATAGCTGCGATTGACAAACATTCCTTAATACAAAGGATTCCCTTTATTTATTTACTGTGCTCACCTTAAAA
Source organism: Acanthosoma haemorrhoidale (assembly GCA_930367205.1). Classification (NCBI taxonomy): domain Eukaryota; kingdom Metazoa; phylum Arthropoda; class Insecta; order Hemiptera; family Acanthosomatidae; genus Acanthosoma; species Acanthosoma haemorrhoidale. The sequence goes on along the minus strand of OV884015.1, from coordinate 71,559,574 downwards.
ACCAGTTAACAGTTGGAAGACTTAATTAAATTTAATAATAGCTCTTGTTTGTTATCCTCCCTAATCCTCTGTAATGTCCACATGCTCCTTTAATAAGTTTAGGGAATACTTGGTAGTTGGAGTGTTACTTTGAAAAAACAGTATATTCCTATGAAGCCCTATTAGGCTACCTTAACATCAGTATACAAATATATTTCATATGTTTTTTCTCATTCTGAGATTTGAACCAGTTTTTCGAATTGACTAGGCATTCTTATATACATTAAGGAAACAGAAGAAAGTTGGACAGCATATCCTTCTGCCACTTAGGTTTGAGGCTAAAGTTTACTTTTAAGTAGGCTCAAGTTTACTTTGTTGCATCCACTGGTCTGAAAGTGGTTTTTTATAAATTTTAGGTGTGCGGATGCTGGACGGGGATGTGACAGATGCGGTGGAGGCTCGCTCACTGTCCCTCAACCCCCAGCACATTGACATCTACTCAGCCTCCTGGGGACCGGACGACGACGGGAAGACTGTAGACGGGCCTGGAGAGCTGGCCATGCGAGCCTTCATTGAAGGAGTTACCAGGGTAAGTTCTAATCCCATCCTCGTTAAATTGTTGATACTATACCAAAGTCACAAAAGTGCTAAATCCTAGTTACATTTAAAGATTCTAATGAGCCTGAATTATCTTCGATTGATGTTTTGATTAATATGATTAATTAGGAATGGGAATCGTGTACATGCACTTCCCATAGAATAGAGTATCTAATTAAAGATACCAATTCAGGAAATGTACAGAAAATAAACCTGACATTTCAATTTAAGTAATAATTTATTTCTAGTCTATTGCTTGGTGGATGCATATTTGTAGGATGTATTTTAAATTTTATTGTAACTAGACATATACATTACGATAATTTGTTTGTTTCTACCTATTTTTTAGGGTCGTGGAGGCAGAGGCTCCATATTTGTCTGGGCATCGGGTAATGGTGGCAGGGACCATGATAACTGTAATTGTGATGGTTACACTAACTCCATATGGACCTTGTCCATCTCTAGCGCTACTGAGAATGGGTTGGTCCCTTGGTACTCCGAGGCATGTTCTTCGACACTGGCCACCACCTACAGCAGTGGATCCACAGGAGAGAAGCAGGTTGGGCCTATTACCCCTGCGGGTCTTAAATTTATATTAAAATATTATTCAGGGAGGCATTAAAATTCAATTCATATCACTGTTAAATTTTAAAATCTTATGGTAGCCTTAGCCAAATCACTTGCAAGCATCGTCCATTCTTACTACCTCCTTGGAGAGGGCTATGAAATCATTTATAAGTATTGCCATCAGGCGCTCTGCCAATGGTCAGATTTTTCCCCTCGTGTCCTGAGCGTCTGTAGCCCCTAGCAGGGATGTGTTATAGGAGCAGATTGGAGAATCTTCCCAATCATTGCCCAGGACCTAGGGAAGGTGACCGTTTCAGGGGTTGAGCTATGTACACACATTATTTGTATGAATGTATTTATATATTATGTATGAATGGGAGAGTGAATGCAATATTGTAAATATGGAATTAATCATCCGTTTCCCAGAATTATTAAATATCTATTATTTGGGAAGGTTGTAATTTTATTCAAATTAAGATGGTGTTAATAAAAATGAAAAAACAAATCTTATGGTGAACATGATCTTCAAATTTTACAGATAATTTCTTAGAAAATGATTTTTTATAAATTCTTGAAAGATACGACTATATTTATTGAAAAACATTACCCTATTTGTTTCTTTAATGTATCATTCAAACTACAGCAAATTACCCAAATTTTAAATGTTGATGTAATCCACTTAAAGAAAGTTTTGTACTTGTTAAATTTTCAAGCATTAATAAATTTTCTATTCTCTAGATTGTGACCACAGACTTGCATCATCAGTGCACGTCAAGCCACACTGGAACATCAGCATCGGCGCCACTCGCTGCGGGTATTTGCGCTCTTGCCCTTGAGGCTAACACACAGCTGACATGGAGGGATATGCAGCATATTGTTGTGGCAACTGCCAAACCTGCTAATCTTAAGGCACCTGACTGGACGATAAATGGTGTTGGCAGAAATGGTAATATAATGAAACATATACCACTTAGCCAATATAACTTCTAAAAATTAACTATTGATAACTAGAAGCGATGATTTTTCAACCACTGCTGTGTTTCAATCCCTAGTTTAACCGGGAACATATTAATAAAAATGACAGGTTTCCCAATAAATCACAAAATATGTGATAAGGAGGACTGAGGAAAGTTGATAAGGTATTAACAAGATGGTAACCTTTATTTTGGTTTTCTGAAACAGATTTAATACTTCTTCATTTGAGTTGCAAATTATTATTATCATTATCTCTCATGAGGTTGAGTTGGGGCCCTTATCAAGCTTATCTCTTTCAGAAAAATCTCTTATAGGGGAAGCTGGGTATCAAACCTCAGTAGTTATTACTCAACCTATCTCACCATTAAGCCATAAAGACTGCAGAGATATAATAAAACTTTTTTTTAAATCCTGAAATGGGGGGGGGTACAGATAGTGTAGATATGTTAAACCCATAGATATACTTGTACCATATAAGTTTTTTGTTTGTTTAGCTAGTAAAACATTGGATATCGATTATCATTGCCCAAAAAGCCCAATGGAAAAAAATTAAATTATTGAGGTTTAAAAAAATCAATAACATTAAATTAAAAATACTGTGACCTACCTGCCGTGAATTTTTTTTTTTTGGTACTGCATAATTATATTAAAATATTAATTTTCTTATCCGATAAAAAATAAATTTCATTGCTATTATTGTTTCTTTATTGTTGCCGTCATATTTCAGTGAGTCATTCCTTTGGTTATGGGCTGATGGATGCAGCTTCAATGGTCAAACTCGCCAGGAATTGGCCAACAGTTCCAGAACAGCACAAATGTGAAGTATTAGCTCCCCATACTGACAAGTATGTATCACAACAATTTAGGACATAGATATAGTTTACAAATTTACATACAAAAGAATCAATGCCATTTAAAATATCTTATTCATTGATGCTATGTAGAGCAAATATGCTTGCATATAGCTGCATGGTAAATGTTTAATTCTTCTTTAAAATGACAATGATAGCTTTGAAACTGTTTTTTTCTGTTTCTTTTTTAATTTAATTTTAATTTTGTCAACAAATGTTTAATTACTATATCAGTTCCACTTGCTATCATCATAATTTCCATCATATACAACTTTATCGATTTATAACTTTCTAACTCTGATGCAGGGTAATACCAGCTAAGAGTTATGTAACATTGGAATTGCATGTTAAAGAGTGCGCAGGAGTCAACTATCTGGAGCACGTTCAGGTGTGTACCTCACTTATATTTACTGATTACCTTCTTTTCCAGAAATAAAGATCCTTGTTTTTTTTTTAATACTTATTAAATGAATTTGGAAAAAATGTATGCATGGTATTTTTGACCCAAATTATTTGATATATTTATATTATGCTTGTAAAGTCATTTTGGTCTCTTAAAATCGTTCTGAAAGAAAAAAAAGTTATAAATAACTAAAATATTTTTTTAAATATATTGAATGAATAAATTGCCTTAAAGTTCAATAGATACATGATTTCTATTCTTCACTCCAAAAATTGTAACTTAAAATGTAAAGCAGCGTCTTACTTGTAACTTTTAAAATCCTAGAAAAATAAGACAAGTAAGTACATATTTTTAAATACATCTTACAATGTTTCCAAAAAATTTAACTTACAAAGAGGTTTAAATACTTATGCAATGTAGCTGTGGGTATGTTTTTTCGACTCAATATTAGAACTAGTAGCAGCCTTAGTAAAAGATCAATCTGTAATGTTTACATATTCATTTTATATTTCAGGCAAAAATCTCATTAATGTCTCAAAGGCGAGGTGATTTAGAGATACAATTAACCTCTCCATCTGGCACAAGAACAACCCTCTTGGCCAGAAGACCTCATGATGTATCTCGTTCAGGATTTAGGTCATGGCCATTTATGTCAGTTCACACCTGGGGTGAGAATCCTCTTGGTGTGTGGAAACTGGAAATACATAATGAAGCGAGATATTTAGGTAATTTATATTCTTTTTTTGGTGGTTATTAATTGACTAATCCTATTGTTTGTTAAATTAACCTCATGGCAATGTCAGCTTCTTTTAACACACTGTATTGATATAAAAATTGACTTTTTACATAACCTATGTACTAAGTTGCTTGAAAGTTAATAAACCTAGAACTGTTATTCTAAATGTGGCAGGGTCAACTTCGTGCAAAGTGAGATATCCATTAAGATGACATCAGTACCAGCACTGTTTTATTATTTTATTATGTAACCTTTAATAGTCCTCAGCTGAGAAAAAAATCTAACAAAGGGGACTAAATAAATGTATTCAAAATAGTAATTAGTCATTGCATCTTAGTCAGAATCTCAAAAATTTATTTTTTTGTTTTGAATCAATACATATTTCATTGATTGATCCATTGTTAGTGATATGGTTTGAAGAGCCAATGACTCACAAAATATCAAGTGTAGGTAACTTTTAATGCATATTTATAAACATCACTAAACATAAGAAATGGCAGCAAGAAAGGCTAGAGCTACAAAAATATATAAATATTTAATAAATACAACAAACAATGGTATATGAATTAAATGATTTTAGTTATAATTATAGTCTGTAAATAGAGCCTAATAAGTTTATAGTTTTGTTCACGAAACCCCCCCCCCCATGAGTAAGTTATACTGTACAAATTATGTCTTTTATATCCTGTACTTCATTAACTTGTGGAATGACTGTAAAGTGATGTGCTCTTTGTGCCCAAAACAGCACCTATATGCTAACAGAATATAAATCTTTATTTAGGGTTATATGTTGTTATAATATATTGTAAATTTCAGTAAAATGAGCCAAATTGTGTTGCTATAATACATTTTGGCAAGTACTCATCAAAATTTTCCCATTTTTAAACAAGGGCACTAGCCCTGGAATTCAACCAGTTATCAATCATTTTTATTGATTCATTCACTATTTTTGCATATGATTTAATCCTGATATATAGGAAAGAATTACTTCAAAAATTTTAAATATATATAATGCCATCAAAAGCAAGTAATGTCTCCACAATTTAAATAGACTTCATTGTAATCTCCTTTGGAAATTTCCTGGAGATGTTTTCTGATAATAGACAAGAACCACTAAAAAGATTAGATATTGACATGAGTGTTGGTTGGATAGCTGAATTTTATGAGCATTGATTCCCGGCCCTGTTACGTTATTTTTATTCGGCTGGTGACTATTAAAATAGTGGGATTACATTCCTTTTAAAATAGCCTTTACATACATAAATTTAAATTATGTAATTAACCTTTAATTATTTTAAATTATTATAAAACTATATTGGATACTGGTGTTCATTGAAGTGTGTATATGTTTTAATTGATTTGAATATTTATGTCATTAATATTATTATATAAATACAGGTAATATATATAACGATACATAGTTTTTGTTTTCTTTAATATGATCTAGAACTGTTATAATTGGTTTAATTTTAGGGAGAGCCACGCTACAAGAATGGGCACTGATATTTTATGGGACAGAAGTTCCCCCACCATCATACAAAGGGAGTTATGTACCACCACCTCTTCCTCCTCCTAGAACACCTCCCTCCTTAAACCTTCCAACTCAGCCAAAGAAGAGCAAAGCAGCTCGAAAAAATAAATCAGCCAATGCCACCCAAAAACCAGGAAGGGCGAAGAAAATTTTCCCAACAAATGCTCCGTCAGGGAGTAGGAAGACTCCTAGGCCTTCGGTGATTTCTGCACGAAGGCCTACCATTTCCCCTCTTCTAACAGTAACTCATCCTATAGGGATGACAATACTGTTAGCCCCACCTCAACAAGCCAGCCAGTCCACTAACCACTTCCCAGCCATTTTTCAACAGTACAACAAAGTCCAACAGCTTTTTCCCTATGCTAAAATAAATGAGTCCCCTTTAAGACCATCAAGGAAAGGCCTAGACTCCATTGAACTTCAAAAAGAAACAGGCAAGACTGTCTGAAAAAATTCTGCATCTCATCGTTTTAGAAATAGTTACATTATATTCATTTGATTAGTTTTTGAAACTTCTATTTTCCCATTTACCTATTTTGTATTTTACTTCTGTGCACATATTATTTATTCCAGTAATGAATTGTTATTAACAGAACTTTTATTCATTTATGTTGATCCTTTTTTATTTTGTTTAAGCCTTAGAACTTAATAATAGCTTATATACACATAAATAATTGATTATCCTTATTTTCAATTAATTAGTTTTGAATATTATCTTGTAGCATGACTAATTGTAATTGTATTGCTGCTTACCCTAAATCCGTAACCTGCATTTGTTTTAAACCTTGCTTGTCACGCTTTATTGAATGTAGAGGTCATTTGTTTTGTTTTTTTTGTTTTTTATAATAGAGCATTTTCTGTGTTTTAATTGTTTAAACCATTGAAAGTTTTAGATTTGAACCTAATTCACCAACTAATAATTACATTGCTTGTTGGTATTTATGTTAATGTTATTAACTAATTTTATATTTGCTTATAAATTTATGTTTTGTAATTAACCATTACTTTTAGCATAATTTTTTTTCCATAGAATATACTTTTTTAAAACATCAAACTGTTCTTTTTTTAAATTAGAACCTATTCCACTGCAATTTAAATTTTAGGTATGCGCTAAAATATACAAGATTTTTATTGGTTTTCCCCTTGTTTTCTACCAGCAGTAACCCTGTCAGTGAGAAGCTTACTCTTTTGTTAAATTACACACTTTTGCATTCTTATTTATCGTAATTAATAAGCAATCAAAAATTTTCAGAAAAAAATTACGTATATAAAATTAGTTGTGTATTGAAATCATTCGATTATTAAAAATAAAATTACAAGGACATAAGTTAAATGAATTACATAAGTTTCAGTTTTGAATATAAATTGATATTAATATAGTACTACTAGAAATTAAATTCAACAACTAACAATATTTATTTCTAATTTCAGCCCAACTGTCAGACTGGAATTTGATATTCTATGGAACAGAAACTGTACCCGGCTATGAGTTAGAAACTACAACATTGAAAAAAAAAGAAAATGTAAATAGTGGAACTTTCAATGAGGATAACTCAGTCGAACTGAACAGCGGTAGCCGATGGAAAGAAATAGCCCAACGTACAGGGCAGACCTCACAGGAGGTGGTACGCCTTATGCCGGAAGTATCATCTGGCTGCCACAAACCTTCCAACTCCTGTCTAGGTTTGTCTATTGTTCTTATCGTTACTTTAATGACTTTAAGAAACACTATTTGTGAACATAGAGTGACACGGACTTAAGTGTTTTCTCGGATCGTGTAATTAATCGTGGTATGTGATACAGTATTGTGAATTTTGATTGTAATGAGACAATATTTCTTAGGTAATTTTTTCAGGAGAACATTTTTATGGTAGTTTTTAATGAAAATAATTTTTTTGAATTTTTACCAAATTCTTCCTGTACATTATAAGTACTTAAAGACAAGGTTAATTTTAAACTTGAAAAATTCCATCAGAAATTTAAGATAGGAATGTCAATTTTTTTTCTTTAAAGATTTTGCGAATCTGATTCAATTGGATATCAAAGTTGAAATTTGTGCCTAATAAGATTTCATCTTATGCTTTGAAAGTTATTAAATATGGAATAGGTATACTCTGTTAACATCTTAAGTTACATCAGTTACCAATCACCAGTAACTTTTGGTAAAAATACGAAAAAGTTATCTAAGCTAAGAGTGAATGATAAATGCATTATTGCCTTTAAAATGTTTGTATACTTCAGTAGCAGCAGGCTCTTTGAACTAATTTTATAACCAACTTCTTGGAGTATAATTTTTATAAATAACTGATTTTTACTGAGCTCAGTCAATATGGTAATAATAAATGATTTTTACCTGCAGTAAACTTCTAAATGGAAAGTTTGGCTTAACTGTCTACTGCTGCAAGTGCAATTATTATTATAAAGAGCCAATTTTTGTTGTGTGCTGTGCATTGGTGGAGGTGGAATTTCTGTGTTTGATCATCAGTATTATGTATTTGGTAGCGTGTTTGTTCCGTAGGGTTCTCCTTGTTCTGTGTAGACCTCCATCCAAAAGTGTTCGAAAATGCTCAATTTAAGCTATATGTTGATGTGCTAATTCAGTTGAATCTAGACTGATACCAAAAATTAAACATTGATTTATCACAATTACAAAATTATACATTTATAAATATTTTCGATAATTCTTAACAGTGAATTTTAAATTGAAATTTTAATTTAGCAATTGCTTAAGTAGCATCATTTTTGGTAATTTAATGTATATTTTATGTTTAGTCAAATTTTACCATTTTTACTATTTTATTGACCTCAAAGGAAATGTAACTGCATATTCATTTTTTTTTAAAGGTAAACTAAGTATTTTATCCTATATAAAATAGCTTATCATTTGTGTTATTATTTTTATTTATGATTAAGAAATTTTAAAGGAGAGATTGACAATGAATTTCATTAAATTATCTTTTTACTTTGTTTAAGTAAAACTTATATTATTTTTACATATATAATTTTTTATGCCAATGTTAAATAATAAATGATTTGTTAGTGATTTCAAGACTTTTATGTTGAGAATTGTATAAATATACATTGTATGAATAAATAACATTTATATTTATGACCTTATTTATAGTCAGTGAGTCAGTTTGAAATTCGATGAAGGAATTCAAATTCTAAAATCACTGGGAGCGTGTATAAAGTCTGTAAATCAATATTAATAAACACATGATACATTATTTATATGGCTAAAACTTCAGAAGTATTTCGTTATGAATTCCTCAAGTCCTATTAATCACATGTAAACTATTACTATATAAAATTAAAAAAATATTTAATAAGTTTTTTCTTACCATGATACTTATTTCGAGTTCTATTTATTTAATATATTTGTTTTAATGGATAAACATTAAATTTTAAGACCCTTAAAAATGAGGAGGTTTTTAAGAAGAATGGATGTATACGAAACTCCCACGAAGAGAATCATTTTAGTCATTGGAGGATTGGTCTGGAAGGGAATCTCAAGCAATCCTTATAGAAGGAAGGTTGCCTGAGTTCTCATTGAGTCAGTAGATCGAAGAGGGAATTGCAGGATGAGATCTAGAAAACTAACAAAAAGACGGGGGAAAATGGCAAGATGCTTTTTCTTAATGGTCTCATTTGACCAGGTAGCTCATGAGCTGAACAAGAGAGAAAAATCTTTCAAAATTAAGATTAACAACTGATAAATAACTTTTCTTTTTTTTTAAATTTTGTGAGATATGCTACCCAACCTTGGAAGAGTGAGATTAAAAAATAAAAAGGTTTTTTAATGTTTGAAGCATGTTAATATTTTAATATTTATCTAATAACCTACTAGATGGATATATTAAATCTAGGATCATTCCGGACAACATTGACAGCCTATGAAATGTGAAATTAAATTATTCCAATTTATTTGTTTATTAGATAAATTTATTTACTTAATTTAAATTTGGCTAATTGAAATTTATGAACATTTATTGAGTTAAACCATTGTGTTTTTTCAGCACATTTGTTCAATTACTGACTTTTGTGGGTTAGATCATTAGTGTTACTTTTAATTGCTTTTATAAGTAGTTCACCTTTACAAAACAGCATATGATTTAATCCCCTCAGTCACATCCCTACTTTGAAACAATGGTGTTAGCATTTTATTCAAAAATTGGTTTAAAATATATGTTTAATGATAGTGTTTATTGTTTTCACTGTATCATAATAAAACCTGTTGATCTCATCAGAAAATTTGTTAATTTTCTTAAGTAATACTTTAATAGAACCTTTAATGGACACTTATATTAAAGGGGATGATAACATAAATAGTTCTCACCATACCCTTTTCTCTGTGATTGCTACAGTGAGCTGCAGAACCTAGAAACTTGGTCGCTAAGCTTTTCTTATTTGGCATATACCTAACTTAGTCATTGATATATAGATTGAATAAATCAATATTAATCATTCCATAGATAAATTCCCTCAACTCACAGCTTAAAAGCTACATAAGGTAGTAAACCACCATTAAAAAAAAAATTTAGGCTTATAAATGAATACGAATAATGGTATACAACTTTATTAGCATGTTATTATAAGTTTAACAATGAAATATCTGCAGAAAAATATTGTTTGTTTTTAATAATTGGCTGATAATCAGTTGTGAATATAGTGTCAATTCAAAATGTTAATAAGAAACTCATGTTTGTATTAAACAGTTGTTTCATTACTTATTACACTATTTAAACATTATATTAATACTATATTGCACTTACATTTATATTTTTGGTATTCAACTCGCTTATTAGGTTTTACTTTATTTAACTGCATATGAATATTTATTGTATAAGAGTCATACTTTAACTGATAGGAATATATTCTGATTGGATTAACCTAATGAACCTTCATTAATGCTTACACATTTCAACTGACTAATTCAACTAAAAATAGATTGATATCTAATTTTAAAGAAATATTTATCATGTCATATTTTCACAGATAAAAATTGATTTGCTGAATACGTTTTGTTATTATATGAATAATACAATTTGTATTTCTTAATTTTAACAATTATAATAGATTCATTATTATAATTGAATTACTAGCAACATATTTAGCCAGATAAAACTGTGATTGTTGTCGAGTAAAAGGAAGTAAGAGAGAGAAATAACCTCAGAGGAGAGATGAGGGTGGCGGTTTGTTGGGGCATGTGGAGCACGTCTCTCCAAACAGCATTTGCTTCGGGGTGAGTTCAACCCCTAACTATCCCTTTACATTTTTTGAAGTTTTATTTTTTTTTTAGCTTCAACTTATGCTTTTTTTCTGTTTTGTTCGTCATTGCATCTTATGAGGTACTATTTATATATCTGGCTTTTATAATTTAAGTTTGTCATTTTCAAAATCAAAATAAAATTATAATTGTCATAAAATAATAAATTAAAAAAACAAAAACAGTTGCTAATGTATTAGTCCTATATTAAATAGTACCTTTATTATTAAGAATACTTAACAACTATAAATGCATGCCTTACATAATATGTACTGTTATTATACACTAAATGACTAGTTTCTTGCGAATCTGCAGTTAGTGCAAAATTAAATTGTATGTTTCACTAAAACCTTTCGTAGAATAAGATAGATAGCACTATGCAATCTCACTACTGTAAGCATGCAATGTTCTACCTCATTATAGCAAACATTAATAATGCATTTTTTAGAGAGAAATTGTTCATTCTGCATACCGACCACAGAGGGTTATGGTTTGAAGTTGATGATTTACTGTTTGAATTATTTATGCTTATGATACATTTATATTACAGAATCGGACTTTATTAGACAATTCCATAGCCTCATAAATTTGAATAATAGCTCATTACTATCTAATACTTTTTTTAATTTTGAAATGAAAATATGGCTATTTGTTTGACTGCTTGCCCTGTATAGGGAGAGGTCGTTATTCAATATCTCGGGATTTACATGAATGCAACTGTTCGTTCAGGGATAGCTCAGAGGTAGAGCCTATCTATCGTTTTTTTTGCTAATAATTATTAGCAATATTTGGATCAATACCATAACTAGTTATTATTAATTTAAAGTTTATCATTTAATTGTTCAATATACCCCAATATGAATGGTACAGAACACTAAATCACATTATAATAAAGATCAAATTATAAATTAAAATCATTTTACAAATTAAGAGTTAATTTATTCAGTGAAAATATGGATAATGTTCTATGCACGCCAATTGGTTTTAAAATATAATGCTTAGTACTTATTCTTGGCTTTTGTAAAAAGCATGCATTGTTTTTATAGCATACACAGTTTTTAATCCTAAAGTTAAACAATTTTCATCTTACTTGACATGGAGTTCGTAATTAGTGTAGTTCACCAACTTAACTATAACTGTTTTGTTTGTGGAGTAAGAATGCTAAATCCTAACTATTAATTACAAATGTTTTTTACTTTTCTGCTTGATTTTTAAATTTAAATATTTTGTGTTTTTAGTTGTTGACTTGAAATTTTCAAATCTCCAGTAATGTACATTGTTTCTAATCCATCTGTTGGGTTTCTTAAAATTATAATTGGTATTTATGGTATGAACCTAGTAATTCTTGGATCTTTAGACTACTAATATTTAGTTTGTAAATTTGTATTATGTTCTTAATATGTCAAATAATATTTTGATTTTTCAAGATAGGATTATTTATTATACTCCATTTGTGAATATATTTTGTCCCATTTCTTTAACATGTATTTTATCCCAAATTTAATTTACGAGATATTTGTAATGCATTTTCATATATTGATAATCATCATACTTTTAGTTAAATCCCCTGCATGACATCTCTCATTGAGATGCAGACCTACCTAATGTCCCGTGGCCATACATGACTGGTTATAAAGTCCTGTTAGCATATTTTCCCTCCATAACATTAAATGCTGTTTTCTTGATCTGATTTTCTAATTATTTATTCAAGTAGCTTCTCAGTTTTCTGAACTATAAATTGAGAGGCTAAGTAATCAGATTCTATTCCAGGCATATCCCCAACGAGGTACATATTATAAAATATCACAAATATTAATTTGTAGTCTGTAACCAGACTTTGCTTGATTGATGGTTGTGTGCTTATTGATGATTGTCCTGTTCATCACTTTTTTTTTTTGGGGGGGGGATCCATTTACACCAAGTTGTTTAACATTGATCTAAGACATGTTATTAAAATAGGATAGGGGTAAACAGAATAGGAGTATACCTCTTTTAGGTTTTTATTTCCCTCATGAATCATTCTCAGCTGATGTATTTACTTGAAAATATGCAAATAATTATGAATATGGGCCTCATATGTTATATCCTATATCAAGTGTTAGTATAGGACCTGATTATGTTTATATATTAATGTATTTGTTTCAAACTCTATTATGTATATTGCTTATTGAAATAATACATAATAAATATTTATTTTATTATAAAATATGCCATCTCAGAAATAAGTATTGTGTATGTAGAAATATTATACTAATTTTAAATTGTATGATTACATTTATGCTAATATTTAATTGATAAAAATCAACAAAAATTTTAATTAGTTAATACACTAATTATTTATTACTGATTCTAATAACATATGCTTACAGAATGTTTAAGTGGCTTCTTCTTGTGGAATGGAAAATGTGAAGAAAAATGTCCTCCTGGTACATTTTTAAGTGGTTCCTTTGGTTGCCAGCAGTGTCATTATACATGCCTTCATTGTAATGGCCCTAATGATTATCAGTGTACATCCTGTTTCGGGGATGCAGAATTGAACAACTCAGAATTTGAAAGCTATTGCTACCCAAAATCTCTTCGCGAAGCAATTAATTTTACTAAGTGGTACTACAGGACTTGCATTATTTTAGCAATTAATGTATTTGTGATGGTTCTTATAGTTTTATACATGAGATATAAAAGTAAGATGGTTAATCATAATAAACAAAATGTATCGCAGATCGAAAGTGTAAAATATAAACTTACTCAAGATGATAGCGATTCCGAAAATTAGAATTAGTATAAGTGAACAAAGTATTTAACTTATACAAATTGTAATGCCATTGTACTTTAAACAACTTTGCAAGAAGTTAATGTATTGTCTTTCATTTGCTTAATTATCAACTATAAAATAAATGACATGGACAACATATTGTGAGGAATTAGTGTTATATTGTTGTTCAAAGTGGATATAATGTATTCCCACATAAATTTGTTATAGAAAGGTCCATAGATTTCAATAAAATGTATACTTTTTTTTGTTATTATTATAACATTGTACATGTCACACATATATAATCAAATGATAGTCAACTAGACATGTTTTTTCACTTGTTAAAACCTTAACTTTGTTTGTAAATTTTGTTGTTAAACTATCTTTATTTGTTATGTAGCTTATGTTTTGCCATAACATTACTATGGCATTATTTTGTTTATAAAGGCACATAAAAGACAACTTTAAACTGTATTGTTTCAATTAAATATAATCTTCTTATGTTGTTAGAAAGTACTTTCTTTAAGTTTGTTATCACTTAGTTAAATTGTAATGACTTTGTGCTTCGAAATATTATTTTCTAAGTATTGAGATTAAATATCTTATGTATTATTAAGATTATAGAGATTTTTAAGTGTTTTACAGATAGTCTCCCAATCAAGACTAAACTCCTGTGTCATGTGGAAAACTATTCAGTCCAGACTAAAATATTAACTGCATATGAAACTTTAAAATAAAAATATCATTTCAAAATTAATAAATTAATAAAGGAAGTTCATATTTAGCCCTGAATTAGAAGATTATTATGGCTTATGAAAGAAGGATGTTAAAAAATTTATTAGTGAAAAATGTTTCAACAAACTATGTATCAGGTCCTTCCTGGTGTGAGATGGTTAAAATTTAGCAGTAAGATTATTACATAAGTAATTTAGAAGTTTTTAAATATATGGTAACATCTTTCTGCCATCTTCTAGCACTTTTCTTTCGTCCACCAATTCAGAAATCCTAACACATAGTCTACTCATGTTTAAAATTATTTCCCTTTCTTTGCCATTTTTGAAGTTAAACAATATCATATCATGTATACTTACGTGCCTACTACCACTATCATCTGAAACTGGCAACTAGTCTGTCAGAAAAGTCAATGGAAAAAGAAATTATAAAAAAAAATTAAATTAGCATGTAGATTTATTCATATAGCCACATCACATACAGACTTCGTTCATACAAACTCCCCAGAATGTTCCTTCTTTTAAAGTATTTTCAAAATTTGTAGGGAACCTGCTGCATCCTAATAATTTAAACTATTGGTATCTTTTAAAAGAGGCTTTGCTTTATGTTCTTAAGTTTACTTCATTACTAATACTCAGTTATTGCTACTGTTTTCTATATGACACTGCAGTCTAGTTTTAAGTGTGAACCACTGTAGTCAAGGTACATATAAGTGTCATGAAGTGAAAGGCGATTTTCCTATTTGAATTCTAAATTGTACCAATCAAATTAGATTGATATCCATTAACAGTCCTTACATTTAGATTTTACATATGTTATCTATGTATGTAACTTTATTGAGTCATAAATGAGATTAATTTACAAAAGAGAGTTATATTGTCATTTATAGTATCATTAATATTTTTCTTAATTTTTATCTAATTGATATCATTATTTGCCATATATGAACAATAATTATGATTCCATTACTGTTATAAGTTCTTGCTTAACTTTTAAGGGGTATTTGTAATATACAGAGTAATTTTAAATTGCTATATCATAAAAAAGTAATGTTGAATTTTGATCATAGTTTTCTTATGCTTATGAATGAAAAAATTGTTTTGAAATGTAACATTTATTAATAAGAATAAAAAATTATTGTAAGTAAATTTTGTATCTTTTCATTAAACCCAGGCATTTTTCTCTTTATTAAGCCTTTAACTTTTTTAAGGAAATTTTATTAATTATCTCCATTATAAATGTAATTACTATGCATATTACATATTAAGCAATTATTATTATAGTTAAATACAAGAATAATACAAAAAAAAGTCAATGTTTTTGTAAACTTGTGCATACAATTTGGAAATGTGCATTATTTACGCTCACAATCATAATAAATTTTCTCATGTATTAATAATACACAAAAGGTATTTTTGTACATAGTAACATTTTTGAGGTGTAGTAACTAAATTTATCTGTAAAATCTGCACCAGTTAAATGAGCTTGCAACTGGAACACATATTAAATAAGGTGAACGTTATAAGGTGTTGAAATGAAGTGGATTCAAGTTCAACTACATAATCTGTGCCCAGGACTGTATTCAGGTATTTCAACAATATTCACTCCTGGAAGGTTCTCGGAAGGCAGACAACAGGAAATATAACTTGAATCATTTATTCAAAATGTTTTCAAATCAAGAAGAAAAAAAATAGTATTTCAACTAATTTTGTATAAAGACAAATGTTTATAAAATAATATTTAAATGGAGCATTGCTTTTTTAAATTTATTAACTGATGGCACTTTAAGGTGTATTAATATAAATCATGAGGTCCTGTGCTAAATACATAGCTAAGGGATCTTCTTGCGCTATCAGAGCCTGAAAATCTTTTTTGTTATTGTAAACTATAGATAAAAATTAAATCAGCGAGATACTGAGGTACTTATTTCATAATGGGCGTCAGCCTACCGATGAAAAACATTGCAACTTGTAAGTAAGGCCATATGTACTGTGTTGAGAGATATTAGGTGGGGACCATTCTACCAATGGTACTGATTAGCCGAGTCCAGCGAATTAACTTGTTATTTACTGTTCAGGTTAAAGAGACTTTCTAGATGCTGACATGTGGTAATCATTCTAGTTATGATTTAAAAATAAAGCACGCATAGATAACCATGTTTTCTATTTTAAGCCAATATTTTCTTAGTAAAGGGTAAGTGATACTTAGCACAATAAGTAATTGTGCTAATATTTTGGGCAATTCTTAACTTGCCCATAATTGCATTATTTTTTCATTCTATTGAAATCCATTGCTCCCTTCAATCTTCAAAATATTTTCCATAAGCTATCCTCTCTGGCCATCCATCATTCTATAACGTGGTCTGTGGTTTGCAAATACCATGTTATTTCGTACTTTATACCACTGAGCTTACATCATGAAGTTGAAATAAACTTTTTGTAAGAGTTAAAATTAGAAATTATAATTGTCTATCAATACTAAATTATTTAAAAAAAATGTTTATTTCTACTATTATAATTTTTTGCAAATTTTTTTTGCACTAACATAATTATTTTAATGATTAGTATAAAAAAAAATAAAGAATCAATTGAGCAGATTTCATAAACTAACTTAACCACTCAACCTTTCACCTAACAATAATCTTTTATTATTAAATAAACTTTACTTCTTCATTAAATATTTTCGGTCTTATTTGGAAACATTAATTTAGACATGCACATCATACAATGTTTTTTTTCTACTATTACGCCTTTCTGAATTCCATTTTAGGGTGTGATGGGTGGCCTGGAATTTTAAACCTTGACAACAGATAAAATTAATGAAAAATTCAATGACCATCTAGGAAATAAGTGGGTTGGGGATTGGTGACCTTTTAAATGAATTTGATTTTAGTAGAATGAATCAGAATTTTGTAAAAGAAAGCCCTAAATATATGAATGCCTCTCACTCCAGTCATTAAAAATTACACAAATTTTAAATTAACATATTTTTCCATTCACTATATATTTTTGATTTGCCAAAATAATTACACATGTTAATTGACTTAAATATAGACAATAATGTATATTACCATAATATTATATATATTACCATAATTATTATTATTCATTTAAAAATTTACCATTTTATATTTTAGCACATATTAGATATTTTCAGAAAAGTCTTCAGTTGCATTTACTTATTTAAAAAAAACAAAATTTATTACATTTTATTGTTATTTAAATCAATGTCATATATCAATATGACCCATCAAAAGGAGACAAATAAACAAAAATTTTAGTGGTAATTTGCTTGAAATAATTGAATTAAATTCAATGATGGAATACAAATAAAATATCTGACGATGAATCGAGAATCTTGTTATGTCAATGTTACTGTATTTACCATAAATTTATTATTGTTATTATTTTACTTTTTTTAGTTTCTCTGGTACCTTGGAAGCAGTACTGTATTTATTTTTTTATTTCAGGATAATAAAAAAAATGCTAAATAAAATTTAATATAATTAACATAAATAAGTTGCATATAAAATATATAGTATAAAAATATCAACAACTTTTTCAATAAGATTAAAAAGATGTAAAAATATCTTAAATGCCTAGAAGGCTTTAAAAAATTACAAAAGTTATTTTTAAAAAAAATCATGTCATTGCGTTTTTATCAAAATATCACTAAATAGTCAATAAATCTAATACAATGGAACAGTTGAAAAAAAAAAAATCACATCACTTAATAAACGTTAAAAATCGTACAAAAGGTAACTGTGAAGTGTTATAGGGATATGAAGTTCTTTTATTTTTTCAATAAAGTTCTTTCCTAAACACGTGCGGACCAGCAAACGGCATAGCTGTTTCAAAGCTGAAGGCATTTTTCCTCTCTCAATCAAAAGCTCTTTCTGCTCCTGCAAATATCAACAATATCCCTTAGCATTCCAGGATAGTGAATAAATAGTCTTTCTAATATATATTTCTAATGTACCTCATTGATAAGTTCACTTTAATAACAAAACTATGGTTATATTGTTTGTTAATTTATGAGTTTATCTTTTGTTTCGCTTTATAATTAAAATAATAATTATATGAATTAATAATAAAAAATTAAAATGATAGCATTTTTGGCAAACTCGAGTATTTTAGTAGTGAATTTAAGTATCATATTAGCTGTTGGCTTTTAGATGCAGTAACACTTTGTTTACCATCTTTTGTATGTTTTCCTTACAGAATTTGTTAGCTTGTATTATTTGCAAGTACCCATTTTATAGGAAGTGGTTTCTCGTTTGAGAAGCAAACTTCTGCTCTAAATCTTCAAACCCAACACCTTATCTACTAATGGACCATGCACAATTAATTAATTAAAACAGAATAAAATATTATCCAAATGATGAAGAATTTTTAAGGAATTATCCCAACAAACCAAAATTTAATTTGAATTTGTATTCTATCTGGATAGTATAATTTGACTGATACCATTGAGTGAAATGATTTGTTAACGGCTGACTCTCCAATTAAAATGGAACACTGGTTATGCACACAAAATGGGTAATTGTTTATTAAACCTATAAAAAAGGACCTATGGATCTTGATATTTAGAAGCTGTAAAACAATTTTTATTGTCTAGACATGAATTATTTATTTTCCCTGCATTGAGTGATAAACTATTTTTGGTTAATTACATTTTTTCCATACCCTTCCCCACCTTTTTTTTTAATAAAAAAAGAATGCTTTTTGAAACAGTCCTAACAATATCTCCATCAGTGAAAAAAAGGTTGTACTGTAAAACAACTGTTCTTACTTGCAGTGGCACCACCATTCATTGAATTAATTATGTAGTAAGTATTGTTTAGACCATTCATTTTTGTGAAATTATTTTTCAAACTTGATTTATTGAGAATTGCATTACACAATACAATTTTTTTTCCTTACCGGTGTTAAAAATGGATTTCTCTTGATCATGCAAATATCAAAACTTTCTGCCACTTCGAGGAGGCATTCAAACACTTTTGGATTTTTTGCTATATGCTGTAAGGAATTAAGAATGCCATGGGGATGCCTGTATTGAGTTTTCATAATGACCTAGAACAAATATTTTATTAATAAATATACCCAACCAAGTAAGAGCAAAATTTTGTTGAGAAACAGAAAATGATCCTTAAATCTTACTTTTGCTCCGTGTCTGACAAGTAATTTGACTAATTGAACTGAGGGTTCTTCATTTGTAGCTATATATTCTGCCAATACTGGTCTAAGCGGTGGACCATCATCACTTTCCACTATAAGGTTAGGATCAGCACCAGCTGACAGCAGCATAGTAATCAATTCATTTCTGTTAACTATACCATCTGAGCTGGCTACATGAAGGGGCGTACCGATGATAGGAGAACTGCTATTTACATTTGCTCCTGAAATATTAATACTTTAATCAAATAACATAGATAACATAAACTATTTTATGTGTGATCAGATTGTTACTAAAAATATGCTTCATAATCCCCTTAAGAGTTAGTTAATTTTCTTGTTGTATGGTCAATTCATAAATATTTTTGTATTAATCAATAATTATGATACTTGTGAATTAACCGGTCGGTTACCATGTCAACTACTACTGGCTTGCAATATAACAATTGGACGGAGTTTAGGTGACTTTTCTGGCTATAAAGGAATTCTTGCCTTCCTAAATCATTAAATAACTGAATGATTTATTATATTAATTAAATAAGTCATTGTTCACTGAGCTCAACTCATTTTTATTGATGTAAGTATCTCTAAATAATGTTAATGTTCACTCTAAAATTACTGTTATTTTCTTAAGTTTAGCCTACTTCTATAAAAATGAGAGATTTTTTAATCTTCTGATCATTAAATTGGAAATTTATAAAATGATAAATGTTTGTAGAATTTCTATCAGTGCATCCAAAAAAGTTTTTAAGTATTAGTAGAAATTGTGATAAATTTGAGGATGTTAGAAAACCAATTAATTATGTATGAAGAACCATTTTTAAAGTTATATTGACATTTTTCTCTGATTTTGAGGATTAGAATCTTCTCAGAGTTTTCAAACTTGAAATTAGTTTTTCTCAAACTGAGGAAAAGTGATATTTCATGTGTTTTTTTCTCTTCATTTCTTTATATATATTGCAATTAATCTAAAATAATATTCACTTAGAGTCTTCTTGTATTGTTTATAACATAACACTGTTAATATCTAGACTAAGAGATTATGATGTAGTGTAAATATATATTCCTAGGACTTTTGGTTTTAATGAAACCACAATTTCAAAGCAGATCTATAACTGTTGCTGAGCCCGAAAGGAGTGGTTTTAAAAATGATTCAATTGTTCTAAAATTTTATTACAAATTTTACAACACTTTGGTTATGCTGATTAGGTGTTATTAAAAATACAATAACGTAAAGTATAAAAAAAATTAAAAATGAAATGTGGTATTTGATAAAAATATTTTTAAAAACTCAGGTGGCTAAATGGACCACCTCTCAATTGTGGCCCTTCATTTTCTAAACCTAATTTAGTTCATAATTGTTGTGACAAAATTTTAGGTGGCAATAATTTAAAAAAAATGTTTGATATAGTGAGTGAAAAAAATGGTGAGACCACTTAATCTTGGATCAAATAGTTTTAATACCAATTTATTTACTAACAATTCTTTGAAGAGTTACCTGCTGATATGAGCATTGCTACAAGTACAGGATCTCCTCTCAATATCCCAAGGTCAAGACATGTTGGTTTACTGATTTCAGGTGGATAGTTTAACTTGGCACCTTGCTTCAGGAGTAGGTTAACTATTATCAGATTACCTGACAGTACCCCATAATGCAGCACACTTCTAAAATCATGTCGCTCATCTGTCAATGCATTGACATCAGCACCATATGATATCAATAGAAGTACAGATTCGATACCCTGAAAAATATGTCAATATCCATGTATAATTTTTTTTTTTCTATTTTTAAACGGCTCTGATAATATTAATCATAGAAATCTCTATGATTTTAATAGGATAAGAATACACTTTACCTGTGGTAGCCTAGCTGCTTTCATGAGAGGTGTGAGCCCTGCTCGATCTCTTGAATTGGGGTCGGCTCCGTACATCAAAAGCAGCTGGAGTATTTCAGTGTCTAAGGGAGAAACAAGGTTGATTTCTGCACCAAAGAAATATCTTTTGTTTGGATCTGCTCCATGTTCCAGGAGAAGCCTGTAAACAAATTAAATTTCCAGAATATATATATTTGTAAATCGATTCATTTTTGTAAAAATCCAATAAATATAAAATCTGGATTTATTAATGCTTTTGAAAGGAATAATAATACTATTATAATCAGGCTTTGTTTTTACAAATAATTTAAAATAAATTAACATTATAATAATAAATAATAATATAATCAATAAAGAAAGGAAAACTATATTATAAAATTTATAAACTTTTTATTTTAGGGGGATTTATACAGGGAAGCAAATTAATATAGTTTTAATTATGATGAAGAACAGTATATCTCAAATATTTTGTTCCATGACTCAACATGTTTGTCCTAATATGTTTTCCCTTTATAATTAAAATCTTATTTTTATGACGAGTGAAAATATAAGCAATTTACAGTTTTTTATGGTGTACAAATCATGATAGTGACAACATATAAAATATTTCTACTGAGATTGATTTATATG
This sequence comes from Acanthosoma haemorrhoidale, assembly GCA_930367205.1. Taxonomy (NCBI): domain Eukaryota; kingdom Metazoa; phylum Arthropoda; class Insecta; order Hemiptera; family Acanthosomatidae; genus Acanthosoma; species Acanthosoma haemorrhoidale. Next base: position 71,537,507 of record OV884015.1, on the reverse strand, counting down.
TTTTTGTTGCTTTTGTTATAGTATTTTATCTGCTTTACCTATAAGCCTAAAAAAAGGTCCTTGCTCTTTGGTTCAGATAAGAAAGAAAACATTGGTGTCAACATGCAAATCTTAGTTTCTTGTGCAATACCTGCAATTTCAGTAATTTTTTTGAATAAAAATTCGGAATGAACAAAGATACCTGGCAATATCAAGATGTTTGTTCCGGATGGCCAGCCTCAGAGGTTCATCACAAATGGTTGTCCTTGGGAAGGGATCATTAGTATCTTCTCTGTAATCCACTCTGGCACCTTCGCTAAGCAACATCTCCACCAGGTCAGTGTAACTGCAAAGGTACAACAAGACTGGCTAATGAATGAATCTAATGAAATTAATTAAGAGTTAAAAAAAATTATATTAAATATCAATAAAATAAATTTTATTTAGCCTTTATTAAAAAAGGCGGTTTTTAGTGCCCAAAATGGTTTAACAGATAAAATCAAGTATTTTTGATAAAAAATACTAAGTACACAGTTATTTTACAGTCATTTAATAAGTATTTAAGGTACTCAGACGGAAACTGTTTTAGTCACTGTCTATCTCCTTTATTGTTTATAAAATAAAAAAAGATCTGTTAATTAATAATTACTAGTTGTGGTATTTAATCATCATAATCAAGTTTTATGATTATTAGCCAAAGATAAAAGATACAAACATGATTGTGTTTCGAATCCATCCTGATCTCTAGCCAGGTACTCTTCCAACTGAGCCATCCCTACAAACCCTAAGCCTGGTCCACCTCTAATCTCTTTAACATGAAATAAACTCTAGACTAACTTTAGACAGTCACTGTAGTCTCCTTTGAAAATTGTAGCTCTGGCTTCTTATTGTTTACAGGTTATAGGAGATCAACTGAGAGAACAGAGATTCTCTTGGCTAAGGATTAGCAGGGATAGGTCGTTTGAAGAGTGAATGAGCGGTTTGAACCCTGAAGAAATAACATGGTAAAATTCTCTCCTTTCCACATATTTTGTCTTTAGCTAATAAATCATAAGTTTAGTCCATAATTGAGGGGGAAAAATATTAGTTTCTAAAAATTAAAAAAATATCTTTTAAATAATAACAAAACAAATTGTGAGAATTGTGCTAGCAACTATCAACTAATGTAGTTACTAATTACCCATGCTCAGCAGAGAGATGGAGTGCGGAGTAACCACACTCGTCCCGTGCGTTAACATCTCCTCCCCGAACCAGGATCAGAAGAGCAGCCTCCGGGTAGTTCTTCCAAACAGCATAATGCAGAGGCCGCAGCCCTTGGGTCACTGGCTCATTTGCCTGCAAATTACACAATATTATATTGACTGATTGTAAGTATATGATTAAGGTGTATATTTTTCATTCTGCAATAGTAATTAATGTAAAAGCCTCATAATATGAAGAAGGCTCTAGCATTGAATCATTCGTAGGGCGGTGAATGTTTCTTTCACTTTCGAGCTCTGCGCAATTAAAATTCAAAACACCCATTGGTGTGCATTAGAGGGTTAACCCCAAAGCTGAATAGTTTCTAACGTGCCCTTTTTTAAAAGAAGTTCTTGAATTTCACAAGCAAGATAAATATTACATTTACTTCTATGGCCAGTAAATAATAATAAACAATAAAAAATTTAGTAGTACAATTTTATATTATAATATACACACTATATATACTTCAGGGACGGGGTGCGGACTCCCACTGGAGTTGGGGGTTCGAGTTGGCCCAGAGAGGTGATTTAATTTCGCGATAAAATTATTTAACACTTGTATTTATTTATTTAACCCTAACAGGCACATAGCCATACAGGCATATCTGTGATGGCCCACGTCATGTTTTCTTTCCAAAACTATCTCAGTAACCCCCTCGAACAGGCAGAGCAATTAATAAATGCACAGGAGTAGCCAGTTAATTCTGTACCAAATGATGTATACGTAATTGTGGGCTTGTTCCCATTATATGTCCTGCTACCAATGGCAGATACAATACCCAAAATGTTGTTCAATGATGCCTGCTGTGACGTCTCTGTTGGTACCAGATGATACAATCGTTCAGAAGTGGATTTAAAGGTGAGGAGGAGATTGGTGAGATCGATCATTCCTCAATTAGCTACTCACTACTCAACTAGTGATTGCTTAAGTCAGTACTTCCACTAGTTCAAGCATCTGAGTCTCTGCCGATTGCTGAGGATGTCCAACATGCTTTTCACTGTATTTCTATGGAGAACTTAAAAGACTTGGAAATTTTCGTGGAAGGCAATAAACACCTGATGCCCTAGTGGACATGATGCTGTCCTTGAAAGATGAGAAGCAGTAAGTGCCTTTGTGGCTAGTGCCATTCAGGAGATTCGACGCCTCGATCTCGAGATGAGATCAAAAGAACGTCTTTTCAACATTTACATCTTCTCAAAAAAACAATCAATAATTAATATGTATTGTTTAGGTCCATAAAAAGTTTTCTTAGAATGGGACTATATTCACTTTTATTATATAAATTAAACCAAAATTGCTCGTCTTTATCACCTATGATATAGAGTACTTGCCTTTGCACCTGTCGCTAATAGTATCCTGATGTCATCAAGAGGTAGCATTTTGACAATGCTGTCAGCGAGCTCCCTCTGAAGCGGGTTCACCCCCAAACAGTTTGCTTGCATTGGCGCGTACATTTTCAGCCTTTCTGAAACATTTTCATTTGATTTGACCAAACTTTAAACAAGACAAAAAAATAGAAACTTACTTATAACTGGCAGTTAAAAAAAAATATATTCATCAGTAAATTAGAACTTTCTATAGAACGTTCAAAGGTTCAAAAGCCCAAGGTTATTTTTGATTCTTCGTCACATTTTCCGTAACGTAACTATCATTTCGATTGGTTTCGTCAATTAGAATGTTATCACCGGTGAATATATATATATGAATGATTTATTCATTTGTCGACAAGATCGATTTGAACAGAAGCGTAGATCAACGTCCTCGGCCTTCCTGGTATTTATAAATAGCGAACCAAATGATTAATGGTGCCCAATAGCCCATAGATACCGCAAGTCCAATGGCTACCACCAATTTGACTATCTATGACAAATGCTTGTCAACAACCAATCCAGGCTATGTTTGACTTAAAACACGATTTTTATAGATAGGATGTTTAATCCTCCCACAATGTTATTTATATTGTCTTGACCTTTATGCAAAGTTATCAAATGCATTAAAGCCGCCGTTTAACAAAAGAAAGTGAGTCTGATATCGATGGACTTAATGACTGATTATTGTTCAGACTTATTTCTTATCTGCGGAGAAACGATGGAGATTTTGATTCCGTCTTCTTTGTTACCATTTATTGTTTGATTTTTTTTTTTCTTCCACAGATTATCTATGCCCAAAAACATAGTAGAGCTACGACGACTATGATCTCTTGTGAAAATAACAAAACCTGTATATAATGTAGTGACAGGAAATACAAAAATAATTTGTAAATAGATTCGCCTGAGGATCTATAATTGTATATAATTATCTGTAAATTTAAAGGAGCTATGAAAGAAAAAAAAAAATAAAGAAGATCTCTTGTGAAGGAAAATTGGGTTTAAGTGAGTTCGGATACTATGCGGTTTGTTTGACATATGATAACAAGAATCAGCTACCCTCCGAAATAGTCATCATGAATCTCGAATATTGTTTTTGAAATTTTATAATCAGAAAAAATTTATTTTTCCTTCTTTTGCTTGTTCGAGAACAGGCAATGTAATATAATATGAACAGTAATAGATAGTATAAACAGTAATAGAAAAGCCTCATAATATGAAGGAAGTTCTAGCTTTGAAACATCTGTAGGGTGGTAAATGTTTCTTTCACTTTCGAGCTCTGCGCAATTAAAATTCAAAACACTGATTGGTGTGCATAAGAGTGTTAGCCCCAAAGCTAAATAGTTCATAGCATACCCTTGTTTAACGAGAAGTTCTTGAATTCTACAAACAAGATAAATAAGATGGATAAGGACGACAAACAAGCCATGTTATAAACAAATTAATTTAGCGGACGTAATTTATACTAATTTAATAGACATATTACAATAGTTTTTCCCTATCTAAGATAATTTAAGGTGAGAAAAACATAAAATAATAATAAAGAGTAAAAAAAAACCTGGGCTTTCTTAAATATTTTTTTTATTGCTATCTAGCAGTTCGGTTTGTTTACATCCAATTATTCTGAGTGAGAATCAACTCTAGTTTTTGTAATTAATAACAATTACTACGCCCTTTATCAGAGCTATACAATAGCCAAGACGCAAGAGCTGATTAAAATGATAATAATAGCAAAGTGGTGAGGCGAAATATCCTACCCAATAGACAAATATACCATCTTCTAAAATACCTTTTCCATAGGATTATTGTACAAAAGTAAAAAAGAAGGAATTATGAACACATTGTAATATCTTTAAAATCATTTTTTGATTGACGACATCCGGATTTGTACTCAATGAGTACAAATAGATGTTAGCAGCTAAATCCCATTTGTCCAAGGTTTTCAATTGGAAATATGCAGTTGGGCTCGGTCCCAGGGCAGATTATTCCCATCAAAGTCTGTTTACGAACGTTTGAACCGAGTAACCATGGATTCTGCACGTCTAAAAATATCCTCATTTCGCCTGAACAGATGTTTGTTGTCCGTTTGAACAGAATTTAGATTCCCTAGAAGCATTCTGTACGACTTACTGAATGAGCGTTTTCTTCCTCTCAGCTTTTTTAAGATACGGGACAATGCTATCCTTGCACTAAAAAATACTTATCAACTAACCAATTCTTATATCACTACACAAGATCGTTTAGTCAAGCGTAAAAGTTTTCGACAGGTCTAAGTTGTCATCTTCAGTTGTCAATTGTTGATATGAAAACAATTCATATCCACTGACCTTACTCTAAGGCATTCTTATTACCTTATAGTCTTTGAGTGAATAGTATAGTATAGAGTGAAGTCAGTGGAGACAGCCTAAGTCGTTCTACAGTTTGATTTATAATTCGAATAACATGTTCATTTTTCATACCGACAATTGGCAACTGATGATGACAGCTGCCGAAGACGTTTTGGTTTGAATAAACGATATTGTGGAGGGACAGAAGATTGGTTATTTGATCTATATCCTTCCACAACCGGCACAAGTCATATAGCAAGATACATTTAATATAACAGATGTATCATAAACATTATTGGTACCATCCCAATAACTTTGCGACACTATTACTAAGGAGTCGCTTTTCCGAAGTATTTTTTCATGTTTACGTTAGCTTATTGTTTATCTCATGTTTTTCATGGATTGTCCCCACGCAGAGCAATATCTCAGCCCCACGTCAAACCGTCCCTTATAGCAAAAATATGCTTGTTCATTATTATATATATAAAAAGCACAATTACTTCATTGATATGAAATAATGTTTAAACTAACTAACCGTTACTTACCTCGTTAAAAACTGACTCTTTTTAAGAGCTCTTTTCGCACTCGTGCGTAAGATACAATATGGTCAGCGAATGCGATTACAGTACCTTTCTTGTAGTTTGTCCCAACAATGTGAGACCTGTACATGTTAAAAAGAACCGGAGATAAAACCGCTCCTTGAGGAACTCCACAGGTTATAGGGAAGGGTTTCGAGAGGCAGTCACCCACCCGTACCCTCACCTTTCTGTCCTTCAGGAAACCAACGTGGTATATAGCTGCTCTGGGCATTCCTATTAAGTGACATTAACTAATTAATTACCTGGGAATACCAAATATATATTTTTCTATCGTTGTTGAGTAATATATCAAATTAATCATCTCGTCAACCTCATTGATAAAATATATTCTGGAACTTGAGTGGACTCTATTGATGATACGGACTGCACCGGCAGTCAGCAGTAGTTGGCAAATCAAATATTTATTACAATAAAATTACAATCTGCCTTATTGGCCAATAAGTAATTGTGTTCAATTTTCCCATTCATACCATTAGTCAGTAGTATTTAAGAATAAAATCGTATTCACAACTTTTTCACAAATAGATACATCACTCTTGACTTGAATTTTACATAGCTTGTTTTGTTTGGACGACTTGTTTGAACAGTGGTCATATAAAATACCTCAAATCTTCTTTCTTAAATTGTCACCCATTATTATAGTTCCTCGAGTCGTTTTTTTACAGTTGGTTTATAGTGCCAGTTGTCTTTTGTGTTTGCATTGAAGTTTTTTTTATTTGGACCTTATTACTAATTTGAATGCTGTTATTGTTTTAGTTTCTTTATTTGTTTCGATTGACAAAATCACTTGTAAACAAATAACAAGCAGAATTTCTAAATAATATGAAACAATCTATGTAATGCACAAAATGTTTGTGACGTACAGAAATAAAAGTTATGGTTTGTTTAGGAATGAAGGGAATACATAAATATTGAATTTATTTCATAATAACAGTAGAGATATAATTTTTTACTACTGTTCAAAATAAAGTAGACAGTCTGGTCTTTCACCTGATACATTTCCTGACGCAGCACTATTTCAGACCAGAGAATAAATAGCGACAAAGGACTTGGCCGCCAACATATTTATAATTATGATAAGAGGCTGTTTATTCTTTGACGTGGTTTTCTAATGGTTTCTTTTGAACTATTGCAACATGTTGGCATATTGTAATTGTTCCTTGCTGTTCCGCTGACGTGGATTTCGGTATAATTGTTTCCCAAAGATAAATTAGATTTTTTTTTTATCACATGTCCATGTCTACTCGCTTTCAGCAATGTGTACTGTACTGATTTATTTTTCATGAAGAATCTAATCGACAATTTTCAAGCCTGAAACCTCCTCCAATTTTAGATATAGTTATCCACTTTTAAAAATAAAAACTCCTACAACTACGTTTCGTAAAATAGTTATTTCTTTTTTAAATTTTAATATACAAATTGTCACATCTTTGTTAGTTTGTATCGCAAATCCACTTACGCTGATAATGCGTTGCTTAAAAAACAATAGCGGGAAGACTGAAAACAAAGTTAAATATGAAAAGTATCGGTGAGGTTTACTAATATCTTGGAGTGTTGGGTAAAATGATTATAATCCAAAAATTGGTTAAAATCAGATAATTCAACGAGCAGCTTTAAAAAAAATCATCTAAATTTTTTTGGCTACAATCAATGTCTCTACAGCAAGTAAAGTTTAGAATATACAATATATCTGGAGTGTTTGGTAAAATGAGTGGTAAAAGTCATAAATGCAAACTTTTCAGTAGACACATTTTATTTATTCTAGTTTTTTTACACGTTTTTATATAATATACCATTTAGACTAAAATAAATAATATCTTAGGTATTTTTTAGACTTACTCGTTTACTGATTGGGCCAAAAAAAAAAATGTAGGCTATTTTAGACCCGTTCATTGACTTATCTGATTTTGACCAATGTTTTTCTTTGATTACTTTTACCAAACACTCCAGATATATAGCTCCCCCAACACAGTTTTAATAGATATGAAAGTGAAAGGTAATGTTTTTGTTCTGCAAGAGAAAATATTTACACAAGTGGAATTGATGGGAAAGAACCAATTCGGTATATGGCCTTAGAATAATGTGAAAGTCGAGCGATAGAAAATATTTACATCATGCAATATCCTGAGGATGCCTGAATAGGCGAAACGAAGAGAAATTGTGAAATAAAAAACGGGAGAGACTTCAAAGCCTCTCTGTGAAAAATTCGGGTTTCTTCGTTACAGTTGTTTTTGTCTCTGCTCAGAAATTATTCAAGATATAAATATTCATTCCTCGTGGTTAAGGGTGCATTGAGGACGCCAGCGCAAACATAATTTAGATTTCAAAAAATAAACTTAGAGCCAATTTACTTGAGTTTTTCAGATGAATGTCTCATTTATTATTCATATAAAAATGTTTTTTCAGTCACTGTTATCGTTTCAAGTGAGATTTAAAGAATTGCAAGAATAAAAAAGGAATTACTTTGGGGTCAAAAATGCCGATTTTTGTTCTTACCAACTTCATTCCATTTATTTGTATATTTTTAAAAACATAAAATTTATTTGAGGTCTGTGAAAATTTAAAAAAAATACATCGTCAAGGCCAGTGACTCTGAAGAACTAGTACATTTTTACATTTACAAGAACTGTCTAAGGGCTTTAGGGATGGTCGCTATGCAAAATGGTTTAAAGCACCCAAGCCCTCGTCGCTAACGTTTTCTTCTTGTTTCTTGATTGGGCAGTCATATAGAGTTACGCTGGGTTAATTAAAGTTTCAATTGGCCTATAGATGCTGGCAGCTGCTGTTGGTGCTACAGAACCCTCAATGACAGACAGCTCAGGGGCACTATATACTACAACAATACTTTCCTAAGAACAGCTTACCTCCGACCGGAGCTTACCATTCTAGCTTTTAAATAAATAAAAACCTTTACAAAAATAAGCCTATTTGCCAATATTACCAATGCTCACCTTTCATGCCACCAAACTCTACCTAATATAAAAATTAGAATTTTGAGGATTTTTTTCTGCGTTTTGGTATCAGGAGAACAGGAGCTAACTATTTTTGCCACAAATCCAAACCGTTTAATAAAGTATTTTTTTAAAAATAAACTACGACAGTACACATTACTGGAGTTCTTCATTTCTGTCCGCTCCACAAATAAAGCAATTTTGTACACTTACAATTACACAACATACGTTTGTCAGTTTTCAATCAATAACGTCCCATTTTCGTCTTCCCAGGAGTGATTTATCCCTTACTTACAAGAGCTTTCAGCAGCAAAGCTAACAACATCCTGTGCACTTGAGAACGGCGAATTTTCACAATAATGTCCCTACAGGAGGTCCATAGAAGTACACGGATTGTTCTGAGTTCCGAGATGAAAATAAGCTCGAAAAAATTCTTCTTCTAAATGGATTTTTTTTTTTCAAAATATTCTACAAATGTTTTTTTATAAAGTTCAAAATCCGTTGGTAAAACAATATGAAAAGCAGCTAGATAAGAGCTAGTAATAATCCGAAAAACTACATATTATTAGTTGGGGATTTATCTTTAATTTGACTGTACTCAATGATTGGTCATTAATTATTGAACTTTTGTTATTTTGTATATGTTTGCTTTTGTTTTAAGCATCGTCAACGTCAAACCGTCGAAAAATTTGCGAACTCAGTTATGTAATTATACCCTATTAAATTGAATCATCCAATCCCATATTACTTATTTACAATCAGGCCTTTCATTTTATATAATCTATGGGGAAATATATATTTTTTGATTACCAAGTTACTAATTAATTAAAAATACTTAATGAATCAGTTGGCGGTTTTGTTTCGTGGCTCTTTTACGTTTAATAAAAAAATCAAGGAAATTACAATGTACGCTCAGCATTGTCGGAGGGGGGGGACGGTTTATATTGACGAAGGAAATATTTTAACTATTTTATTATATTTATTAAACGATGCCTGTCTCAGTAAGGTCCTAACGGGAAATGGAAAGGGAATGTTAACGTACTTTAACGTTTGTTGGAAGATCTTTTTTACAAGGTGGTTCTATTGGAAAGTTTTCAAAAGAGGCCTTTTCACACAATCACCAAGAGATTGAAATTGCTTGCGAATAAAAAAAAAAAAGTAACTTGTGAGAACACAAAAAATAGGATGTATATTACTTAATCTAAACTCAGAAGGAGCAATTAAACAATAATTTGTTTATTCGCTTACAGACTTATAAACATAAATAATAAATTTAGCTTCTTGAACACCATTCTAGAATTTTGATAAAAGCACTAAACTAATGTAAATCGATGTCAGTTAAGGGAATACAAGTGGTATCGAAAAAACTGGATTTCAACAATATGTTATTGTCGGTAGTGGTTTCAGAAAGTGGTAGATCGGACATGGAAAAGTCTGTCAAATAACGTGATATAAGGGATTTAACAAAAAAATAAAAAAAGTTTAGTTAAGTCGGCAGCAATAAGGGATGCTCTTACCAATTACCCCCCCCCCCTTTGAATGATTACTTAAATTTTATTGATTTTTTTTGCAAACTTTCATGTTCAAAGCATTTTTCACGTCTCATTGATATGGTAATTACTCTGTCTTACTATGTCTTATCTCAGCTGTTTTGTAAAAGAAAATTTTTTGTTCATTTTGGTAATTGTAACGTCGCGGACCAAACTGGTACGCTCCCAAAATCAACAAATACTTTTCTTTTACAAAACAGCTGAGATAAGACATTCCCTCCAATTATTATTATACGAGTGTATGATCCGCATCACAACTCGATATTTATAATTTCTTTATTTCATTTATATATGTTTTAAACATAATTTAGTCTACTTTACAACGCTACCAGCTATACAATGATCATCTTCTTTTTCCAGCATGGGAAAAAGAAGCGTCCACCCAGCTTCACCATAGACGGGACTCAATGTAAATTAGCCAACAGCATCTGCTACCTAGGCATCAACCTAGGCAGGCACATGACGTTCGGCACACTTGCAAAAGAAATTAAAACGAGTCCGCAGAACTTACTACTCTCTCCAGCATCTCATCACAAGCCCGGCTATATCCCTTCGGCTGAAACTGTTAGTATATAAGAGCGTCCTGAGGCCAGCTCTACTGTTTGGGACACCACTCTTTAGAGTCCTACATGCCAGCACCATAACTCGCCTCCAGAGCTTCCAGAACAACTTCCTGCGAACGGCACTGTGGCATACCCCTTTTCGTGAAATGAAGGCTTCCGACATGCACGAAAAGTTCAAGCTTCCCACCATCACCGAAGCCATCAGACGACGTCACATCAAGTTCTTCGACCCGATGAAGCACAGTCTAAACCCTCTCTTCCGAGACATGACACCACCACCGCTACCTGCACGATGGCAACTCACAAGATCGAGTAAAGCAGAAGAAATGGTTGACATCACGGCGCTTGGCGGCCCACTAACAACAAGCCTCTAAGGGGCACCCTCACTGATATCATACTAACTACGACTGCTCTACATGCCTAGAGAAGACTCTAGGCCCAGCCACCAGTGAACTCTCACCACTGTCCGTAACAATCAACCTCCACCGAGGATTCCCACATTCCTTACTCCTCTCACACCACCTTCAAGCAGGTCCTCCTAGTACAAGGATCCTATCAGCCTAAATATTTTATATTTCTCCCTTATCCTAAAATTCTAACTAGAGAGCTTAGAGGGGAAAAAAAAAAAAATTAGTCTACGATGTTTGATATTTAGGGTATACTATAGGGTATATAATTGAAAAAGGTAATGTTTAAAAATAAAATGACCTTCAAACATTAGAGGTATTATAATTTATCTACTGTAACAATATTCCAACGATTCAGCACTCTGAACAGACTGTATGAAACCTGTATTTCGAAATAATGAAAACCCCATAGATCCATAGATTACAGTCGAAGCGACAGACCGATGGCGAAGGTTGGCCCTAGTGCCTTCCAATCATCCTCACTCCTACACACCCTTCCTTCGCACTTGACTCCAATTGGCATTGACATTCCTTGTTGTCAGTTGCCTTGTAGTTATACTTGGACGTAATTTTTGTTTGATAGACGTGTTTTATTGGTTTCACCTACCTTGCCGCGTCCTATTTGGCTGTAGCACAAAAACAAAATGACAAGACAGTTTCTCCCTCCCTCCCTCCCATTACACTTCCCCAGTAAGTTAATTTTTATATGTATTTAGATATTAATTCTATGTTTCGTTAAAACATCACCAGCTTTATAACCATGGATAATTTCAAACCATAAGTCAAACCATCCAAAAAAACGATTTGTTTTTACTTGCAAAAAATAAAACACTCTGTTTGAGATAAGTTGTGAACAATGGTTGAACCGGTATACAATGAAAAGGAAGAAGCAACAAATAAAATTAGCCCTTCTCTTTAAAAAAAATACTGTCTAGCTAAAAAAATATGACCGTAAAATGAGGCGACTTCCCCTTAAAAGATTTTCATCTCAATACTAATTGTTTTAAATAAATGGTTGATTAGTCACCTAATTGGAAGTCATATAAACCTAGCTATTTGTTCTCCGAACACTTAACACAAGATTTTTTAACAGGTCAGAATTTTATTCAAAACTTAAAAAAGGAGCCATTCCATCAATTTTTGATTCTTACTCTGAACAATTAAAATCAAAAGTCATCCAGGTTTGAAAAATACTTTTTAAAATAACTTGCTAACTGTAATGTTTTTGTTTTCATTGTATTCTCTTTTAAGAAGGAAGGGCAATCAAACGTCATTTCCCACCACAATACACAAGGCCACCAGCCAAAAAAGGCTTAAATTTTAACATTAATTAATTTTAAAAAAGCTTAAATGATTGTCAGCTACCTTTCAATCTATCTAATTAAAAAACTAAAACTAAAGATCTAATTATTATTATCTTTTCCTAATGGGAAGCGGAACAACGGCCTGTTTAATAAGTTTGAGTCAAGACTGGGGGTGTTTAAGTGGGGGAAGTGCATTGCGGGCTGATCCACTCCCGACCCGATGCCACTTCTTTTCTATTCTGTTTACTATGAAAAAAAAATCACTATCACGAGGCAACTGGTCCAAGAAACAGTACGTTCACTGCTGCGTCGTTTCCCTGGATACCGCCCTTGTAACCTGAGGTATAACCGTCGATATAAGGTTATGCGGGATTTAGCACGGAAGTAGTGTGGTCTCCGACCTGAATACCTATCGCTGTGAAAAATTCGCTCTAGAGTATTTCTGTACTGGACACGGTTGGAGATGCTCAGTTGGTTTTCCCCTTTGGCAGCTCTCGCCGCACATCACCGCCTCAACAAAGAAGTGAGCTGTTAGTTTCTGACACGTGGTAACATTGACTTACCGTCCGGCCAAAATAGAATCCTCTTTTGTTTGTATTTCTCTTGACTAGATGGAAAACGTTCCTTAAGTGAAATGACCTTTCGGGAGGGAACTCCTATATATTTTTGATATATTCTACCAGCAGATTTTTACTGTCTCACTCAAATGTCTAAATATTTACATGTTTGAATTTTCCCACAAAAACAGGAGTTGGCCTTATTAATGGGCTGGTCAAATGTACGATTTTCTTACATATAATAGAGAAACATCACTAAATTCTTCAAGGCACGAGTAACAAAACAATTCTTCAAATGACACTTTAATAAACAGCTATAACATGGTATAACACACATGAAGGAATAATAACAAAATGTCAGGTTTACTAATGGCATAAAAGAAAATTAAAATAAACATGTAGTCCAGCTCAACATTAAGTATTGATAATATGATTAGTTAGTCATCAATAAAATAAAATTCAATATTATATCGTATACATACGATAAATAATAGGGTAATTTTACAAAGAGGCTCTAACGGAATGATGATGATGATGAACAATGATGCTTCATGATTTAGGTTTCTGTATTCAAATTCATTTCCATTAATACTTTGAACATCCTTAAATTCTTGAAAAATGCATGTAAATGAACTTTATTCATGAATGTTTAAATATGCCGGCCTAAGAACTTAAGTCGGAAGCAAACATCTTCCGAACACGGACAGTCTAAAGAAAAAAGAGAGGATCGAGGACAGCAAACGAGAATCCAACAAGTAGCAAAAATCAAAACGCTACTGAGGCACCAGATCAGCCAGTGTTTTGACAAGTCCATGGCCGAAATTAAAAAAAAAAAAAATTATCGTCCCGAAGTAGATTCAGGCAAGGTTCCAAAAACAAATAATGGATTATCCCTGCGAAATCTACTACGCAAATGCCTCAGAGGCAGGGGACCTCCGACCTGCTGTGCTGTCATGTTTACCAACAGCTTCACCAATTAAACAACAGCATTTATGGAAGCCCTCCAATTTATACAAGTAAGTAACACATGTGCCGTTGTTGCCACTGGCTCGATTTCTCCTGACGATTGAGGGGGAACATACTGAGATACTGGTACTGAAGATACTGTCAAAGTAGCAATGTTGTTTGATCTGGATCCTAACTCACTGCGTTATCAAAAGCAGTCAAGAAGCACTATGCCATCAACTTGACCGGAATGGATATAAACCAACGCCCAATGGTCAAAGCAACACTTCAATTGGATCAATGTGCAAGAGAGCTTAGATCCCGACTTCAAATCGAACAGGTAGTGGAGGAGTGTTGGTACAAGGGTGTATGTGTAGGGGTGGTATAAGGGTGTATTTGGTACCATTGGAAATTAAAAGCAGGAACCTTACTCATCATCGAACAGAAAGGATAATAACGGGCCATCGAGCTGTAAGGCTTTTGCACCATTGCCAACTTCCTAGCCAAGAAGCACCTAATTGTGGAAACTGCAACCCAGACAGATCAGTGAAGCTTGTATTGCTAGACTGTCTTTAAGTCCATGAAGTCTGCTCTCGAACTTAAAAGCCTTCTCTCCAGAGCCTAAAAGAGTCTCTTCAGTTGTCTAAAAGCGATATAATACCTCATTAGTATCCAAAGGATACTTCTAGGCAATGACCCTTATGGGTACATGTGGCAAAAAAAAAATATGTATAAAACATTTTTCATGTTTCTACTTAAAATAAAGAAGAGTAAAATAATAGACATAAATAAGTCTGAAAAGCAAATGTATTCGACAAATTCACCTCGCCATGTCATATCCCAACTGTATGATACGATTGACATTGACAATATTTATAACGTAGTAAAATAAAGCAATAATTTATTAAAGTTGTGTATAATGTATCAACAGGAAGAATATACATAAAGGCATTGATTTTATCCTTAAAACCACTAGAAATTAGTCTTAGGTTTTTTTTCTCGATATATATATAAAAATTAACTGATATTTTATATATTACGTATTAATTGTATTTTAATATTTAAAATATTTATATTATTATATTATATTATATTATATAATTATATTAAAATATTTAATCACCCTCGGTAGACTCTCACTACCTTCCTGATTCCACCCGCCTCCTTTAGGCATTCCACACCCTATATCCTTCTCATAAATCCTTCAAATGGGGGACTCCCCTTAGCGAAAGGCACTCATTAGCCCAAAATAATTTTCCTTTATTTTTCCCACATCCTATTTTTATAAGTTTGAGAGCTAAGGAAAAAAAAAAAAAATTGCATTTTAATTTTGGTTCAGAGGTGCTCTGGCGTTTGAAAAATATCTGTGACGAGCCCGCATACGTTTTACCTGAGGAAGAATACATGAGGTGGCTAGTCTAATTATTTTGTCAAAATATCAACAAAACATATTTTAAATCGTTTTGAGTTAAACTGTTTTTAGTAGAATCATATTATTGTATCTTCATATTAAGTTTCATTCCTTAGAATTGAATATTTAGTGATAGTTCATAATAAATTGTAAATGTAAACTTTTTAAGTCGTATAATTCCCTTAATAATAGCTGTCTTGTATTATTTAAATAAATAAGTGAAATCAAGTGCGTTGCTTTGCCCGGGAACGAAATAAGTACAGTAAAAATGTAAGATGTCTACAAAAATATGCCAAAATAAAAAGTCTCCTATCATTGGACAGTAGGTAGACATAATCTAAAACAGGCAAGGAATTTTTGAACTGATAATTATGAAAAATAACAAGCTTGAGACTAAGCGGTAAACTTGGGTAACACACCAAAAGAACTTATCAGGGTTTATTTTGAGATCAAAGCTTATTATAACTTTATTTTTGGAGGAATTCTTGTGGTGCTAGTAGCTCCAAGCTTCTTTACATTTGTCATACATTATTTACACAATGGCAAAATTAGTTCAAAAGAATCCAAAAAAAAAAGTATTCTTTGATCCACAACTTTCTTTAATATTGTAGGGATGGACTTGGAATGGAGAAAAAATAGAACATGTCGCGGTATTTCCTCCATACAAAATTATCATTGCAAAAAAAAACCGCTTGCTTTTGGCAAACGACCTCGACATGAGCGGATACGAAGGAATCGCGCAGCTAGGGAAGGTCAATAGAACAAAACCAGAGCAAGGAAAAGGAAATGGGGTACGGGGTATTATCGGGATAGCGAAAATAGACATCAAAGGGCAAGATTATACAAGACAACAGCAAATGCATCCTCTGAAGTAGCAGATGCGTACTCTGTCGGAGTTTTAAGAGTTGTTCGATCCAGCCCAGCTGTCACTCATTGTTTGTAACTCATGTGAAATAAACTGGATGAATTTGCAAACATATTTTATGATAATACATGCGACCACTAAGCCGAGGAATTACAATACACAGATATGAAACAAAAGATCGAACCGAAAAACATGTGTGAATATTACATAAATAAACATATCTATCTGTCTGACTACTATTGCATTATACATAAAGAGAGACACGTCCAAATAAATGTACGAATACATGTGTGAAATATTAAAAGGTAACTTGTAGGTAAAAGGTAAAAGGTGGTTTTGGCCAACATCCTACGATCAATCCTCGTGACACGTTAGAATAAGTATACATGTCCTACCAGACAAGTGGGACTGGGGTGCCAACTGCACCCCGATCAGCTTCAGTGGGCTTTGTTCTTGCTATAGTGCTCACTCGGGTCCATAAGGTAAGTAGTAGCTGTATTACCCCAAAATACTAGTAAAATTCCTTTCCGAAGCACTGTAAAATGGTACTAAAAGTTAAAATAACTAAAAGATCGCTGTTGCGGTTTGTAACTTGTTATGGTGTCTATGAGATTAATTTTATGAATATATCATAGGTTTGAAAAATAATTAGTTTTAAAATTAATTGCCAGAATAGAGAGAGGGGCTTTCAGCTAGTTTATCTAAGAGCTCTGGCCCCATTGGCAAACCCATCGCTTGTTTATTTACAATCGCCGCGAGGAAGAGGGTCCAATGCATTTAGAGTTGCTGTCCCTCGTTTAAATAGGTCCGTTCCAAGATTAAATCGGCTATTTTATCTCAATGGATGAATGGGACGAGGTGGCAAATGGTACACTATTTATTAAACAAAAGTATATAAATAGACCGAGACGTGGTGACCTTATGTTCAGATCCTTCTTTAAAAAACAGTCTAAATATAAATTTTCCAGGAATACGCGTACTGGACCTATGTTTGTTTTTCAATTACTTGGTAACCGGTACAGTGTCACGTCAGAAGCCAAATTAGAATTATTAACAAAAGTTCAATAGCGGTTCTGCTCTCTTTGCTAATCTAAATCAAGAGAGTACGTATCTTACACACGATGGACCGTGAGGGAAGATTTTTCCAAAACCACCACCCAATTTTTGGATTATATATTAGTTACAGCTAATATAAGAAATATAATTTATTATTTATGCTGTAGTATCATTGTAGCCAGGGCTCCCATGTTTGGGAAACTGATCTTGAAGCAAATTATCGGAGTTCTACGAAAAATTAATAAAATACAAATACACGCGACGGCTCTTTGGATTTAGACTTAATGCATTGAATGTAAATTTACGGTATGATTGAGTGAATAAATGTAAAATTGTAAATATCACAATTATCTGTTTCCCATCTAGGACAAATCGTAATTTTCTTCGAATAAAGATTTATTGAAAAAAAATATTACGTCTTGGGAGTTGGTGGATTTAACAAAAACAACAATAAGACACTGATTTTCTGACAATTAGTTATCCAAAAAAAAAGCTTGAAGCCTCTCCCAAAATAACTTTAATTATTTATAATCAACAGTCGGCATTTTGTGTATTCATACATCCACAGGACTACAATTCAGACATAAAAACTGTTCACATAATAAATAATTCAATAAAATATTTTAATAGTTCTTTATTAAACCAGAAACTTTATTAAAATATTTGTAAGTTAACTCTAAAAAAATTACGTGATCTGAAAATAGCAGTTTTGCCTCATCCACCATATTTACCAGACTTATTTTAAGTCAAGTGGAATTAAAATATTCAAAAATGAAAACGAGGTAAAATTTTCATTTCTTGAATGTATTAATTCAAAGCCAAAACGTTTTTCTGGGCAAGGGATAAAAAAAACCTGGGCGTTGGGAGAAATGTATTGAAGCAAACGGAAGTTATTTTTAATAAAATTTTTGTTTTTTCTTTCATTTCCCTCATACGCTAGGAACTAAAATTTCATACGTTACAACCAGATATGGGGTTTAGTCAGAATTGTAGTCTTATGGATGTCTGGATAAGCGAAACTTATACTGTGTATGTGACGTTGACTTTTGAAAACAAGCATTTTGTGAATAACGAATTGTCACACAATATAAATACCATATACAGGCGTCTCTTTATGAGTGCTACTCTGAATAATGATCCTTATTTACGTTTTCTTCTATTCTAGGTGCCACTTTTCTGATTGAAAACTACATTTGGGAGTTAAGTTCCCTTAAATTTCCCTTAAAATATTATAAAATAGCGTAGTATGACAAATTCTGAGAACTCGAGTTAACCTGGAGAATACTCGATATAAACCAAAACCAAATATTAACAAAAACAGTGGTGAAAAAATCAATAACTCAAAGCAAATTCGCATTCTTATATTTTGACCCAAAATTTCTTAAGTGTTAAGAGACCCAAAAGTGTACAGTGAAATTCCTTAGTTATTTGCACAAAATCTGTTGAAACATGACTTCAACCACCATGGCTGCTAAGGAAATATTTCAAATGGAAGTAAGGTGGAGTTTGCAATGAATGTTATCATTAAAAAGTCTGTGTGGGTGCTGACTTATGGATACTTAACTCATAATTCAACGGTTACAAGGGGGGGGTGTTCGAAACATTAGAAGTAAGATGGATTTTATTTTAGTACCGTATACAATAATAGACGGGCCAACCCGCCATTCCTGACCCGAATGAGATTACATAACTAAGATATACTTGCGATTATCGCAATAATGTTTTAATAATTAGGTGTTTACAATTTGTTATTATCAATAATTTATTATGGGATATTTAATATTAGTGTAGTAATCATTGTTAATTAGCATATAAACAAATATATAATAATGCCTGTAATTATAAATACAGAACCTAATAATGGAAAAATGCATAATATACAGAGGGGTCCAAAAAAATGTATCCACTGTTTAAAAGTCCATAACTTGCAAACTAATTGACGGAGTTGTCTAATTTTTGGTAGTGTAATAGTTTGTAGTTCGGGCAATCGCCATACAAGCGTTGTATTGCGTTGTTTTGTTTTGTCAGATGACAGTTGCCAGATAGTTAGTGTTTTATTGTTAGTTGTACCTTGTTACTCGTGTAAACATGGCTGGCGTAAGGCTTACATTTGATGAAAGGAAGTCTGTTTTAAAGTGGTATTTTAAGTACGAAAACATTGGCTTGAATGGGCCATTCTTCTTTGACGGCACAGTTACCGGTGAGGTGTACCTTCAGAAGCTTCAAACATCCATTTTACCTGCCATCCAAGACTTGTATGGAGACGGAAGATTTTACTTTCAACAAAATGGTGCCCCAGCCCACTACCACAATCGTGTTAGGGCTTATCTCGACGAAAATCTACCAGGAAGATGGATAGGCCGTAGAGGTGCTGTAGAGTATCCACCACGTTCCCCAGACTTAACTCCTCTGGACTTTTACCTGTGGGCAACACTAAAGGACGTCGTTTATCGACAAAAGCCACGCACATTGGATGAACTTCGAGAATCCATCGTACATTCATGTGCAAATATCCAACTGAACACGTTGCAGTCAGTAGTTCGTGCTGCAGTTCGGCGGCATCATTTGTGTGTGGATGTTAATGGTGACCATTTCGAACTCCTACAGTGATATCTTTAAGTTGGACTTTAAGCTACACTTTCACCAAAAATGAGACAACTCCGTCAATTAGTTTGCAAGTTATGGACTGTTAACCAGTGGATATATTTTTTTGGACTCCTCTGTATATATATACTCGTATATATACATATCGGAAACTTTTGCATTGAGGCAAAACTTTATAATTTTATTTGTTTATGTATTTCTTTATTTTGATCCCGTTAATTTGGGCAATTGATATTGTTTGTTTGTTTTTACCAAATTATCTGATCTATCTATTTTTTTTTCTAAATCATTCCCCTTATACGCCACTTTAAAACAGCTTTATTGTCTTTCCACAACTGATAATTTATTCTCTATTGAAATAGTGCTTTCGACAGCTCTAAGCTGCCATCATCAGTTATCTCTAAAATAGAATAAAAAGTCGAATGATAAAAAACTTTTACATACGCATATGGAGACAAACTAATTACTATTGTTATACGTAACGATGACAACAGTCATTAAGTAGAATATAAAATATACTCCCCTAACAGTGATGAACTGTCTCTTTGCCATTATATTCTACTACAATTACAAATTCTTAAAATTCACAAATACGCCTATGTATTAAATAATTAAAATTTAAAAAACAAAATTAAAACTATAAACGTTAAAACCATCAAAAACTAAGAAAAAATTGTTGTCAACAAGTTGTCATAAAATTATAAAAACCTACTTAAAACACAACTATATATCTATCTTATGGCTACTCACCCAATTGGTTATGTGGGATAACTCATCTAAAACAATAGTATATTTTTATCTATTATATATCTCACTCTACCACGGGCTTTGTCCAGGAGGTATGGAGGTGGTGGGTTTCTTAGCACACGCCAGTTTGCTATTACTTCGATAATGTCAATCATTCAGCAATAAGCAAATTAGCGATTAGTCCCCCGCCCGTCCGTAGGCACACCGCGTGGCGCGCCAAGTAGCCCCTTCAGCCCAAGCGTTATTTTATGACTATAGCTGATTGTGGAAAAATTATCAATATTCACTTAGTATGTCTTCAAAACACATGAATAATTTTTCTACGAATGAACTTTAAAAATTAAATAATTCATCAGAAACAGACAAAATAAAACATTACTTTAAAAAAATCAACAAAAATCTGCAGTAAATAAGTTAGCCGGACAAAAACATGATTTCGTCTCATATTATATACTTTGATGGAAGAATTGAGATCTAATTTTGTCCCCCGATGCAAGTAGACAGTGTTGCACAACCGAACGGATTCAAGGTCCTTACTTTGATCATTTAAGATTCTTTTCGGAATTATAGCTAAAAAAATGTTGGGTTTATTTAAAGGGAACTGAAGTCACGCGGAAAATAAAATTATACAAATCAACAGGAATCCATTCGCAACGGTTGAAACTAATGTCAAGTCCAATAATTCATCATTAATATTTAGCTAAACATAAACATACTGCTAATTCTCATTTACATATACAAATATAAGTAATTGCCTCAGGAAATCAGGAATTAAAATTTTATGGGGTTATCCGTTTTATATACGTTTCAACTGATGCACAATAATTTGTTTAAGGTTAGTGATATTTTTGTGTAATATGTGTGTTTTGTCAGTCAGTATTTCCGAAGTATTGGAGTAATTATCGATCGAATTCAATGGTGTCCAGCATTTACATTGAGTTGATCCTTGTCTTGTAAAGAGTTTTCTTTGAGGCAGTCGTTAGTCGTATTCTCAGTTTAGTTAGTACATTTTTTTCACGCCTGTAATTACTGTGACTCTAGTCGCTTTCTTGGAGTTTTTGAGTGCGAGGTTTTGATTCCTCAATTTGTTGTCTTTTCTTGTCGTGTCAGTAATGTCGATTATAAGAAGACCTTTAGATTGAAACTGTGTCTACTGGTTTCTTGCAACCTCAGTGCTCAGTCACTCCCAAATTTTCCTTCCACTCCCTCCTCGGTTGAGCTAGATGGAATGAGATATATACTGATGTTTTTCATGTGATATACTACCATACCTTGGACTATCCTTTTGATTGCTCTGTGGAGTATTGGTATCCTCCTGTTCTGTCGGGCGTACTAGACGAGTTCACTCTCCTCACCGATTTGAAGGTTCAAAACAAACTGAGCCCGGGTCAGCTGTTGGCACAACAATTGTAGATTTGGCGCAGTGAGGCCCGAAGTGGGGAGTCTATTTCTGCCACTGACCACTGCTAAGTCGGTGGCCGGAAAAAGACACCCAAGGTCCCAGCGACATCTTCCTCGTGGATTCCCCCTCAGATTTTTTTTTTTTTTTGATTTTTTTTTAAATCATTTTCGTTTAGTTCCGATGCACCCCCACCCCTAACATTACGCGAAAACTTTCAGACGTATCGACTTCAGGGTTTAGACCTATTTATAGGCGTTGAAGACGCAGTTAAGCGCTTACAACCTTTGTTGTCACAGACCAGGAAGA